>OU343225.1:13887284-14019602 GCA_910596185.1 Chrysanthemum makinoi | reverse complement strand
CTTGGAAGTCATGATAGTTTAATCTTAGTTAACCACGAAATAAGAGGCTGAGATCAAGAGTCAATTCGTATTAATTATTTTTAGTTTGAGGCAGAATGAGTAGAGTTAGAAGGAGATTAGATTGAGCGAGGGAGTTGTTTAGATCATGAGTTTGTCACGAATGTGATATTTGGGTATTTGTTTGTGATTTCGAGTTCGGTCAGATCCGGTTCCATTCCATTTCCAAATCTAGAGTCAAGTCAATTCCACTTTTATTCCATTCCATTCCATTCCATTCATTCCCATTCGCCCCATTCATCGATAAACTCGAACAACCGCTCAATCAGTCAGCTCATCCGCCGATCGATCATTACGAATCGTCGATCGGGCGATTTCGATCAGGTTCATACGGCATCAAGATCCATATGAGGATCATGATCCATAATTGGATCAGGATGTATTTTGGACATAATTTTTTGGACATATTTATGAGACAAGCTGATGAATAACGAGTAAGCAAAAGACATATTATGACCATTTGAAACAATATTATGAAGCTAAAATGAGAATGACTAAGAAAGATATTTCAGGACCAAAAAAACATGTAAACACAGCTTCAAAACATGATACGAATACCACACAAATCAACAAAAACACAACAACCTTGGCTATGGTACCATTTGTAGGATCGATAATATTATTGTGTTGATGATTCGGGTGGTCTTGGATGATCAAAATACATGTTAAACATTTTAGAGAGAGAAAGTAGAGAGATGGTGTTCTTGGTAGAGAGTTGCTTTAATAAAAATGAAAGGTTAGATTGCCAAGCCACACCCCTTCCATGGATGGAAGGGTATTTATACTTACAAACAATACGTCCTCCTATGGTTGTGGATCGGGCATCTGATGGTAAAGACCCAGTCCCTTCTCCACGGTGTTACATTACGCTAAACTAAACTAATAACTAACTAATAAACTAATAAATAACGTAACTAACGATATGTCTACGAGCTAACTTATGCTAGATAATATTTGGGGTGACCGACACTTTACTTATGGAATTTCCAATTCCTAACACTAAACCTTAGAACAAACAAAATAAAACAAATTTGTTTTGAACCTGCTACTGTACCCACGACACCAAATGACAACAAAGACGGAACCAAAAATTTGGTATCGTCTGGTCCGTGGTGACAGCAGTGACAAAAATGCTACCTATAAAACATCTTCTTCCTCACAACCCACTTTACCAAAACATGTAAACATTAGACCTAACTCATTGTTGACATCTTCTCACCCACTAATCACTGGAGATAACATCATTGTAAGTATCCTAACTACATTTTATCTCTTAAATCTGAGTCTAGGATTCTAATTTGTGCACAAAATCATTATATGGGGTTTATGTATATTCTTGTACAAAACATGGATTCAATTGGGAAATTGCAGAACTAGTCATTGAAATTAGGTACTACATTGTCATATTGCGTAAAAAAATCATGTTTCCCACTAATCAAAAGATAATGACTATAATGTTTTATTCAAATAACCAAACACCCCATGTCAAATTTTTGAAAAGCTTCTCACTTGTAGGAAAATAAATTTTCATTGTTAATACAAATAGAAACGTTAAATTTTCATCACTTGCATGCTCTTGAATGCATAACTAATATGCATTCCCGGGTATATTCAAATGAAGCCATATTGAACTAGGAGCGTTTGGGTTATCTCATGGCGTTTGCCAAACACCCCCACTAAAAACCATTTTATGCATAAAATGAGTCGAGATAACCGCAACTCCAAATCGTTTTCATATAGGCACACACTAGAACCAAAACGTTAAGGTTATTCTCATTTTTTTAGCATGTAAACTTTTGCTCATAGGAATAACCATGGTAGCCACAAAATTCTATGATCACAAGGATACCCTTAACTACATTCCCAAACATCACAAAACCAAGGGACTCACCAAAAATTCAAAAAACCCCTAGTCGACTTTCTCTCTGGCGATTTCCTTAACCCTAACAACCCTAATCGTTTTTTTTTCAAATCGAACCTAGCTTGGGATTCTTTGCTTCTAACTGATTTCGTTATTAACTAACATCTTTGTTCTTTGATTAAGTGATTGGTTTGGCTGCGTTTCCTCTTGTTGGAGTCCGTTTTGGCTATTCATTACTTTTTAGGGTTTTGGTGTCGGTTCATTCATAACGATTTGGATTGCGTTTAACCATGGGAGCGGTTAGTAATTGATCGGTGTGTTTTTAAACCTAACTTTTAGTTAGGGTTTTATTGGTAAGTCGATTGTTAGTAGCTGTTTATCGATTCTATTGGATTAGTTTGTGGGGTGTAGAGATGGAAAAGGTTTCTTGATAAAGGTGGTTCTTGGTGAAGGCTTCAAAACAGCCACCAACTAGCGATCAAGTTGGTGTTAACACGGACCGAATCCGTATCAAAGGGTTGATATTGGGTTTGGAAGCTAGGTTGACGTCTCAATGGTGAACATGGTATTGAGGGTGACACTGGCGATCCCGAGTTAGTAAAGATGCTAGGGTTGTTCTTAACAACGCATGATGTTCATTCGGATTCTATTTGGGGTACTACTAATCTGGACAATACAAGTTATAGTACTACGTTTGTGGGTGGTTTGGATTCGAGCACTAAAGCTTCTTTGTCTTATCTTTGATGTGTTGATTTACGGTCCTAACGTGGTGAATGCTTCTACTTCAGGCCCTAACGTGATTGGTAGTGAAACTAATGAAGTGAGGACATTTGCAAATGTATTAAATCCGGAACGTGTCTCTAGGAAAGTGAATTTTAGTGCCTTGGTGAATGAGACGCGAATTGAAAATCATGATACGGTGCTTCCAAAGGCTGCTATGGAAGGTGTATTCAACCGTTATGAAAATACACTTGTTGGCTTCTTTGTTGGCAAGAATGTTGCTTTTCATTTGGTTCAGAACTACGTCACCAATACATGGGGTAAGTTTGGTTTAAGAAACTAATGAAGAATGATGATGGTGTTTTCCTCTTCAAATCTAAAGAGGGTGTTGAGAGTGTTCTTCAACGGGGACCATGGTTTATTAAATTCTCCTCTCATTCTCACTAAATGGACTCATGATGTGCTATTGTCTAAAAGTGAGGTAACTAGAGTTCCCGTTTGGATTAAATTGCATAATGTGCCATTACTTGCATACTCGGAAGATGGGTTGAGCTTAATTGCTACTTAGGTGGGTAAGCCGATTATGTTAGATGCTTTTACTAGTTCCATGTGCGTTGATTCATGGGGTGAATTAGTTTTGCCGTGCTCTTGTGGAATTATCATCTGAATTTGAGCTTAAACATGTGGTGACTATGGCGATCCCTAATAAGGATGATAGTGGTTTTACTACGACAAGTATAAAGGTGGAATATGAATGGAAGCCGCCACTTGCGTGTGGAATGTAAAGTGTTTGGGCATGATACTGCTTGTTGTCCTAAGAGTATTAAGGAGTATAATGATGTTCCTCGGCTCAAATGTGGACGAACCTGATGGTGGTTTTAAGGTGGTGCAGAATCATAAAGCCAAACCTAAAGGTACGAGATGTTGGAGGTTTTAATATGGGTAAGGGTCCTAGATTTGCACCTAGAGGCGGTATATGTTGCAAAGCGAAGACAGGCATTGCAAGTGGTAATGCTAAAGATACAGCGATTACTACGTCTAACTCTTTTGGGGCTCTTGAGGTAGAAGATGATTTGGGCATCCCAAATCTTGTGGTGATTCTTCTACTAACAAGGTCAAGGCGGGAAGTCTTGGTACTACTACTAAGGAAGCGAGTGATGGATCTCGGGGGCGGACTCGTATTGATATTGAGGAGGCGTTTAAGCCTCAGGAGGCTAGGACTTATTACATAAAGCTTGTGAGTGATTCAATGGGAACAATGGATGTTGGTTCTACTCCCATAGAGAAAATTGGTAAGCTTGAAAAGCTAATTATTGATGGGAAAGCTACTCTTGTGGATAATGATGGTCAACCTATTCAGCTACCTCTTACTACTAAGAGAGTTAACCCTTTTCTAAAGTGGGAGAGATTGAGGTGTCCGATCGAAGATGAGGTTGTTCTGTGACCCATTTGATGAGTGCGCTAAATATTTTTAGTGGAGGCCAAGAATTTGAAGATGAGTATGATGACTATGACTTTGATGACTATCGAAGCAGGTTCATGATCTTCGAGAATTTGGATTCCTTTAATGCCATGTATGGCACAAAGTTTCAAGGTCCTAGGAAGTAATTTTATTGTTGTGTCATATATTATCATTTGAGTAGTGGTTTGTTTTCTTGTTTAGAGAATTGGAAGTATCTTGTTATGTAAGCTTTATGCCTATGTAAAGGGGCTGAGATATGGGATTTCACTCATATCCATTGTACTTAAACGATTATTTGGTTAATATATTTACCAGGGTGTAGGATTACTCCCCTTTACCCAAAAAAGGGACTCACCAAAGAACAAGTCAAAATCTTTAAGAGTCTAGAAACAAGGTACTTGTTCTGATAGTGAAGAGGATGAGGTTTTGGAGTCGGATAACCCTATGGCGTCATTTTTGGCGTCTGGGGGAGGTGGGGGACTAGAGCTTGAAGACTTTGATGATTATCTTTGCTCAAGTCTACGATTTACCGAGACACTTGGAGGATATGTGTGACATGTATGATGTTAGTCTATTAGGTCGCGGTAGGAAGTAATTTTGAATGTTTGGTAGTTCATAAGATTGGCATGTCTTTCTCATGTAATATGTTTGGTTAAAATGCACTTTTAGTGTGTGTCTGTTGCCCATGTAACGGGCCGAGGTGAGAGATTCACTCTCATCCGTTGTACTTAAATGTTTTGGTTAATATATTTTACCAGGGTGCATGATTACTCCCCTTTACCTAAAAAAATAGAAACAAGGTACTTGCATGAGGGTAGAACCATTCACTCCTCTTTTGTTGACAATACCAATCTCCGTCAAGAACTAGCCGCTATTCTATTCGATTGTCTCCTTGATATCGATGAACCTATTTGCCCTAGGTTTGTGTTAGAGTTCTATGCTAGTGTCACCGGTTTCATTGATGAGGATGACAAGTTTAGCCTTAGGTTTAGAATCAATCAACACGATTACACCATCTCCTTAGCCCACTTTGCTCAAGTGCTAGGAATTCCCAACCAAGGGACATGTGTCTACTCGGATAAGTGGTCACTCACCATTGTTGATGCAATCAATGACAACTCTCTTCCCTACCAAACTCCTTTAGCGTATAAGGATGTCATCCATGGCTTTACCCCAAGGGGTGATACAACCCGTGTCACCCGAAAAGGAAAGGAGGTGAACCGAGATCCATATGGAATGGAGCTCAATGAACTAAAACCCAAATTTAAGAAATGGGAGGAACTACTTAGTGCCAACGTCATTAGCACCATAGAGAATAGGGACCATATCAACGCTTTCCTTTGTCACATGCTCTACAACTTTTCCACCAAGTAAGTTCAATTTAGCCTACTACATTGCTAGGAGAATGATTGACATTCCAACTCAAGGATCGGTTGCTCTTCCTTACGGGATGCTTCTCACCCGTCTCTATAGAGCCTTTGCACCAATTCCACCAAGTCCAAAAGGGTTGAAGCTTGACTATGAGCTCATCCCTCACATCTTTATGCCCTTGAGTGACGAGCGAGTGGCTAAGACTAAAGGCAAAAGAGCAAAACCTCCAACTCATGAGTATTATGCATCTCTTCCCGAGATTGAGAATGAATCAGCGGAGTTCAATCAAACCAATGGGATGTTCAAGTGCCTTGGTAGGATGATGAGCATGATTTACAAGAAGTTGGACAAGTAAGGTCCATTTAAAGGAGTGTTTGGAACAAACAATAACTTTGGTGTATGATACAATTTAGTTGTTTTTATTTTGTAGGATGATAATATAACTTAAAACAATGATGTATGCTAACAATTTCATACAGGGGGATAACACAAGTGTGTTATCAAATTTTACCAATTTTCACTTTTAAGTGAAAATTGTTAGCCCTTAGTCAAAATCTATGCTTCACTATGTTTGTGCATATGTTATTTACTTTTCCTAACTAGAAATAATTAATGATGACGTATAGTCCGCATTCGGGTTACAAACCCGACCAATGACTGCTACTAACAAGCCCAACGCGATTAGGCTAACCCGATAACGGTTTGGGCTCACGAAAGCCCAAACACAAAGTTATTTATGGCTAACGATATCGGATATCTCCTATCTTGGGAGATAAGCATCCGATAACCGACTTAGGCGGGATACGCCGAAGCTTGAGGAACACGAAATCAATAAGGGTTTCGTGTGTATATAAAGGAATCGAACCCTCATTAAAGGTGCGATCTATAACCTTAACTCTCAACTAAAACCCTAAAACGATTACTTACTCACGCGGAGGATAATGTGGGAGACAATCCACGATAAGCCTAGCGGTGTTTTGCTTTATTTAGTTGCAGGTCTCAAGCATCAAGATCCAATTGATCAGAGAACGGAGTCCAAAAAGAGCGCCCAACTTTTGTATAAACAAGTGGCGCCATCCGTGGGACCATCACTAAGAACTAAGAACTAGAATGACAAAGCAAGGAAATCAAAACCAGCGATCGCATGGTAACATACATGGGAAGAAGCAAAAGTGGGGTCAGTTCTAAACAAGCCTGCAGGACAACCGTAGCTACTAGAAACCAAGGATCGAGGCCAGTCTGGTCTTCCGACGGTGGAACGCGGCTCGGGGACAACCAGACCACCACAACCACCGCAGTGCGAGAAGGTCCACTCCGCTCCTTTTACCACTCCTCCAATGCGGTGCTAGAGACGGACCTCCAACAAGCACTAGGCACACGGCCGAAACAAGGGTCTAGTGGTAAGCAGACACCCTTGATCTAGAAGGGGTTGCGCCGGAACTAGCGCCAAGTGATTTCGTGTCTCAAAACTATGAAACCTTGGCTGCTCTCATGCAAGAGGAAGCAAAAGTCATTTCGGTGTTTGCATGCCCGAATCGATTTCGGCCCGGAGTATGAGATATCTCCACCGCGCCATCAGAAGGAAAAGCGCCAAAGGGATAGCCGCTAACCCCCAGTATTTACCAAGATTGGAAGGAGAGTTGAGAATGATGAAGCAGCGGACATGCAATACCTTGGGGAACACGAAGAGGAGGGACGGCGTACCAATGTCCACGCCAGGCTTGGTAGTCGCAGGGTCCAAGACAGACTCGGACGACGGTACTCTCTAAGCGAAGGCCCAAGTGAAAGCCCGCCAATGTGAAAACCTATGATGGAACAGGTGATCCGGACGGTCACCTAAAAATTTTCGAATCAACTGCTACCATGAAGGCTGCCCGCCTTTGTGGTGCCACATGTTCAATTCCACACTAGTGGAAACAGCAGCGGTTGATAAGCTTCCGCATGAAGCATTGATGGCTTTGAAGAGTTGCGGAAGGCGTTTTGCCTGAACTTCACTCAAAGGAAAAAGTCGCTAAAAACCTGTCGAACTTCGCTAGGTAAAACAGTCGGGGAATCTACAAGCGCTTATGTGGAGCAGCTACAAAGATGAGTGCATACGTTAAGCCATGCCCGAAATACTAAAATCTCGAGGGTTCATGAATGGGATCAATAACCCGAACTTATCAAAAGTGAATGAGAGTCCCCAAACATTTGATGAACTTATGAGCGCAAGAGGTCCTTTATCCAAGGAGAAGTCGCATGACGGACGATAGAAGGGTTACTCAAACTATAGATCACAAGAACAACCTCGGAGACAATCCACTGACTAGAGTAGCAACCGCAACAAGAACTATCGCGACCAGGGGAATGGACGGGATAATGCAGATATACCCGGTGACCAAGACTCCAAAGGAGATATTCCGCGGCGGAAGCCTGAACCAAGACCCCGCAATGCGCGCCCGTCAGTAGCGTGGGGAGTGGATCTGCGACTATCATGGACCGGAAGGGCCATACCACCAATGAATGTGTCCATGTGCGCCAACTAATTGATAAACTAGTAAAAGAAGGCAGATTGGACCATTTAGTTAAAAACATCAAGGAAGGGAAGATAAGCAAAAGACTAGAAACAAGAAAGAAACACCTAAGGATAAGGCTGATACCATATACATGATACAATCATGGCAGCGAATGACTAGGCAGAAGATCAGCCAAAAGTTCTCCCGTGGAAGTGAAATCTCTTTCCCCCTTAGACTGCGGACAACGATGATGGTTGAGCCGCTCACCATCAAATTGCGCGCAAAGGGGTCCGCGATATCCATCGCATGTATGTTGATGGGGGAGCATCCGCAGATATAATGTATAAACACTGTTTCAAACGACTGCGACCTGAGATACGAAGTCAATTAAGCCCAGTTAGGACGTCGTTGACTGGTTTTACAGGCGAAAAGATATGGCCCATGGGGAAAATACGCCTACTAGTCAGTGTTGGCGACAAGGAATACTCCACGACAGCTTGGATGACTTTTATGGTGATCAAATCCCCTTCGCCATACAATGGCATTATTGGAAGACCGAGGATTTCACCCATAGCGATGCGAATCTGGCACATGGGATGCTAAAATTCCCGATGGAGGGAGGCATCGTTACTCTACACAATACTATCGTACCAGGAATGTAACACAATTACATGTGAGGCGGCACATTCGAGAATAGTGCGCAACTAAAGTGCCAAACACGAGGGTTGCGATTCATCCCGATTACCCGAGCAAGAAGTATCGTCGGAGGATCGTTATCGATAGCGCGGAAGCATTTGTATCGCACTCTTGCAAAGGAACCTAGATATCTTTGCGTGGGAACCAAAGCACATGACGGTGTACGGCTCTGAACACCCGGTTGAAAATCCGACAAGGATACTCCTCCGATCACGACAAAAGCCTTGCCGGGCTCGGGCAGCAAAAGCAATCCTGGAAGAGGTACATAAACTTGTGAATGCAGGTATCATGCGAGAGGTCTACTACCATGATTGGCTTTCCAACCCAGTGATGGTCAAGAAGAGTGATGGTAGTTGGAGGATGTGCGTGGATGATAAGGTTTTAAAATGTACCTTTTTGAGGGGTCATTTAAGCCCTTATTTGATCACTTTTGTATCCGTTATTACTTAATATCGTTCCTTTTCACTTTTTAGGTCTATTGAAGGCAAATTGCTGGAATGGCACTTATTTGGACGAAAAGCCAGGATATCTGAAGAAAATGGCCAAAGTCGAATGTCGAGACACTCAATTTGCTGAAATACAAGGGGCGGCATCAAGTGTTAGTGCGGCGCCCGTCGAGAAACACCATGACGACTCAATAGCCAAATTTCTTATTTTCAAGTGGTGTCGGGCTTTAAAAAGTAGGCCGTCGCAACTCGGACGGCCTAGATTTGATCGCATGGCGTCGGAATCGAAGGGGCGGCGTCACAAGCATAAGGTGGCAGGTCGCAAAGTCTAACATGGCCAAGACAAAACCCTAATGGCGACCCGGCGTCACAAATCATAAGGTAGCGCCGTCAGATGTAATCTTATATATAGAATCGAATTTTTAGTTTT
This sequence comes from Chrysanthemum makinoi, assembly GCA_910596185.1. Lineage (NCBI taxonomy): Eukaryota > Viridiplantae > Streptophyta > Magnoliopsida > Asterales > Asteraceae > Chrysanthemum > Chrysanthemum makinoi. The sequence goes on along the minus strand of OU343225.1, from coordinate 14,010,064 downwards.
AGTGTGTAGTCTTTTGGAGTAAAACCTAAACCGAACCAAGGCCGTCTTATGTACAGATATTTTAGGGTTCTAAACCCTATCTTACCACAAGATAAGTGTTTTACTTCATTAATTCAATTATGTCTTCAATTATTTGTGTATGCTTGCATGTTCTCCATGTCCGGCTAATTAACTTATGTGTTTGCTTAGGGAATATGAAACTTAATTGTTGAATATTGATTGGTTGTCTCTTATCTTAATTTTTAATGATCTAGTAATGCGATAGGTCATTCGTTGTGTAGTTAATGCTTGATTAATCTTTGTGAACCTTAGACTATAGCACCTAGAGTAGTTGTAGGCTAAACCATCCAAAGAGTACCTTAGAGTTAGAGTTTATAATTCCTAGAGATTTTGTAGACGAGACCCTTTGGTAGCTTCAAAGAGTTAGGGACAAACGCATACCCTACGACTTTAGACACATAACGCGATTAAGAATAAGGGCGTGACAATTCAACCATCAATAGGAGATAATTAAGGAGTAATAAAACCTAAGTAAACACATCTTTAAACTATCATACGAGCACACAATAATTAGAAATTGACTACATACACCTTAGATTAGATAATTAGACAAGTAGAGTAATCGATAGAAATACCAACTCCCAAATCCAAACCCCGAGATTCGTACCTTTCTAATTCCTAAAAAACATAAATAAAAATAATCTTCCTCAACCCCAACCTTAGCGTAGTAACTTCTCACTAGCATTCCTATTCCCCTAGAGAACGATATCAATACCCGTGGCTTACCCTAATACTACACTACAACGATTAGGTTCACTGCCTAGGGTGTTATAAAACTTACTCGAAGAAAAGGAAGTTCCTTTGACCCGAGCGGCATGTAGCGCTTATCAAGTTTTAGCCACGTGGGAATAGAATAGCTAGTTAGTAGTCCACCTCGTTTAAGTTTCTTTGCTTGATTCCTATCAAGTAAAAATTGTTCTCATTTTTAGCTTTCTCATAGTCTATCCCCCTTCTTCGTGACCTTTGTTCATAATCCCGTCACTTTTCATCATGGAAGGTGATAACCAACCACCATTCATCAACCTACCACCAAATGACCCGCAAAGAGCCCGTACTCTTGGTGAATACTCGAGACCAAACCACCTAGGCTATAGGAACACCATTGAGTTTCTCGATCAAGCCCAAACTACGGCCCTATGATCCGACACCATCCGGTTGGTGCAAAACGGATGTGTATTTCATGGACTTCGTTCCGAAGATCCTAATCAGCATCTTAGGGATTTCCTTAAAATTTTCGATTCCATTGACCTTGATGCTACTACTAGAGACCACGCTGCGTCGTCTCTTCCAATTCTCTGGGACCAAGCTAGTAATTGCTTGGCGACTTCCCTTGGCTCCATCTCAAGTTGGGATGATCTCACCTCTCGTTTCCTTGCTCAATTTTTCCCACCGGGAGAACCACTAAACTTAGGAATGACATCTTGATGTTCCAACAACGTCAAGGTGAATCTCTCTACGAAGCATTGACTCAATTCAAGGACTTACTTCATAAAAGTCCTCATCATGGCATTGATCTTTGGCTCCAAGTCCAACTTTTCTATGATCATGTCGGTCCTCCCTTCAATGAACCATTGATTATGCGGCGGAGAAGGCTAAGTGACCTCACGATAAAGCATGTTGAGTCATCGAGGACTGGCTCAATATGAAGAAGAAGGTTAAATTCGATAGTTCGGAAAAGCGGGCCAACCTCCCAAGCACAAGCAATTATGAATATGGAGGCACAAGTGAATGCGTTAATGGGAGTAGCTACGCATGCTATAAGCATGTAGCCTGTCAAGGAATTTTGCTCCCAAGAAAGTCTCGGCAAGATGAATTTGAGGACATAATGTTGACATTTGTCCACAAGCAAGAAAAGGAAATAAAACACCTCGAAGCTCAAATGCGGAAAACTCACAACACCTTCTTAGGACTAGCTGACAACTTCATGCTGAACATCCGCGAAGAAATCGCAAAGAACAATATACCTAAAAAGCTAGAAAAGGTGTATGCGATCTGAACACGTTGGGATGATTCCCGAACCTTCTCTATTAAGTAGAACAAACCCCATCAAAGAATCATATTCTTGCTTAAATTCCTGTCTCAACATTCCCCGCATGCTCCCTAGAAACATATTCATTGGAATGGTGCACGTGTCACTTCCCAACTTTCCCAATGTTAGGAAAAGTTCTTCGGTTTTAAACACAGGACAAAAGAACCCACCTCCAATACTTGAATTTAAAGATCACGATTGAAAGACAATTTGACATATGCATTACCTACCGTCGTGGAGATTATTGGTGGATTAACCAAATTGATCTTAAAATAAAAACTAAAATCTTTGTCAAAAAATAGTAACCAGACTTTTGATCCAGGCGGATTAACAAAACCGTTTTCTTTTGCAAAAAACTGGGCGTGACGCCGTCACATATAAAGTGTGACGCCGTCGCTAAGCCAGATCAGACGGATAAATACATCACCCATCTCTTTCATTCTTTACCACACATTTTTATCGCCCACCACACCAACACGGATTTCTCCACATCAAATTCACTATTTTGCCATGTCAATCTCCACAAGGTAAGTAATATACGTTGATCTTTGTCTATTCAATTGTCCTAATTCATGCTCAATTTTGTTTTCCCTCTTTTCAATCCAAAACCCCAACTAATTTGACCTATTTAGCCTTTGAATCTTGTTAACTAGGCTTAAGATTAGAAGCTAATAATAGTGTTATCATATGGGTTAACTGCGAAAGCCTTGGCGGCTTAGGATCAAAACCACCTAGCCATTATGCCATTATTCTGCAACAAGGGTGTTTGGATCAAGGGTTATGGCTAAAAACTTGGACTTTCTCTGCAAATGTGGATTCAAAATTTAGTGGTGGCGTCGGTGTATCGCGATCTTGATAAATCGCTAGTGTCATCTTTTGCATCACGAATGTTACTCAATTGCTCTCCACTTATTTGATTTCTGTTTGGATGGTAGAAGGGTAAAGAGAACGAGGGACAATCTTCTAGCCGGAAAACATTATTGACACAATCGTTGGATGGGAAGTATTTGTCAAGGAAGGATGTCAAGCCCGTTACAATGATTTAATTCATCAGACTATTGACTCCGGGGCTGTTTGGTTGGGCATTTCTCGAGGAGAATGATTTAGCTAGGGAGTTTTCAAATAGTTTTAGGAGGGACAAGGTCAGCGATCCCCAATGGGAGAGGCATTTTGAATCACGAGGGCCGTGTATGGCGAGTTGGTGCATGAATTTCACGCATCTTATCACGGGATATTAATTCATGTTGGGATAACATTGATTTTTAGGGGATCCGATTTAGGTTAGGAGGAATGGAGGCTGTCGATACTTGAGTTTGGATGGAGGTTGGGACTATATGCATCGAGAATCTTGAGTGATGTTTTAGGTCTCAATTGGCAGTGGGGTTACCATAAGGACGAGATGTTGGGTATTGATTCGGAACGATAGGCGATGGGAGTACACTCTGAGTACCTGCTTCACGATCGGGATCCGAGGGTTAGGCTCGTGCATGTTGCCTCACCTTCTTTATCACGAGGATTCCATGCCACGGGACATCGTGTGTCACCTTGCGACCTATTCTATCTTTATTGCATATTGGCCGGGGTGTGCCGCAAAATTTCATTACGGTTGGCCGACTACTTGAGGACTGCTAGTGGAATAAGGATGGAGGATAGGGTATATAGAGGCATGCTTATCACCCGATTGCTTAGATCCTTGGGTGTATTGGCGGAAGTACCAGCGTACTTAATGCGGTGGCAGCACCAAGGGTCGTCCAAGCTAAGTCTCGAAAGGCTGTGGATGTCCTCATGGATTATGGTAGAGGAGTTACGCTTGGTTCCATGCTCGGCCCACCATTGAGGTGGTGTAGGCGACGATGATAAGGAGCCACGGATACAGAGCACAGCCAGGGGTGAAGCAGAAGCTCCAAGCTAGCTTCTCACCGACAAATGTCCGTTGGGATTAGGCCTACCAGGGGAGCATGGATGGGCGCATGGATACATGGATGGCACAAGACCAGGAGAGCTAGCTGGACCTATGACCATCTTGTCGGCCGGATGCGGCATGTCCATGCGTGTCGGCGATCCATCTCGGGATCGATCCTTTCCGAGGCGAGAGGAGGATTATCCACCCTATGGGTATTTAGGCCCTCTTCCCCGGTTATGACTATCGTTGGACCCCTCGATGACTCATGTATTTGTTTATGGATTGTTTATGGTTAAGTATGGTTGGTTGTTGAAACAATTTTTATTTGGGCATGTAATAATCTAGGACATCTTAACTTTGTGGTGAACTTTGAACTATTTGATGTTTATGTATATTTGTATGTGGTGTGATTTATCTAGCTTGTGTGGTTGGATTGTCTATGTTAGTGTCATATATCCTTTATTGATTGTTTATTCTCATGTTTAAATTTGTAAAAAATACTTTATTTTGTTTTTAACCTCGTCTTATTTGCATATAAAGGTATTTTACATAAAGGATAAGTGTAGGGAGGATTACACACGTTTTCAAAAGAAACGTAAACATGAGAATTGCAATTAATTAAAAGATATATATGTGTGTTTGTTCGAGTCAAATGCTTGTAACGAGTCATAATGGATGTTTTGCGGAATTTTTCAGATTCTAAAGATGTAAATTTTCGAAATTTTTTCAGAAAATCATGGAACCGGTTTTTGTCGGATAACTTTGACGGCGTCGAGAAGGAGTAAAAACAACATATTACTTTCGTTTTGAGCTACTTATAAAATTTTGGAATTTTCCAGTCTTAATTTTCGAGAATTCGTAAACATCCATTCCACAATCATTATATCCTAAAAGAGTCTTATATATATTATTACCGCCGATTTTATGCGAAGGTTTCGTTTGTTTTCTTCAAGTGTGCAGGTTTAATTTATTAAGAAGAAGATACATAAGATTGGAAGGAGCTTTTCACGCATATATTCTTCTTGAAAAGGATTTAACCACCACTTTACACGGATCCTACCGAGCTAATCAGGGGAGTATTAGTTTCTTTCGTTTTTAAGTGTAGGGAGGGAAAATAAAACGGGAACTTTGAAACTATGCTTATCCTTGACTATTTGCTTTGTCCAATTGTATTTGTGTAATAAACCATGAGAAAATGTTGGTTAGGGTAATTTTGGCACAAAATTTAAAATTTTTCATGACATATAGGAGTGGGCCATTAGTCTTAACAAAAGCGTCTCACGGATAGGAAGTTATGTGACTAGCACAAAAACCCTTTACTGCTTAAATTCCACCCAAAATGTGAGGATCGCCCTTAGATTAGTAGGAATTAAAGCATTCATCTTTAATGCTTAGAGTGTGAACCGGTAGTATATTAGATTCTAGAACTTGTTTTGTGATGCATTCCGAGATCACTAGTAAGACTACACTTGTGTAGTTAGGAATAACTAAATGATAAGAGGCATTAGGATAACCCTTGTTTGATACCGTAATATAATTACTTCTTCCACATTGGTTGAGTAATTCCCCACACCTTGTTGTACTCATCTTTAGTACACGATACCCCTAGTTAACCCCTCAGAGCCTATCCTTTTCGCGGTTCTAGTGATGTTTAAGTTTTTCCGGAATATCAATGAAGAGCATTGTTTACACCCCACCCCCAAATATACACCCAAATCGCCTTAGCCTACCTTGTATGCACTCACTTTTAGTGCATTATTGTTATCACACTAAACCCTTAGTTCAATTATCTAGTTGCTTGCATAAGTTGCTAAGTCGAGTCATATCCTTTGTACACAGTTTTGGGACGATTAGGACTCATGGGAAAAGTTAAAGTTTATGAAATGACCGGAAGAACGTTAAATTCCCTTATTTGCGTAATAACGTACCCCAAGTGTTTTGATCTTTTCAATTCGGGTCAAATTAGTGTTAGAGTAATAAAAACTCAAGTGTAGGGATGTGCCTATAAATCCATATCATTTTGATGTTACCGTAGAGGATGGTAGAGTAAAAGTGTATGAAAAAAATCGAAAAAAATAGAAAAAGTGAAAAGAAAAAAAAATATAGTGTTCAAAAAAAAAACAAAAAAAACGGGCTACCATCCTACATCTATCCTTTAAATTTATGTTTGTTTTTTCAGTTAGCTAGAGTTTAGAGTGTCAGTCTTGGCTTACCGCGCCATTCTTCGTATGCTTGTAACATAAAGATTTTTGACTTGCCACCACTAAATAGCCTATCCCACCAAACCCTTTGTTTCCCTACCGTAATCTAACATTACAACCCTTTAAAGACCTCTTTGATAGTCTTTCCTAGGTGTTTACGCCAAGCGGCGGAGGTTTGATCTATTCTCAAGCCTATGGTAATCTATATACTAGGACGGTTAATGAGTGTTTATCTTCCATTTCCAACTTGTTATATTTCATATACACCCGAAAGAGATGTGAGTATCAAACACCCATGTGAGGTGCTAGTATATAATTCGTGCTTGTTATGACTTTATTGGGGCTTATATGTGTTGTGGACTGTTTAAACCAATGCTTCATGACCCCTAACTTATAAATTAATTGGCTAAAGCACATTTGCTTGAGGACAAGCAAATACCAAGTGTAGGGATATTTGACAATGATTTAAAATGTACCTGAGGGTTATTTAAGCCCTTATTTGATCACTTTTGTATCCGTTAATACTTAATATCGTTCCTTTTCACTTTTTAGGTCTCTTGAAGGCAAATTGCTGGAATGGCACTTATTTGAGCGAAAAGGCGGATATCTGAAAATGGCCAAAGTCAAAATCGAGACACTCAGCTGTGAAATACAAGGGGACGGCGTCGGTGTTAATTGCGACAATCGAGCACTCTGTGGCGGATGAGTAGCCAAATTTCTTATTTTCAAGTGACGGTGTAAGGCTTTAAAAGAGTAGGCCGTCGCAACTCGGGCGGCCTATATTTGATCCGAGCGGCGTCGAAATCTGAAGGGATGGTACAAGCATAAGGTGACGCGTCCAGAAAGTCTAACGTGGAAGACGAAACCTAATGATGGCGGTACGCCGGCGTCACAAATCATAAGGTGGCGCCGTCGCGATTGTAATCTTATATATAGAATCCGAATTTTTCAGTTTTAGTGTGTAGTCTTTTGGAGTAAAACCTAAACCGAACCAAGGCTGTCTTGTACAGTATTTTAGGGTTCTAAACCCTATCTTACCACAAGATAAGTGTTTTACTTCATTAATTCAATTATGTCTTCAATTATTTGTGTGTATGCTTGCATGTTCTCCATGTCCAGCTAATTTACTTATGTGTTTGCTTAGGGAATATGAAACTTAATTATTGAATATTGATTGGTTGTCTCTTATCTTAATTGTTAATGATCTAGTAATGTGATAGGTCATTCACTGTGTAGTTAATGCTTGATTAATCTTTGTGAACCTTAGACTATGGCACCTAGAGTAGTTGTAGGCTAAACCATTCAAAGAGTACCTTAGAGTTAGAGTTTATAATTCCTAGAGATTTTGTAGACGAGACCCTTTGGTAGTTTCAAAGAGTTAGGGACAAAGCATACCATGACTTTAGACACAACGCGATTAAGAATAAGGACATGACAATTCAACCATCAATAGAAGATAATTAAGGAGTAATAAAACCTAAGTAAACACATCTTTAAACCATCATCGAGCACACAATAATTAGACATAGACTACATACACCTTAGATTAGATAATTAGACAAGTAGAGTAATCGGTAGAAATACCAACCCCCAAATCCAAACCCCGAGATTCGTACCTTTCTAATTCCTAAAAAACATAAAAAGATAAAAAATAATCTTCCTCAACCCTAACCTTAGCGTAGTAACTTCTCACTAGCATTCCTATTCCCCTAGAGAACGATATCAATACCCGTGGCTTACCCTAATACTACACTACAACGATTAGGTTCACTTCCTAGGGTGTTATAAAACTTGCTCGAAGAAAAGGAAGTTCCTTTGACCCCGAACGACGCGTGTAGCGTTATCAGTGGACTTCACAGATCTCAATAAGGCATGTCCACAAGACTGCTACCCGCTACCGGAGATAGACTGGAAAGTAGAATCTTTATGTGGATACCCACTTAAATGCTTCCTAGACGCATACAAAGGATACCACCAAATCGGATGGCTAAAGAAGATGAAGAGAGAAAAAGCCTTCCATACAAGCCAAGGTGTTTTGTTATACTAAGATGCCCTTTGGCTTGAAGAACCTTGAAGCGCCACCTACCGTGATTGGTGGACAACGAATTCAAAAGCGTGGGCCTGCAACCTAGAAGTTTATGTTGATGACCTTGTCATAAAAAGCCATACGGAGGTTGAATTGGTGCGCGACATTGAGGAAACATTTAAGACATTAAAAAAGATTAACATGAAGCTAAATCCTAAGAAATGCACTTTTGGCGCCTATGAAGGCATGTTCCTCGGGTATTAGATAGAGCCTGATGGCATCAAACCGTGTCCAGAAAAAACGAATGCTGTCATCTAACTTCCTTCACGGCGCACATTGAAGGAAGTTCAATCTCTTAATAGAAAACTGGCCGGTCTGAATAGATTCTTGTCCAAATCAGCAGACAAGTCACTCCCTCTCTTCAAAACACTCAAGAAGTGTATAAAAAAGGGAGATTTTTGCTGGACTACGGAGGCATAAGAAGCCTTTATACAGCTTAAACAACACCTAGCAGCGCTCCCCACGCTAGTCGCACCCCGACCAGGGGAAGAATTAATTATGTACTTATTTGCGACTCATGGAGCGGTCGGTATGATACTGCTTGACGGATAGGAATTCAGTACAAACACTGTATTTTGTAAGCAAAGCTCAAGAAAACGAGATTAACTATAGTGCAATGGAGAAGTTGGTCCTAGCATTGGTATTCGCCGCCAAAAGACTGCGCAGGTACTTCCAAGCGCATCCAATAGCGGTGATTACAGATCAACCTATCAAGAAAATCATCTCCAAACTGACGCGATCGGACGACTCACAGTAGAGCGTGTTTCTAGGTGAGCATAACATCTCCTACAGACCACGCATCTGCGGTTAAAGGGCGATACTACAGCGACTTCATCATCGAAAACCGAGACAACGATGATGACACACCTTCACCAAGCAAGGAGGAACTACAAGATCCATGGATCTTGTTCACGGATGGATCTTCATGCGTGGACGGGTCAGGAGCAGGCCTCATCCTTACCAGTCCGGAAGGAATGGAATTCACTTAGGCCTTTGCATTTTGAATTCACAGCCATAAACAACGAGGCAGAGTATGAAGCCCTGATTGCCGGATTACGCATTGCATCTCGAATGGGTATACGCAACCTAGACGCAAATGTGGATTCCCGTTTGATAGCCAATTACCATGTGTTGGGCGAGTACGTAGGTAAAGAGGAAAACATGATCCAATACCTCAACAAGACCAATTCCCTGATCTAGGGCTTTGACAGATTCACCATCAAACAAGTTCCTAGAGGGGAAAACAGGAAGGCAGATGCACTGATCAAGATTGCATCCACAAGCTTTGCGCACCTGTCAAAACAGGTATTGGTGGAAACTCTAAAGAGCAAGTCCATCTCGGAGATGGATATATCCACGGTGATAGAGGAACAAGGTCCTACATGGATGACCCCAATCATCGAGTTTTGAAGCAAGGGCGTATTGCCCCAGGAACAGAAGGAAGCCCGACGAGTAAGGCGCACATCACAGAGGTTTGAACTTTGGAACGGTGTACTATATCGGCGCTCATTTCTACAACCATGGCTTCGATGTGTAGGACCCCTTCAAGCAGATTACGTACTCCGGGAGAACCACGCTAGTTCATGTAGCATGCACTCAGGACCACGGTCCGTTGTGGCGCGCGCTTTACGGTCAGGATACTACTGGCCTACAATGCACCAGGATGCGCGGGATTTAATAAAAAAGTGTGGCGACTGCCAAGTTCACGCACTGTTCCACGCCAACCACAACAGGAATTAACACCTATCATGTCGCCATGGCCATTCTATAAATGGGGTATCGACATTGCAGGTCCCTTCATTGTTGCGGCGGGGAGGATTGAAGTTCCTCATAGTAGCTATAGACTATTTTACCAAGTGGATTGAAGCAAAGGCGGTTGTAACAATCACAGGAAATCAGGTAAAACGGTTTGTTTGGGACAATATTGTATGCCGCTTCGGTTTACCACGGGAAATCATCTCGCACAACGGAAAACAATTCTGCTGACAACCCTTTCAAGGAATGGTGCTAAAAGTTAAATATTACACAGACTTCGCCTGGCGTCGGCTTAAACACCCACAAACCAATGGCTTAGTCGAGCGTGCAAATCGAATTCTAGGCGAAGGAATCAAGGCATGTCCGACAAGCACAAAGGGAGGTGGGTGGAGGAACTATCGCATGTTTTGTGGGCGCACGCGACTCGATCAAACTTAGCACGGAGACACTCCCTTTTCTCGTCTATGGGACAGAAGCGTCATACCGGCCGAGATTGGGATGCCAACTATCCGCCTGCGAAGTCAATGTTGCAACCAATGACGACGGACGTCGTCTTGACTTAGACCGTTAGAAGAAGAAGCGGAGGCCGACAGCTATATGTGAGGCGAGAACTAAGTCAAAAATGAAAGGATACTACGACGCTAAAGTCGCGGCGTCTCATTCAGACCAGGCGACTTCGCCTATCCGCCAATGATGCGAGCCATGCCAAAGATACAGTAAACTAGGACCGGTGGGAAGGACCCTATGAGGTCATTGAAGCACTAGGGGACGGGGCATACAAGCTCGCGGACATGAATGGTCGTGAGCTACCACGCACATGGAACATCTGCAATCTCAAACGGTGTTATCTCTAGGAATGGCTACAGCCCAATGCACGGACGCTCCCGCACTTTAGTATAGTGCTCAATAAATATCCGTGTATTTACATTTAGTTTCAATTAGGCAAATGTATTTTTTCTTTTTCAAACTTGCAAGTATTAATAAAACGTCGCTGTTTCTAGCTAACTCTGCGACACATTTCAATTGGTTATTTATATAATCTTTATACACTATTGTCATATTATCTTTATGCCTACATGGCGTGCATGCACTTAATAAACCCACGATGGTAAAAGGATGAGTAAACCTACTAAATAACTCGTTGAGTAAGAGGGTTGCAAATCCATCAACATCGGATCACGCATCCTTGTTATACACCTTATTTTCAAGACGTTGGAATAAGTTTATTGCGCGTTCCACGATGGATGCGCAACAATGCATACTCTGCGCGTTTAACAAACTAGGGATCAAGACTCTTGACTCCTTACTATGATATTTACAGTACGCTGCATATCAAACCATACACGATTATGATACAAATACTTAGAACATTATATCTCAAGTATGATAGGTGATGACTTTCATACATGATTATGGACTTCATATATTCTTCGCGCTTATGAGACAGTTTGATTCTTATACAACAAGTGCGTTTTTCATGCAAAGACAGTACAAACATTATAAGTCACAACAATATCAACACGCATTCAACAAAAGGGATATTTTATTAAGGATCACGCGTTCTTACAGAAAGATATCTACATAACAGCTATAAACTACCAACTATTGCTACGCCTAAGAGAAGAGCTTTCCACTTGGCTTGCAGCAGTCCCAGCCTCCTTCAGCCGCTTCCAACAAGTCGAATCATGTTGTGACATTGTGGCTACACTCACAGCACCCCGTCGGACCTAGGAAGGTGCGCCAACACCACAAAGAATGGCTTTTCCCTTCACGCCTTCTTCTTCCAACCCTCATAGCATGGGCCTTTAAGGATTCCTTCAAGGGAATTTCCTTTTCCAGCGTGAATGGGTTCAAAAGGTCGTGACGAGCAAAATAGGCACTCGGTTGTGACTTGTCGGAGCTTCAAGAAAAGTCCGCTGTACCTCGCCCCATCAGCACGGTGGTGGGCCAAAGTTAACCCTTCCATAATCACATTTATAGGGTAATCTTGGTCGCGCTCCATCTGAGTAATATGAGGGAGCTCTAATATTTTCATTTGCCCCACTGAGGCAACAAGCTCCTCATATACGTGATTATTGTACCCAGGCACCTGATCAACAGCCACTTTCAAAAGGTCGGCCTCGTGAAGCTCCTCTACAGCCTTAGCTTTACCACGCGCAAGTGCGCACCGCACCACAGTCCCAAACTTGTCAACCACCTCTCGAGATTCTAATACACCAAGGGCGGCAAGGCGCAATCCGTGGCTGATTAGCCACCTGCGCTCAGCGATGGAAGACACAAGATGGGGATATAGCTCCTCATCATACTCAATGCTGAGCTTGCACAACTTCATCTCCTGCTCTTCCAGCGAGCTTCCCACAGTTGCACCAAAATCCCCTAACTGCGAGAACAACTCGTCCTTCCCCTTCTCCAGATGTTTCAACGCCCAACGACATGAAGCCTTGTGACCCGCTGATGCAATGCGCTCCTTACTTATTTGGCTCAGCAGTAGCATATTTTCTTCGCAAGTCTTTGGGCATATGAGCTCATTGCCTCTGCTTCAACTGGGCGGCCAAACGTGCCTCCAGCAACGCAATCTGTTGGTCCTTGTGCGCAAGGGAGCTACCTTCTGCAGAATGCCTTGCCTTTAGCTGCGCAGCCAACGTGGCTTGATGCGCAGCAGCCGATACCAGGTCCTCAATAAGCTGATCCATTGGCACGCTCCCAGATGTTAATGGCTCAGCGCTTTGGCTCTTTGGTTCAGAAGATCCAGCGCGAACAGGGCTAGCTTTGGGGGGCGACTCCACAGAGTGTTCAATACTGCACGCAAAAAAGAGAATTAGCGATTGTCTCATAACTTACAGGGAATGCGATAAGGGCTTTGAAAGTAGTACTTACTTGGGTGGAGCAGTCTCCTTGGAGCGCGGGGATGCAACATCACTTGATGACGACTCCACGTCAACAATGACAGGACGCTTCTTCATAGAGGAGCTTGCGCCATCGCCACCAAGCGCTCTCTTGCGCTTCAATCCATGGCTCTCCTCCTCCTCTTCTTCAATGCTTTCAGCCACATTTACGTGCGACGGCTCCACTAACGGAGAAGGAACCCTGGGGCTAGGCACGCCTTGTAGAGGAGTCGCCTCCAGCGTGACGGAAGAACTACCCCCCATTTCTCCCAACTGCATTTCTAGGGTACGCCCCGCGGTAGCTTCCAGAAGGGGCTCTTCCCCCTCCCTCAGCGGTCGTGCTCTACATTCACTGGGCGGTTTCGCCAACTGCACAACCGCTAATAGATCCATCTCTGCGCAACATAAGACAACAACAAATAGGTTACAAAAAAGTACAAAGGTGAAAAGAAAGGCTTACATAAATAAAGTAAAGGAATGCGAAAGGACGAGCACCCACCCTGGCCATCCGCGTCTAAGAAGATTGGCACCTCGTCAGGTCTGCCAAAATAATTGCGACTGATGCCCACATGCACCAAAAATTCCTCGGGGTAGGAACTGATGGGAATACGGTTGGCGTTTATTGTATTTGCATCATCAGCGCTGTATGATCCAGGGAGGGGGCACTCATCCTTTGGTAGTGAACTCTGGGTGTAGAAGTCGAAGCACCACGGGAACAACGCTTCATTAACCCAGAAAATTTTTTCCCTCCAGTCCCTAAGCACGTCCAGTTTATCGATGTAACATTGCGGCCCCCCGGCGCGCTTAGCGAACGAGACCCACCCGTTTGACCACGTTGTGTGGTAAAACGCGCAGAATAGGTAGATAGTCGGGTTAATCGCCAATAGACGGCAATTAACCTTGAAGTTTGTTATTTTTGCCGCACCTATGCAGTGCAGCTGGGATATGTGCAGACGATAGTAGTTTAATACGTCGCGCAAGAATAAGGATAGGGGCACACGTTGATTCGCAAATTTGAAAAATTGTGTGTATACCCCTACTTTCTCTGCGGGGAAATCCGCTATCGACGCCTGCACTGCCGGAACTTCCGGATGCAGCGCGAGTGGGTTATAATAATCCGAGGTGAACTGACGAAGTTCATCCTCAGTCAGGTCGGAGGTAAAGTCGGACAAACCACGGACCATGATACAGTTTTTAAAAGCGCCTTGCGGTTACCTTTGGAATATTAAGGGTTTCTTGGTTGAAAGTTTGGAGCTTTTTTAACAATGGCGGAAATGATTTTTACTATGATAATCACAGTAATAAGGAGGCGGAAGGTTATATAGGTTTTTACATCCACGCGATGATCGCCACGTGGATCCTACTATTTCTAAATGAGTGGATAGGATCTGTTGACGTGACATAGTTACAGTTACTTTCCCACGTTCTAAGAGGCATTCATTTGAGATATCTTGACTAGATTCATCGTATATTCTTCAAGGCGGGAAACTTTGATAAGATCGTTTATAAGCTCAGCTAGGGATCAATAACAAAGATTAATAACATGCACAGCGGAATAAACAAATCGTTACTTTATTATTGAACAAGGTTTTCATTCACTAACACTAACTAATCTTAGACGTTTATAGGAACACGTCTACTAACTAAACTAATAACCTAGGCGTTTACAAGACTATACGCCTAGGACACACACACCTTTACTAATCGACTACATCTTGGAAGACATGTATATTTAACCTACACCCCATGTCCTCTTTATATACTAGAGGATTAGGGTTTACAAATCTCTACTAAGGACTAAATAATAAATCTTCTTTTGCAAGCAAGTCCCTCCATCTTTTTGTAGGTTTCCTTCTTGTCACATTAAGTCCCTCTTGTTTCATTCTTTTTGTCTTATCAACTCAAACTTATAATTCCCAACAATCTTCCCCTAGTTGATAATGACAAAACCATTCTTGAACGAACTTCCCTAGACGAAGTAGAGAAATTGAGATCAGGGATCTCACCATGAATGAAACAAGTATGTCTTCCCCTTAATTCATGCCACGCCACTCAAACATCTCTTCCCCTTTTTATTATTATCCAAATAGGGAACGTATGCAAATAATGATCTTGACCACCACGAACCAATATCATACTTCCAATGTTTAAAATCGCCCACCATTATGCACCATAAGAAAAATGGATTCAAAACAATAGAAACTCCAACTAGCAGTAGTAATAATGATCAACATGAGAGTAAAAATCAAACACTTCCCCTTGAGTAATGCATGAACATCAATGATTCTTCAAATCTGTAAGCTCCTTGTAATGATCACTTGTGAAGAAAACCAAATATAACGAACTTGATGAAGACGTAAAATAACCCAAACTTGTATCTTATGTCTTGTTTATAGATGACATTGAACGTATACCTATGTATAGGGAGACCTCAATCTCTTGACGATAATCACTGAGCACAATAACGTCACTCCTTTAAGTGTTATGTCAATTCTTTGTCATAATCATGGAAGCACGAACAAGTTACCTTCCACTAAAAGGTATGACAAAACACGTATCCAAGTAATTCCACTTCACCTTCAAATAAGTGATAAATAATCCTCTTTGTAATCAATTCTTCAATAAAATCAACCTCGAGCTTTTTAAAACTTTTAAGAACATATTCCAATCTTGTGTGTGTGAAACAATATCATGTGTGTGTCGCCAAAAATCCAATAAACACATATCATGCTCGACTTCCCCTTAATTCGAAAACCAAAAAAAATCTTGTATTATCCAAACAAGCCAATTAGCAACACTTTTTCTGTCACTAAACTGTCGCTAATCTATCACTATCATGAGTACTCCTTCCTCCCAAATCAGTTAGTGACACAAATTCTGTTACTGAACCGTTGCTAAACTGACTCAAATCAAAGAGCAGTACTTTGCTTCCAAGCAGTACTTTCATAAGGAGAGCAGTACTTTAAATAAGGATAGCAGTACTTTCATCATGCAGCAGTACTTTGAAGAATAAACAGCATGAACTTCCCACAATGAATAAATTGTCAATCAATAGTATTACTGATCTACTATCATAAATACGTACGAGGTGGGAATTAAAAGATGACAAACCCTTTTGTTATTTCACAGCGACCTTTGTTGCATGCTTCAAAACATACGCTTCAATAGATGACACACCAATCAATTTAAATAAAAAGCACCGACACATGATAATATAAACCACCAATCATAACCTTGCGCTAGCCAAATTGAATTATTCTTATGCATGAACCAAAAGCCATTCTCGAATACATGGTTACCCAAAAGAATATTTACCGTCCATAATTGTTGGGAATTATAAGTTTGAGTTGATAAGACAAAAAGAATGAAACAAGAGGGACTTAATGTGACAAGAAGGAAACCTACAAAAAGATGGAGGGACTTGCTTGCAAAAGAAGATTTATTATTTAGTCCTTAGTAGAGATTTGTAAACCCTAATCCTCTAGTATATAAAGAGGACATGGGGTGTAGGTTAAATATACATGTCTTCCAAGATGTAGTCGATTAGTAAAGGTGTGTGTGTCCTAGGCGTATAGTCTTGTAAACACCTAGGTTATTAGTTTAGTTAGTAGACGTGTTCCTATAAACGTCTAAGATTAGTTAGTGTTAGTGAATGAAAAACCTTGTTCAATAATAAAGTAACGATTTGTTTATTCCGATGTGCATGTTATTAATCTTTGTTATTGATCCCTAGCTGAGCTTATAAACGATCTTAACAAGTGGTATCAGAGCTTGTGTGGAAACTCTGACTAAGAAGAAACCCTAAAACCTTAAAGATGTCGACTGATTCGGTTCCACCACCTTCCATCACCTCAATGAGGATTCCTGTCATCAAGAAGGGCGAATATGACTTATGGTGTATGAAGATGAGGCAGTACATTGCCATTACAGACCATGCTCTATGGAATGTAATTGTCAATGGTAATGAAGAAGTTCCAGAAACTATTGATGTTCCTGGACAACCCAAAGCACCTAAACCAGTCTTACCAGCAGCTACCTTAAGGAATCAAGAGAAGGCTCTCAACATTCTCTTGTCTGCCATTCCAGATGGTCATCTTCTCAAGTTCCATGATGCTAAAGATGCTAAGCAGCTCTGAGCTGCTCTCAAGACTAGATTTGGAGAGAATGAAACTTCTAAGAAGATGCACAGAAATCTGCTGAAACAACAGTCTGAAACTTTCACTGTAGGTGAAAGAGAGAGTCTTGATGCTGCATATGATAGATTTCAAAATCTCCTTAACATGTTGGAATTATACAAAGCACAAGTTTCAGTTGAAGATGCTAATCTCAATTTTCTAAGGAGTTTGCCATCTACATGGCATGTAATTGCTACAATGATCAGAGGTCAACCAGGTTTGGATGTCATGGACTTTGATGATCTCTACAATCATCTAAAGGTGTATGAGCATGAGACGAATGGTCAAACTAGTTCCAAATCTCACAGTATTGCTTTTTTATCATCTGAAAAGAGGGGCAGTACTTCCACCAAAAGTACTGCTTCTCCTACTCAAAGTACTTTAACTCAAAGTACTGTCTCGTTTGCTGCTCCCATTCATGCTCAACAATCTCCACCACCTACTTCTATGCATTCAGATGAAGTTGTGTGCTCCTTCTTTGCACAACAAGCTAGTTTACCTGTAGTTTATGAAGAAGATCTCTCCCAGATTGACGAGGATGCTTTAGAAGAGATTGATATCAGGTGGCAAGTTGCTTTGATCACTGCAAGGATCAAAAAGTACATGAAGAAAACAAGAAAGAGCATTGACTTCAAACCAAAACAGGGAATCACTTTTGACAAATCCAAAATTGAATGCTTCAATTGTCAAAAGACTGGACACTTTACAAGGGAGTGCAAGTTTGCTAAGTATCAAGCAAACAGGATGACTGAGAAACCAAAGTTGGAGCTAATAGAAATCCCTATTACTGAAACAAAGGCTTTGGTTGCTCAAGAGAATTTGTCTGAAGTTGACTGGAGTGAAGAGTTTGATGATGAACCAGTGACTTATTGTATGGTAGCAGTGGAAGAAGTAGTTGAAGATTCAATGGAAGAATTGGACTGGAGCACTGTTTTTGATGAGAAAGTTGATCATGCTGCTTTGGAATCTGGAGATGGGTATGGAGGATTTGACTGGAGCTTGGAGTGTGAAGATGATCCTGTTCTACTTGCAATGGTAGCTACTTCACCAAGTTCACCCCTATCTCTGAGGTATGCTCAAATTGTCATGATTTCAATCATAAATTGCTAAAAAGTTATGTGATTGAAAGAGATAATTGTGTTAAGGCTAGGTCTGAGGTAGCTGGTTATCAAATTAGTTTAGAGTCTTTGGAAGCTAAAATTATAACACATGAAAATAATGAAATGGCTTGGGCTGAAAAGTATGAACAACCGGATTACCAGTTAAAACTAAGTGAATGGAAACTAAATTGTAAAATTGCTGAAATTAAGAAATTAACTAAGGAGAGAGATGACTCGTTAGCAAAGTTTGATGCCTGGAAAGAATCTGGTCTGTCACATGTTACTTATGTTCAAAAACAGAGAAGAGCATACATTAGAACTGGCTTAGGTTTTGGTATGGACTTTGATAACATAGAAGAAAAAACATCTAGTGATCAGGATGACTTAGAAGATATAACCACTAGTGATGATGAACTCATTAATTATTTTGACACATCTAGTAATGAGGATTCAGTTAGTGATTCACCTCCTGAGTATAAGAAAGACAAAGGTTATCCTGTTGTTCCACATCCAGTTGGTAGTCATCAACCCATAAGAACTGATGTTTCACGTTTTGGTGTAGACAGTCTAGAGTTTAGGAAGAAGCTTATTGGTCAATCTAGATCTGAAACCCCAAAAGAAACTGTTGGAAAAAATTTTCAAAGTCAAGCAGTACCTTCTACCCAAAGTACTGCTCCACAAGCAGTACCTTCAGGAAAACCTTTTCAAAACAGTACTGCTAAACCTTTTTGGGATAATTTTGGTCAAAACAGGTTTAATCATTCACCTAGAATGCACAATAGTTTTGGTCATAGACATAGAAGAAGTCACTTTGGAAGAATGGGTGAAAAACTGTGTTTTGTGTGTTTTAGTCCTCATTTAATCAAGGATTGTGAACATCACTCAGAATATCTTAGGAAATTTCCAAAGAACAGGTCTGCTAACCAGAAACCTAGAGAGAACAAACTAGTCTGGAATAATTCTAATAGAGTCAATCACAGTAACTTCTCACCAGACCATAGGTACCCCCACCAGAGAAGACCTTTTTCTAAACCACCAGTACCTTCACAAGCAGTACCTTCTCAAAGTACTGCTCAGTCAAACCAAGGTACTGCGAATATCACTTGGAACAGAAATCCTAGGAGATCTCATTACTATCAACCTAGAAGGTACTACAATTCACATAGGGGATCTAGCTTACAGGAACCAAGTGTTAACACTGAATGGGTTAAGAGGGAAAGTACTGCTGAGGGACAAACGGTACTTTCAACAAAAAGTGAATCAGATGTTTTTATAATACAAGAAAAAGAGAATGATTTTGCAAAAGAGAGTTCTGTTGACAATCCAGAAGGTTTTGAAAATCCACATGCTAAAAATCAAAAGATAATTCTGGATCATGTTTTGAAAAACAGTGGAAATTACATACTCAAAGAATTTGAGTTTGTAACTCCAAAAGGGGAACACAAGTCAGTAATGGCTTGGGTTCCTAAAAGAAACTAACTCTCTAAATCTTTGTGCAGGGCAACCCAGAGGAGGAGCTTAAAGATCATCTTATTGTGGATAGTGGTTGCTCTGGAAGTATGACAGGAGACAAGGATATTCTGTCTGATTTTAGATCTATTAGTGGAGGAAGAGTTGCTTTTGGGAATGATCCCAATTGAGGAAGAATTACAGGGAAAGAAACTATCAAAGCAGGGCGAATAGACTTTGAGAATGTTAGATATGTGAAGGAGCTCAAGTTCAACTTGTTGTCAGTCTCTCAAATTTGTGATAAAAAGCACCCTGTTTTATTCACTGACAAAGAATGTCTCATCCTTTCTGCTGAATTCGAGCCTGTTGATGATAACTTGGTAGTTCTCAGAGTACCAAGGACAAATGATGTGTATAGTCTGGACATGAAGAGTCTTCACTCTTATGGAAGAGCCACCTGTTTAGTGGCTAAAGCAACAACTGAAGAAGCACATCAATGGCATAGAAGATTGGGCCATGTAAATTTCAAGAATATCAACAAACTGGTCAAAGGCAATTTAGTTAGTGGTTTACCTTCAAAGACTTACAAGAATGATTGTAACACCCCAACCCGACAAGGGTAGAAGTGTCACATTCTGGTGTCATATCAGAACATACAATTAAAAGCGGAATCTTAAGAATAGCGTATCAAGTCATTTAAACAATGACTTACAAGGAAATTTACAAAATCCAAAATGTCTAAAATAAAATGAAATCTCCAAACAATAGCCCGACAAAATAAATCCAAATAATAAGGTAACTAGGGTTGGTCCACTCAGATAATCCAACTCTCAGCCCATCAAAGCCCATCTTCAAACCTAACACCTGCCGCATGAAAAGAAATGCGGCTGAGCTTAAAAAGCCCAGTGAACAGATATCACAAACGAAAGCTAAATAAAATTTGAAATGCAAAATGAAACAAAGGAAACGGATAATAAAGTCGCAGTGAAATGAGAACAATGAGTCAATGAGGATCCTGCAGAACCAATTATACAGATATCCAAAACGAAGAGATAACAAGGAGAACGAAGCAAAGCAAAGCATCGATGACATATAAACAAGCACATACAAACTAGACATACAAGAACTGAAACATAAACCACATAGCATAGCAGACGTCGTATCCACACAACACATACAACATACAATCAATGCAGGAAATCAGAAGACTTACAAGTCAAGCAGAAATCTCAAGGCAAGCAGAAGCAATTAATTAGTAAGTGAGCATGGAAATCATACAGGTCAAAACCGTTAGTTGAAAACATAACCAGTATCACAACAGCAGTCAAAACATAGCAGTCACACGTAACAAGTAGGAATACAGTATGAACACTATAATTAAATGAAATAGGGAAATAGTAGGGAATTAAACATGTTAACAAGCCAGGCGTCATAAGTTGAACCATTTACCCAAATCAATCCGTAGCATAGACCGAAATGTAAACATGGCAGGTCAACAATAAGCGGATAAGGATACAACGGATAGTCATAGTCCACGAAAATTATCTGAACGAAGTACACATAATAAACAGACAAAACTATCGATTACACACTAGCATGGTCACCAGACAATTCAGAGGGTCACATAATAGTGAGATCACATATCATCAGATGAAAACAGGTAACTCAGATAACCGCATATTAATCACATCATAGCAGGATAATCAGTAGTCACATAAAACATGAATAGCATAATCAAATTCAATAAGCATATAATAACCGAGTACGTGAATGGAACGATAGTCTCAAGTGACGGAATGAAAGTGTGACAGGTCAAAGCAATGGAATATATATATTTTGGTAGTAGAGTGAGTCATATAAGGGTACTGAGTAATGAACAATTAATACATAATATGGTGCGTTGGGGAATACAAAGGTATAAGATAGGTATATCAAAAGTGTGAGGGTTGTCAGAAATCTACCACGAGCCTGGAACATATCATATCATATCATATCATAAGTAACCATTGTATTCGGAGGGGTGACCTCGGAATACCATATATAATAGGAGGGGAGACCTCAGTAACCAATGGAGTAGCTAGCTCCCGGAATGTGAAGACGCGTATTGCACACGACATCATTCACCATATAAATCATATCATATCATATCAAATCATATCATAGCATATCATATCATAACATATCTAGGATGCATCCATACGCCCCCCGGAAACATAGTGGCCAAATCATATACATATAGTGAGCTCATAATCATATAACATAATGGGGACGGTGTGCAACATCACTCGTACACACTGGAGTCATGCCATTAGTGCCTCAATGACACGGTCATGTTACCCTCATGACTAGGAACACATATTTGGCTCGGGTATCAAACTGAAGGGTCAAAGCATAATCATATCATAAGGGTTCATATCAAAGTTCATATCAAAGGTTCATATCGAAGTTTCATATCAAAGGTTCATATCGAAGTTCATATCAAAGGTTCATATCGAAGTTCATATCAAAGGTTCATATCGAAGTTTCATATCAAAGGTTCATATCGAAGTTCATATCAAAGGTTCATATCGAAGTTTCATATCAAAGGGAGCATAGCAAAGTCATAGGGAAGCCCTAATAAGGAGGCTTAGAGTAAAGCATAACAGTTCAAGCTAGTATCGAAAGATGTATACGAATCATGAGAAACCTTAAGAGGTAAGGTCAGAATATTACCTCAATCGAAGCAAGCAAAAATAGAAACGTAAGTCACACGATGTATCAATCCCGCCGTCCGGAACCTATATGACTTAGATAACGCTTATTAAAGATCGGATTACTCATTTTAGACGGCTTTCCATTTTTAGCAGGTTTCCACTTTTAGTAACTTTCCATTTTAGGTAACTTTCTAAAAATAGCAGGTTTCTATAATTAGCAAATTTAGCCATTTATGAAGTATTTATTGTCAAATCAGGTTAACATGATGAAAATGATGATTATTACAGTTTAAGGTTCATTTATGATGAGTTTTACAAGTTTAGGGTCTAAAGTGTAAATATATATCAAGTCCACTCATTTTACTCCTTTAGTCCATTAGTTGTCATATAAAAATTCGAACCTTCATATTATATAAATTACAAAACTACCTCATTTTAATACGTCATATATATTATGTACAATTTAACTCTTAGTTAAAGATTACAAGTCCTATTTTACGTTATAAATCACTTAGACTCGAGTAGTACAAGATCTACATGACCCTTGTGTGGCTTCTTTTTAATGTCAAGACCTTACCCATCCAAAACCAAACCATACGACCAACAATAAACCAAGTGAGAAGTGTCACATTTTGGTGTCATATCAGAACATACAATTAAAAGTGTCATATTTTGGTGTCATATCAGAACATACAATTAAAAGCGGAAGTCTTAAGAATATCGTATCAAGTCATTTAAACAATGACTTACAAGGAAAATTACAAAATCCAAAATGTCTAAAATAAAATGAAATCTCCAAACAATAGCCCGACAAAATAAATCCAAATAATAAGGTAACTAGGGTTGGTCCACTCAGATAATCCAACTCTCAGCCCATCAAAGCCCATCTTCAAACCTAACACCTGCCGCAGGAAAAGAAATGCGGCTGAGCTTAAAAAGCCCAGTGAACAGATATAACAAACGAAAGCTAAATAAAATCATAAATGTAAAATGAAACAAAGGAAACGGATAATAAAGTCGCAGCGAAATGAGAACAACGAGTCAATGAGGATCCTGCAGAACCAATTATACGGATATCCAAAACGAAGAGATAACAAGGAGAATGAAGCAAAGCAAAGCATCGATGACATATAAACAAGCACATACAAACTAGACATACAAGAACTGAAACATAAACCACATAGCATAGCAGACGTCGTATCCACACAACACATACAACATACAATCAATGCAGGAAATCAGAAGACATACAAGTCAAGCAGAAATCTCAAGGCAAGCAGAAGCAATTAATTAGTAAGTGAGCATGGAAATCATACAGGTCAAAACCCTTAGTTGAAAACATAACCAGTATCACAACAGCAGTCAAAACATGGCAGTCACACGTAACAAGTAGGAATACAGTATGAACACTATAATTAAATGAATTAGGGACATAGTAGGGCAATTAAACATGTTAACAAGCCATACATCATAAGTTGAACCATTTACCCAAATCAATCCGTAGCATAGACCGAAATGTAAACATGGCAGGTCAACAATAAGCGGATAATGATACAACGGATAGTCATAGTCCACGAAAATTATCTGAACGAAGTACACATAATAAACAGACAAAACTATCGATTACACACTAGCATGGTCACCAGACAATTCAGAGGGTCACATAATAGTGAGATCACATATCATCAGATGAAAACAGGTAACTCAGATAACCGCATATTAATCACATCATAGCAGGATAATCAGTAGTCACATAAAACATGAATAGCATAATCAAATTCAATAAGCATATAATAACCCAGTACGTGAATGGAACGATAGTCTGAAGTGACGGAATGAGAGTGTGACAGGTCAAAGGAATGGAATATATATATTTTGGTAGTAGAGTGAGTCATATAAGGGTACTGAGTAATGAACAATTAATACAGAATATGGTGCGTTGGGGAATACAGAAGGTATAAGATAGGTATATCAAAAGTGTGAGGGTTGTCAGAAATCTACCACGAGCCCGGAACATATCATATCATATCATATCATAAGTAACCATTGTATTCGGAGGGGTGACCTCGGAATACCATATATAATAGGAGGGGAGACCTAAGTAACCAATGGAGTAGCTAGCTCCCGGAATGTGAAGACGCGTATTGCACATGACATCATTCACCATATAAATCATATCATATCATATCAAATCATATCATAGCATATCATATCATAACATATCTAGGATGCATCTATACGCCCCCCGGAAACATAGTGGCCAAATCATATACATATAGTGAGCTCATAATCATATAACATAATGGGGACGGTGTGCAACATCACTCGTACACACTGGAGTCATGCCATTGGTGCATCAATGACACGGTCATGTTACCTTCATGACTAGGAACACATATTTGGCTCGGGTATCAAACTGAAGGGTCAAAGCATAATCATATCATAAGGGTTCATATCAACGTTGATATCAAAGTTCATATCAAAGTTCATATCAAAGGTTCATATCGAAGTTTCATATCAAAGGTTCATATTGAATTTCATATCAAAGGTTCATATCAAAGTTCATATCAAAGGTTCATATCAAAGTTCATATCAAAGGTTCATATCGAAGTTTCATATCAAAGGTTCATATCGAAGTTTCATATCAAAGGGAGCATAGCAAAGTCATAGGGAAGCCCTAATAAGGAGGCTTAGAGTAAAGCATAACAGTTCAAGCTAGTATCGAAAGATGTATACGAATCATGAGAAACCTTAAGAGGTAAGGTCAGAATATCTGTACCTCAATCGAAGCAAGCAAAAATAGAAATGTAAGTCACACGATGTATCAATCCCGCCGTCCTGAACCTATATGATTTAGATAACGCTTATTAAAGATCAGATTACTCATTTTAGACGGCTTTCCATTTTTAGCAGGTTTCCACTTTTAGTAACTTTCTATTTTAGGCAGCTTTCTAAAAATAGCAGGTTTCTTTAATTAGCAAATTTAGCCATTTATGAAGTATTCATTGTCAAATCAGGTTAACATGATGAAAATGATGATTATTACAGTTTAGGGTTCATTTATGACGAGTTTTACAAGTTTAGGATCTAAAGTGTAAATATATATCAAGTCCACTCATTTTACTCCTTTAGTCCATTAGTTATCATATAAAAAATTCGAACCTTCATATTATATAAATTACAAAACTACCTCATTTTAATACGTCATATATATTATGTACAATTTAACTCTAGTTAAAGATTACAAGTCCTATTTTACATTATAAATCACTTAGACTCGAGTAGTACAAGATCTACATGACCCTTGTGTGGCTTCTTTTTAATGTCAAGACCTTACCCATCCAAAACCAAACCATACGACCAACAATAAACCAAGTGAGACCCTTTAATCATTTTTTTATCGATTCAATTAACAAGTCACGTAAACGTATATTTCCGAAGCTCATTTAACTCGTCATTCAAATCATGTATGTCGTGAACAAAGGGGTTCAAAAACATATTTTCATCAAGAGCTAAATGCCCATTTTCATTTGACATATACTAGATTTATAACATGATTTCATGTAGTCCATTGCATTCATTTTATAAGTTTATAAAATACGTGTACATGCAACCTCGAAGGGAGTCCCAAGCCCTATGACATACAACTAATAAAACATAACCATGGGTTGATTTATTTTAGGTCAAAGCAGATTTATATGAGCATGAACATAGGTAGACGTAGGGAGGTTTATAAGCGATAAATATTATCATTTCATGTGACATCTCTTTATGTAAGTTCAATGTGTATAAGTACTCAACAAAGGATCCAAAAACAGATTCAAAGTCACGAGTATATATGTCCTTTTTTCATTCGACTATATAAGAGCCAAGATCATGATTTCATGCGACTTAAAGTTATCATTTTGTGTGCTTTGTCACATTCGAATATGATGCATGCGAGGGAGAGAAAACTCACTACACAAATCTGGAAATAAGGAAGAAGGACGAGACAAGTCTATGTTACCTGGTGGCGTATACATGAGGAAGGGAAAAACAAGGTAACCAACACCTTTCTTGGCTTAGCAACACAAGACCAGAATCAAAGATTACCACAGCCCGCGACCAAAACAAACCAGTAGATTCCAACCCACGACAAACCAGTAGATTACTGGCACCAAACCCACGATCCCAGCTGCTACTAGACACCATGAAAAGCTCCTTGAAATCACCCTTGTGGTCGACAGCTCATGGAAGAAGACGAAAGAAAGATATGGTTGCCGTCATATTTGGTTTAGGAGCGTTTAGGGTTTTAGTGTATTTTGAACATGAAATGGTAAGTGAATAAATGAGATTAAAGTGGGATTTAATTGGGAGTTATGGGGCGTTTCATCAGGTCCGAACAAAAGGGAAGGGGTTTAACTCTTCCAATGTTTTCCTAATATACAAATATTGGTTTTATATGAATTGGTAATATAAATTACAAAAGGAGAAGATTATGGAGCATAATGGCGTGAGTTATGGCCATGATTAGGGGAATGAAAATTTGACCAAATCAATTTGTTTAATTACTTTTGTGATAACTGTAATTAGTTCTAACTTCCTTTTTAAATTGTACATATGACTAGGTCTAATTAACTTGCATAATGTGAAATATTCATATGGTAGATAAAATTTTTACTCTTGTTAAGGATAAGTCATTTACGAGTTAACTGTCAAACGTAGTTAACGAGTTTTACGTATTTCGAAATTATTAAGCTTGAGGGGCAAAATAGTCATTTAACATGTTTACGTTTTAAGGGTTTTACAATGATCACTCCTGTTTGGCATGTAAGAAGGGTAAACAACATAAAGCTTCCTGCAAGAAGCTTGAGGAGAGGACTGTTAGAGAACCATTGGAGCTGTTACATATGGATTTGTTTGGACCTGTTTTTGTGGCAAGTTTAAAAAAGAAAAAATACTGCTTAGTTGTTACAAATGATTGCAGTAGATTTAGTTGGGTATTTTTCTTGGGATTTAAAGATGATACTTTTGATGCTATTCAGACACTAATTATAGCACTTGAAAACCAATTGAGGCTCAAGGTCAGAGGTATTAGATGTGATAATGGAACTGAATTCAAGAACAAGCTTATGGATGAATTTTGTGCTAACAAAGGAATCAAGAGGGAGTTCAGTATTGCAAGAACACCACAGCAGAATGGTGTTGCAGAGAGGAAGAATAGGACTTTGATTGAAGCAGCCAGAACTATGCTTGCAGGTTCACAACTACCTATTCAATTCTGGGCTGAAGCTGTAAGTACTGCTTGCTATGTACTTAATAGAGTATCAGTCACCAAACCACAGATGAAGACACCTTATGAGTTGCTGATGGGCAACAAACACAACATTCATTTTATGAAGCCTTTTGGATGCCCTCTCACTATTTTAAACACAATTGATAATCTGGGAAAGTTTGATGGCAAGTCTAAAGAAGGATATTTATTGGGTTATTGTACCAACAGTAAGGGATTTAGAATGTATAACAGCGTCACTAAGAATGTTCAAGATTGTCTTCATGTTGAGTTTTTAGAAGATCAAGACAATCAGAAGGGTAAAGGTCCTGATTGGATGTTTGATCTTGAAGTTCTAACTCCTTCTATGAACTATGTACCTGTTAGAAAAGAAAATCAACCTGTACATGATGTAGAAG
The DNA here is from genome assembly GCA_910596185.1 of Chrysanthemum makinoi. Taxonomy (NCBI): domain Eukaryota; kingdom Viridiplantae; phylum Streptophyta; class Magnoliopsida; order Asterales; family Asteraceae; genus Chrysanthemum; species Chrysanthemum makinoi. The sequence continues at coordinate 13,982,058 of OU343225.1, read as the reverse complement.
ACTCACAGTATGTTGTTCATGGAGTTCACATTAGACCTAATGCTGTTCCTGATGAAGTACCGAAGCAAAGTACTGAAGTTCCAAAGCAAAGTACTGATGCACTAGCGAAAAGTACTGACATACCAAAATCTTCTCTATCTGCTGAGGATCAAGATATTCAAGAGACACTTAATCAGATTATTTTACAAGATGTAATGGCACATTCCTATTCTAATGAACAAAGAAGAGCTTATGAAGAAGCAAAGAAAAACAATAAGACTGTAGAGTATTCTCACAGTACTTTGGATAGTACTTTCGAACAAAGTACTGCTGCACCAGTTGACAGTACTTTAGATGATTTGGATGATCCTACCATGCCTGGATTAGAGGAACCTGATGATGAGTTTGAAGATGAAGGTATTTTCTCAGATTCCAATGAAGGTGCTGATTATACTAACTTGGATGATGCTTATAGAGTTCCACATACTCCTACTTTAAAGATTCATAAAGATCATCCTACTGGTCAAATCATTGGTCCTTCTACTTCTGGAGTTATGACAAGAAACAAAGCTAAGGGTTTTTCTACACCTCATAATGCTTTACTTAGCTTTGTTTATAAACAAAACAGATTAAATCACAAGGATCATCAGACATGCCTGTTCACTTTCTTTATCTCTCAAGAAGAACCCAAGAATATTGCTCAAGCATTGACAAAAGAAAGTTGGGTTGAAGCTATGTAAGAAGAACTGCTACAATTCAAACTTCAAGAAGTTTGGGTATTATGTGATCTTCCAGATGGGAAGAGAGTTATTGGAACCAGATGGGTTTTCAGAGTCAAGAGAGATGAAAGAGGTAATGTCATCAAGAACAAGGCAAGGTTAGTAGCACAAGGCTACAGACAAGAAGAAGGAGTAGATTATGATGAAGTATTTGCTCCTGTAGCAAGGATTGAAGCTATTCGAATATTTCTTGCATTCGCTTCTTATATGGGATTTCAGGTTTACCAGATGGATGTCAAGAGTGCCTTTCTCTATGGCACTATAACAGAAGAATTTTATGTAAAACAACCTCCTGGTTTTGAAGATCCTAAACATCCTAACAAAGTCTACAAGGTGGTTAAGGCTCTTTATGGCCGTCATCAGGCACCTAGAGCTTGGTATGAGAGGCTCTCCACATTCTTATTACAACATGGTTACAGGAGGGGAGCTATTGACAAGACTTTGTTTATCAAAAGAGACAAGAAGGATATCATGTTAGTTCAAGTCTATGTTGATGATATCATCTTTGGAGCTACCAAACAGTCTATGGTTAAGGAGTTTGAGCAGCTGATGCAAAAAGAATTTCAAATGAGTTCAATGGGTGAGTTAACTTTCTTTTTAGGACTTCAGGTTAAGCAGTCTAAGGAAGGAATTTTCATAAGTCAAGACAAGTATGTTACAGACATACTTAAGAAGTTCAATTTTGATGACATGAAGACTGTTACTACACCTATTAAATCAATTAATTCATTGGGCAAAGATGAAGATGGTCAACCAGTTGAAGTTAAGTTATACAGATCCATGATTGGATGTCTTATGTATCTTACTGCATCAAGGCCTGATATCATGTTTGCAGTTTGTTTATGTGCAAGATATCAAGTCTCACCAAAGATTTCTCATATGAATGCAGTGAAGAGAATTTTCTGTTATTTGAAACAACAACCTAAGTTAGGGTTGTGGTATCCCAGGGATTCACCTTTTCACTTGGAAGCTTTTTCAGATAGTGATTATGCAGGTGATAACTATGATAGAAGATCAACAACTGGAGGATGTCAATATCTTGGAAGAAGGTTAGTCTCCTGGCAATGTAAGAAACAGACAATTGCAGCAACATCCTCTACTGAAGCTGAATATGTGGCTGCTGCAAGTTGTTGTGGACAAGTTTTGTGGATGCAGAATCAACTCTTGGATTATGGGTTCAATTTTAAGAATACTCCTATCAATATTGATAATGAGAGTACTATCTGTATTGTCAAGAATCCAGTCTATCATTCCAAGACCAAGCACATTCAGATTAGGCATCACTTCATCAGAGATTTCTATGAGCACAGGCTCATTAATGTGATCAAGGTTCACACGGATGATAATGTAGCTGACTTACTCACCAAAGGCTTTGATATTTCAAGATTCAATCACTTGGTGGTGAGCATTGGCATGATTAACTATTGAGCTACATTTAAGGGGAGGACTATTTAGTATTAGTATAGTCATGTGCATTGTTTGAGGGGAGGATATTTATGTATATTTAGCTTAAACAGAGGAATTTGGGAAAGTACTGTTTTTCATAAAAGTACTGCATCTCAAGGTACTGCTTCCCCAAGTACTGATATTCAAGAAGATGTTGCAGGTTCACCTTCTCCATCTTCACAACATTTTTTTCCTGATTCTCAACCAAAGGAACATTCACCAAGTCAAGGAGATGATTCACATACTATATCCCCTGAAGGTTTAACATTGGATAATTATGTTTTGACAAGGGAGTTAGTCAAGTTGCAAAAGACTACTGAAGTTCAAGCAAAACAGATTAAGAGGTTGAAGCTTAAGTATAAAAGGTTAAAGAATTTTGTTACACCTTTTATCAAACGTTATCGCTTATGGGTTAAGGAAGAAAACAAGCGCCGAAGGCAGTTTAAGAAGAAAAACAAAGGCAAAAAGGTTCATAAACCATCTTCTGTCCAATTAGGGAGGAATTTAGAAGAACAGAATTTGAAAGAAGATGTTGTTAAGGAAAAAGAACCTCAAGGTACTGAAGAACATGTTATCATTGAAAGTACTGAAGAAGAAAGGTCTGAAGATCAAGGTACTGAACAACAAAGTACTGCTTTCACTGGATCTCACAGACAACAATTGGTTACACCAAGAGTATTAGATTTTGAAGAGGAAGCTGGTCCTTCAACTACTATGTTAGAAGAAGAAGCTGGTCCCTCAACAACTGCCATACCAGAAGAAGCTGATACACTCAAACCTGTAAGAACTGCAAGTGATGATGAATTTATTGCACCTATATTGCATGATTTATCAAAGCCAAGGGCTGTTACTATTCCAGGAGTGCAAGAAGAGGAACAATCAAGAGTTTCTCAACCTGCTATTGATCCTAAGGATAAAGGAAAAGGTGTTTTGGTAGAAGTAAAGAAGAAGAAACCAACTTTAGCACAAATAAGAGCTGCTCAAGATGCTTTAAATGAACAAGCAGCTAGAAAAATTCAAGAGGAATTAAATGCTAAAGATAGAGAAGCTAAGGAAACTAAAGAAGCTCAGAATAGAGAAGCAGCTAAGAAGTTGCAAGAGGAATTGAATGCTGAAGCTAGTGAACAATTAGAGTCACCTATTCCTATTTCTTTTCTACCTAGAAAACCAAATCTTGCTAAAGAAAGGAATGCAATGATGGCTTATTTGAAAAGTCGAGGATATAAAGGATTGCAGAAGCTGAAGTATGTTGATATGAAAAGATTATATGATGCTGAGACAGCGGCTTATAAGAAGGATATTGCAAGTATCAAAGATTATAAAGATGAATATACTTGGACTGAAGCAGAAAGAAAGAAAAGTTTAAAAAGAAAAAGGAAAACTGAAGTTGAAGATATACAATTTTCAAAGAAAGAAAAAGTTGAGATAAGATCTGAAACTAGGGATGAATTAAGAAATTATCTCAGAATAGTAGATTTTGAATATTCCAAAGAAGATGATGACATGAAGATGAACAGATCTCAGATTATTACTTTTGAAGTTGTGGAATCTAAAGATGGAAGTTATCTGATGTTTCATAGAGAAGATGAAAGCTTCAGAGTGTTCAACAGACTATGGGATTTATTGCATATCATAGATAGAGTGGATCTATTCTATTTATATCATGTGGTGAAAGATTATTTTGAACATCATCCATTAGAAGGAATTGGTTTAGTTTTACTTGGAGATCTCACAACTGCATTGGAAACTGAAGAGCAAAGCAGTGATGAAATTTGGAAGAATCAAGAGAACTGGGAAATTGTTTGCTGGAGATTCTTTGAAGAATCTGGAGTTCATGTTCTAGAGCTGGAAAATGGTACAATGATTCACATGTTTGCAGATAGAAGATATCCTCTTACTGTTGAGCTTATGAGGAGGATGCTAGAGCATGGAATGGAAGTTGAAGAAGACAATGAAATTGCTTGTATGGTCATCAATTTGTTTATCAACTGGACTACAATTGCTGATGATGAGGAATAACTGGTATGAATTTTCATTGAATAAATTATTTTTGATAAAACAGTACTTTATTCAAAGTACTGTTGATCAAACAGTACTTTAATCAAAGTACTGCTTGCAGTTTTTAACCAGTTAAGTGATTTTGAAGAAAACTTTTGTTAAGTAACAAATATTTTGAAACAAAGGTTGAATAAATAGTTTTTGAGATGATAATATCAATAGGTTATCAATCCACCATGGTTACAAAAGGATTGGCTAATCCATGAGCAAACGGCTCTGGTAAAGATATCTCAAATCCGTTTTTAGTTGACAACTTGCTAATAAGTTGGATGGTAATCAACTCACCATATCAGTAATGTGAAGAGTTGGCTAGCCCACAAGAAAATGGCTTGTGGTAAAGGCTGTGGAAAAACCATTATTGGTAATTAGTTCACCATTAGATAAAAGAACTAACTAGTCCAGAAGGGTACAGCTTTTGGTAAAGACAAATCAAATCTGTTGATAGTTGATGATTTGCTAAAAATCATATGGTTATCAGTGTACCATGGTCTTACACACCAAAACATTTGGCTACTCCAGAGTTAATGGCTTTGGTAAAGAGATCTAAATCCATTAAATTTTCAATGATTCACCTCTCACAGGAGTTAACACACCTGTAAGTGATGAGAATAGTTTGCAACTTAAACTGAATTAATGTACAAATTGTTATATGTTGCTGTGTTGCTGAAAAGATGGAGCTTGCTGGATGATGCTGTAAAAGAATATTTCTAAAGATACTTTGACTATGCACAGAAACTACAAAGATACAATCCAAAGACAAAGACATAATTTATTCTTAAAGCCGATAAATATAAATTCACAAAGGAACTTGAAGTCAAACAAGTAGAATTCAAGTTAGGGGAGGATTATTGGGATATGAAAGTGCTGAACAGTTAAAGTGCAGAAGATTAATCAAAGTACTGCTAAATGATAAAGTCAAAGTACTGCATATGAAGTCAAATTACTGCAAGAACAAAGAACTGTTTTATTCGATTATAGAAAGTCTTGTAATTCTATATTTAGATTACTTGTCGTACAAGGATACAATTGTAAACCGACTAGGGTTATCCTTGAGCCTATAAAAGGACCCCTAGATTGGTATTAGAGGTACGAGTTCACAAGTCTTAGAGTTAACGATTATACGTGATTTTATTAGAGTTTTAGAGAGAAGTTCGATATTATTAGAGTTGTTAAAGATCGGCATAATAAGCAGAGTTAGAGTTATTAATAAAATCGTTCAAAGTTAAAGTTATTCTTCTTAGCTTTGTTAAGTAAATTCCGCATACTTAATAGAGTTTGCTCAGTGTTTCTCTGTTATTAACTTAGGATTTATCTGAGGTTATTAAAGCTTAACAAGCTATTTAAGTTAGTTTGGTTAGAGTATATCGATCCAACAAACTTCTTTAACTTCTCCGCTACGCTTCGAAGAATTTAGGTGCTATAGTTATTAGTCTAGCATCCGCAGGTTCTCCCCGCGCATACTAGACTGGGGGGACATGATGACGTATAGTCCGCATTCGGGTTACAAACCCGACCAATGACTGCTACTAACAAGCCAAACGCGATTGGGCTAACCCGATAACGGTTTGGGCTCACGAAGGCCCAAACAAAAAGTTATTTATGGCAAACGATATCGGATATCTCCTATCTTGGGAGATAAGCATCCGATAACCGACTTAGGCGGGATACGCCGACGCTTGAGGAACACGAAATCAATAAGGGTTTCGTGTGTATATAAAGGGAATCCGAACCCTCATTAAAAGCTACGATCTATAACCCTAACTCTTAACTAAAACCCTAAAACCGATTACTTACTCTCACGCCGGAGGATAATTGTGGGAGACAATCCCACGATAAGCCTAACGGTGTTTTCTGTTTATTTAGTACGCAGGTCTCAAGCATCAAGATCCAATTGATACGGGAACCGGATTCCAAACAAGGAACGCCCAACTTTTGTATCAACAATTAATGTCACATGTTTTGAGCAAAATTTAAGGTTTCGAAAAAATTCTCGACACCTATAAAATTGTTCTGTGGTTATTTCTAGTGTCACGGATCAAACGACACCAAAAATTTGGTACCGTCTGTTATAGTAATTGGTACCGACGTACCTGTACAGGCGGACCAGGCGGCACCCTTTAAAGGTTCCGCCTGTGTAAACTTTTGGTGTCGTGGATCCTACAGGTAATTTTCTGAATTTCGCTCATTTCGACATTCCAAATTACCATTCATTGCTTCTAGGTTAATCTTAACTGGTTCTTACTTATATTAGAACTAGTGTAACATACTTAGGCATATAGGATATCCATTTCCCACCAAAATTCAAAAATTTCAAAAATCAGCCCAAGGAACCCTTTTGCATAAAGGAAGGAACCAAGATTTTGGTTCCTTGCAATCCGTGGGTAATCTGATTCTTAGGATCTCTTAATCATTAGAACTCATTTATTGCAAATCTTTGTCAATTCACTCCATCCTCCATGAATGGATTGACTTGGGTGATATGACTAGCATTAACCCACTTCCAAATCATTAGGAACCTCATCCCTTCTATGGTTTAACATCAAATCAAACACATTTCTCCATGATTTTTCACTTCTATAAATTAAGAGGTTTTACCATGATCATCTTCACACCTTCTCAATTCTTACCATCTACTAGCAAAAACTTAAGTCAATATGACAAAAACTTCACCATCAACCAAGCCTTGCAAGAAAACCGCTAGGATTAGCGTAAGACCTTGTTGCTTTATCAACTTGAGCTCTTCCTCCGAGTCATCTCCACTCACCATCTCATCTCCCATAAGGGATGACACTAACCTCACTTTGGCTACTCCTACACCATCTCCACAACCACCTATCACCATCACTACTCCACCACCAACAAAGATCCAAGCTCACCACCACCGGCTCCCATTCAAACATCCAAAACACCATCACCTCCAAAATCTCCAACACTTATCCCATTTGAGTTATTTTCTACACCACCTACTTCTCCAAATCCTTTCTTGGAGGAATTGTAAGATTTGCCTCCTAGGCCCAATCATCCACCACCACTACCATCATTTGGTACTATTGAGCGTATTGCTCATGAGTCTCCAAGACCATCATTTGACCCAAACGCCCCGTTAGGGCCAAGACCTCTTCTCTTCCACCCTATTCACAAGGATATCCATGGTCTTTTGTATGGGGATCAACCACTCCCTACATCAATGTCTCCTCACATAGAGGACATTGAGGAGTCCATGTGGGAAGAGCATCCCACAAGAGAGGAGATTCAAGCCGAACTCCAACATCTCCATCAATTCTCAAATATGGTGGATTCTCATCTAAGTGATGCTATGCAAATGCAAAGTGTTTTGCTAGCCTCCATAATCACCACACCAAACACTAACACCAACACCAACACCAACACCAACACCTCTACCATTCCACCACCACAAACTCATCAACAATACTACCCTCTTAGGCATGGTTGCTCCAATTGTGAGCAAACCGCCCAAATAACCGAAAGGACCCGGGTGATGGTCCATGAGTTCCAAGAGGAAATGAGGTTCATCCTCAATCACATCCTCGAACGTCTAAATGCTCTTTCTCATCCACCACCTCAATAGGATGATCCTAGATTAGTTCTTCTAAGCCTTTTTTCTAGGATTTTTCTTTGTATTTTTTTTTTTTAATTTTCTAGGATATTTTCTCATTGTACCAAACACTTCATTGTGTTCCCTTGAAAATTTTTAACAAATGAATGATGTTTCTTATATATTGTTGTTGCTTGTTACATGGTGTTTGAAAATGCTTGTGATGATGCTTATTACTAACAATTCTTTTTGTAGCTTTTTCATAATCCATGTATCTTCCCATTGGCACCCAATTTAGGGGGAACATTGGTCAAGAGGGAGATAATGGCTAAGGGCTCATTACACAATCCGCCTCGCATCTTCTTTTTGTTGAGACAAAAAGGGGGAGAAATATATAGATCTTGGTTATATTTGACTTTCTGAAAAAGTCAACTGCGCACTTTGACTTTCTGAAAAAGTCAACATCATGCTTCAACTAGTGAAGACTTTGACTTTCTAAAAAAGTCAAACATCATGTTGGATATACTTGCATTATCATCTGTTCTTTCAAGTTCTAAAACTAATATTTTTCTAACTCTTGTACAATCTTTACATCTTTTATAAAAATAAAATTTATGTTTTGTCCTCAACAAAAAGGGGGAGATTGTTAATACAAATATCGTCATTAAACGTTATTTATATTTTTTTTATCTTTACCTAAGTTTTGTTAACGACAAAAGTAAATTTAATTTTTATAAAGCTTAAAACTTGTCAAGTTTAATAGATATTAAAACAACCTTTCAAATAATATCTTCATCACTTAAGCATTTACATTGTGATTAATCATATCTTGATATGACTATAAACCATAATGTATGATAGTAGTTTTTAGAATGTTTTAGTTTCTTAAAAGGGAATTGATACTCACACCACATATTTTGATTCATGCACCACATTGTGTGCATTATAGTTTGTACCGTACAATACTGTAATGCACAAAATGTGGTGCATGAATCAAAATATGTGGTGTAAGTATTAAACCCCTTCCTAAAAACTAAACATTACATATGTATTTACATATCTATACTCCCTTATGAAACACCAATATCCCCAACCACATTCCCACCCTCACATTTTAAGATTCAACCATCCAAACCAACCTCAAAACCTAAATTTACACACACCAAACCAATATCCAACCCTAAATAATTACCAAACCAACAAATCAATATAAAAACCCACAAACATCTTTCCCACCCGGTTTATTCTTTTACCATACACACACACCACTCTCATCTCACGCTACACAAAAAACACACATGCATTCCTCTCAACTAACAAAATATTCTCACCTCACACTAAGGGCCCGTTTGGTTTGTAGTTGGGTTTAGGATTAAGCTTTGGATTTGGATTTAAATTTGGATTTAGATTTGGATTTGGATTTAAATTTGGATTTAGATTTGGATTTGGATTTGTATTTAAATTTTGTTAAAAGTTGTTTGTTTTGTATGTTATGATATAAAATGGGGTTGAGATTTATATTATTTTTGTGGATAAGACAAGTGAAATAAAATTAAAATAATAAGTAAGCCATTCATGGTACATATATTTTTCGGATGGGACAAGTAAAAAAACAAAAAGAAAGAGAGAGAGTGTAATGAAAAGTAATATGTCAGAAAACCAGGCATAAGGGACCAAATTTGAGTATCCCCTCAAATGAGGGGTCGACCTTTCTTTTTCAACAAAACAAAGTATTTTACCATCACTCCGAAATTTAAATCCAAACCCCACTAACCAAACGGGCCCTAAGAAAAATAACACAAACAAACCATTCTTTAACTAAAAAAATTATTCCTACTTCTTCCACACATCCATCTACCACCATCCTCATCGCTACAATTGCCACCACCACAGAAGCACCTCCACCTCCGTTCATCCACCACCGGACGTCACCACTGTGGAACCCACAACCACAGTAGCACCGTGACCAGCCACCAAGACCCACGGGCCATAAAAGGGTTTTTTTGTTTTGATTTTTTTTTTTTTTTTCAAGGCTTTATTAATGGATCTATAAATTTTATTTGTAGATTTATAGTTTTTTTGTATAGATTTGTAGATTTTTTTTGTAGATCTTTAGTCTTTTTGTATATATTACGCTCCGTTCTCAAGAAAAAAAAATGAATAAAAGTGAAAGAAATAGGAAGTAAAGTAAGAGAAAGGAAGTAAAGTGACTTTCACCACAAAAATGGAGTGAAAGTTTTATAACTAAAATATCACCACTTTACTTCACTTTACCTCACTTTACTTCCTAAAAAAAACTGGAGAACACAAACTTCCTCACTTTCACTTTACTTCATCCTTTTTACTCAACTTGATAACACAGTGTTAACATTTTTGGTACTTTGTTTTAATATAGCCGCCACCTTTACCTCGTCGCAAAAATCTGCTCTCGCCGGAAACTTTTCTGCCACCGTCGGAAACCAAGCTGCCAGCAACGAAATCACCCTCCACCGTGTTCTTCCGCTACTGGAACCACCAAGACCCAAAGGTTTTCGTGTTTTGAGGTATTTTTTTAATAGATCTACCAATATTAATAAAGTTTTTAAAGTTGTTTTTATTTAATTATTTTTGTTAATAGATCTGAAGATATTATTGTACACCAATACGTTTTTTTTTTTTTTCTCTAAATATATGATTTTAGTTTTAGATCTACAAAAAAATTCATAGATGTATACATTTTTCTTGCAGATATTAACATGACTGGTATTTATTTTTGTTAGTGCCTCTGATTGCCACCGATTGCCGCTGCTGGTCTCGCCGGAAATTTTTTTGCTGCCGCTGACACAATTGTTTCGCCGGAAAATCACATCTAAATATATAAAAAAAAATACTATTTGTATACTTTTTTTTGTTTCGATTTGTTTCAAGATTATTTGTTGTTTAATTTTGTTCAAGGTTGCTGTTAAATTTTTTGATATAATTAGTTGGTTTTGGTATAACTTAGTGAGTTTTGAAAAGGAATGTTGTTGTCAAAAAGAAAACAGAGCCTAAAATATTGTTTCATATTTTTGAATTGCATTGGAAACGGTATTCTAAAAGGAAAATGATTCGGATGCCTAAAATGTGTGACTAATTGTGTGCCTAATAGATGTGTCAATCAATTATTGGTTTGAAAAGAAGTGGGTCCCTCTACTGTCTCCAATAAGATGTTGACACATATGTCATTCTAAAAAGGTAGACCTATGTGGTTTTTCAGAATTTTGGGTCTCGAGACCTAGATGTTGGGATTTTTGTGTTATGTTTTTTAATTGCATTGGGAAGGGAGGCTCAAAAAGGTGTAGTGAGCATGCCGCATGGCAAGTGCAAATGCAAAAAAGTTTGTGTATAAATTATAATCAGATCCTAAAGATGAAATAAGGTAGAGTGAGTTATAGGTTTACAAGATATGAAAACATAACAATGATAAACCGACATTATCTATACTACTTTATAATGCATTTAGGCCTTCTAAAATTAGAAGACTTAAAAATTCAGACTTTTTTACTTGCTTATTATGGAAAGAATTAAAAAAAATAAGATAAGGAGCTCCAATTATTGAGTGATATGTGTCACTTCTCTAACTAAAAAATAACAAAAAGGGAGGAGCTCTAACAAACTAAAATAAAAAGCTCCAATAATGGGGTGACACATGTCACTTCCTAACTAATTAATCACCTTTATTTTTAAATTTAAATATTTTTAATCCGTTTAATTTTTTTATGATCTAATTTCACCATATTTTTTAAAATTTTGTGCTCTTTAATTCAACATCCATTTTGATATATTTTTATGAGTTTTTTTTAGTAGTCGGGAAGAAGCGGAGTTGAAAAGAGAGAAACTTACTTGAATTAGACGTAAAAATGAAAAACATTTGTTCGCTGCAAAATAGTCATCGGGTATCCTCCGCCGCATTGCGCGGGTACCCTTCTAGTGAATTATAATTAGATTTCGTTCAAAACAAAATTATAACTAGATTCTTAACTTTTACACAAAATAAAAAAACGGGTATCAAATTTGATAAGTAGTTACCATTGGTGTAAAATTAAAATAAAACCACATATATACTATTGTTATATCAAATAAATTAACATGCGTCGTGTTTGAGTCAGCATATAACATAACCATACATGAGCGTGACTAAAGGTGGCACAATCGCTGTTTTTGAGTTAACATATAACATAACCATATATGAGCGTAACTAAAGGTGACAAAATAGGCGGGTCGGATGAGCTCGGGCAACGGATATATTACGTTGTGATGGTTAACTTTAGATAGTTGAAACATCTTTATCTAAGAAATAAAAATTACAACATCTTTGGATGGTTAACATAACCATACATCAAGAAATATAAATACAATCTCTTTATCTTTTTAATGGCAAGGACCCCAAGTAATTGTATATACGTTGAAACAAGTAGTTACAATGTACAACTGAACTCAGTTAAATATTTTACACGTAAGATGACGAAACCAATAGAAAAATTGCGCAACCCATCTCTATGAACCGTTATCAAGTTAACTAGCTACATCTCACAACTTATCTCTATTAAATTATCGCTTACACAATATGGAAACATGAAATTCGCAAAATCGCATTAACCAAAATGAAGGGTATGTTTCGTAGAAATAGATTGTGCTGGTGCTGGTGCTGAAAAAAAAATAGTAAAAAGAGATTATTTTTATAAGCTACATGTAACCTTTTATTTTCAGAGATTATGAAAGACTATTTTTTTATAATCTCTTATAAGTTATCTCTACAAAACAAAAATTATTTTTTAAATAGCTTATATTTTGAAAAAATAAGCATAACCTCATGTGTCAAACATAGCCGAAATGTCAGTTTTTATTACCATATGCAGCTACAAATCTTTACAACAAGAAAGGCGTTTTTCGAAAATTAACTTGCTGCTCTATCACATTACGCGAGTACTCAACTACACATAGAAAATAAAATATAAACATTGACGTTGTTATGCGTGACGACTCGGCTATTTTAGATACAACACTTATTATTATTATTATTATTATTATTATTATTATTATTATCATCATCATCATCATCATCATCATCATCATCATCAATACAAACGCTAAAGAATTTTGATAAAAAACTATACATAACTGCCGTTACACAACCATGGCATTAGAAAAATAGTTCTACAAAAAAATTCCATAATGCTAAAAATATAGTCTTTTGAAAAGAAATCACCCGCCTTCGAAATATTGTCGTAAACTAGACACCGCTGCCGTTAAGCGCGGGTACTCGGCTAGTTTCTAAAAATAGAAAAACAAACACATGACGTCATGTGATGCATCATTGAAATCCTTGGAAGATTTCACTAGATACTTTTTGTAGATTTAGGCTCCTACATATCTTACACAATCTTGCATAGATATGGTTGACTTTGATAAGATTTTGAGATCTTGATGTCAGACCTCGGTGGCACCAAAAGTTAACACGGGCGGAACCCTTTTAAGGGTTCCGTGGTCCGTGGTGCTTGCTGAGTGTTTTGGCAATAAATAGCAAAGCCAAACCAAGTGGTTTTTCATCCATTTCCATCATACTTTCATACATTCCTTCTCTCTAACCTTTCTAACTCAGTTTCATATCATATTAGTGATCTCTTTTGTAGCAAAGAAGATCAAGTCACATTCAAGCTTCAACGAGAAGTTGGAAGTCTTGTTTGTTTGTTGTTGTATGATCTTGTGTTGATTCATAGTTCATTGTTGTATCAAACCATCATAATCTTGTAAGTGTGAGTGGTTAGTATTTTAGTCCTTAAAATACATTGTGTGTGGGAGTGGTTGTACCCTTGAAAAGAACTCGACATTTAGCTTAGTGTCAGAAATAGTGTGTAAGCGAAGTGTAAAGGTTTTCTCGCCGGTGAAAGGAGCTTGTTGACTAGTGAAGTTAAACTCTCGAGTGTGAGACTCGGGGAGTGGAGTAGGGCAAGGAAAAAGAGTCCTTGTAGACCGAACCACTATAAACAACTTCTTGTGGTTTGATTGTTTCTTTCCTTATCTACTCTTTATATATTGTTTGCTTATTTCACTAACATACCTAAGATCAATATCAATTAATCTTTCAATAAGTTTCAAAACAAAGTTTTTAATCGGTAAACTATTCAAGCCCCCTTCTAGTTTTCCACAGGGTCAAAGTCGAGAGGACAACATTTGGTCAATTCGCCCTAACCTATCAGCAAAGATGCCACCACTGGAGAAGTCAGGTGTCCCCTCATAAGTCCAGTTGTTCCTGGTCCCCTAAGTCGAGTCATTAAGTACTGCTACATGCTAGATTTATAATAGTGAGTGCCCGGGCGTTAGCAAATTAAACACTCACCCCCTAATTCTTAAGTTCATCCAAACGGTAGGTGATCAGTTGGTCAAATCGCACAAGTAGAAAGGGTCGTCAGTTGGTCATGTCTTACCCTTCCCGTCTCAGTCTACTCACTTAGGGTCAGTTGATCATATCTCCTAAGCAACTAGCCTCTACCGCCATTCAAAACTACCGAAACAAGGGTAGCTACCAATAAACTATGCATGCATACACTAAGAAATAATTATACGAAAGTAAAGTAAACGCAGACAAAACAATTAAGGAATCATAACTAGGCCAGCACCTAGAGGTGCTTAGCTGCTCATATTAACCATACAAATCAATTCAATGCTTAATGTTACGAAATACATGAATCGAAAGTAAAGAAAAAATAAAATGCTAATGTTTATCGTAGGGGAGTGATTTCTCCCTTGGAGATAGCTCCGTATGCTCCTCTAGATCTGCCTTTGGCTTCTTCCCACGTTCTTTGGTCGTGGTGTGTGAAATGTGATGCTTTGAAATGCTGGAAATCGTGGGGTATTTATAGGCCAGATCATGGTTACGGCGTAACTAATAAAATAGTTACGCCGTAATCATCTAATTCACGTAAATTGTACTAGATATGCTGGTTACGGCGTAACCTTAGAAGTGGTTACGCCGTATCTGTGGAAAACTAGAAGGGAGGGGGGGGTTGAATAGTTTTGCCAATTAAAACTTCATTTTAAACTATTTAGAACGACTTATGTCAATCTATTTGGATGTTGATAAACAAGCATATAAAGATAAGTAATGAAAAGATAAGAGTAAGAAGCACAAAACCACAACGCAAGTATTTATAGTGGTTCGGCTACAAGGACACCTTCCTTGCCCTACTCCACTCCCCGAGTCACCTACTCGAGAGTTCGTAATCACTACACCAATCTCCTTATGGCGGAGAAGCCTTCACAACGTCGCCTACCCTTTTTTCGGTGCTAGGCTAACCACCGGGTTCTTTCACTCCAAGGTGAACCATACCTACATAACGTCGCCTACCCTTTATAAGGTACTAGGCTAAGTACCTAGTTCTTTCACTCCAAGGTGAACTACACCTTCACAACGTCGCCTGCCCTTTATTAGGTACTAGGCTAAGCACCTAGTTCCATTGCAATGGAGGAACTACTACCACACTACACCAACGACTAATCCCAAAGGAGATCTACTCCTTTACAACATCATCAACGATATCAATATCCTTGGATCTAATACTAGTCTATCTTGTATATCGAAACACACCATATCGAATGTACATCTAAGGCACCTTTCACTAATGCCTTTGACTAGATCTACAAGACACCTTTCACTAATGTCTTGTGTCTTCACTTCTAAGCACCTTTCACTAATGCTTCTAGTCTTGACTTCTAAGCACCTTTCACTAATACTTCTTGTCTTGACTTCTAAGCACCTACCACAAGTGCTTATGCTATTGACGGTAGATACCCTTCACTAATATCTTCGTCTTGACACTTGAGACATCTTTCACTAATGTCTTCAACACTACACTTCTTTGAAGAAAGAAAGGAATCATCAACAAGAGGACTTCAGTAGCCTTGATGATGAGGAAGCATGGCAACTCATGGACTTGAGCTTGCTCGACTTCAAAGGTGGTGATCTTGCCTTTAAGAGGAACCTAAGAGATCAAACAAAAACAAAACTACAAACATAGATCTCTTGGATCTGAGGTTAGTGAGTTTTTCACTCAGGGAGAAAGTGTGTTAGAAAGGGGTGAGAAATAATGAAGAAATGGCTCACTATTTATAGAGGAAAAATCCTACTGTTCCCCGGATCCCACGGATCCCTACCACAAGGGATCCGGCTAGCACAAAGCTAGGGATCCGTGGAACGCTCCTCTTTGCCCATGGGTATTTTGGTTATGGGTCATGGGTCATGGGTTGAACCATGGATCTTTGGCTAGATACAATGTATCTTTAAGTGCAATGCACTTAGTCACTTGGGTATGGGTTGATCCATGGGTTATGGATATTATCCATGTGTGATATAAGCATGATGTCATGCAATGGGTTATGGGTCAAGATCCATGGGGCATGGGCTTTGGGTTGTACCCAACTATATTCAATGTATTTGCCCAATGGGTTGTGATGCTTAAGTTTCTACCCATTTATATTACCCAATATACTACATACTAGTTATGTGTATATTTTATCCAAATATGCAAACACTAGTTGTTGTACATGTGTATTACTAAATCATAAAATCACTTATACTTGTTTTAGTGTTTTATGTGAATATGTGAATAAGTTAGAAACTATTAGTTCAAACCATTTACGTATTTTATTTGTTTAGTTAATATGATTTTACGTTTGTTATCGACAAAACATTAGAAGATCGTAAAATATAAATAAACGTTTTTACGGCTTATTTGTATTAACAATCTCCCCTTTTTTGTTGATGACACAACATAAAATTATTTTAAGGAAAAGCTAAAATTCGTAAAAGTTTGAATTTGTAGTTTTTACTTTCTTCTCCCCCTTTTTATCGAAACAAAAAGTGTTTGAAGGAAAGCAACACATCGTTTTTAAGAAAAACATGTGAAAGAAATAAAAGTAAAAAAAAATAGAGAGCAAGTAACGGGAAAGGATCTCGTCTTTACTCCCCCTTGACGAGTCCATCCCTATGTAAGGGCGTCAAGTAAGTGTTACTAATCTAGTTTGTTTGCAAATAAGTTTGCAAAAGATTTCGTCTAAGAGACGAATGTGCTCCCCCTTGATGATTGCAGTTTTGCAAGGGGATGTCACGAAATGTAAACCTAGTATTGCATGTAATTTGCAATGTATTGCTTTGACATAAAGCTCCCCTAGCTTTAGGATGTCAAAGTCTTCATGTGTAAATTGAATAACTACAAAACAAAGGTTAGAAAGCAGGTATAATTCACAATTTCGTGCAAATGTGGTCTAAGTTAGTAGAAAAATAGCTTTCTGTCTCATGGATCCCGCGGTTCCCTCCTAGTAGGGATCCATCTAGGCAATTATGAGGGATCCGTATTAGCTGATTAATTTCAGCAAAGGTGATATAACAAGTAATGTTATCACAAAAATGAGATATGAATACAAAGTAATCATATGCTCAGAAAAATAACAAGTAGCATGTAATTCCATTTAATAAAACTAGAGTTATGATATACATGACTCCAAAAACAAAAACAAAAAATACATGACTAGGAATTTCTAAACCAACTATCGCTTGATGCTAGGACACCACTAAAATCTTCTAGCTCAAGTTTTGTTTAGGTTTGATCTCGTCGAAACGTTTGAGGAGATGATAGAACATGAAACATTGGTCTTCTCGTACTTCATGTATCAAACTTTCAACATGTTGACAATGATAGCAATCTTTGTCATGGCTAGGTAGTGGTGGTGGAAGAAATGAAATGGCTTGATGCGAAGTATCAAGTGAAGCAGGTTGTGGAGCTTCAAACGATGGAGGGATTGGTGGAGGCGCATTTGAGAATGGCTCGACCAAGAATGATGGTGGTGGTAGAGAAGTGTCAACTTCCATATGGTCGGGTGGTTGACTTTGATGATTTCTCATAATCCAAATGGGATTATATGATGGAAACGGCGAAAAGGAAGCCGGAGCAAGTGTTGACTCAACACCTTGATTTTGAACCATTATTCCTCCTAATGAGGAGAATGTTGTCGGGGAAGCGGATGAGACGGCCTAGGAGGCAAGTCCTCTAAATTGTAGAGGTGTGGTGATGATAGTGGGGATGTAAATGAAATAGCTCTAGGAACCAATGGTGATGGTTTAGTGGAGATGATATTGTTTGGCCTAGGAGGCATGGTGGTGTTTGGCATTGGTAGTTTTGTGGGTACTATCCTTTTAGGAATTGGTTTGATTAGATGAGGAAGAATCCTATCATTTGTTGGCTTGACCGGAGATGATTTGGTTGAAGAGATTTCGTGTATAGCACGCGCCTTTTTCATGGGTAGTTCTTTGGTGGATAAGTTACTACTTGGGGTTTTCCTCATGATGAGATGATTTCAAGAGGTTTGCAAAGATTTCTAAAGTGCTGAAAGTTAGGATAAGAGTGATGACTATGGAGGTCCTAACAAAGTGGTTTATAAACCAAGAGATTTGGCAAGAGCATTTAAGCCTTAATCCACTAGGATTCATTGGAATGTGATGATTAACATGCACAATAGTCAACTTCAGAGTTTACACTGATCTAGGAACTCATGTAAGATGAGATGGAGTGTTTGAGTTAGGAAGATGAATTGAAATGATTGTTTTAGCAAGATTTGACATAAACTGTCATCCGGATCCCACGGTTCCCTCCTCAGAGGGATCCGTCTAGGCTAATCCTAGGGATCCGGCAATTCAGCTATGAAAGAGTGGAAATGATGTTTCTAAGATCTAGGACCTATAACATCTTGAGTGTTTCAATCTTCCTAAATGTCTTAAATGAAGGGGTGCTTAAGTACTTGAAGGTAATGAGTGATGTAGCTAATGATTGTCTTTTATGGAAGGATTTGGAACTTTCAAAGAGTACCAATGGATGACACTAAAGATGAGAGTATCAATTGAAGCTAAATGATCCTAGAGACCAGGTTGTGACTTAGGATAGTGTTTTGAAAAATATCCTAGAAGCTTTGAGATGAGAAAACTAGAATTTGATCAATTTTGAGGTGAGGATGGTTTATGATCAATTTTTGCCATAATCGAAAGATTTCTAAGACTAAGTAGAAAATGAAGTGTGAGTTTGAGAGCGGAAGAGTAATGGATTAAAATGAAACGGTAGATCTACAAGCGTTTTAGAGTGTGATCTAGGTGAGTTATGTGTGAGTAGGAAGGATCAACCTATCTTGATAATGACTTAATTTGACTTAAGACACTATGTTTAGCTTAGTGTGAGGTGTTCTAAGGATATGTTTGAAATATAATGCTTGCAATTGCATTTTCTGTTTGCCGGATCCCACGGTTCCCTAAGTGTAAGGATCCGTCTAGTACAACATTTGGGATCCGTACATCTGCTAGGCAGAACCTTTACAAAAGGTATGCAATAATCTTTGACAATGCATTATATATCAAGGATAGTCTAAAAAGAGTTCTAATACTAAGATATCAAATGTAAGATGTTTTATTTCATGAAAGAAATTGGATTACATTGATAAAGCACGAGTACAAGAGAATTGATCCTATTTTGGAATACTACTAGGTTCCTTGAGTGTTTTCGCTAGATGGATTATTATGTGATTGATGAGTGTTACTGGAATCAAGAATGAAGAAAGTCTTCATGAGCGATATGTTTAGCGGTTCCATCATCTTGTTCACAAGTACGTACAACAGACTTTGAAATTGAGGATGGAAGTGCATAACATTATGATAGAGGCGTGTCAAGAACATTCCATAAGGGATGAGTTTATTCTTGAAGCCTTGAAGATTTGCAATTCGCCTTGCAAAGAAGTAGGCGAGATAATATGGTTGTTGTGTTAGCAAACAGTACAACATGTGAGCACAACAAGCGGGAAGAATTTCTCGATTTCCCCTAAGGCTCCAAACATTTTCACGTAGGATGAGTGCAAGAGGCTTGTACTCTTCTCGGATATCCCTTGTAAAGATAATGTTTGGATCGGAGTAATATGGTCGAGGTTTGCATATTATGCGATTTAAATCTTCCGGAGAGGGTATGTGTGAACAATATGGACTGTTTTCTTCACGAAAGTTGAAGAGAGAATCAAGAGACCAATCTTCGGTGAAGGCACATTGTCCATGATTTGAATCAGGAGGATGTGAGCAAAATGCCCAAGGGTTAGAGTGAACTTTTGGTTTTTGATATAAAACCAAAGAAATAGAGAGCGATGCTCGTTACGAACGAGTTCGACTTGACGGAAGAATTCCATTATGAACCTTGGACATATCTTCTCGTTGATTTCAAGAAGACATTCTAGTCCTATGGCTCGGAAGGAGGTATTGATACCTTCTTCGAATTGTAGAGAGGTGTCTACAATACGTCCTTCGTGGAAGTGACGGTTTTCGAGATTATTGAACCCACGGACATGATTGTCAGGTGTGTTGGGTTCGAGAGAGATGTTCGGAGTGTAGACGCTAGTGAGTGAAAAATCAAACTCATATTCATGCGTCATAGTTGAACCTATAGAAATGATAAGTTAATAAAAAGAGATGTTTGTGGTCAACCTATGATAATTTAACGTTTTTACTAGATTTTTATTAATAATGGTATTTAACATTCTAACTTACTCAAGGTTTTGACTTTCTAGTGGATTATTATGTTTAGAAAGATAGTGGTTTTTAATTTGCATGAAAACCTGTTTTCCAGTAGGACGGATCCCACGGTTCTTTTACAAAAGGGATCCGGCGAGTATCTCTTTCGGGATCCGTGGATTTGTAGTAACATAAACAGATTTGATAAAAACATAGGTTTTACAGTTTTTATACCATGAAATATGTTTTATCCTACATTTTCTTTTAGCATGCATACATGACTTCTAATGTATCACGAGAGAATATAAAACATATATATCAAAATAAGTAACACACACATTATGATAATAATAACCTGGATAAACTAAATTATTAATAATATTGCATTTCAATACTAAGGATGATACAAAGGATTGGGTATATGACCCCAATATAGATTAACAACACAAAGTAAATGTCTCCGTATGTGAACTTCATCATAGGGAACACAAGTGCGATGAGTGTTAGGGCGATGAGCACGAGTGCGATGTAAACCATGTTGATGACGGATCTTCTTGGTTTCGGTTGAGATGAAATGAGGAGGAAGATGAAGTTTTTGAATAAGAGGAAATTTTTGAAATTGGAGGATTTGAAAAAGTGAGGGTTTGGTAGAGTGGTCGACGGTGGGGTTATTTATAGGGAAGGAGGAATTTTTGAAATTCGTGTTTTGTTTTATTATTGGATTTAAAAGAAACAAAACATAAGTTTTATATACCACGACTTTAGACGAGAAATAAAACACGTATGTGAGAAAAAAAAAAAGGCTTCCTAATGAAGCTTCATGTAAAACATGTATAAGCACAAAATATAATCATATAAATACCTAAATAGGCATACTTAATTATCAAGCAAAATAAAAAGAAAATCATACCTCTAGCATACTTAGGAATGTCTTTACAAATGACACAACAAATGTCACTTAGACGATTCCCGCTCCTTTGTGATTAAGATACCTTCTTAAGGAAGGTATTATTGTTACCAAGCGACTCCTAAAGCTTGGTGGGTATGAGCTTTGACTAATCAACATGACAAAGAAGATTAGTGCAATTAAATAAAAAAGTAAATAAGAAAAATGTTGTTATCAAATCAACATCCAAACATATAGTTTTGAAAGACATGGTGTTTGTTTTTATGAAAAACCTTCTTTGTAGTTTTCAATTAAATATGGATCGTATCAAGTTTTTAAAGTACAATATACTTCAAGAAACTTGGTAACGAAGCTCTGACGCCAATTGTGGAAAACTAGAAGGGGGGGGGTTGAATAGTTTTGCCAATTAAAACTTCCTTTTAAACTATTTAGAACGACTTATGTCAATCTATTTGGATGTGTGTGTTAGATGTTGATAAACAAGCATATAAAGATAAGTAATGAAAAGATAAGAGTAAGAAGCACAAAACCACAACGCAAGTATTTATAGTGGTTCGGCTACAAGGACACCTTCCTTGCCCTACTCCACTCCCCGAGTCACCTACTCGAGAGTTCGTAATCACTACACCAATCTCCTTATGGCGGAGAAGAATTCACAACGTCGCCTACCCCTTTTCCGGTGCTAGGCTAACCACCGGGTTCTTTCACTCCAAGGTGAACCATATCTACACAACGTCGCCTACCCTTTATAAGGTACTAGGCTAAGTACCTAGTTCTTTTACTCCAAGGTGAACTACACCTTCACAACGTCGCCTACCCTTTATTAGGTACTAGGCTAAGCACCTAGTTCCATTGCAATGGAGGAACTACTACCACACTACACCAACGACTAATCCCAAAGGAGATCTACTCCTTTACAACATCATCAAGGATATCAATATCCTTGGATCTAATACTAGTCTATCTTGTACATCGAAACACACCATATCGAATGTACATCTAAGGCACCTTTCACTAATGCCTTTGACTAGATCTACAAGACACCTTTCACTAATGTCTTGTGTCTTCACTTCTAAGCACCTATCACTAATGCTTCTAGTCTTGACTTCTACGCACCTTTCACTAATGCTTCTTGTCTTGACTTCTAAGCACCTACCACAAGTGCTTATGCTATAGACGATAGATACCCTTCACTAATATCTTCGTCTTGACACTTGAGACATCTTTCACTAATGTCTTCAACACTACACTTCTTTGAAGAAAGAAAGGAATCATCAACAAGAGGACTTCAGTAGCCTTGATGATGAGGAAGCATGGCAACTCATGGACTTGAGCTTGCTCGACTTCAAAGGTGGTGATCTTGCCTTTAAGAGGAACCTAAGAGATCAAACAAAAACAAAACTACAAACATAGATCTCTTGGATCTGAGGTTAGTGAGTTTTTCACTCAGGGAGAAAGTGTGTTAGAAAGGGGTGAGAAATAATGAAGAAATGGCTCACTATTTATAGAGGAAAAATCCTACTGTTCCCCGGATCCCACGGATCCCTACCACAAAGGATCCGGCTAGCACAAAGCTATGGATCCGTGGAACACTCCTCTTTGCCCATGGGTATTTTGGTTATGGGTCATGGGTCATGGGTTGAACCATGGATCTTTGGCTAGATACAATGTATCTTTAAGTGCAATGCACTTAGTCACTTGGGTATGGGTTGATCCATGGGTTATGGATATTATCCATGTGTGATATAAGCATGATGTCATGCAATGGGTTATGGGTTAAGATCCATGGGGCATGGGCTTTGGGTTGTACCCAACTACATTCAATGTATTTGCCCAATGGGTTGTGATGCTTAAGTTTCTACCCATTTATATTACCCAATATACTACATACTAGTTATGTGTATATTTTATCCAAATATGCAAACACTAGTTGTTGTACATATGTATTACTAAATCATAAAATCACTTATACTTGTTTTAGTGTTTTATGTGAAGATGTGAATAAGTTAGAAACTATTAGTTCAAACCATTTACGTATTTTATTTGTTTCGTTAATATGATTTTACGTTTGTTATCGACAAAACATTAGAAGATCGTAAAATATAAATAAACATTTTTACGGCTTATTTGTATTAACAGTATCTTCAATAACTCTTGGTTACGCCGTAGTTTTTGCACGAGTTACGGCGTAATTATCAGCGGTGCGGAACCTCATTTGACCTAATGTAGTTACGTCGTAATCTTTTGGGAGAGTTACGTCGTAATCTTCTGATGAGTTGGCTTTCTGAGTCACGCTTTAGTTATGGCGTAATTGAGAGAATGAGTTACGCCGTAACTTCTTCAAACTGAGCATACTATGATAAATCTTCACCAAACTTCTCCAAATCCGCGTCTCTTTAGCTCAAATGCTCGTAATTTACCTGAAAGTGGAATAAGATGGAAAACAAGCGTAAATCCATATAAATGACATAAATTACAAACATTATCAGGGGAAATTGAAACATAATATTCAAGATAATTTGATGTTTTCACCTACAAAGAGTATGTTTCTTCTTTTTTATATTTTGAAGAACCATTTTTTTTCTTAAGATATTTATTTTCGATGCTTATTCATTAACTTTGTGTAGTGAATTTCCTAACAATACCGTGGAAACAAGTTCTCCTCCCTGGTTCAATCACAAGGTAAACGCGTTAGATATATTACCTTGTAGTCCAGAGTTATTGCTCATCTAAATCTGTTTGTATCTCTTTCGTAGATTCGTGAAAAGAGCGTGGCAAAAGACCCAAGTTGTAGTCCCGAGTTACTCTCATTGGCATGTGGACCTTCATCTAGTGCAAGTACATACCCTGCTTGCATAGTGAACGGTGTGAAGTTCTTGGTGCACGAGCGCGATAAACTTCATACCACTCAAAGCAGTGGAGTTTCAACACCCGTGGCCTGATGGGGCTATGTATTATGGTGAACTGGAAGAAATTCTAGAGCTCACTTATATGGGCAACCGTAAGGTTGTGTTGTTCATATGTATATGGTTCGACACCCGTAACCCTACTAACCATACGCCACGCTCTAGACGTTCTTACATTGAACATGACATACATCATATTTTGACTGAACGAGATGCTTTTAGAAATCAACAATACATTCTTGCGACAAAAGCAACACAAGTCTTCTACCTTGAAGACCCTGCTAGACGACCACCTCACTGGAAGGTAGTCGAAGATGTTCATCATCGGAAGATCTGGCATCGGGATGTGGTAGATTCTGATCAGGATGTTATACATGGCAGCAGTTCATCTGATGTTGCATTGTGATGCGTGCCAAACAGTCAAGCTAAATCACACAAGCCCGCCACTTGTGAATGGCGGACCGTAACCAGCTTAAAACTGCTTAAGCACGAATGCAATGAAGATCTGAGGAGTATAGGGTCTCCCGGTCGTTATGTCCCAGCGAGCTATGCAATGGATTATCAAACGTATAGTGATCGCGAGATTTGAACGAAAAAGGAGATTGTGAATTATGATTATAACTACGGAAAAAGCCAACAAATTAAAACGGCTTAAATGAAAATTAAAGGAAATTAAAAAGATAAAATCTATTAAATAAACGCTATCACTATTTTTAAAATTGATGAACGTTTAAAACTTAAAACTTAAAACTTACGTTTAAATAAAAATAACGTAGACGTACAAAATAAAAAGTGAAACTTATACAATATAAATCCTAAAAATATGAAAAATACATTTTTACAAACCTAATGATAAAAGAAAATTTTTAGAAAAAGAAAATTATTTTTATAACTAATTACCTAATTATTATTAATTAAAAACTATTTTTAACTAATTAATAATTACCTAAAATACAAGAAAATAGGAAATAAAGCTAGAAAAATAAAATTATGAAATGGAAAATTCTAAAATATCAAAAGAGAATTTTAAAAACTATTTTTGTATTTTTATGATTATTTTTCTATTTTCTAGGAATTTTAAACTATTAAAAACTAATTAAATTATTAAAAATTACAAAATAAACTAAGAAAAATCTGAAAAATTACTTTTTACTTTTTATATTTATCTAAACTTAAGAAAATTGAAAAATTATTTTTTTGAAGCTTTTCTTAATTATTTGTATTAAATACTATTTAAAAATGCTTAAAAACTAAATTAAATTAAGAAAAATAGCAAAACAACTTAGAAAAATCTGAAAATATCAGGAAAACTCTAAAATAATATAGGGAAGCTAAGAAAAATGGAAAAACAGGAGCTTATGTGCAAGATATTGAAGCTGATGTGTAAGTGCTTAATGGAATAAGCATTTGAATAAGCAAATGGGATCCAAAGGCTACCAAACTGTTACACAAGCTATAATAAGCTAAAGTAACTCAAAAGCAACAAGTCTCAACTGCTTATGACCTCTGGATTACAAGTTGCAATGATTTGATGATTGAGCTAAAAGCTAAAAAGCAGTTTCTGGGTACCAACTTAAGACACAAGTACAAGCTTAAAAATAAGCTCAAAATGAAAACTGAAAATTGGAACTTGTCCTAGACCTGGTTGAGACCAAATGCACAAAAATTCAGACCATGATCAACTCTATTGAGCCTTGTGCAAGCTGCACAAAATCTGAGAAAAACCTCAGTTATACTGAAACAGTGAGCAGGGCAATATGGGGCTAAAAGAAGAGCTGATTTGAAGCCTTGGAATAAATTGCAAAATTTTACAAAAATACTGATAAGAAAGAGGACCAGTTGAAGTTTCTAAAATACCAAGTCTCACTGAGTAAGTCCCAGAAATGAACTCAAAACAATTCTTCCTAAATGAGCCCAAAACAGATTTTTTGCCATTTTGACTTTTGTAGTAAAAGTGAAACTTTGACTAACATGAACTTTGGATCCAATTTTGTGACTGAGATTGATGTTATGAGGTGTAATGGAACCTATGCAAGCTTTGTTTAAGACTTTTGAACACAAAACAAAAGATTGGATTTCTAAAAATCCAACAGGTTAACTGTTTGAGACATTTGAAATGAATTTTGACTTTTACAGGTAGCAGGCACAAATTAATGACTCAACTGAGTTAATTTTGAGTTAATACACCTGAACCAACAGAATTCTAACACTGAACAAGCCTAGAGCACAAGTATAACAGCAATACCAAACACACCTTTATAGCAACAGATGTGAAGTTTAAAACTATTCTAACACTAACAAGCACAAACCATTGATCAAACTAAGTTAATGTAACTTAAATATAACTATTTGAACAGATAAAACTTATTGTAAACCACCGAAGCAGTTATGCTATAAATTTGGAATTAACTTACAAGTGGTCCTAAGCCACAATGGCTTGAAACAACTCCAAAGGGACAATTAACCTATATCAACCAATCCACTGGTTTCCAAATCAACCCATAGCTATCACTGCATGCCCATTTCCAGCTGCATTTCCCATTCTAGCCCCCAGTTGACTTTTGTTGACCAGAATACAAAAGAGATTTAAACTTGACTATAAGCTTATATAAAGCTATGAAAAGCTTATGTAAGCTTATTGTAACTGATTAACAAGCTGTATGAAGCTTGTTTTTATGAAATGGAAACTTGAAAATTTAACAGTAAGCACATAACAGTGAAACTGAATTAAACTTGAAATTAATGATTAAAACTTGAATAAACTGAAAATGTAGCTTGAGTTTGATACTTAAGAACAAAATATTACAACTTTTGAGTTTAACTAAGACATAATTAGAAAAAACGACATAAGAGTAAATTGAAACTAAAAATTCTACTACTTGCTTCTTCTCTTTGCTTTCTTTTTATAACCCAATCTCTTTGTCTCTCTCATCTGATTGTTTCCCATCAATCCTAGCCATTGGATGGCTTGAAAATCAATCCTGGCCATTTAAATAGATTTTGGCGCCAAAATGGTTATCTGCCAAATGGGGTTGAGTGAGGGGAGGTGCAATTAATGAACCTTGGATGTTAGTTGTGGAGTGGGGAACATGGGAGAGTGGATGAGAGGAGGGGGAATGGGGTGTTGCTTGTTGCAGGTTAGCAGGTAAGAGATGAAGACTTTGGCGCCAACTGTTTGGTTTGACCATTTGATTGACCAGATATAATAATCCAAGGGGGGTTCACAATGTATTTTGACAGGGGGCCAAAGGTTGGGCAGGGGTCCAAAATTAAGTGAAAGGGTTTTAAACTATAGGGACTAATGTTGTAAAATCTGAAAATCAAGGGACCTTAACTGCCAATTATGAAAAGTTTCTTCCAAGGACTAAAAGTGACATTATCAAAAAGTGTAAGGACCAAAATTGCCATTTTGCAATTTTCCAGGGGCCATTTCTGCCAAATTTCAAAGTTGGAGGACCATTTTTGTAATTTTCTCAAACTTTTGATATTTTTCACCAAAGGACTAAATTTGACAACTTATGATTTAAAAAGGACCTTTAGTGACTTTACTTTTGAAATTATGTGCTCAGGGACTGTTTTTGACAACTTTTGAAACTTGGGGGACTAAAACTGCAATTTTTGCAAATTTGATATGTTTTTCATCTGATTTTGATATTTTTGCATTTAAAACACATAAAACGCTGATTTGTGATATTTTGATCATTTTGATGCATTTTTGAGTGTTTTCAGATGATTTTGCAGTTTATATTGTACAAAAATGATGAGTATTTAGACACTCATCAATCCCCCACACTGAGATATTGCTAGTCCCTAGCAATGATTTGAGAAAACATAATGGATTTTAATCTCTTTACCAAAAGCCATTACTTCTGGAGTAGCCAAATGTTTCAGTTCAAGTAAGAACCATGGTACACCGATAACCATGTGATTTTGAGCAAACCACCAGATTCCAACGGATTTGATTTGTCTTTACCGAAGCCGCACCTTTCTGGACTAGCCAACTCTTAGATAAATTATCAATATTATTTTGGTGAGCTGATTACCAATTA
Organism: Chrysanthemum makinoi; assembly: GCA_910596185.1. NCBI lineage: Eukaryota > Viridiplantae > Streptophyta > Magnoliopsida > Asterales > Asteraceae > Chrysanthemum > Chrysanthemum makinoi. The sequence continues at coordinate 13,953,825 of OU343225.1, read as the reverse complement.
TGGATTTTCCACTGCCTTTACCACAAGCCATAATCTTGCGGGCTAGCCAACTCTTCACTTATTAGGATATGGTGAGTTTGATACCATACAATTTTGGGCAAATTGCAAGCCATATAAACGGATTTGAGAAATCTTTACCAAGAGCCGTTTGCTCCTGGATTAGCCAATCCTTTAGTCTTACGAGACATGGCGGATCGATAACCAAATGAGAAAGTGTAAAACACTTGCTCCAAAAAAAAAATTTTTGGCCAAAAACGGGGAATTGGGTAGATAATATATGAAATTCGTGAGAATTCCCCCCCACACTTAGAAATGAATATTGCCCTCAATATTCAAAGTACCCGCGGTTATGCCGAAACTGAGAACGTAAAAGGGAAATACTACGGCCATTATTTAGAGAGTTTTTTTTTTGAAACATGTGGGCAGCCCCCCCACACTAGGGTGGTAGAAAGAGGTGAGAAGACAGAAATATGGGTGAAAACCCATATGGCATGCTACTGTTTTTGATTACCGAGTCGCTAGCTTGGCTCGACCCCGAATTCATTGGTTCATGGGGAAAGTAACGTGGAAAACCAATCTCGATCGGACTTTCGTTCACAATGTTAATGAACATATGAACATCAAAAAGTTCCACACCGACGAGATATAACCGCGGTATTTGTAAATAGTAGAAACTATAAGGGATGATACCGGGGTCAAAGATGGTGTCCTCATTCCCGAAAGAGAAAAGGGAAAGAGCAACCACACCATCTGTGAAGAATGGAAGAAAGACGTACATGAGAATGTAAGTCCATTCTTCAGCAGAGAGAAGCAAATCACCATTTGTGACATCTTTAAGCTTAAACTTGAAGCTTAGATGGTGATTGTCAAGAAGATGTCCGGGAGGGAGGGTGGGAAACGGTTCTTCAATCAACAAACTTTCCAGAAAAAGGATGTCTCCCTCCGGATCAAAGTAAGTATTATCAATTCCCGTTGGAATTGACTCATCACTAAGAAATGCATCGACTTCATTCCAAAAGTTGTCATCTTCCTCATCAAGAGTGAGAGAAGGAATGGAAGAGTCGGGAATAAGACTAGAGGATGATGGATAATTTTTGAGCAATTCATCAATGGGAAGAATGTCTCCCATTGAATCACAAACATCATCATCCAACTCGATGAAACATGAAGAGAGTTTGGTTTCATCCACAGACTTAACAAACTCGATGCGACAAACTGATTCCGGAGGTGGGACAAGTGGTGTGCTCTTAGAGCTAGCAGTTTCCACCACTTCCGATGAAGTCTCCGATTCTAGATCATCGTCATCATCATCAAGAACACTCTTGACTTCCCTGGTACAGCTTTCAAACCATTTGTTTGAACCAGGGGTAATTTTCAAAGCTTTGAGCTCAGCACGTTTTTGGTGACTCGTTTTAACCGTGAAATTTGAGAGTGTTGCATTGATTCTTTCAGATTTTTGATCAATTGTTGCAACACTCTGTTTGTACAGAGGTTTGGAGTTCTGGTTGATATTTAACGTGAGCTCTTCGTTGTCAACCCGTATGGTCAACTCTTCAGCAAACACATCGATCAGAGCACGACTCGTTCTTAAGAAAGCTCTCCCTAAGATAAGGGGAACTCTAGGATTTGCATCGAAGTCTACTACAACAAAGTCAGCATGAAAGTGAAACTTTCCCACTTTCATCACGACATCCTCGGCTATCCCAAGTGGACGAGTTACGGTACGGTCCGCTAGCTCGAGTGTCATATGAGTGGATGAAAGTTCAGGAAGAGACAGTTTCTTCCATACTGAGAGTGGCATGAGGTTAATGCTAGCGCCAAGATCGGCCAAGGCGGAGCATTGAAACATCCCCAAAAAATCACACGGGATTAGAAACCGGCCAGGGTCTTCAAGCTTTTCGGGAAGCTTATTAAGAATGGCTGCTGAGCATTGCTCATTGAGAGGAGTTTTAGCCATCTCAGATAGCTTGTCTTTGTTGGTGAGTAAGCCTTTAAGCGTGGATGCAAATTTAGGCATTAGAACGAGAGCATCAACGAAGCTTATATCAAAGTGAAGCTCATTGAAGATTTGGAAAAATTTTTCCATTTGCTCTTTGTTTTTGTCTTTGAGCTTCTCATCATTCATTCTTGATGGGTAAGGAAGCTGACTAGACTTTTGAGCCGGGATGGAAGTGTTTTCTGGCTCAAGATTTTTCTTTGGAACTTCGGGTTCCGGACTTGAAGCTTGGACTACCGAAGGTGGGACGTGTGCGGTACTTCGTGGGCTTGAATAGTGCACCTTGTCCGTTGTCTCCTTGGTAACTTGACTAAATGCCACAGGAGGAGGGGGAATTGGAGTCTTAGGTCCATTGTGCGTCTTACCACTACGAGTGGTAATGGCTTTCAACTCGGCATTTGGATTGGGAATAGTATTGCTTGGGAGTCCTCCAGAAGATGATGAAGCTTTGTTCATATTCATGTTCATGAAACTGCTCATCATATTCTTTAACTCATTTGTCTGCCGAGACATTGTGGTATCAATTTCCTTCTTTAGCTCAACTCTCATGTTATTGATCTGAGTTTGCATTGCACGTATGTTTGACTCAGTAATTTTCATGAAGTCATTTGGCATGGGAGCTTGAGGAGGTTGTTGATAACTTTGATGATTAGGAGCTTGATAAGGTTGGTTGAAATTGTTCCGGTTTTGATTGAAATTTTGAGAGTTATTGAAATTTTGTCCTTGATTCGGAACAAAGCGATTTTGATTGCCATGGTTTTGCACGGGAGGAAAACCAGGTGGTGTCATACCGCTAGGTGCACGGTAGTGAGGATCGACTGTGGTCGGTATTGATTGTGGTTTACCGAAGCTACGGGAGCTTGGTAAAAGGAAGCATCGGTTGCTTGACAATCATAATACGCGTGTGGACCACTACAAGTTTCACACACCTTTGTTTACGGCTTTGACCGGGTTCGGCTTATGAATTTCGCTTTTGATTTCCTTAACATCCTTAATCATACAACGGATGGCATCCGTTAGAGCAGCTATCGGAGCTGCTAACTCAGAAGAGTTACTGGATGAAGAAGCAGAAGGAGGGTTAGGAGTATTGACTTTGTTGCGAGAAATAGGAACTTTTGATTTTTGCTCGCAAATCTCAATCACATCTTTAGGTTTACGATTCAAGATATTGCCGCATGCGGCTGCATTCAAGGAATCTTGATCATTACCGTTCAACCCATTGTAAAAGATATTGACTTGTTGAAGCTCCGTGAATTCATGATGGGGGCATTTCCTGAGGAGATCTTTGAATCTCTCCCATGCCTCTCCAAAATTTTCATCGAAATTTTGACGAAATCCCGAAATTTCATTTTTAAGATTAGTCGTCTTTGATGGAGGAAAGAAATAATTCACAAACTTTTGAACAAGATCCTCCCAAGTTTCGATAGATCGAGGGGGTTCTTTTTCCAGCCAAATCCGGGCTGTTCCCTCAAGAGAGAATGGAAAAAGCATCAACTTGATGACTTTTTGAGGAACATCCTTGAAATTGATAGTTGATGTCAACTTGTTAAACCAACGGATGTGTGCATACGGGTCTTCACGATCAAACCCGTGGAATTGATTTGTAGACACAAGTTGGATCAAATGTGTCTTCAATTCGAAGTGATCAGAATTGATTACGGGTAAAACGATGGCATCTCCATAACCCTCGGTGGGTGCTTGGAGCATTTCCGCCATAGTACGTTCGTCTGCCATGTTGTTGATTGAAATAGTACGAATCTCGGGTTCGACTATTTGGGCAGCACGTCTACGAGAACGTCTTCTTGGAATTTCTGCTAGATCACGCAAAGGACTCAATGATCTAGAAGAACGAGTGCGCATGCACTAGAGATAACTCTAAGAAATCTCAGAGTTAAGAAGAGGAATTATGAAATTGAGGAAAGAAGATTATTTTTGAATTTTATGGTTATACATATATAGAGAAACAAAAGAAAAATATTTTTGTGTTTTATAGATTTTGAGATGTTTTTGGGTTTTTGAAAAATTTTTATAAGAAAATAGATAGATATATATATGGATGGGTGGATGATATGAACAAATGAGTGAGGATTCAAACAACTAATCTGCTAAACGATAGATAATCAGCACAGCTCCCCGGCAGCGGCGCCAAAATTTGATGCGTGCCAAACAGTCAAGCTAAATCACACAAGCCCGCCACTTGTGAATGGCGGACCGTAACCAGCTTAAAACTGCTTAAGCACGAATGCAATGAAGATCTGAGGAGTATAGGGTCTCCCCGGGTCGTTATGTCCCAGCGAGCTATGCAATGGATTATCAAACGTATAGTGATCGCGAGATTTGAACGAAAAAGGAGATTGTGAATTATGATTATAACTACGGAAAAAGCCAACAAATTAAAACGGCTTAAATGCAAATTAAGGGAAATTAAAAAGATAAAATCTATTAAATAAACGCTATCACTATTTTTAAAATTGATGAACGTTTAAAACTTAAAACTTAAAACTTACGTTTAAATAAAAATAACGTAGACGTACAAAATAAAAAGTGAAACTTATACAATATAAATCCTAAAAATATGAAAAATACATTTTTACAAACCTAATGATAAAAGAAAATTTTTAGAAAAAGAAAATTATTTTTTTAACTAATTACCTAATTATTATTAATTAAAAACTATTTTTAACTAATTAATAATTACCTAAAATACAAGAAAATAGGAAATAAAGCTAGAAAAATAAAATTATGAAATGGAAAAGTCTAAAATATCAAAAGAGAATTTTAAAAACTATTTTTGTATTTTTATGATTATTTTTCTATTTTCTAGGAATTTTAAACTATTAAAAACTAATTAAATTATTAAAAATTACAAAATAAACTAAGAAAAATCTGAAAAATTACTTTTTTACTTTTTATATTTATCTAAACTTAAGAAAATTGAAAAATTATTTTTTTGAAGCTTTTCTTAATTATTTGTATTAAATACTATTTAAAAATGCTTAAAAACTAAATTAAATTAAGAAAAATAGCAAAACAACTTAGAAAAATCTGAAAATTTCAGGAAAACTCTAAAATAATATAGGGAAGCTAAGAAAAATGGAAAAACAGGAGCTTATGTGCAAGATATTGAAGCTGATGTGTAAGTGCTTAATGGAATAAGCACTTGAATAAGCAAATGGGATCCAAAGGCTACCAAACTGTTACACAAGCTATAATAAGCTAAAGTAACTCAAAAGCAACAAGTCTCAACTGCTTATGACCTCTGGATTACAAGTTGCAATGATTTGATGATTGAGCTAAAAGCTAAAAAGCAGTTTTTGGGTACCAACTTAAGACACAAGTACAAGCTTAAAAATAAGCTCAAAATGAAAACTGAAAATTGGAACTTGTCCTAGACCTGGTTGAGACCAAATGCACAAAAATTCAGACCATGATCAACTCTATTGAGCCTTGTGCAAGCTGCACAAAATCTGAGAAAAACCTCAGTTATACTGAAACAAAGGAGCAGGGCAATATGGGGCTAAAAGAAGAGCTGATTTGAAGCCTTGGAATAAATTGCAAAATTTTACAAAAATACTGATAAGAAAGAGGACCAGTTGAAGTTTCTAAAATACCAAGTCTCACTGAGTAAGTCCCAGAAATGAACTCAAAACAATTCTTCCTAAATGAGCCCAAAACAGATTTTTTGCCATTTTGACTTTTGTAGTAAAAGTGAAACTTTGACTAACATGAACTTTGGATCCAATTTTGTGACTGAGATTGATGTTATGAGGTGTAATGGAACCTATGCAAGCTTTGTTTAAGACTTTTGAACACAAAACAAAAGATTGGATTTCTAAAAATCCAACAGGTTAACTGTTTGAGACATTTGAAATGAATTTTGACTTTTACAGGTAGCAGGCACAAATTAATGACTCAACTGAGTTAATTTTGAGTTAATACACCTGAACCAACAGAATTCTAACACTGAACAAGCCTAGAGCACAAGTATAACAGCAATACCAAACACACCTTTATAGCAACAGATGTGAAGTTTAAAACTATTCTAACACTAACAAGCACAAACCATTGATCAAACTAAGTTAATGTAACTTAAATATAACTATTTGAACAGATAAAACTTATTGTAAACCACCAGAACAGATTATGCTATAAATTTGGAATTAACTTACAAGTGGTCCTAAGCCACAATGGCTTGAAACAACTCCAAAGGGACAATTAACCTATATCAACCAATCCACTGGTTTCCAAATCAACCCATAGCTATCACTGCATGCCCATTTCCAGCTGCATTTCCCATTCTAGCCCCCAGTTGACTTTTGTTGACCAGAATACAAAAGAGATTTAAACTTGACTATAAGCTTATATAAAGCTATGAAAAGCTTATGTAAGCTTATTGTAACTGATTAACAAGCTGTATGAAGCTTGTTTTTATGAAATGGAAACTTGAAAATTTAACAGTAAGCACATAACAGTGAAACTGAATTAAACTTGAAATTAATGATTAAAACTTGAATAAACTGAAAATGTAGCTTGAGTTTGATACTTAAGAACAAAATATTACAACTTTTGAGTTTAACTAAGACATAATTAGAAAAAACGACATAAGAGTAAATTGAAACTAAAAATTCTACTACTTGCTTCTTCTCTTTGCTTTCTTTTTATAACCCAATCTCTTTGTCTCTCTCATCTGATTGTTTCCCATCAATCCTAGCCATTGGATGGCTTGAAAATCAATCCTGGCCATTTAAATAGATTTTGGCGCCAAAATGGTTATCTGCCAAATGGGGTTGAGTGAGGGGGGGGAGGTGCAATTAATGAACCTTGGATGTTAGTTGTGGAGTGGGGAACATGGGAGAGTGGATGAGAGGAGGGGGAATGGGGTGTTGCTTGTTGCAGGTTAGCAGGTAAGAGATGAAGACTTTGGCGCCAACTGTTTGGTTTGACCATTTGATTGACCAGATATAATAATCCAAGGGGGGTTCACAATGTATTTTGACAGGGGGCCAAAGGTTGGGCAGGGGTCCAAAATTAAGTGAAAGGGTTTTAAACTATAGGGACTAATGTTGTAAAATCTGAAAATCAAGGGACCTTAACTGCCAATTCTGAAAAGTTTCTTCCAAGGACTAAAAGTGACATTATCAAAAAGTGTAAGGACCAAAATTGCCATTTTGCAATTTTCCAGGGGCCATTTCTGCCAAATTTCAAAGTTGGAGGACCATTTTTGTAATTTTCTCAAACTTTTGATATTTTTCACCAAAGGACTAAATTTGACAACTTATGATTTAAAAAGGACCTTTAGTGACTTTACTTTTGAAATTATGTGCTCAGGGACTGTTTTTGACAACTTTTGAAACTTGGGGGACTAAAACTGCAATTTTGCAAATTTGATATGTTTTTCATCTGATTTTGATATTTTTGCATTTAAAACACATAAAACGCTGATTTGTGATATTTTGATCATTTTGATGCATTTTTGAGTGTTTTCAGATGATTTTGCAGTTTATATTGTACAAAAATGATGAGTATTTAGACACTCATCACATTGTCTGTTGGTTTGACTGATTTTTAGTATGCAAATTTGAGTGTAAATGATGAATCAGCAGAAGTGGACGCCCCACCAGATGGTGCTGAAGAAGATGTTGATTTTATTACTAATGAAGATAATGTCGTTGCTCATGTCCTTGATGATGATGATGTTGACGTGTCTGATGATGATGAAGTGAACCCCACTATTGTTGTTGAAGAAGTTTTATCTAGTGATGATTCTGATTATGACAATTGTTCTTGAATTGTAATTTGATTATGAACATTGTTTTTAAATTGTAATTTGAATGAAATTGTTACTATATATTTATATGAATGTGTATATTAGTATTAATTGGTCCATGAAATTATGTGTTTTTGTACTTGTACTTTTACAGATGGCATGTGTACAACTTAGATCACGCGGCGGGGATGCTGGAGGTGATCCACCCAGACCGCCCTCATTTACTATGTCGGGCTATTGCGCAAGTAACAAATTGTGATTTTTTATTTTGATTATTTTATTTTTTGTTTTTATATAATTTTCATTGATAAAACTGAATTTTTTTACATGTATTTTCACAAATCAATAACTTATATTTATAGGTTCAATGATCATTGGTGACGGTAAATCGGACCTTAAAGAAGGCTTATAAGGAGAATAATGGCCCTTTGCCTATATACTTTGATTCCGATGATCAAGGCACCTTCTCACCGATAGGCACTTATGCACCGCAGTTGGCTAGTCTTATTGGGGAACAAGTGAGGCCACTTCCCCTTGATTGCGATTGGAAAGAAATTCCTGATCCTTTTAAGGCGCATATAATGCTGGCACTACAGGTTATATTTAATGTTATATTTTATTTCTATTTTTATTGTTATTGACCGTTTAGATATGCGTGTTATATTTAAATTGTGTGTTTGTTTAAATGCGTATATTTATTTGCAGACCTATTTCAACCTGGCGCCTTGGTTAAATAACGAGAACAGATTCCAAGTTGGAAATAATGTATATGCGGTGGGGGAAAGGGTAGGACTTGGGCTATACCTACAGATGAGGCAGCTATACCGAAAATATAAACACATGCTTAAGTCTAAATACTTTGATACCCACGAGACGCCCATGGCGGCAACGGAACATCCGCCGCCCCCGTAAGCCTGGCTTAACAGAACCCAAGAGCAACGGGAGATGTTGGTCGACTGGTGGTGCGAACCGAAACGGATGGCAAGATCTGCCAAAAATGCAGAAAATCGATCTAAAAACAATATTTTAACACACCAAGGTCGACAGTCGTTCGTTCAAGGAAGAAACAATTATGTAAGACTCGTTATTGATTTTTAAAGGTTTTTAAATTATTTATATTTGCCTCGTTATCAATTTATTTTATATTGTATGTATAGAGGGTCACCCATGAAAATCAAAATGAAGACCTGATTGAAACATGAAGGAAGGGCCATTCAAGAAAAGATGGCACATTTAAGACCAGAGAGAACGAGACGGCTTACATAAGTAATTTATCTCTTAACATGCGTCATTAATATTAAGTTACTTCTCATTTATTATTTTTTTCCTAACTTACTTGTTTTTAACATACTTTTTTTTTGAAATTACTCGAGAATGCGATGAGGGCCCTTCAAGAGCAAGTCAGAGGCAGTGTCATCCATTTCATGAGCAACATAGAAATATTGCATCGTATAATTCCGAGTGAAAACCGCCAGAACATGGCAGGCAGGGGCAGGAGGTTATTTGGTGGTGGCTCAACCTCTCACAGGTCCACACGTGGGCCTGTTGGTTAAGATTACATTACTAGGCAGCATATGACAGAGGTGTTGAGCCGAGCGGAGAAGGAAACTAAGGAGGCACAAGAACGGGCTCGCGTGGCTAGGGAACAGGCTACCGCGGCTTATTCTACAGTTGGGGCGTTCGGATCATACCTTGAGCAGTTTTTCAACCACTACAACCAACAAGGTAACCCATTTCCTGTTCCCTTTCCCCGGGCACCCTTTCCTGGCCCTTTTCCCACTCCCGGCCCTGTTGGTTTCCAACCTCCCATTCCCGGCCCTGTTGGTTTCCAACCTCCCATTCCCGGCCCTGTTGGTTTCCAACCTCCCAATAATAGCTTTACCGGTTGTTATCGTCCCATCTTTCCCAACTCTACTCCGTGCCCGGGTTCGACTTCTAACTATGAAATGCCGCCACCAGACCAATACAGCTCACAAAATAATCCTCATTTGCGCCAAAATGACCATATTGATAATAATGATTTGAATAATAATGATGATAATAATGAGTCGGGCGGTGAGTACTATGAGTAGTAGGCAAGATGTTTGTGAGTTTTAGACTTGTTAATTTTATGGAATAGTATTGAATTTATCGAATGATATCGTGAATTTATGTTAACTTTATAACTTTAAGACATGTTAGCTTTATAAGCTTGTGACTCGTTAGTTTGAGACATGTTAATTAGGAAATTTGCGACTTGTATAGTTTAAGAGTAGTTTAATTTGTATCGTATTTGTCGAATGGTATCGTGGAATTGTGAAATGTTATTCGATCCGTTTAGTAATTTGATATTGTATCATATTGTCGAATTGGTATTGTGGATTGTGATTAATTACAGGTTGTATTTGTTTTGGTAGATTTTTTCCCGAAAAATCCAAAAAATCTGGAAAACTGCAGCTTTTCTTGCATTTTTTGCCCTCCAGATTATTAGGGACGACAATGTAGTCCCTAAAATAAACAAAACATGTCGTCCCATTTTGTAATCAGGCCACGTGGATCGTCCCAAACTGTATGTTAGCTTACGTGGAAAATACAGTTTGGGACGACTATATCGTGCCAAAATAAATGCACGTGTCGTCCCAAAGTGTTTAAAAATACAATTTATTATTATTTTTAAAAAGAGTAAAAAAAAAAAAAAAAAAAAACTTGAGACGATTTTATCGTCCCTTTTTGCAAATACTGTGTCGTGCCAAATCGTTTTTTCTCGTTGAATTTCTTTTGGGCCCCACAAACATGTCGTCCCAAACCTACAAATAATGTGTCGTGCCAAAATATTTTGGGTCAACCGAAAAAGTACGACCAAAGAGGCACGAGCACGACATGTCGTGCCTTTTCGTCTTTGCGTCGACAGGCTTTGGAAATTTGACATGAGAATGTCGTGCCAAAATATTGATTTTTTTGTAGTGGATGATCAGAGGATCAAACTAGATAGTGCAAGTAAACAATAATGTTTTATGTTTTGGAATCGTCAATGGTGAAGCGAACCCTAGGACTTCAGTTGTTATCACAGGGCACAAACTAGAGAACAATCTTCTTCAATTCGACATTGCGACATCAAACCTAAGATTCAGCTCGACTCTCTTGGGTAGACAAACTACTTGGGTTGACCGCCTTATATTTCTTTGGTTGTTTGTAATAACAAGTGCCCATTTACAGAATATATACGCAACAAAAATGATGATTTTGAATGAATAACAAAAGATATCAATACAAATTATTATTGAAACTAATAGTGTGGCAGTGTGGCACTCTTATCATTCTGACGAAACAAGTCTGTTGTCTAGGCGAACGTATCTTAATAGAATAAACAAGTCAAACCAAATATAAATCACATAGATTTATTAATAATGTCACTCTGGTAATTATGTATCCTCAACTTTCTATAGGTTTCGTTAATGTTGTGTGGAAAATCAATACATTTGAGCAACACTCATAGAATTATTCATGTTGAGAATTATCCTATAATATGTGCGGCGTAAGTTCCATAACAATCTTAATATATATGATGCACCATAATGTTAAAACATGCATAAGCTCCACACGTATATGTGTTTATATAAGATTCATATCTACACTTGTTACACACATGCTAACCACGAAATGTTTATTATACAGTTCAACTTTAAGCATATAGACAATCTTAGGGGTGCCACTATACCATAAAGTTATAAAAATCCACCAACACTAATAATTTATATCACACGTTTTGACAATTACTAAGAGAATATAATACAATTGTATGAAAAATGAATTGTTCTGTTATTAGCATACAATAATAGTTAAAGTCTATGTATTATGATTTACAGAGAATTGCATATATACCCACTAAAACTTAAAAACTTACATATTTCTTTAAAATACAAGTTTTCTATGCATGATGTACGAAGTTAAGCATGTTTTGAATATATATGCAAATATGCAAGTTTTAGTGAGTATATATGCAATTGCCCCGATTATTTATGATTTTTTTTTATAATAATGTTCGGCTAAATCATACCATGTACAGGACTACACAATACGTAGATGATGACAAAAACTATTAAAAAAAAAGCTATACACATTTAACAAAGTGTATACACATTGCATGTTCGCAAGACTTTCAATATAATACATGCATTAGGGCTGTAAACGAACCGGACGAACACGAACGAAACCTTATTCATGTTCGTTCATTTAATTTTAACTGGACAAATAAACGAACACGAACGTTTAAACGAACGAAATTTCTTGTTCATGTTCGTTTATTAAGAAATGAGTTGTTCATGTTCGTTTATGTTCATTCATTAAGACACTAAACGAACGCTAAACGAACATAAACGATCGAACATAAATGAACATAGACAAACAATCATAAACTTTATTAAATTATGCATCTAATATTGTTTTATAAGTGTCGTTTTGTTTAAACAAACCAGTTTTAAAATTATACAATTAAAAGATTTGATATAGGAACATAAATAAATAAATGAACATAAACGAACGTTAACGAATGCATAATCGGACGTTCACGAACATAATTAAACGAACATGACTTTTGTTCATGTTCGTTCATTTAACTAAACGATCGTAAAATATTGTTCATGTTCGTTCATTTAATAAATAAACGAACATAAACGAACTTTTTACCGAACCGTTCATGAAATGTTCACTGAACGTTCAGTTCGTTTACAGCCCTAACATGCATAGATCATGCTAACATTGTTGTTTTATTTTTGGGCTAATGTATTTAAAATGTATCTTACTTGTCATAAATTTTAAATTTGTGTAACATTATTTATTTATTTATATATTTTTTTTGCAAATTCATGTACTAAACTTTCAAAAATCGTCCCTTTGGTGTATGTTCGGACCAATTTACTCTTCAATTTATTAAGACTTCTTTTATTGGGGAGGGGTAAAATGGTCTAAAAATACACCAGATTGACGATTTTTGAAAGTTTAGTACATGAATTTGAAAAAAAAAAAAAAAGTTTGTTACACATATATGAAATTTGTTACAAGTAATATACATTTTAAATACATTAGCCCTTTATTTTATCTACTTATTGTTTATTAGTCTATGAGTCATTTCAGCCCTGCCATATGTACAGGGACGGAGCCAAGGGTTCCCGCAGGTGTCCCGAGAACCTCATGGATTTTTCGATACAATGTTAAATTTTGGAAAAAAACATCGATTTTTATTATATGCACCCGGGGTCCATCGAAATGTGTTTCTAATATTACGGTTCAGAAATTTTTGTGCATCCGGTAATATTTAGTCCTTGTTCCGTCCCTATATATGTATGTTTCGTTATATTTATAAGAAATCAAAAATCAATAACGACATGAAGTCGTAATCAAAGATTGCAAGAATGTATCATATAATAATTACTAGTAGCAAACAAAACTATTGATGGTGTAACAAGATACGAAGAATGGTTTAAAATTTACCTCGATCAAAAATTACTTTAAGAGCATGTTGATAACGTGTTCTAAATACAAGTTTAGGAGAATAAAAAGTATTATTAACCGAATCAATCAATGACTTAGTACAACCAGATAAATGTTAAACTAATCTTGTAATAAGATTGAAACTCTAACTAATATTAAAGGATATGGACATCAACATGTACTTATCCTAAAGGACATTTTTTGTATGGTTTTAGTGAGCCGAACAGCCATAATGCAACCAAATATGAAGTGGGAGCTTATGCATATACCAAATAAAAAGTAGGAAAAAAATATAGGTAAAGAATAGATACGATTTTTTATCATTATTATAAGTAAGAGAAAATTAACCGACAATATGAGTGAATAAAAGGAGATGTCGACTGTACGTTTTTATTCATTCAATACCAAACCTTGTTATTAGTCTAAAGGTAAGGTACTTTCAATGACAGAGCTTGGTCTTAAAATTCATGAAGAGATACTTCTAAGATTGCAAGTTAGCGATCTCTACAAAAGTGTATGTAAGTCATGGAATTCCTTAATCTCAAGTTGTCCTTTTATTAAATCTCATCTTAACTACACAGTCAAAAAGAAAGTAGGAGATACAAGAATTACTGCTTTGACTACTACTAGATTTTGTGTTGATGATTGTAAGATAATGAGAAGTGATGAATGTAAGGTTGTTGGTTCTTCAAATGGTCTTGTATGCATCTCTCGTTATGTTACTGAATTTTTAGTCCTTAATCCCTAAACTCGCGAGGTGAAAGAACTAAGAGATCCTCCTAAGGAGTATAAATCTAAGACAGAAGAGGTGTCGGGTTTTGGTTATGATTCATCCATAGATGATTTCAAGGTTGTAATAGGGTTCTTTAATAAACGTATTAAAAAATTATCTTTTAAAGTGTTAACAATGAAGTCAAACGTTTGGAGATCAGTTGCTGTAGAATCGGGATATGATAATATGTTCGGGAATGGTATCTTATGCAATGGGGCGATTCACTGGTATACGTATCGAAATAACAAGAAAGTAATTGTTTCTTTTGATTTATCTGAAGAGGTCTTTAAAGAAATCCCACAACCAAAATTGCGTCGATCAGATTGGGATTTGGGGACTATGAAAGACTGTCTATGCATCTTTGCTAGTCCAAATGTAAACTGCAAGAAAAATGAGGATATTGAGATATGGGTAATGAGATGCTACAATGTACAAGATGATATAAACATAACAACCATGGATTACTATCCTGAAAGACGCTTCTTGTCTGGTAATGTTCACATATGGCTGTTAGAAGAAGGTTCAGGTTTTCCTGTATTGGTGGGAAGCATCGACCATCCCGATGAATACCGTTGTAGTGATGAGCATATCCGGTTATCCACATATTCGGAATGTAACTATAATTATGATGAGCATGTATTCGTGAAGAGCCTTGTATCTCCCCATGGCATGGGTGATGGTGACGGTGATGATGACGGTGGTGATGGCAATATCAATGATGCTATTTCATTATCTACTCTTTTCTTGTAACATAGTATTTGGCATACTTATAACTTCCCATTGGATTGGCTTTCACTTATAGATTCCCTGGTCGAGTAACATCGTTTGATATTTGTGGATGACTGGCGCTATGAGAATTTTGCTTCTTCTTTGTTCTTTTCTATGTTTTACGACTTTCATGTTAAAAATCCAATCCATGATTTTGTTAGGGTTTCTTCCATTTGTTTACATATTATCTTGTGTTAAAGAAATGCTTTTTAGTAACTTCTGTATGATGCATGGTTTCTTACATGCTTGTAGCATATCATGTGTTAAGATCATATTAATTATTGGCTCTTTAGTTTTATCTTATATCTTCAACAATGATTTTGATAACCTTAGTAAATGTAATTTAGAAAAAAAAAAAAAAAAAAAGCCATACCATTGAGCCCAACGTTGGTAAAAATCGATAGTCAAGGCAGAGGTGGGATAGCCCTTACATGGTCCTCGAGAGCTAAATCAACAATGCTTTTACTTCGATCAGCCTACATTGCCGAGGCTGCAACCAGAAAAATTACCAGAGTTGCATCTGTAGCATCTTTTGACGTGTGCTTCAACACAACAAATGTGCTAAGCATACACGTGGAACCCCCGGTTCCGTCAATTGAGTTAGTTTTGGTAAACGGCAACACTTTAGATGATCACAGGATCAAACTCGATAGTGCAAGTAAACAATAATGTTTTATGTTTTGGAATCGTCAATGGTGAAGCGAACCCTAGGACTTAATTAAGTTGTTATCAGAGGGCACCAACTAGAG
This sequence comes from Chrysanthemum makinoi, assembly GCA_910596185.1. Classification (NCBI taxonomy): domain Eukaryota; kingdom Viridiplantae; phylum Streptophyta; class Magnoliopsida; order Asterales; family Asteraceae; genus Chrysanthemum; species Chrysanthemum makinoi. The sequence continues at coordinate 13,938,304 of OU343225.1, read as the reverse complement.
AACAATCTTCTTCAATTCAACATTGCGACATCAAACCTAAGATTCAGCTCGACTCTCTTGGATAGACAAACTACTTAGGTTGACCGCCTTAAATTTCTTTGGTTGTTTGTAATAATAAGTGCCCATTTACAGAATATATACACAACAAAATGATGATTTTGAATGAACAACAAAAGATATCAATAAAAATTATTATTGAAACTAATAGTGTGGCACTCGATCTTATCATTCTCACGAAACAAGTCTGTTGTCTAGGCGAACGTATCTTGATAGAATAAACAAGTCAAATCAAATATAAATCACATGCATACGCATCAAGATTTATTAATAATGTCACTCTAGTAATTATCCTCAACTTTCTATAGGTTTCGTTAATGTTGTATGAAAAATCAATACATTAGAGCAACACTCATAGAGTTATTCATGTTGAGAATTATCCTATAATATGTGCGGCATAAGTTCCATAACAATCTTAATATATCTGATGCACCATATTGTTAAAACATGCATAAGCTCCACACGTATATCTGTTTTATATAAGATTCATATCTACACTTGTTAAACACATAGTGACCTCCAAATGTTTATTAACTCATACAGTGCAAATTTAAGCATATAAACAATCTTAGGGGTGCCACTATATCGTAAAGTTATAAAAATCCACCAACACTAATAATTTATATCACACGTTTTGACAATTACTAAGAGAAGATAATGCAATTGTATGAAAAATGAATTGTTCTGTTATTAGCGTATAATAATAGTTAAAGTCTATGTATTATGATTTAACATACAAGTATATATGCATACAGTAGCTAATTAATACGAAGCATTCAGGATCATACTAATTATTTATGATTTTCTTTTATAATAATGTTCGGCTAAATCATACCATGTACAGGAGAATACACATTATACGTGGATGATGACATAAACTATTAGAAAAAAGCAATACACATTTAACAAAGTGTATACACATTGTTCGAAAGACTTTCAATATAATACATGCATAGATCATGCTAACCATGTTGTTTAATTTTATCTACAATTATTGTTTATCAGTCTATGAGTCATTTCAGCCCTGCCATACGTACAGGGACGGAGCCAGGGGGTTTACGAGAACCTCATGGATTTTTTTGATATAGTGTTAAATTTTGAAAAAAAACATCGATTTTTCTTAATGTAACGACATTTAAGTTCAGAAATTTTTGTGCATCCGGTAATATTTAGTTCTGGTTCCGTCTTTACATACATATGTTTCGTTATATTTTTAAGAAATCAAAAATCAATAACGACATGAACTCGTAATCAAAGATTGCAAGCATGTATCATATAATAATTACTAGTAGCAAACAAAACTGTTGGTGGTGTAACAAGATACGAAGAATGGTTTAAAATTTATCTCAATCAAAAATCACCTTAAGAGCGTGCTGATAACGTGTTGTGAACACAAGTTTGGGAGAATAAAAAGTATTATAATGTAATCAATCAATGAGTTAGTACAACCAGATAAATGTTAAACTAATCTTATAATAAGATTCAAACTCTAACTAATATTAGAGGATATGGACATCAATATGTAATTATCCCTAACAAATAATGGACATTTTTTGTATGGTTTTAGTGAGCCGAACAGCCATAATGCAACCAAATATGAAGTGGGAGCTTATGCATATACCAAATAAAAAGTAGGAAAAAAATATAGGTAAAGAATAGATACGATTTTTTATCATTATTATAAGTAAGAGAAAATTAACCGACAATATGAGTGAATAAAAGGAGATGTCGACTGTACGTTTTTATTCATTCAATACCAAACCTTGTTATTAGTCTAAAGGTAAGGTACTTTCAATGACAGAGCTTGGTCTTAAAATTCATGAAGAGATACTTCTAAGATTGCAAGTTAGCGATCTCTACAAAAGTGTATGTAAGTCATGGAATTCCTTAATCTCAAGTTGTCCTTTTATTAAATCTCATCTTAACTACACAGTCAAAAAGAAAGTAGGAGATACAAGAATTACTGCTTTGACTACTACTAGATTTTGTGTTGATGATTGTAAGATAATGAGAAGTGATGAATGTAAGGTTGTTGGTTCTTCAAATGGTCTTGTATGCATCTCTCGTTATGTTACTGAATTTTTAGTCCTTAATCCCTCAACTCGCGAGGTGAAAGAACTAAGAGATCCTCCTAAGGAGTATAAATCTAAGACAGAAGAGGTGTCGGGTTTTGGTTATGATTCATCCATAGATGATTTCAAGGTTGTAATAGGGTTCTTTAATAAACGTATTAAAAAATTATCTTTTAAAGTGTTAACAATGAAGTCAAACGTTTGGAGATCAGTTGCTGTAGAATCGGGATATGATAATATGTTCGGGAATGGTATCTTATGCAATGGGGCGATTCACTGGTATACGTATCGAAATAACAAGAAAGTAATTGTTTCTTTTGATTTATCTGAAGAGGTCTTTAAAGAAATCCCACAACCAAAATTGCGTCGATCAGATTGGGATTTGGGGACTATGAAAGACTGTCTATGCATCTTTGCTAGTCCAAATGTAAACTGCAAGAAAAATGAGGATATTGAGATATGGGTAATGAGATGCTACAATGTACAAGAGTCTTGGGAAAGAACGTTACCACCACCTGGTTACGATACACGCAAAATAATGATGCATTACATTCCACCAGAGGGTTTCTTCAATCGTCATGTTCACATATGGCTGTTAGAAGAAGAAGGTTCACGTGATCCTGTATTGGTGCGAAGCATTGAATGTCCCGAAGGAGTCCTTCTCGATTCTAAATATTCCCATATCCGGTTATCCACAATTTCGGAATGTCATTATAATTATGATGAGCACGTATTCGTGAAGAGCCTTGTATCTCCTCATGGCATGGGTGGTGGTGACGGAGGTGATGACAATATCAATGATGAAAGTTTACTTGAGGATGAAGATTATGATGTGTATGACGGTTATGAGAATGAAGTTTTTGATTTAACCGAAGAACAACTGGCAATCTGTGACGCGTTTGACATTAATCTTCGAGGTCAATTTAAATGATGATTTATATTTGTTTTCATTATGAGTCAAATGTAATCTAGTAGTTAGTGGTGGTTATCTTTTATAGGAGAAGAAGTGTTGTGTTATATATGCTTTACCCCTATTTAATTGGCCAAGATTAAAACCCTTTACAAACTTTTTTTACTGATGTTACTTTATTATCTAGTCTTTACGTGTAAGATAATATTTGGCATTCACTTATAACTTCCCAATTGATTTATCAATTAATCAAGGGAGATCCTTAGATTCCTTGATCGAGTAAAGTTTGATATTATGGATGACTAGCGCTATGAACTTTGCTTCTTCTTTGTTTTAAGAATTTTATACTATTAAAATGCAATCCATGACTGTGTTAAAGAAATGCTTATTAGTAATTTCTGTATGATGGTTTCTTATATGGTTGTAACCTATCATGTGATAAGATCATATGTATATATATTGGCTCTTTAGTTTTATCTAATATAGTCAATGCTTTTACTTGAGCCTACATCGCCGAGGCTGCAACCAGAAATATTACCAGAGTTGCATCCGTACACCTTTTTTTTTTTGAACGGCAAAATATATGTAAATAACTAAAAGAGCTTCTAGTAAGGCACTAGAAGCCTAAAGGTACAAATACAATGTAGAAAGGATACAAAAACAACAAATGTGCTAAGCACACGAGTGGGACCCTCGATTCTGTCAGTTGAGCTAGTTGTGGTAAACGAAAATACTGTTTGGATGATCACAGGATCAAACTCGATAGTGCAAGTAAACAATAATGTTTTATGTCTTGGAATCGTCAATGGTGAAGCAAACCCTACGATCGGAGGATACCAATTAACTAGAGAACAACCTTCTTCAACTCGAAATTGCTACATCAAATCAACCTAAAATTCAGCTCGACTCTCTAGGTCAGTTTATACATGTTGAGAAGTTGGAACGTGGTTCGCCTGTTCCGGTAGCTAAAGGTGTTAGACCGGTTCCTGTTCGTCATCTGTTAGTTGGAGTGCCTGAACCGTTAACTGGGTTTATGAATATGAATGCGAAGTCAAAATTTGGCGATTTAAGAAAAGGGTATAAATGATCGGTGTACACCTGTGAAAATGAGGTCTTTGGAGAATTTGAATTCAAGTTTGAAATTTGCAGCTTCTAGAAGAAGTTCTTGGGCTACACCTATGATTTATATGATTATAGGAAAAGAAAAGTGTCACGCCATCAAGTTCACGGGCAATGTCTTCTCCCATTAGTGGTTTGAAAGTAAAGTCTCCATCTGCTGATTCATCTTTCAGAACCAGTTTATCCGGTAGTTTGTCACAAAAGCTTAGCATACTCGGAAAGGTAATTGCTAGTCCTCAAGGATTATTGTTTCGCATTTCACTATCTTTGATTTATCTAACTTTTATGACAATGAGATATTAGGAAGCTGTTCAACAACAAGAAAAAGCACAGAGAGTTGCTTTTGAAGCGCTTAGAAATGCTTCAGCCACTAACACTCTTATTTGGTCTCTCCAGTATGATTTTTTTATCTTACTCTTTGTACTTTATATACTAGTATTTGTTTCGTTTAACTTTTTTAAGAAAAGCATATACTTTTTATATGTCGTAATCTTTGAAGAAGGAGCAACGTTTAGCCCTTGTTGAATTATTGTGCATATTTTGACCGTATATATTCTACGAACCATGTAAAGATATCTATCATCGGGTCAGAATGGGTAAATTTTTTGTGTGGGTCAGTTTAGGACGACCCACAAACACTTTTTCAGAACTGAACCAATTAAATAATTGATGTGTAATATATTGTCACAAAGTAGTATTTTACAAATTACAGTTATCATTTTAGCCATATTTTTTCACGTTTATTCATTTGTTGGAGAAAAAAATATCACTCAAACTGACCTATTTACATTTACATGGCTTAAAATATGCCACCTTTTTTATACTTGGATTTACACATTGTTAATTAAGTTGTATTTCATTTGCAGGAATTTATCTACTCTAACCAAGTCAGCTAACTCTGATGATCCAGCAGCCTGTTTTTTGATAATTTTCTTGAGTTTCATAACCAACTTGTTCAAGCCATAGCCAACATTATATCAATCAAAGCAGCAACTGAAACAACTAAGAAAGAAGAAACGACCCCCAAAAAGTCAGCAGAATTCAATGAACCAGACTCCAACTGTACTCCCAAGAGAAGTTCCACTCTGCACAAATCCATTTCTTCATTTCCCGTAAAAAGTCTACAAAAGTCAACAGTTTTAGGAGAGCACACAAGATCATCAGGAGTTGACCAAAACGATAAAATGGGAAGCCTGAATGATACTATTAAACTAGGGCAACAAATTAAAACAGAGGCGGGAAAGTGGTTTATGGAGTTGCTGGATAAGTATTTGGAAAATGGCATGAAAAAATCCAAACCGGATGCTAAGAAAGTTCCTCATTTGCTTATGATGAAGGTTATAAAATGGATAGAAGTTAACGAATGTGATTCTAGTAGGAAGCAAGTGCATCCAAAAGCAATAGATATTGCAAGGAAGCTGAGGATAAAGGTTAAAAGTTCTTAAATATTTTATAGATTGATAATGTCAACTGCTTTTTGATACGAAAAGAAACCTGTTTCTAATTTGTATAAAGTGATATTTTTCATTACCAATATATGACAAGAGAAGAGAAAGGATATATGCTCATTTTACTTGTTTTGTAAAGCAACTTGGGATCGCATGCATTTAGTTAGTTTTGAAACAAGATGGTTTTTCAATATTATTGACTAGTTCTCTCTTGTAATCTTAGTGACTGTTGTGGAAGTAATTTGGCATGTCATTGACTATTGAATATCTGGATTGAAGGCTTCACATGAAAGAAGTGAAGATTGAAATTACTTGATAGGGTGTCGAGTCATATAGGTTATACTCCGCAGTTTGTGTGTTTTTATTTTGTTGTCTTTAGGGTGTTTTGGGCATGGTAGAGGATCAAATAGAAATCTCTAAAAAGTCTGAAAAGTCATGAGAGTGACAAGTGTCTCATTTTTGGGGGAATATTTTCAAACGGGTGAACATTCAAACTGACAAACATTTTTTTATAAATATTTAGACCATGACGGATTAACATACATTTGAACTGATGACTGTAACAAGATCCTAAACACATTCAGAAGAGGAAGAGAGAGAGAGAGAGAGAGAGAGAGAGAGAGAGAGAGAGAGAGAGAGAGAGCACATACAAATGAGAGCTTCACCCTCTTAGTTGTGACTAGGAGGGTATTTATAGTTACAAATATGCCTAAGGGGGAGGGAGTGGAACCCTAATACCCAACACTACCCAAATTGCCACGTCACCTCTATCCAATAAAAATCCTCCAACTCGAAACTACCCAATTCTATCCTAACACTACCCAAATTGGTGGGAGTGGTACCCAAACTACCAAAATTTTTTTTATTTATTTTTCAATAACAATTAACAATTAATTTATTATGTTTTTATTTATATATTAAATGGTTTTCAATAACAATTAATTAAAATTAAATCCATATTGTAAAAAAACAAAAACAAAATAGAAAAAATGTAAATGTAAATATGTATATATTATAAGGTTTAAAATGTAAACATTATGTATGGTCTTCTCCGCTTGGTACCTGCAACAACAAACACGCACACCATTCAATTTTTTTTCCCCTCTTCCCTCCAACTAGCCGTTGGATTCACCAAATAGCCTTTGGAATCACTTTTACCTTGCAAACAAATTCAGTTTCACAAGCCGAAAGGGTACCCGATCGAGACGGGGCGGTGTTGCCGACGAACCCGATCGGCACCGCCCCCTATACCGCTGCCACTCCCTCCTCTCTAACTTTGCTATAATGACTAAACTAGTCCCAACATATAAGTAAACAATGATGCTAATGCAATTAAGAATCTCTCTCCAAGTGATGTCATACGGAAATTGGTTACAACATTCCTTACAAGAAAAGTATAAACGCACAACATAAGTGCAACAACTCTTAGAATGTCTTTATAGTATTCTAACTTCATTGATCTGTTTGTCTTCATGAATCTTCTCAGCTGCCATCTTTCTATTTGTAGGAGGACAAGGCAAGCAAATCTATTTGAATGTGGCTTTTTGCTCTCCCTAATTAGTGCATTGATTCTCGATGTAGGCTTAGGGGTATGTGTGCATGGATAAAACCACAATATCGATATCAAAAATAACCACAAGGAATGATTTAAAATCCCTTTAGGAAAAAGGATAATGAATCAAAACCCGTGAGTGATAGTGATACGGATTAGGAAATCCGAGTCGTTTCCCAACGAGGTGTGAATGGGCAACGTCGTTATTGGTTCGTTATTAAAATGCTTGATGTTTTGGATTTTATAAAAACTACGGGAAATGGGAAAGCATAAATGGGAATTTACACTACGGGGAATCCTAAATACGTGAATTAAACTAAAACGTAATTAATAAAACGTAAATAAAATGCAACTACGTCTAATCTAAGCCCTAAAAATGATCTAAAATTACTTTTAAACTAAAAATGATATTGAAAATTATGTAAGATTTAAAACTATTTTTTAAGATTTTTCTCGAATTTATTTGAATTAAAAACTAATAAAAACTAATTAAATTTCTAAAAATTATAATTTGAACTAGGAAAATTATGGAAAAATATTTTTTTGGCTTTTTATATTTATTTTAATCTAGAAAAATTGAAAACTTATTTTTTTTAAGCTTTTCTGATTTATTTGTATTAAAAGCTATTTAAAAAGTCTTAAAAACTGATTTAAAATAGGAAAAATAGTAAACAGTGCTGTAAAATTATGAAAAATTGAGGAAAATTCTAAAATTATATTCTAAATTTATGAAAAATATGAAAACTATGGCTTATGTGTAAGAATAACAAGCTGTAGTGTAATCTGACCCTAATTAAGCTACTTTTAATAAGCTAAATACTGCAATTAACTACCAAACTTTCTCAGAAGCTAATTTATACTAAAATTAACTAATTCTAACTAATTCAACTAATCCTAACAAGCTACAAGAACCAGTTTATGATTCAAATCTTAAAAGTACTTTTTGGCCAAACAGCCCTAACCTCCTAAGTTGCAGCTTATATACTGGCTTATCAAAAGAGCTTTTGTGAAAACTGAAATTGTAACCCTCAAGAACATCAACCAAACAGCAACTTGTCCAATTTTTAGACCTTAACAAGCTAACGTGAAGGTTATGCAGCTTCAACAAAGTACCTGTGCACAACTCAGTTAATGCTGAGTGTGCACATGACAAAACTGTGCTTTTTAAGAGCTTATACAAGCTTCACAAAATTCCACAAAAATCAGTTTTAGAAACTTGACCAACTAATCTTGATTAATCCGAAATTTCACTTGAATTGAACCAAAGATGGAGCTATGAAAAATCTATAAAGTTTTGTAAAAATCTGTTTTGACACTTTTGACTATTATGACACAAATATGAAACTTTGACTAAAATGAGATTTGAAATCAATTTGTGAACTGATAATGATGTGAAATGATGAAATAAAACTGATGCAAGCTAAATCAACTACTAACACTCCTATTTGCAAGATCTAGGATCTTGATTCACACTGGATGAGAGTATAAGGCGGGTTTTATGCAATATTGACTTGTGCTATTCTAATATGCAAATGACTTACTGATTTAACTTTACTTATCCTAAATGAGACTAAGATGACTGATATTAAACTCAAACCAAGCCTAAAGATCACTTTAACCCACTGATCCAAACACTTCTTTCAAATCTGTATGCAAATTCTAAACATACAGATGCTATTCAAAAACTGTCTCCTAACTTCAGATTCAATAAACTATATTAAGACTATTTGAAACAAATGACCCGTCCAAACTACTCTATTATTCCGGATGCAAAATTATGCAGATCTAACTAATTATGCAAACTACCAATGGATATAAATGCAGATAATCTCAAATGAACTAAACAATGAATATAGCTACTACAATAAGCTAGATATCACTACAATTAAACTAAACTAACATCATAACACAGATTATACTAGATCTACAAAGATAGAGCAGTGATTTAAGAAAACTGAACAAAGCTCACTTTAGATCTCAGCTGAATAGAGATCAACCAACTAAATGGCAGCTACAAGCTCCCTAGCTTATTAATAAGCTAGAGTAATAGTCCCTCTGGCCCCATCAATTGCAGGCCAGTTCCTATGCTTTCCACAGTACAATGCAAAGGTATTTTAAGAACTGATTTGAACTGGATTTTATGTAGAACTGAGTAGTAATCTAAACTAGTACTGATTAAGCTATAAGTGAGCTTAAGAAAGCTTATGGAAACATAAACACAAGCAGATTGCAGCTTAATAACAGATTTGAAATATTTTTTATTTTTAAAGTATTTTTCTTTTTTTTTTTTTTTTTTTTTTTTTTTTTTTTTTTTTTTTTGTTTAATAGAACAAATAAGCTGGAAATGATTTGAGATAAGCTAGATTGAATAATTGGAACACTAATAAGCTACTGAAAATGATTAAACAGTAATTGAAATTAATTGAAAACAAAAGCTGAAATTACTTGAATTAATAAAACTTGAGATTACAATGGAACTGAAATTTAGAAATACATAAATGAAATTTAAACATAAAACATTTATAAGCTACTTAATTCTACTCAAATTCTACATGGTTACAAGTGTGAAATAAGGGTGCCTTATATAGGCGAGCCTATCTCATGGAAGGATCTGGAATGTCATCACCTGTGCTTCTTTGAGTGCTTTGGTAGCCCTTGGATCAATCTCCACCTCATCCCAGAAATCTCAGCCTTTGGATTGCACATGCCACGCCCTTTCCTCCAATCAGAGAGCAGTATTTGGAATGTGACACACGGATTGGTGACCTGGCAGTCACATGTGTCAGGTGGTGTCATAAGTGTGTGAGGAAAGGACGATTGTACCCTCAATTTAAGTGAATTGGCTAATTGAGGCAAGGGGTAATCTAGGGTTCTTGTTTCTTTGGGTAAAGGGGAAAATTTAGGCGCGTTGGGTTTTTTTATATTTGTTTAATTTCGTTGACCGGGTTTAAGTAGAGGATTGACCAGGGTCCATGGGTAAAACGGGTTAGGATATTAGGGTCACGGGTTGGGTTATTTGTGGACGGGTATAGGGTATTAGGTATTGGGCTTGGTAAATGTTTGGGCCATGGTTTTAATAATTTGGACTTAAATTGGATCCAAGGTGTAACTTCAAGGGCTTTATGTGCCAAAACTGAAAATTCAGGGACCATTAGTGTAATTCTGAAAATATCTTTCAAAGGCCAGTCTTGTTATTCTCCAATAAACCAAGGGCTGATTTTGCCAATTCTGAAACTTGAGGGTAGATTCTGCCAAATGCTCAAAGTTGAGGGACTGATTCTAACAATTCTTTAAAGTTGATCATATCTTTCAAAAATCATCCTCAGAGAATAAAAATCTTCATAGATGCACAATTCTGACCTTCCGGCTCAGCTTTAGCACTCTTCGTCTCTCGTGCTCGGGTTTTTGTCAGATTTGGTTAACTTTTGCGTGTTTTGACATATCCGTACCTGCACATGCATAAACTCAATAAAACAGCAAATATTAGCAATAAACGGCTCTTTTTTGGTTATTTTGGGTCTGATTTGATAAAGAAATGATATGTGTTTTTGCACATATCAAAATACCCTAGACGAAACGATTGTCGTGTCCCCACGCAATGCAATCAACTCACGCTTCTAAAACCAAGGATTTCAATCTCTTTCTACTAAACCTTTGAAGAAGTAACAAAGATTCCTCAAAAGAGATTAAGAAAGCCTTAATTCTAAAAACGCCCCGTTTACCTTTTAATTCAAATGTAGATATTACGATTAAGCACATTCCGATTATGAGTGACGGTTTGTTGAACTTTCATGTCGATCAGTAACTCCAACATTTTTCAAACGACACGTTAGGATCACGGCGTAGGAAACACAACACAGCGTGAAGTGACCATACGGATAGAATACATCGTCCCTGATTTTTCACAAGTCCCCAAACTAAGCGTAAAATCGAAATCATTGTTAAATATGATTCTAGATGCTAACACTACCCATGGAAGTTACTTGTGTAATTACCTTTTGCTCCCATTTTCCTATTTTCCTCTAGATTTTTTTATTTTTGTTGAGAAATGAATTTCTTCAAATTTCTCGTTTCGATAACTTTTATTCCGATAAAGATATAAAGCTAAGTCGCTAATTAGTTGTCCACATTCCCTCGAAAACCATTGCACACAAAAATGAGGTCCACATCATGGTCCTAATTTCGCACGATTTAGGGAGATATCTCCCGGATTCAAAGTTTGGCTTAACACTTATTTCAGCACATTTGCATTTTTTCAATTTAGGCCCTTGGTCTTTTCAACCACTAACTCAACGGGATTACCGTTTTATCAGAAGTCTTATTATGACTTTGGATTTTCCTCAACCTTTTTAGAAGTCCATGACAACGGGGTACCGTCGGACATAGAAAAATTTTATGGCTTTGGATTTTTCAACTTTAATACATTTGGGCTTTAATTCATGTTAATTTTTGCCAAACTCCGAATCCTACGGCTTTTATAACAATAGAAACAATAACGACAAACTATCAGGAATCGGTTGTCTATTACACCGCATAACACCAGTACCTTGATGTGTACCCAACTCTCATGGGCAAGGATTCTCTAAAGAAGAATAAAGAACTAACTATCGTCAAAAACTCAACATCTTTAATTATTTATTCACAGATATGGGGTGAAACAATTTTGTGGGAGCAAAAAGCCACAAGTACCTTCGATGGGCTCTAAAGAGAACCAACTACTCCACGCTTAGTATCTAAACTCATAAGTAACTCTATCATTCCTCGATCTCCGCAAATTTAAAATCCCAAATAATGAGATCCGCGGATGCTTAGCCGATAATTTTTAGATTATCTATGGTTAAGGGAACAAGCTAGGGCTCAACACACCTGGTCAAGTCAGAATTCTATTCCTACTCTCACCAGCGGAAAGTCAACAAGGTGTCAAAACATATATTAACTTAACTAATGCTTCGTCTAATGAATTTAAGTCATGCATATTTAAAGTCACTCAGGGAAACTTGCAAATTCTTGGCCTTGTGAGCTAGAATTCGCATTTTATAGCTTCTTGTCTAAGAGACTAGCAAACTTTTCAATCAAAAAGACTTAACAAAAGCTTCAAAAAATTTAAAATTTTTCACAATTTTTGCACAATTTTTCATTTTCTAAGGAAAAACGGGGTTGCGAGAGTTCACGACAAAAATAAGCAAGTGCGGTCAAATCAAATCGAAGATTACTCTACCCCAGACTAGAACGAAACATTGTCCTCAATGTTTAAAGGCAAGAGTATCAACGAAAATCTAAAAGCCGTTTATTAATTATGCTAAAAGATAAACGTTAGTCGATAAGATTTCGGATATCGGATTTCCATCAGCAACGATCATGAAACTCGAGTGGAGAAAAGACAAACTTCGAGCACGAGAGTCTTCATATCGGGAAAATCCTACACAAAACATCACAAACAACCAAACACGAGAAATCGAAGAGGCTAACCCCTTCACGTCACTTATTAGAAAATAGAAAGAAGATAGAGATAAGCATGGAATGCCTCCCACGAAGCCTTCTTGTTTTTGGTCACCGAGTCGCTAGCTTGACTCGATCCCGAATTCATTGTCCTTAGGGAAAGTTTGGAGATTCGGGACAACCATAGATGGGATGTCCCCTCCAAAATAATGTTTCACACGATGACCATTCACCTTAAAATTTGGGCCATCGGGCTGAGAAAGCTCCACCATTCCATACGGGAAAACGAGCAACGATGAATGGTCCGGACCAGCGGGATTTGAGTTTGCCGAGAATATCTTCAAGCGAGAGTTAAAGAGGAGAACTTGATCACCAACGTTGAAAACGCGGTTTTTGATTTTAGCATCATGAATCCTCTTAGTCTTCTCTTTGAAAATCAAAGAATTCTCGTCAGCCTGATCCCTAAGCTCATTTAATTCATTCAATTGAACTTTCCGGTGATCACCCGCGGTCTTAAGATCAAAGTTTGCATGTTTCAAAGCCCAGAATGCCTTATTGTAACACCCCCAAAAATGACTCAGCGGAAGCATACAAGTATTGGGGTGCTACTAAATTGGTATCACAACACAAGCATAGAACAACGGATTTTCATAAATAAACTTTTATTCATTTCTTAAAAATAATGTTTACATTATTGATTTGGTCCGGAAAATGGCCCATTATACAAAGGTGGTCCCAATACATAAATCAGAGTCGTCTATGACCATGCCATGCCTTTGCCTTAGCCTCAAAGATAAGCTATCGCTTCAAAACCTGAAGAAACATGCTAAAAGGGGTCACTTATTTGGTGAGTTCATAGGTTTATTTAGAATGGATTTCAGTACACTATTTGAAATTTGGTTTTCTTGATGATCATTACGTCTTGCATAATGTCATAAAGTTTATGGCTTCAATTCATAAAAGGGTTTCATAATAGAGATTTCATTAGTGGACCATAAGTAGGGTATGTGTACATTACAACGAATATAATGACATATATTGGATCTATTACGCTAGCACTAAGTTCATGCAACCGAAGCTACGACAGTTTCTGTATGCACAAGGAAGTCATACAATTAAGGAGCCCATGGCAAGTGTTTATCCCAATACACTCGGTCCCGACATGCTATATGTTTCGCCTTGACCCAAGCGGGGTCAACCGAACAGAGGAGTTACCCTCAATAGATCTATCTATAACATTCGCGCTTCCTAGCAGGAATTGACGGTTCATGAAGAGGGCAATTTGGGATCTAAAGACTTAGGCTAAGCTGCGTAATATTCTAGGTCAAAAGTTTTGGTGTGGTCCTTAAAGCATCTAGGTATGATGTATCTTAAAACATATCAATCAAAGGGCATAGTATGCATAGAATGCAGAAATTTTAGTAATTAAATCATTTAAGTAAAAATGAGCATGCATCTTCCCCCAAAACAGTTATAAAACAAGTAAAAGTAGGGGCTATGAAACTCACCTTGGCAATGTGCAATATGAAGTCTAAAGGGAATTAAATCAAGGAGTGATAGTGCACGGCTCCGACACGCAACCTAATTAATATGGCAATTTAGTCTTTATGTTTAAGGCTCGATAAAGTTTAACTAACTTTATAAATTTTAAATGTCTTTGTTGTTGGTGTTGCTGTTGTGGCATCATTTATTTTAGAACAATTTTACAAAGATTAGGATGGATCTCGGCTCATGAGGGATGACATGGAAGGAAGTCTTGAAGAAGGAATTACAACCTTGGTTAATGGTGACCAAATGAGAAAATACTTGGAAGGGTACAAGCAGAAAGATAACAAGGAGGAACAAGACTTCGGTTTGATGATAACCGGATGACGATGTACGGAAAGTATGTACATTTATTAGGACAACCACGGACTAAGTGGATATCATGAAGAAAGTATATATCTTTATATCTATATTTATATTGCTACTAAAAGATTTATGTACGATATAACTTGTATACATTAGTAATTTCCAATTACATTTCATGTGTTATTTATATAAATGAACACACTTTAAATGAATGGTTAAGCAAAATGATCAAGCTTGTATTTACAAAATGAAGTAAGTGTCGGTATATTTATTTCGAAAAAATACATATTATATTTGTAGAAAATTGGGCGTGACCCGAATGTATATCCGTATTTGGTTGTGGTGACTAATGTCAAAAGCTCCCATAATTAGTTTTTATCAATTTTTATAACTGAATTAATAGTTGAAAATATATGTTTACGAGTTTATTTTGAATAATTAGAAGTGTAAAACTTCTCAGTCGAGTTATAAATAGTAGTAGTAACTTCTTTTCCAAAGTGATGTCTAAGTATCTTATCTCTTCATCTATTAGATTTCAACATTAAGGTTAATGACGATGTCACGTTGTAATTGAATAGGTCGGTTGAAAACGGTTATGTCGTGGGTTTATTGCTTTGCCGAAAATGACGATGTATGTGACAAGGGACGGCGTCATGAGTGACGGGTCGAAGTAAGATGAAATAAGATGAAGGATAGCTTAAGTCGACCAACATTAAACACCCTCTGAAATAAGCTGGAACAAACGCCCATGAGGGGCTGAAAACAAGCAAGAATGAACAGCCCACCGGGCTGGAAACAAGCCCAATCAACACCTCTTAATTAGGCTGAATTGGAGCAAAACAAACACCCTTTTTGAGCTGCAAATCAGCGGCAAACGAACCTTTTATGACCTGAAAATCAGCGGGCAAACATCCCCTTAATGAGCTGCAATTTCAGTGGGCAAAGGACCCTTTTTGGGACTGAAATTCAGTATGCAAACGCACCTTTTTGGTGCAGATTTTTAGCAACCAAACGCTCCTTTTTAAGGGCTGAACACGCAGCCATTTAGGAGCTGAAATCAGACTCTAAACGTGCCTTTTAGGGGCTGAAGTGAGCAGGTCTACGCACCCCTTATGGGTTGATAACAAGTAAAAGCGAGTACCCTACCTGAGGTGCCTCGCGATACCACAAAACTAAACACCCTATGTGGGTGTTACTCTCGTGACTCGGGGCAGAACACACACCTACCTTGGTGTACTATTTCGAGCAATAGACTAAAATGATCACAACAAGTTTGGCTAGCATCTAATCCAACTAAAACTAACTAGTACATGAGAAACATGAAGGCGGTGACTATATTATGACCCTCGTCATTCGGGTACAACCCGACTTAAGTGACTCGAATCACACCATTACGGGAATGGTATGACTCGTATGGGAAGAGCAGGAACCCTCGATGTGGGTTGTCTTTCTCAGCCGAATAAAACCAAAATTAAGCCATGAAGAGTCGAAACCAAAATGACGAAAACAAGTAAACAAGGAAATGAGCCGAAACTGATAAGTAGTCGAGATAAGCCAATACAAATTTTTAAAGAGTATGATTTCTTTTTAGTTTGCCACTCCTTAACAACAACAACACTATGTCATACCATTTTAACTTAACCAAATTAACATAACCAAACCAGTATTACTTCCAATTTATAACAATCGGTATGAACAGAAAATTTTAATTTCGAATTAGACCAATGATATTACAAACTTAACGGATTCAAAAGAATTAAATAACAACAATCATGTTCTTACAAAATAGGTGAATACTGAAAGCAACGAGCTCAGCTGGAGGAGTTTCAGGATGGATTGGGACAATTAGTCTCTTGGGATAGCTTCCTTATGCACCGAATATCAAAACCCCCAAACTAATTTCAAAAAACCCCTTTGTTTTGATATGAACCCTAATTCTTGGAACCCTGATTTCAGATTTTATTTTGAGGAATGGATGGAGACTTCAGCTGAAAAACCAACCTTTTTATAGATGTACAAAGGGATGGTCTTGTATCCACTTTCTCTTCTAGATTGCAACGTGGCACTCTACTTGGCTTCCATCTCCATTCATAGCCGCGCTAGTGTCCCCTTGTCATGCTAGAGAAGAGGTGTAGGGTGGCTGATAATGACAATACCTTGGTCTATTTTTGGAGGAATAAAAGAGAAGCTTTTGGTTTCCTGGGTTTTAGGGTGAATCGAAGAAACAGAAAGAAAAGAGAGAGAGAGAAGGAGGATAGGGTGGCTGTAATAGGAGTAGCTTAGGTTTTAATTTGTTTTATTACTGTTTGACGTATTATTTGTACCCCGTGTTTTGTCGAATCCTCGAGTAAACGTACCTTCCCGGTACTCGGAAAATATAGAAATTATATTTTCGGAAACGATTTCTTAACCGTAATAATATGACATTCTTATTATGTAGAAATTTGATTATAAGTGTTTGCCAATATTAATTTGGTGTCGGTATGCGTATGTCGTGAGTTTTAAATTAACGAGATAACTTCTCGTTTTCTTTAAATAAATTATTAGTGATTGATAAAATGTGTATTTTTCTCTTATCTAAGTATTTATTTTTAGTCTTGTATGCTACTCTTGCAGTATGCGGAATAACTAATGGATTAAGCTTATGTATGCTTAAATTTTGATTGGGATAATAATAAATTTCACATTTATTATACGGATATTTAGCGGACAAGCGGAGTCTTATTTCTAAGGAAACGAGATGACCTCTCAGTTTTAAATTTTAGATATTGGCATTTTGTCAGAAAATAATTGATTTGAATTTTCTGACGTGATAAATATTATTATAATAATCCGAAATTTTACGGGTTGTTATACTTATGCTTGAGCTTGATGGGCAAGTGACAAGCTTTTCCATACACCAACTTAAATGGGGTGCACCCGATGGGTGTCTTGTATGCGGTGTGGAAAGCCCATAATGCATCATCTAACTTATCGGCCCATGAAGCTCGATTTTCTCCTACAGTCCTTTCTAAAATCCTTTTCAAACCACGATTCGAGACCTCAACTTGTCCGCTTGTTTGCGGGTGATACGCGGTAGAAAGGCGATGGGTAACTCCATATTTAGCCATAACTTTAGCAAATTGTTCATTACAGAAATGGGTACCGCGATCACTAATGATAGCACGAGGTGCTCCGAATCGGGAAAACAAATTCTTCAAAAACTTAACAACTACTCGGGCGTCATTGGTGGGTAGCGCCTTTGCTTCAACCTATTTAGACAAGTAGTCGACGGCCATGAGGATATACTTATTACCCTTACATGATGGAAATGGCCCCATAAAATCGATGCCCCACACGTCAAAAATCTCGCAAACTTGAATAGCATTTTGTGGTATTTCATCCTTTTGCGAAATTTTCCCTTGACATTGGCAAGAATCACAAGATTTAACTAAATCATGAGCATCTCGATATATGGTAGGCCAATAAAACCCGGAATCAAAAACCTTCTTAGCGGTGTAACTTGCACCATGATGGCCACCAGTGGGTCCGTTATGGCAAGCATGAAGAATATCAAGGGCCTCTTGGCCATGAACACACCGCCGGATTACTTGATCCGCACAAATCTTAAACAAGTAGGGATCGTCCCAGAAATAATGCTTAACATCTTTGAAAAACTTTTTCTTTTGTTGGGACAACATCCCTTTCACGATGAAATTGCCCGCATGGTAATTTGCAAAGTCGGCAAACCATGGGGTGTTCGGGTCTTTCTTAGAAACCATCCCAAGTGTCTCAAGAGGAAATGTTTCCGTGATCTCCTTTTTCTCGAGCACACTTTGATGGGGATTTTCTAGTCTAGAAAGGTGATCGGCAGCAAGGTTCTCCGCTCCTTTTTTGTCAAGAATAGTAACATCAAACTCTTGAAGGAGGAGAACCCAACGAAGTAATCGTGGCTTAGCATCTTGCTTTGCCAAAAGATACTTTAGGGCAGAATGGTCGGTATACACTATGGTCTTCGACAAGACAAGGTAGGGTCTAAATTTCTCGAAAGCATAAACAACGGCCAATAATTCTTTTTCAGTAGTCGTATAATTGTGTTGGGCCTCAGACAATATCTTACTCGCATAGTGTATGGGTTGAAAATGTTTCGATTTATGTTGCCCCAAGACTGCCCCAATTGCGTAATCACTTGCATCACACATGAGCTCAAAGGGCAAATCTCAGTCGGGGGCAACTAAGATCGGAGCTTCAGTTAATTTCTTTTTGAGAAAATTAAATGCTTCAACGAATTCATTGGTGAAGATAAACGGAGCATCCTTCTCGAGGAGATGGGTCAGGGGGCGGGCTATCTTAGAGAAATCTTGAATGAAGCGGCGATAGAAACCGGCTTGACCTAAAAACTCCGAATACCTTTGACAAGTAGTGGGATGAGGTAGTTTAGCTATAACGTCGACTTTAGCTCGGTCGACCTCAATCCCAGATTTTGAAATCTTATGGCCGAGGACAATGCCCTCTCGAACCATGAAATGGCACTTCTCCTAATTCAAAACCAAGTTGGTGTCTTCACACCGTTTAAGCATGTGGTCTAGATGAGAGAGGCAAGAAGTGAAAGAATCTCCATAAACCGAGAAATCATCCATAAAAACTTCCATTGTCTTCTCGATCATGTCGTGAAAAATAGCCATCATGCACCTTTGGAACGTTCCGGGAGCATTGCATAAGCCAAATGGCATTCTTCGGTAAGCAAACGTTCTATAAGGGCACGTGAAAGTCGTTTTCTCTTGATCATGCGGATCAATCGGAATTTGGAAGTAACCAGAAAAACCATCGAGAAAGCAATAGAACTCATTCCCCGCTAAACGTTCGAGCATCTGATCCATAAAAGGTAGCAGGAAATGATCCTTTCGTGTAGCATCATTCAATTTTCGGTAATCAATACACACCCTCCATCCGGTGACGAGGCGTGTGGAAATCAACTCATTATCTTCATTGGCAATGACGGTCATCCCTCCCTTCTTCGGGACACAATGGATTGGGCTAACCCATGAGCTATCGGAGATTGGATAAATGATTCCGGCGTCGAGGAGTTTAAGAACTTCCTTTTTGATAACCTCATGAGTTTTCGGATTAACCCTACGTTGTTGTTGAATAACGGGTTTACAATCGTCTTCCATTAAGATCTTGTGAGTACAAAAACGAGGGTTTATGCCTTTGATATCGGAAATTTGCCAAGCGATGGCACTTTTGTGTTTTCGAAGAATATCCAAAAGTGCGGTTTTCTCCTCATCTTTTAGGTTTTTAGCAATGATGACGGGAAACTTGTTCGGTTCTTCAAGAAAAGCGTATTCAAGATGAGGAGGTAAATCCTTGAGTTCGGGCTCCAGAGGTTTTTCGTTAGATGTTTGTACTTCTTTAATTTCTTCAAGCGTAATCTCTTTCGGAGGGAGTGACGGTGATGGATCTTCATTTAGCAATTGTTCAAGATAAAGGATATCTCCCTCCGAATCATAAACACCATCATCAATTCCTGGTGGAATCGATTCATCATTAGCAAGAAACTCATCGATCTCTTCTAAAATGAAGTCACCTCCCTCAAGCGGGTGAGAGAGGGGAAGAGTCGGCAATGATTGGTTCAGAAGGTTGTTTAGAATTTAGAGAAGAAGGTGAATCAGAAGAAGTAGAATTGTTAGCAAAACTGAGAACTTCTTGAGCGTACTCCTCACAAGAAACATCGATACGTCGATTCGATTGATGGAAGCATCGTCGAAATTTGAGGAGTACCTCGTCGTTTGATTAATGTTGAATGTGGCGGCTTCTTGATTAACTCTCAACGTAATCTCTCCTTCGAACACATCAAGTAAGGCACGACCGGTCCTTAAGAAACATCTCCCAAGAATAATGGGTTCTCGAGGGTCGGCATCGAAATCTACCACAACAAAATCCGCGGGAAAATAGAACTCCCCCAATTTGACAAAGACATCCTCGGCTATACCCTTTGGACAGGTCGTAGAACGATCGGCTAGCTAGAGGGTCATACACGTTGGAGTAAGTGGGGGTAACGAAAGCTTCTCGTAGATTGATTTTGGCATCAAATTTATACTCGCGCCAAGATCGGCCAAGGCGGAGCATTGAACAATTCCTTGAAAATCACATGGAATGAGGAATTTGCCGGGGTCACCTAACTTTTCGGGAAGTTTCTTGAGGATAACCGCCAAACAATTCTCATTCAGAGATGTCGTAGCAAGCTCATATAGTTTCTCCTTGTTCGTAAGCAATCCCTTAATCGTAGAAGCAAGTTTGGGCATCAAGAGAAGGGCATCCGCAAAACTGATTTCCACATTCAAGTCTTTGAAGATTTGGAAGAACGTTTCCATTTGATGATTAGACTTCGGCGTTTGATCTTTAAGACGAGACGGATATGGGATAGACGGTTTCGGATTAGCTTTCTTCACATTCACGGGAGCATCTTCGGGCTCAGAATCTTGGACAACCGTAGGTTGGACATTCTCAGTACACCCCTTATTAGTAGGAAGCACCGGGTCCTTTGTCACCCCGGTCTCACGGTCCACCACACGAGACAAAGAAGAAGAAATAGTGGTAGGAACCGTAGGTCCATCGTAAGCAACACCACTTCGGGTAGTGATCGCTTTCATGTCACCTCTCGGGTTAGGAATCGTATTACTTGGAAGAGAACCGAAACCCGAGGGTTGAGAATAAGAAGTAGAAGGTTGATTGGCTTGAAAGAAACTAGCCATCATATTCCTCATTTCAGTCATCTGTTTGTTACTTGTAGCTTCAATTTCCTTTTTGAAATCCGTCCTCATGCTGTTAATTTGAGTTTGCAAACATTTAATGGTGTAATCGGAGTTCTACATGTAAGTTAGAAAATCGTTGTTCGGAGCAACTTGAGGAGGTGTTTGATAAGGTTGTTGAGGAGGAGGTGGTTGATATTGATTTTGAGGAGGAGGTGGTTGTTGGTAAAATTGAGGTGGAGGAGCTTGGTAGTGTTGATTACCATGATTAGCTCCTCGGTTTTGATTGTTGTTACCATTGAAACGGTTTTGATTATGGTTTTGGTGTTGAGGTTGGTTGAAACTGGGAGGTCCGAGATAATTGTTTGAACGGTAGCTAAGAAGATTTCGATCTCCTTGCGGTTGATTGTAGTTTTCCGTAGCAGCATAAACATTCTCATGTGCGTAGCCACCGACGGCTGGGCACTCGGAATAAGAATGTGGACCTCCACAAGTCTCACAAGTCGGGTGTACCGCTTTCACTTGTTGATGTTGATTCTGATTATTCATTTGATGTATCCTTAAAATATCGTCCATCTTTACGTTGAGTGGCTATTTCGAGAGAAGAAGACGTATTTGATCGAGATGATTCACCCCTTTCGGCGGTAGAATCCCAATAATTGTGATGAGCGGTCATGTTCTCGATAAGATCGTAGCATTCCTCGGGACGTCTCTTCATAAAAGTTCCACCGGCAGCAGCATTGATTGTCTTACGGTGTCGTAACGTCAAACCATTATAAAACGTATCAATTTGAGTGACAAGCAACATGTTATGATTCGGACATCGATCAATCGCAAGCTTATAACGTTCCCAAGCTTCAAACAAAGATTCGTTGGATATTGCCGGAAATTAGTGATATCGTTCCTCAACTTCGTCACCATCGATGGTGGAAAGTACTTTGCCAGAAACTTTGAAACCATTTCCTCGAAGGTATGAATCGAATTCTTCGGGAGTCGATCAAACCAAGAAGTGGCATGATGAGTCAAAGAGTATGGGAAAAGATAGAGACGAAGGGCGTCATCGGAGACCCCATTTTGTTTCATACTCTGGGTAGCGGTAAGAAATTTATCAAGATGCTTGTTAGCATCGTCATCTGGTAAACCATGAAATTGACAACTGTTTTTTACTTGTCCTATCATATGATTTTTCAAGCTAAAATCGGTAGCTTGAAAATTAGTCGGTGCAATGGGTCCTCCCTTCCCGTACATTGTAGGTTGACATAGCTCCTCCATCGTTCGGAGATCGGGAGCTACATTTTGATTAACGGGAGGAGGATTAGGACCGGGGTTGGGTGGTACGTTGGGAGAAGCCATATTACGTAACTCGGTGCGTTCGATTCGATTGAAGTCGTCTTGATCGAGAGCGAGTGCGCATGCACTTTAAAAAAAACAAGGCAATTAAAGGAGACCGGTATTCGAAAACAACAGTGAACTTAAACCAATAATCCCAAGTGAATAAATTACTTCTATAAGACAACCGCACAAGCGAGCGGAGAAGCTTATTAGGTCAGCGCGAAGCTTATTAAAAACCCGCCTCTTTTCAGCCGCAATTTAATGTCAGGCCGTCTTTATACCCACCACACAGTTTGTTTATCTGATAGAAATAAATCGATTCACAAGCGATACAAAGGCAAGTTTTTGATATTTAGTTCGGGAACTTACTAATGATAACACCTCCGTTGAGAATGTTATATAATTGATGTATTCTATTTAAGCTCAAAAAGAGAAAATCTTTTTGTATTTTTTAATATGATATGTATATACAAAAGAAAAAGGAAAAGATTTTTTTACTTTTTTGATTTTTAGAAAAATAGTAACTTCACGAAGAAGGATCTCGAGTCACTAATTGTCAAACCGTTAACGATATTGTCGCGACACAATCTCCCCGGCAGCGGCGCCAAAATTTGATTCTTGATGTAGGCTTAGGGGTATGTGTGTATGGATAAAACCACAATAACGATATCAAAAATAACCACAAGGAATGATTTAAAATCCCTTTAGGAAAAAGGATAATGAATCAAAACCCGTGAGTGATAGTGATACGGATTAGAAAATCCGAGTCGTTTCCCAACGAGGTGTGAATGGGCAACGTCGTTATTGGTTCGTTATTAAACTGCTCGATGTTTTGGATTTTATAAAAACTACAGGAAATGGGAAAGCATAAATGGGAATTTACACTACGGGGAATCCTAAATACGTGAATTAAACTAAAACGTAATTAATAAAATGTACATAAAATGCAACTACGTCTAATTTAAGCCCTAAAAATGATCTAAAATTACTTTTAAACTAAAAATGATATTTGAAAATTAACTAAGATTTAAGACTATTTTTTAAGATTTTTCTCGAATTTATTTGAATTAAAAACTAATAAAAACTAATTAACTTGCTAAAAATTATAATTTGAACTAGGAAAATTATGGAAAAATATTTTTTTTGCTTTTTATATTTATCTTAATCTAGAAAAATTAAAAACTTATTTTTTTTAAGCTTTTCTGATTTATTTGTATTAAAAGCTATTTAAAAAGTTTTAAAAACTGATTTAAAATAGGAAAAATAGTAAACAGTGCTGTAAAATTATGAAAAATTCAGGAAAATTCTAAAATTATATTCTAAATTTATGAAAAATATGAAAACTATGGCTTATGTGTAAGAATAACAAGCTGTAGTGTAATCTGACCCTAATTAAGCTACTTTTAATAAGCTAAATACTGCAATTAACTACCAAACTTTCTCAGAAGCTAATTTATACTAAAATTAACTAATTCTAACAAATTCAGCTAATCCTAACAAGCTACAAGAACCAGTTTATGATTCAAATCTTAAAAGTACTTTTTGGCCAAACAGCCCTAACCTCCTAAGTTGTAGCTTATAAACTGGCTTATCAAAAGAGCTTTTGTGAAAACTGGAATTGTGACCCTCAAGAACACCAACCAAACAGCAACTTGTCCAATTTTTAGACCTTAACAAGCTAATGTGAAGCTTATGCAGCTTCAACAAAGTACCTGTGCACAACTCAGTTAATGCTGAGTGTGCACAGGACAAAACTGGGCTTATTAAGAGCTCTTTAAGAGCTTATACAAGCTTCACAAAATTCCACAAAAATCAGTTTTAGAAACTTGACCAACTAATCTTGATTAATCCGAAATTTCACTTGAATTGAACCAAAGATGGAGCAATGAAAAATCTATAAAGTTTTGTAAAAATTTGTTTTGACTATTATGACACAAATATGAAACTTTGACTAAAATGAGATTTGAAATCAATTTGTGAACTGATAATGATGTGAAATGATGAAATAAAACTGATGCAAGCTAAATCAACTACTAACACTCCTATTTGCAAGATCTAGGCTACTGATTCACACAGATGAGAGTATAAGAGCAGGTTTTATGCAATTTTGACTTGTGCTATTCTAATATGCAAATGACTTACTGATTTAACTTTACTTATCCTAAATGAGACTAAGATGACTGATATTAAACTCAAACCAAGCCTAAAGATCAATTTAACCCACTGATCCAAACACTTCTTTCAAATATGTATGCAAATTTTAAACATACAGACTGCTATTCCAATAACTTCTGTCTCCTAACTCAGATTCAATAAACTATATTAAGACTCTTTGAAGCAAACTGACCAGTCCAAACTACTCTATTATTCCGGATGCAAAATTATGCAGATCTAACTAATTATGCAAACTACCAATGGATATAAATGCAGATAATCTCAAATGAACTAAACAATGAATATAACTACTACAATAAGCTAGATATCACTACAATTAAACTAAACTAACATCATAACATAGATTATACTAGATCTACAAAGATAGAACAGTGATTTAAGAAAACTGAACAAAGCTCACTTTAGATCTCAGCTGAACAGAGATCAACCAACTAAATGGCAGCTACAAGCTCTCTAGCTTATTAATAAGCTAGAGTAATAGTCCCTTTGGCCCCATCCATTGCAGGCCACTTCCTATGCTTTCCACAGTACAATGCAAAGGTATTTTAAGCAAGGTTGTCAAGATCGGGATCCTACCCAGGATCGTTTTCGTCTTTGCAAGATCGTGATCGTAAGATCGGATCGGGATCTTAAGATCCTACTCTAATGTTATTTCTTAATAATTTATGTAATTTTATACAAATCTACAAATTCTAATACATTATAACCATAAAATACTATGAATGTTTCGTATAAATGTTGTCCAAAATTATGATTATAAAATGTTTAAAAAGATTAACATGTTGTTTTTTGAATTCTACAAACAAACAACCCATAAATTTGTAGATTTTTAGTTTGTAATCCGAGAAAAGTAAGATCGGATCGGATTAGATCGTAAGATAGTATGGTCAAGATCGGGATCCTATAAGATCCTAAGCTTGCAAAGATCCTATGTAGGATCCTGATCGTTTTTGCTTTGCAGTATCGTAAAATCGAAAGATCCTAAGATCAGGATCGGGATCCTGACAACTATGATTTTAAGAACTGATTTGAACTGGATTTTATGTAGAACTGAGTAGTAATCTAAACTAGTACTGATTAAGCTATAAGTGAGCTTAAGAAAGCTTATGGAAACATAAACACAAGCTGATTGCAGCTTAATAACAGATTTGAAATATTTTTTATTTTTAAAGTATTTTTCTTATTATTTTTTTTTTTTGATTTTTGTTTAATAGAACAAATAAGCTGGAAATGATTTGAGATAAGCTAGATTGAATAATTGGAACACTAATAAGCTACTGAAAATGATTAAACAGTAATTGAAATTAATTGAAGACAAAAGATGAAATTACTTGAATTAATAAAACTTGAGATTACAATGGAACTGAAATTTAGAAATACAGAAATGAAATTTAAACATAAAACATTTATAAGCTACTTAATTCTACTCAAATTCTACATGGTTACAAGTGTGAAATAAGGGTGCCTTATATAGGCGATCTTAGATCATGGAAGGATCTTGAATGTCATCATCTGTGCTTCTTTGAGTGCTTTAGTAGCCCTTGGATCAATCTCCACCTCATCCCAGCAATTTCAGCCTTTGGATTGCACATGCCACGCCCTTTCCTCCAATCAGAGAGCAGTATTTGGAATGTGACACACGGATTGGTGACCTGGCAGTCACATGTGTCAGGTGGTGTCATAAGTGTGTGAGGAAAGGACGATTGTACCCTCAATTTAAGTGAATTGGCTAATTGAGGCAAGGGGTAATCTAGGGTTCTTGTTTGCTAGGTAAAAGGGGGAAAATTTAGGCGCGTTGGGTTTTTTTATATTTGTTTAATTTCGTTGACCGGGTTTAAGTAGAGGATTGACCAGGGTCCATGGGTAAAACGGGTTAGGATATTAGGGTCACGGGTTGGGTTATTTGACTGGACCGGGTATAGGGTATTAGGTATTGGGCTTGGTAAATGTTTGGGCCAAGGTTTTAATAATTTGGACTTAGGATATAAATTGGATCCAAGGTGTAACTTCAAGGGCTTTATGTGCCAAAACTGAAAATACAGGGACCATTAGTGTAATTCTGAAAATATCTTTCAAAGGCCAGTCTTGTCATTCTCCAATAAACCAAGGGCTGATTTTGCCAATTCTGAAACTTGAGGGTAGATTCTGCCAAATGCTCAAAGTTGAGGGACTGATTCTGACAATTCTTTAAAGTTGATCATATCTTTCAAAAATCATCCTCAGAGAATAAAAATCTTCATAGATGCACAATTCTGACCTTCCGGCTCAGCTTTAGCACTCTTCGTCTCTCGTGCTCGGGTTTTTGTCAGATTTGGTTAACTTTTGCGTGTTTTGACATATCCGTACCTGCACATGCATAAACTCAAGAAAACAGCAAATATTAGCAATAAACGGCTCTTTCTTGGTTATTTTGGGTCTGATTTGATAAAGAAATGATATGTGTTTTTGCACATATCATGCATCATTATCTTTATAGCTTTCACCCAACGGACAATCCTTTTGATGAATGCCCTGATGCTGAAGAAGTCTTCTGATGAATATCTGAATACTGTCTTTATTCTTCTAACATGTAGCGGAGAAAGTATAATAGATTATAAAGTGAAGCTTCTTCAAGGTTGTCCATTGGGAGAACAAAATATCAACATCATCATCTCACTATAAGTGCATCCCAGTTCTCTTATATATGTCATATCATCCCATAATGTACACACATATAACGAAACATTAACATCAAAGTAACAAGTAGAAGCACTGATAATCTCTGCGGTTATGAGACACGTCTCTCCGAAATAAACCATTAAACTCGATCGCATGAACTTGTTGTGCGTCCCCAATGTACAAATTTCTCTCCCCATGATGGTTACGATGTATTGGAATCATCATAAAACTCTGTACATGAAGAACTAACTGGTAGCACCATAACCTAATCAGTCTGTGAGAAGATGTCGATAAACCCAGACTACTACAATACTTTATTTGTATAACTCTTTACCAACCCTCGTATCAAAATCGACGGCTATTGGTAGTACCACATATAAAGACAACCCGATATGACTAAGAACAATGTACCTTATAACCAACACCAAAAGTATAATAAGCACACTCCCTCTTGACATATCCTTAACTACGTGAGACACTAAGCACTACACCATAGCCCCTCAAGGTGATAACTACTTTATGAGTCATTAAGAACCAACTTCATTTGTTTATATATTTCACACATATAACTAGACAGCCAAGTGTTAATCACTATTAAATTACGGTTCAAACACAAGTAACAACGTCTTGAGATTACAGTTGTATACATCAGAATCAATGAATAAGAAATCAGAGACAAACATAATCAGAAGTATATAGAGAATCAATGAATAAGAAATTAGAGACAAACAAAATCAGAAGTGAATATATATATCAGAATCATTTAAATAGAAAACATATACATACAATCTAATTAAAATATATAATGTAAACATGAAATTTATTAAATTTGTACATTAGGTGAACAAATAAAAACAATTACATGAGAATGATCAATTCAAACACTAATCGTTTTTCCCTTTCAGATACATCCTCGTCAGAAACATCAATATATATTTTTTTTGTACTCCATTATGACATTGTTAACCCTAATTTTGAATAAATCATTAGCCATTTTCAGAATCTCAAACTCATTATCATGATCATCCTGCAAACTGTAAAAAAAGAAAAATTTTAAATAAATATGAATAATATGATTTATCATGTTAGTATATTTACAAGAAATATATATATATATATATATATATATATATATATATATATATATATATATATATATAAATATATATATATATATTTAGAGATCTGATTACGTCCAACTTCTCTATTGGTGGGAAAACGTGTTTTAGGAAGATAATACATTCCAACATGACATTAACTGCATGTAATACACACTTTAAGTAAAGTTAGTTAAATCCTCTAATTTCAAAGTTATAAATAATTGAGTAATATGTTAATTAATTATCGCAATGACTTACAACAACATGTACCATGGTCTATAATGATCAAAGATAGTATCAAACAAAAATTTATTTCGGATTGTCACATATTTATACAAATCAACAAAAAAATATCAACATAGTAATAGTTTTAAAAAAACTTACTATTAGCATATTCCACAAATCCTAAACACAATTTAAGATTATTCTCTGGATTCAAATCTTTTATAATAAACTCTGCAAAAAAAACATAACACAAATTAAATGCAAACTAATAACCAATATCAAAACATAACTCGAATGTATGCACTAACCAGACATGCCGTCAACATTAGAAACTGAAATCATGAATATGGTTTTGCATGTGATAAGAAAACGAAGGCACAAGGGTTAGAAGACCAATGAACGATGAGTAGCCACATTGGGCGAGTATATATAGGCTCAGGATGAGGGTTTCGCAACGTGGCCCAACAGATAACGCAATTCATATATAGAAAAGATATCGGTGAGGATAGCCATCATTTTAAAACCTTCTAGAACGTGCGTCTCATATTTGGAAACATGTCTTTGATACGCCCAGGAGTTCCACGACACCAAAGTTTCAGAAAATGCACCCGGTTTCTCAAAGGTTTTTTTATTCGCGTTTTTGACACGTCTATAGTTGGGGAACCTTTTAGAAAACACCTAAAACGGCCCGATTTTTTCTCAATTAAAAACTCAATTAACTAATGAGAGGGCTCAATTGCAAAATCGAGCCCTCTCATTGGTTAATCGAATCTCTTGGCCTAAAGCGAATTCTGTTATTATATAAAAGATGGGTATGAATCAATTGAAAAGAAACCTTCAAATTAGAAAGATGAAAAATAAATATTACCAAACATATTAGATACACCGACTTGAAATATATACATCTCTATTCATTTAGACGCATCCCAAATAGTTTTAAAAGTGATTTTGAAGTGAAAACAATGCAAATTTGTACTATCAACACATTAGACGCACAAAGGACGCAAAATAATAAAATTCGCCTAACTTGATGATATGCATTTAATTTATGTATATTTATCTAACTTTCAGCTAGTAGATATACTATGATACATCTAAAAAAACGTGATGCAGCGAATTCTAGTCGATGCAACTTTAATACTCCCTCCGTCTCATTTTTATTGTCCACTTTGACTTTGACTTTGACTTTGACCAGTCTTTCTTGTTCAACTTTGACCTTTAATATATTTATTTGTGTTATATAGTACTTGATGAAAGTTATACCAATGAAAAATATATTTAAAACCCAGTACATTCATATATTTTTCATCAAGTATTATATAACACAAACAAAAATAGTTATGGTCAAAGTTGAAGAAGAAAGACTAAAAAAGTCAATTGTGGACAATAATTTTGGGACGGAGGGAGTAAGTGATTTTTTATTTAAGATTTCTTCTCGTTAAATCATAAGTAACATGTGAAGCTATTTTGGGTAATCTTAATAAAACCCATTTTACTAATGAACTTACTTTGATGGACATTTGTTTGTGTGGTCTTCATGAGGCGGACAACCACAACATAGCCCATGCATGATTAAGGAGCTCATGCATACGGCATACGGCATACCACATAGCCCATGACAATATATAAAAGAAGTAAAATAAAGTAACTCTAAATACCGTCTTTTATGGGTAATGGGTTTCAATACCGTCTTCCACGGTGTATGAGGGAGGTTGTAATGTAGACAAACCTACCCTTACTAAGGTAGAAAAGGACCTCCAGCCTTTTTGTAGGGAGTGAGGATCGAACCCTTGACCTCTAGGTTGAGAGGCAAGGGTTTCAAACTGATCAAACCCTACTATTCTAGCCCATGACAATATATGAACTTGTGAAAGTATAAATGGAGATGTCGACTGTTTTATTCATTCAATTCTAAACCTAAGTTATTAGGGTTTTGTTTCTTATTTTTGATCTTAACTCTTTTTGCCAAAGGTTACAATGACAGAACTTGGCCTTGCTATTCATGAAGAGATACTCGTACACTTGGAAGTAAAGATCTTATCCGATATAAAAGTGTATGTAACTCATGGAATTCCTTAATCTCAAGTCCTCGTTTTATCAAATCTCATCTTGGCTGCAATATTAATACGAAACTAGATTATAATGAGATCGGAGATACAAGGATCATTGCTTATAGCAATGTGTTATTGGAACTTTACTCTAAATCTCTAAGAACTCTTTAACTTTTTATTTGCATGAGAGTTAGCTTGTAGAAGCTATTATGGTAAAGGTTAAATGGGGCTTGTCAATTTTTGTGTTGCTACTACAAAGTTTCTGAAACTAACGAATAGCTTCTTTGACGTATTACTTTAATATATTTCCATGATTTCGGCCCTCTAAAAAAAAAAGTTCAAGTTCAGCATTGCATTAGGACACAAGCCCTTTAATATTTAAATATATGGTTTACTTTCTATCATATGCATGTTTGGTTGTTTCGTAATACAGACATTTACGTAAAAAAAAAAAAAAAAATCCATAACGCAGCCCACATAGGAAAAAAAAACACACAAGGCCCGCTACAGTAACCGACAATGTGAGTGTATAAAAGATGTTGACTGTACGTTTTTATTCGTTCAATACCAAACCTAGATACGATTAGTAAACATATTTATTTATTTTTTTCGTTTTGGTTTATAGCAAAAGATTCAATGGCAGAGCCTGGCCTTAGTATTCATAAAGAGATACTCCTAAGATTGGAAGTAAACGATCTCATCCGATGCAAAAGTGTATGTAAGTCTTGGAATTCTTTAATCTCGAGTCCTCGTTTTGTTAAATCTCAGCTTAACTACAATCTTAAGAAGAAAGTAGATAATAATGAAACTAGTGATACACGGATTACTGCTTTGACTTATACTAGTTTTTGTGTTGATGATTGTTTCTTCCTTAGAAAGCGTGAATGTCAAGTTGTTGGTTCTTCTAATGGTCTTGTGTGCGTCAAACGTCAATGGGAAGATTTTTTAGTTGTTAATCCCTCAACTCACGAGGCGAAAGAACTAAGGCATCTTCGTATTCCTTGGGGGTCATATGTGTCAGGTTTTGGCTATGATTCATCCATAGATGATTACAAGGTTGTAATAGGATTCAAGAATGAATATAAGAAGCTTGTTTTAGAAGTGTTAACTTTGAAATCAAACGTTTGGAGATCAGTTGCTGTAGAATCTGGCTATGATAATTTGGTTGGGAATGGTATCTTATGGAATGGGGCGATTCACTGGACTTCATATGATCAAAATAAAAAGAAAGTAATTGTTTCTTTTGATTTATCCAAAGAGGTTTTCAAAGAAATCCCTCTGCCAAAATTGTGTGATCAATATGTCTCGTTGACTTTGGGGACTATGAAAGACTGTCTATGCGTCTACTTTCGTTTTCCACGTACAGACAACTTAGAGGAAAATGAGGAAATCGAGATATGGGTAATGAGAAACGACAATGTGCAAGTATATTGGGAAGAGAAGTTATTGCCACCTGGTTATGACGCACACAAAACAACGATGGATTATTTTCCACACAAAAAATTCTTCCCTGGCCATGTTCACATATGGCTGTTAGAAGAAGGTTCATGTGCTCCTCTATTGGTGCGAAGCATTGAACGTCCCCACGATAAATTTGACTATCCACGTAATGCTCATATACGGTTATCTACAAATTCGGAATGTAATTATAATTATGACGACCATGTATTCGTGAAGAGCCTTGTATCTCCCAATATCAAGTGGGGTAGCTACATGGAGGCATTGGTAGGCAATAGCCCACCCAATAAAAATTGCAATAGTGTATATTAGTCATTGAATGTAAAAGTTAACCACTTGTGATATTTAGCTTTTAAGTTTACCGAAAGACAAAAATTAACGACTATTATTGTTTTGTGCTACATCTCGGCCTACCCATAAGTAAAATCAGCTTCCCATTTGATTTATCAATTAATCAAGGGAGATCTTTAGATTCCTTGATCGAGTAGCAATATTGTGGATGACTGGCGCTTTGAGAGTTTTGCTTCTTCTTTGTTTCTTTTCTTTGTTTTACGACATTCTAATAAAAATCCATTTCATGATTTCTGTTAGGGACTTTTCTTCCACTTGTTTACATATTATCTTGTGTTAAAGAAATGCTTTTTTGAAACTTCTGTATGATGGTTTCTTACATGGTTGTAACATATCATGTGTTAAGATCATATTTATATTGGCTCTTTAGTTATATCTTATATCTTCAACGCGTTTACTCATATGGGTGTGTAAAAATTTTGTCTTACGTCATCTATGGTGAAGAATTCAAACAGCAAGAGTGGCTTACGTGACAAAGGTGCAAAGACGATAATACCCTTTAACTCAGCTGCAGGTACACGTTCCATATTTACTAAAATTTTCCAGTTGTAGGATTGTAGAGTGAATATTGACATGTTAAATGCTGAATTATTTAGTCTGTTCATAACTACTGCAACGTTTGTTTTTGGATCAAGCTACAAAATTATAAGTTTGTATAATAAAGTCTTTTGTTTTTACATCTCGTGCAATTGTCATCAAGTTATACATGATAACTATAGGAAAAGAAAAGTGCCATGTCATCAAGTTCACCAGCAATGTCTTCTCCCATTACTGGTTTGAAAGTAAAGTCTCCATCTGCTGATTCATCTTTCAGAACTAGTTATCCGGTAGTTTGCCACAAAAGCTTAGCATACTCAGAAAGGTAATTGCTAGTCCTCAAGGATTATTGTTTCGCATTTCACTATCAAAAAGGTATATGATTTATCAAACTTTTATGAAAAATGAGATATTAGGAAGCTGTTCAACAGCAAGAAAGAGCACAGAGAGTTGCCTTTAATTGAAGCGCTTAGAAATGCTTCAGCCACTAACACTCTTATTTGGTCTCTCCAGTATGATTTTTTTTATCTTACTCTTTGTACTTTATATATTTGTTTCGTTTAACTTTTTTAAGAAAAGCATCTACTTTTTATATGTCGTAATCTTTGAAGAAGGAGCAACGTATAGCCCTTGTTAAATTATTTTGCATATATTGACCGTATATATTCTATGAACCATGTAAAGATATCTATCATCGGGTCAGAATGGGTAAATTTTTTGTGTGGGTCAGTTTAGGACGACCCACGAACACTTTTTCAGAACTGAACCAATTAAATAACTTATGTGTAATATATCGTTACATTTAGCCATATTTTTTCACGTTTATTCATTTGACCCGTTAGAGGAAAAATAAAATATAACTTTAACTGATCTATTTACATTCAAATGGAGCAAAATATGCCACCTTTTTTATACTTGGATTTACACATTGTTACTTAAGTTGTATTCAACTTGCAGGAATTTATCTACTTAAGTTGTTCAAGCCATAGCCGACATTATATCAATCAAAGCAACAACTGAAACAACTAAGAAAGAAGAAACCACCCACAAAATGTCAACAGAAGTCAATGAAATAGACTCCAACTATACTCCCAAGAGGAGTTCCACTCCGAGCAAATCCATTTCTTCATTTCCCGTAAAAAGTCTGCAAAAGTCGACAGTTTTACGAAAGCATGTGGACCGAATAATCTTTATCTTATGCTTCATTTGTAATAGTTAAAACATGAAGGACCAAACATGTTAGTTAGAAACCTTTTAACCGAAAGTTAGTTATGGATAGGGTAGTTATTTCGGTTGGAAAAGGAAAGGATGTATCGGTTCATTAGTACCGATTCATAACCTATATATATGTGTATGCATGCATCGAAATAATGGTTAGAAACTTAATACAATTTACTTATTCTTAAAACAACTTTGCAACTTATATATTTGATCTAGTTTGGGACAACAATTGGCATCAAGAGCAAGGTTTACAACTCGAAACAAAAATCTGTTTTACATCACAAAACCATTAACGAGAAGCCAAAAAAAACGCTGAGAAAGAAGAAGAACATTCGCTAGTTTTTTTTCTTTGAGCAAGGAACGTTTGTTTTCTTAATCTTCCAAAGGAAACATACAAGTTTGAATAAGGAGAAAACGTAGAAGAGATAGTGCACGATCTGTTTTGCGTAGAAGTTACAAGCGTACACATCAAACGATATTGGTGTCGAGAACTTTGTTGGCAACAACGAAGGGAAGGAAGAGTCGGAGACTTTGTGTGAAACCGGTTGAAAACAAAGACACAAAGCATCATAAGACGCAGTTTCTAGAGGCGCAGGAGACGTTGTTGTGGAAAGAAAACTTTATAGAACCAAAAGGAGTACTCAAGGAAAGTGTGTGGAGTTTGTGTTGGTACGACACAAGAACAACAACAACGCAGGAAGAAACAAAACGAAGGACTGTTTTTGTTTCATTGGAACGAATTCAGAAACAAAGTGACGGTTTTGGTTCGGTGTAATTACCAAGGCGTGGTAACAAAGGATTGTGTGTAGGAGACTTAGTGATTTCAAAGAGACCGAGATCAAGTACAACGCACAAAAGGAAAAGAAAAGAACGTGTAGTGTGGTACAAGACTATTTGTTTTTGTTTGTGTCGAATAAAAAAAAAACATTCGACAACAACAAGAACAAAGGAAGCCGAGAGTCTTGTGAATCAAAGAAAGATTTGGACAAGGCGTGAAGGCAGTGGATCATAGTGATATAGACTCGTTGGCAAAAGAAAGGTTCAAGCAATTCGACAAGTAGGATTAAAAGGAAAACGTTGTGCAGGTTTTTGGTTCAAAAAAAAACAACGACAACAACAAAAAAGAATCCGAGAGTTTTGGTTAAAGTTTGAAGTTGAATAGGATTTTGAAAAAGGGCAACGAGGCAATAAGATCAAAAGGAATAAAGTGGGAACAAGATCAAACGTTGGTGAACGATTTTTACTAACGAGGCAAAATGAATACATCTCGTATTCATCACAAATTAACGAGGTCACAAGTTTCTAAATTTTCTGGATTTCAATTCATATTAGAATAGTATAGATCTTATTAGTTTTTACTATTAGGAAATCCCGAAAACTATTATTGATCCCGTAGTATTAGAATTCCCGGAAACTATATTTTCACATTAGAAAGAGATACCATACTAAGAAAAGTAATTCCCATTAAACCAGAAAGTGAAGATACTAAACACTTTCAAAATGACAACCGACGATATAGCAACAACATCAACTACAACAAAACCCATAACACCTATTGCACAATATCAATGCCCTAAGTTGAAAACCACAAACTACACAGTTTGGGCTATACAAATTAAGGTTATACTAGAGGCACATGGCTAATGGGAAGCAATAGAACCGAAGTTAGATACACCAGTTGATGATAAAAAGGATAAGGCAAAAATTGCCTTCCTATATCAAGCGTTGACGGAAGATGTGATCTTACAAGTAGCGGGTTGTAAGACGGCAAAGGATTTGTGGGATTCGCTAAAGAAAAGACACGTTGGAGAAGATAAAGTGCAGCAAGCACGGTTACAATCATTGATGATTAGATTTAACTCAATTCAGATGAAGGAAAATGAGACGGTGGATGCATTTGCAGACAAGTTAAACGTTTATGTCACGAAGGCAAAAGAACTAGGGAAAACACTAGATGAATCACTTATAGTTAGAAAACTATTAGACTCCACACCCGATAGATTCATTCAGATAGTAGCATCCATAGAACAAACAAGTGATCTAGACGACATTACCCTAGATGAGATCACTGGAAAACTCAAAGCATTTGAAGAAAGAATAAAACTCCGGAAGGGAGGTCAAGTTGAAAGCCAGGAGAATCTACTATTTACACACGGTGAACACTCAGATAAAGGAAAGCGTTTTAGCAAACATGGAGGTAGATCAAATTACTCACGAGGAAACTGGCGGAATAATAACAAGATAAACATCTCACAAAAGGGAAACTCAAATCATAAAGGAAACCCAAATAATTCAAGTAGGAAGGATTTGAGTAACATAAGATGTTTCAAGTGCAATAAACTTGGACACTATATGAGTAAATGTAGAGCAACATCAATAACCCAGGAACAATCAAACCTTATCTTAGAAGACGATGAACCATTACTATTAATGACTATGCACGAAACCGAACACAAGGAAGTGTTGTTGAATGAAGAACAAATCCAACCAAAGAAATATGCTACAACAGATGCGAGCATATGGTATTTAGATAATGGTGCAAGTAACCACATGACTGGTATAAAGAGTCATTTTAGAGATATTGATGAAAGCATAACAGGACGAGTACATTTTGGAGATAGATCGTATGTACAGATAATGAGTAGAGGGTCTATACTGTTAGGTTGTAAGAACCAGGAACATAAAGTAGTATCGGAAGTATACTACATACCAAACCTCAAGAGCAACATACTTAGTCTAGGACAACTTACCGAAATAGGTTGTAAGGTCATTATGGACGGAAACAAGTTGACTTTGTATGATAAAAACAAGAAGTTGTTGATGAAGGTAGAAAGATCTAAGAATCGACTCTACAAGATTCAGTTACAGATAGAAGCACCTATATGTCTCTTAGAAAATATAGATAACCAAGCATGGTTATGGCATGCTAGATTAGGTCATCTGAACTTTGATGATATAAACAAGATGGCTAGAAAAGGTCTAGTAGAAGGAATTCCTAGGATAAATCATGCAGGACAGATTTGTGACGCATGTTTATTAGGAAAACACAGCAGAACACAATTTCCAAACCGAGCCAAGTTTAGATCATAGAACCCGTTGGACTTAGTATGTGGAGACCTTTGCGGTCCCATTAGTCCAACAACACACTCAGGCAAGAAACTCATTTTCTTGTTAGTAGACGATTATACACGTTTTATGTGGGCATACTTTCTTACATCGAAAGATGAGGCATTTAGTACATTCAAGGAATTTAGGCAGAAAATAGAAATGGAATTGAAGTTGAAAATTAGGATGCTAAGAACGGATAGAGGTGGTGAATTCAAATCAAATGAATTCACAAGGTACTGTAAGGAAAACATAATAGGACGACAGTTGACAGCACCGTACTCCCCACAGCAGAATGGAGTAGTGGAGATAAGGAATAGGACAGTGCTATCAATTACAAGGAGTATGATGAAAGCAATGAAGTTACCTTTAACCTTTTGGGCGGAAGCAGTTAAACATGCTATTTACATACTCAATAGGGTACCTACGAGGGCCCTGATAGACAAAACTCCATATGAGGCACTCTACAACAGAAAACCAAATCTGGAAAACCTAAAAATATTTGGATGCACAGCTTATGCAAAGATAACGATACCTCACTTAAAGAAGCTGGATGACAGAAGCATACCATTGATTTACTTAGGAGTAGAGGAAGGATCAAAAGCATGTAGGTTATATGATCCTATAGCCAAGAAGAAACATGTTAGTAGGGACGTAAAATTTATGGAAACAAAACCGTGGGATTGGAACAAAGATGAAGAGGATACGAACACACAAGACACATTTTAGGCTAGTTTTGTGGTAGATGGTGTTGACAATGAAAACCTTACACCAGTCAACACAGAAATCAATGACAACACGTATCATGAACAAGATCAGACTCCTGATCCAGTTTCACCAATCACACCACCAGCATACAATTACGACCCACACTCAGAAGAGGAAGAAGAAGCTACTACTAGTTCTATAGAGAACCCAAGAGATAGATTTGATGACACACCAGTACGTGAATACAGAAACATGTCAGATATATACAGACATGCACGTAGAGTTGAACCACAAAGCTTGTTATTTACGGAAGAAGAACCCCGTAATTACAAGGAAGCATCAGCAGATGAGAAATGGATTGAGGCCATGGAGATTGAATTGGATTCAATCAACAAGAATAATACATGGACTCTTACAACATTGCCAGAAAATCAGAAGGCAATAGGACTCAAATGGGTTTACAAGACCAAGAGAGATGCAAAAGGAAACATCATCAAATACAAAGCACGATTAGTAGCAAAAGGTTATGTACAAGAACAAGGGATAGACTTTGATGAAGTATTTGCACCAGTTTCTCGGATAGAGACAGTTCGGTTGATATTAGCATTAGCGGCATATCATGGATGGCAAGTACACCATTTAGATGTAAAATCAACATTCTTACATGTAAAATCAACATTCTTACTCAGCAGATTTATGCAAGACCCGAAGGATCATCACCTAAAGGCAGTAAAGCAAGTAATCCGATATATCAAAGGAACAAAGGAGCATGGCATAATTTACAAGAAAGAAGGCGGCTACAAGAAAACAGGTTACAGCGACAGTAGTTATGGAATCAACACTGATCAAGGAAAAGGAACTACTGGGATAGTATTTTATTTTGGAGAGTCACCCATTTCCTGGTGTACTCAGAAGCAACCAACAGTGGCGCTATCATCATGTGAATCAAAATTCATGGCGGCTACTGCAGCAGCATGTCAAGCCTTATGGTTAAAGAGACTACTTAGTGAATTAACTGGAAATGAAGAAAAGAAGATAACACTGAGGGTAGATAACATTTCAAAGAATAGCACTAGTCAGGAACCCAATTTTTCATGGAAGAAGTAAGCACATCGACATTCGCTATCATTTCATTCGAGAATGTGTAGAGAATGGGCACATCAATGTGGAGCATGTCAGCGGAGAATTACAAAGAAAAGATATTCTAACAAAGGCTCTACCAAGATTGAAGTTCACGACAATGCGACAGATGCTCGGAGTTCAAGATTTAAAAAGAAGCAACGATCAAGATTAAGGAGGAAAATGTGGACCGAATAATCTTTATCTTATGCTTCATTTGTAATAGTTAAAACATGAAGGACCAAACATGTTAGTTAGAAACCTTTTAACCGAAAGTTAGTTATGGATAGGGTAGTTATTTCGGTTGGAAAAGGAAATGATGTATCGGTTCATTAGTACCGATTCATAACCTATATATATGTGTATGCATGCATCGAAATAATGGTTAGAAACTTAATACAATTTACTTATTCTTAAAACAACTTTGCAACTTATATATTTGATCTAGTTTGGGACAACAAAGCACACAAGATCATCAGTAGTTGACCAAAACGGTAAAATGGGAAGTCTGTATGATACGATCAAACTAGGGCAATAAATTGAAACAGAGGCGGGAAAGTGGTTTGTGGAGTTGTTGGATAAGTATTTGGAAAATGGCATGAAAATATCAAAACCGGATGCTAAGAAAGTTCCTCATTTGCTTATGATGAAGGTTTTAAATTGGGTAGAAGTTAACCAATGTGATTCTAGTAGGAAGCAAATGCATCCAAAAGCAATAGACATTGCAAGGAAGCTAAGGATAAAGGTTAGAAGTTCTTAAATACAGTATTTGTATAGATTGATAATGTCAACTGCTTTTTGCTACGAAAAGAAACACACTTCTAATTTGTATAAAGTGATATTTTTCATTACCAATATATGACAAGAGAAAGGATATATGCTCATTTTACTTGTTTTGTAAAGCAACTTGGGATCACATGCATTTAGTTAGTTTCGAAACAAGTTTGTTTCTCAATCTTTTTATTTTTTTATTTGTATTTATTATTATTATTTTTTATTTTTTTATTTACTTATTTTTTTTTAATCCTTTTACCAAAACATAATTGATAAAACTAGTACATCATTATATCAATTCTGCAAAGATTTACCTTTATCAATACTCGTTTCTGAAAAGTGTTCTTATGTCATATATTTTGTAGCTTAAATTTTTGTTTTCTCTTACTCAACAAGTTTGCTTTTGAGTACTTTGGCTAAAGCTTTTGGTGAGTTGATCATGGATTACTACTTCTGGTAGTGTAATGTATTTTGTTTCATATTTGCTCAACAAGTTTGATTTGGAGTACATTGTTCCTGTTGTGGAGCTATTGAATATTTGGATTTGAAGGCTTCACATGAAAGAAGTGAAGATTGAAATTACTTGATAGGGTGTCCAGTCATATAGGTTATAGTTTGCGTGTTTTTATTTGGTTGTCTTTAAGGTGTTTTGGGGAATGATAGAGGACCAAACATAAATCCTTTAAAAAGTCAAAAAAGTCACGAGAGAGTGACAAGTGTCTTGTTTTGAGCGGATTATTGATGATGAACATACATTTGAATGGGTGAACATTCTGACAAACATTTTTTTTAGTGGAACAATTTTATGTATATCCTAAGAAAACTTGAATATTACATCAATATTCTTATAAAAATGCAAATTACATCAATATCTTTTGAAAACATCCAAATACTCATATTTGTCCAATTAATCAATTTAATAACAACTAAATGGGTTTAATATTACCAATAGAGCATTAGTTTAATAGTTAGAGCACTTGTGTTTTAGTCAATTGACTCAGGTTCAAGTCTCATCCTTTGAATTTACTTCATATAGGTACCCACATCCGCAAAACCTATGGATACACTCAAGAGACTTTGTGGAATAAGAGCTCAGGGGTCCGAGTCTTGGCTCGTGCTCACTCCAGTTGGTGCCTCACTAGGCTAGGAGAGTTGCCGGAGCAATTCTTTGTGGGGTGGACAATGGCTAGTGCCAAAAGGCACCCAGGGTCAGGGTGTTCCCGCCAATCTACCATTTTTTGTGGAAAATAAGTTTAATATTTTGATATATTATATAAACATGATTTAATTAGTTATTTTACAAATGGGTTATTAGACAAAAAAGTTACTAAAGTTTGCGAAAAAGTTCACCTAAGTTACTATTTTTTTTTTGTTACAAAGAGGTAACTTAAGTAAACGGGTTTGTCATTTGGGTTACTCAAAGATTAAAAATGTTACATAAATGTTACTGCTGAGGGTGGGCAACCTACTGATTACCGGTTCCCCTTGTCCACGTCAGCACCATAGTTTAAAATGTTACAAGGAAGTTACTATAGTTTACGGGTTTATGAAATAGGTTACTGAACCTTAACAAAAAGTTACTATGCGTTTTTTTTTTTTTTTTTTTTTTTTTTTTTTTACATTTTTCTCCTTCGCATATCTTTGTATATTTTCGTACATTTCTATCCGTTTTTATACGTTTATGAATGTTTTCTCTCTTGTCGTACTTTCTTTATATTGTTTTACGTTTATGTACGTTTTTCTCTCTTGTCGATACGTTTTCTCAGTTTCGATACGTTTGTCAATTTTTATCGTTTTCATCTATTTTTCGTTTATTTTCATACGTTTTCATAGGTTTTCATAATTTTTTTTTATTACATTTATTATGTAGCATTTATATGCTTGTGTATGCGTTTCTTACGTTTTTTCACGTTTTATACTAGTTTTATGTTTTCTACACCTTTGTATGTTTTATACGCTTGTATGTTTTATACGTATGTAAAATGTGTATAAAACGTGTATAAAAGTGTATAAAATTGTGTGAAAACATGTAAAATAAACAAAATCGTATGAAAACGAAAAACGTAAGAAAAACGTAAAAAATGTCAAAACGAAAAAAAGTAAGAAAAGCGGAAAAACGTAAGAAACACATAAAATAAAGCGGGGCGAAAAGGTATAAAACGGACAAAACATATAAGCGGAAAAACGGACAAAAACGTAGAAAATGGACAAAACGTATGAAAACAGAAAACAAAAAAGTAAGAAAACGGACAAAACGTAAGAAAACGGATGAAAGTGTAAGAAAATAGGCACGTATTATAAAACGAACAGCGTATAAACACGTATGAAAACAGAAAACCCTTAAAAAGGGTCAAAAACGTAAGAAAAACGGACAAAAATGTATGAATACCAA
This sequence comes from Chrysanthemum makinoi, assembly GCA_910596185.1. NCBI lineage: Eukaryota > Viridiplantae > Streptophyta > Magnoliopsida > Asterales > Asteraceae > Chrysanthemum > Chrysanthemum makinoi. The sequence goes on along the minus strand of OU343225.1, from coordinate 13,895,919 downwards.
AATTTGAGTTAAGTATAAACGAAGTTAGGATAAAGGACTAACAATTTTAAAATGTTTTTTGCAAATGGCGTAGCTAACGGAAAAACTAACGCATTAGGAGGGACCATTTTTGAAATTAAAAAAAAATCTATAGTAGAATGTTAAAACATACAGAGTAACTTATATAACCGGTGACCAAACTTAAGTAACCTCTTTATAACCAAAAAAACAATAGTAACTTAGGTGAACTTTTTCGCAAACTTTAGTAACATGTTTGTCTAATAACCCAAAATACCCTTTTACAAATTTACCCTTCTCTTGCATACTCGTTTGAAGAGTTGTATTTTTTTTTTCTTTTCAATTGAAAACGTCAAATTTGTCCTACCTGATTAAATAAGACAAGCAATTATCTTCATAGTCATTCAAGATGGTAACCCTAAAAAAATAATTAACGTCCAAGAGGTATTGAATATAATCCTTTCAATCATTTTTTCTATAGCAAAACTCCAACATAATTCTATACATGATAAAAAGGTAAGAATTTAGAAACCAAAATCTATAATATTGGGTTAAAACCCAGTTTAGAGAGACCCACATAAAAGAAACATATTCATATATATAGAACTGATAGATTAATTACGAAAGAGAATAGTTGCAAAATACTGAAATAGCCAATATAATAAGGATCTTTTCAATTGGAAATTAATAAGACGTTGGATTATACGGTTTTTGTTCATAGATCCTTATTGTTGTTTGATGTTATGGTTGTCATTGGGAATAAAGGGTAAAAATGTCATATAAGTTATTAATTAGTTTTAGAAAAGATTTTTTTAATATATAAATTATGCATTTATTGTAAATTTGATAAATTGGATATTCATGAATATTTTGATGTTTTCAAAGGAAATTGATGTAATTTGAATTTTTACAAGAATATTGATGTAATATTCAAGTTTTCTAAAGATATAGATGAAATTATCTCTTTTTTTATAAACATTTAGACATGACTGATGAACATACACTTGAATTGATGACATTTTTTTTTACTAACATTGAGACCATGATAAAACTTTCAATTTATGAACAATTTTATTATATTCATTAAATAGCTATAAATTATAACATTTTTCATGAGTTCGAAGTTCATTGTTTTATTAAAAAAAAAAGGTTTTTGTTGATTTTGAGTCAAAACGAATTTTTTTGGGTAACCAAGATTTCCTGACCTTTTGGCCGACAATTATTGACTAATAAACCCGAAATTAACATCAAGTGACATCAATTGTTTTATCTTTTTTGTGTTTTTCTTTTGGGCAAATCACCTAAAAATGTAGTTAACTTGCCCCTTTTTTCTATTGTATGTAGCATTCTTTTATTTTTCTCATTCTATCAATAAACCTCTATCGTTAGTCCTTTCTGTGTACCCGTTACCAAGAAAACCTGCATCGTTAGTCCTTTATGCTAACGACCGTTAATAAATAACTTAAAATTTGGTTATCTTACGCTAAACTTGCATCGTTGGTCATTTATACTAACGATCGTTAAAAAAATAACTTAAAATTTGGTTTTCTTACGTTTCCGTCCTTTTCTTCACGTTTTCGTCCGCTTTCACGTTTTCGTCGTTTCTAACACGTTGTACCGTTTTTTCACGCTATCATACGTTTTTACACGCTTTTCATCCGCTGCTTTCAGTTTCGTCGTTTTTCACGTCTTCGTTTTTCCACGTTTCATCCATTTTACACATTTTGTCCGTTTTTTTTTCGTTTTAAGTCCGGGTTGCATGTTTTTCGTCTTGCTTACGTTCGTCTGTTTCATGTTTTCGATTTTTTGCTTTTTTTCACATTATCGTCCGTTTTTGCACAATTTCGTCTGTTTTTACACATTTTTGTCTGTTTTAACATGTTTTCGTCCGTTTTTCTCGTTTTCCTCCGTCTTAACACGGTTTCATCCGTCTCTACACGTTTTCGTCCGTTTTTTCACGATTTCATCCGTTTTTACACATTTTCATCCGTTTTTACTTGTTTTCGTCTTTCACGTTTTCTTCCATTTTTTCATATGCGAAAAAAAGGATGAAAACGTGTAGAGACGGCCGAAAGCATTCGAAAACGTATTAATATGCGAAAAAATAGACAAAATGTGCAAACACGAACGAAAACGTGAAACAACGGATGAAAATGTGTAAAAATGGATGAAAATGTGAAACAATGGACGAAAACGTGCAAAAACAGACGAAAACGTGTAAAAACAGATTAAAAAGTGTAGAAACGGATGAAAACGTGAAAAAATGGATGAAAACGTGAATAACGGACGAAAACGTGTTAAAAGGACGGAACGAAAAACCTACGAAAACCTGCAAACAGATGAAAACATGCAAAGATGGATGAAAACATGTAAAAACAGATGAAAACGTGTAAAAACAGATGAAAACGTGAAAAAATATACGAAACCTTGTTAAAACGGATGAAAACGGTAAAAACGGCGAAGCGTAAAATGAACGAAAATGTGTAAAAATGGATGAAAACGTGTAAAAACGGATGAAAACGTGAAAAAACTGACTAAACAGGGAAAAACAGATGAAAAATGATAAACTAACGAAACGTAAAACAAAATGAAACTGTGTAAACGGATAAAACGACGAAAGAGTGTTAAAACGAACAAAACGCGTGAAATGTAATAAACGTGAAAAACGGACTGGAACGTAAGAAAACCAAATTTAAGTTATTTTAACGATCGTTAGTATAAAGGACCAACGACGCCGCGCTTTAAGATAACCAACTTTTGTTATTTATTAACCACAAGCAGCATAAAGGACTAAAGATGCAAGTTTTTTTTGTAACGGGTACACAGAAAGGACTAAAGATAGAGGTTTATTGACAGAATGAGAAAAAAAAAGAGAATGCTACATACAATGAGAAAATGTGGCAAGTTAACTACATTTTTAGGTGATTTGCCCTTTTCTTTTTTACTTTGGAAGTTGAAACAAATCAAGTGTCGAATGCAATGCTTCACTGACGCAATCTTTTTCGCACACTATACCACTATCTCACATATCACTAGACGATAGGTCTTGAGTTATATAATTAATTAATTAATCAGATCCTTATAACTTCATTTCACTAAGTGCATTAATTAACGCAACTTTTTTAGAAACTTTTTTAAATAGTCTTTTAGCATTAGTTAAAAAGGCTTCCTCTCAAATGACTTAGCTTTAGTAGTACTTGAATAATATGGTAATATACATTCATTGGTTATGACATGTTTGGTTCTCAACTTTATGTGATCCTAACACATAGATGATGCAGATATGGGTTATGCACTGCTATCATGGACTGCTTAGTAGTATGTACAAAATCTATGTTTGAATGGGAAATGTAGTTTTTATTGTGGGATATTCATAGCTAGAGTTGGCTTGTTTCTTCAATTAGTGAGAACTTAAAGTTATGGTGAGGCCAGTTTCACTCGAAGTGTGGCCATTCTTGGTGAGTTTACACCGAGTTTTGATGATGCCTTCTTTTATCAACTTCCTATAGCGCAGGCTAGTTTGGTATAAAGAGGGAAATGTAGCCAGAAGATTTGGGATATACTCAGTAGCAGTTGGTAAATTGGTGAAAAGAATTAGATGTCTATGTCAGAGAGCTAGATAGATTGTTATTTGCAAGTATATGTAAGAATGTATTTTGTTTAGGCAGTTGTGTTTGAGTAGAATTTTCCAACTACACTAAGTATTGCAGTATTTCATATTTTCATCCAAACTTATTTTATTTGGGGCAATTTCATATCTCCTTTCCTTAAAATAAAAAATTTCATATTTACCCAAAGTATGCTTTAAAAGCATTGTACATATATATCCAAAAGCTGTTATTTGGGTATATATGAATTTAATAATGAAAAGAGGGGGAGATATAAAATTAAGAAAAATTATTTGTATGCCTAAAATTTATGAAAGAGAAAAAGTATGTTACACTTGTTAAAAGATGAATGGTATAGGTCTATTATTAAGTTTAAATAGCATTACTCTAAAATTAATGCTTTTTTCATTAAGGTCACCCATTTAACAACCATTGTTTAGGCCAACATTATTAATGTATTTTTATTTACACTCATCACAGTCATATACTTATAGCGAAAAGTTAGGATACAACAAAAAACTAAACTAATTTTACAATTTTTTTAGTATTATTATTTTTATTTTAGAACGACACCACACTTGAAATCCGATCCCACGAGTTAAATCATCCAAACGTCCGACTCGAACCACTAGAGAGAACCCGTGAAGGAAATCCCTAAAACTCACAAAGACCTATACCTTAATTTTTTTATCTCTGGTGACTCAAATATGGTAAAACCTCCCCTAAGCTTCAGAAGAAGCTCAGGTGACCAAGTGGCTTAAACTAATTTTACATATTTTACATCGCTTTGGTGGAATTTTATATCTTATTGTTGTCATACATATTAAAATAACACAAATGAAAAAGTCATTAGGAAAGCACTTGTACCTTTGTCATCAACATGTGTCACTTTTAAAAAAAACCAAAAAAAGAAAGGATTGATCAATAAAACTTTAGCTGTTAAACTTATTAGTTTTCATGTATTTTTTAATAATTTACATCTACACTTTATTTATTTATTTTAATTAAAAAATAACATATATTTTAATTGTTATTTATATATATTAGTTGTAAAATTTCAAAATGAAAGCACGCGTTACTTTGATATGTAAATGAATGTGCAAATCATGTTATTTTTCTTTATAGAATTAAGTAAAGATGTCCTTTTTTTTTTTTTTTTTTGGGTACGATCCACGTTCAATAACAGTTTATATTATTCCTTTTTCAAGTTTAACCCACGCGTACACAAGTTTTATACAAATAATTTTTTTTGGTAACCACGGTTTCCAACCTTTTGGCCGACAAAATGAAGGCACGACCACACGAGTTATTGTGAGATGAAAAAAATACATTAGATTGTACATACATCAACAATGCATGTAATTCTACTTTGAAGTTATGTGGAAAAGCTATTTTTCAAGAGTTATTGCGTGCTACTCAACATGCACAATCTTAATTAAGATCAACTTCAACTCCAAATTAAACGAACTAAAATTATTCGTGCAACGAAAATCTATACAAAATCTTAATTGATACTACTACATAATGAAAAATTTATATAAAAACTCGCTCATACACGGGTATTATAACTATACAAGTATAAAATATTTTATATTATGTTATTAATAAATCTTATTAAACAATCTTGTGAATGCACAAAACAAATTTTAGCATGCCAAGATATAAATTTACATTTTAACCAATTGTATTGTTAAAATCAGATAATATACCATTTTTATGCACAAATAAATCAAACTTAAATGTATATTATGTCTTATGCTAAAACACATTATGTAAGAGCCGTGTGCGTGTGCGGAGTTACATAACAAGTTGCATTTGATAGCATACAATGACATTCCAATGAACATGATGGAACTTGGATGAATTTATTGGGAGGGCCGAATGCTATATCGGTTAATTTGGGATAGTTAAAGTTGTTTTTACTCTAAACAAATATAAGTAAGGTCGCAAAGTTTAAAGAGAACCCGGTCTTCAATGGTCATTTTTTTTTGGGGTAAAATCTACAAATACTTAATGTACTTTCAATTCTAACTCATTATACATAATCAACTAACAAAATTACTATTATGCTCTAAAAAATCTTACACGTTAGTCCCTTTGGTTAAATAATCTTGCAAATACTATCCTCTTTGTCCAACTACCGTTGTTTTAGGGTTATTGATTCAAAAAACCAATTATCAATTATAGTATAATATCTCCAAAGAATCCAAAGGAAATAGGAATTCCGAAGTGTAGTCCAAGTGAAGGTGTGAATGGAATCGTGATTTCAATCGGAAAACGTATCGAAAAGTGGTAAAAGTGAATATTTTGGAAATTATACTAAAAGCAATGAAATAAAAACACTAATAAAGCAATTAATCAAGTAAGGCACGTAAGATTAGCACAAGTAAGCACAAACGTAAAAACGAAATTAAAACGAATAAAACGAATAAAATGATTTAAACTAATTAAATGCTTAATTAATTCTAAAACTATCCAAATAATTCTGAAATTTTTGTGGTAAATACTTTAAGCTATTTCTGATCTAAAAACAATAATATTTTTGAAAAAGCTATTTTGAATAAGCTAATAAAAGCTGAAACAGTTGTGATAAGCTAAAATATAAAAGGAAAAGAAAACTATAAAAGAAAAAGGAATCAAGTACATGACGAGAAAAGACCCTAAGTCGGGCCGGTGAGGTGTGGTGGTGGTGGCGTGGTTCAAATCCCAAAGAAAGATTTCTTTTACAAACTATTTTTTTTTTCTCTTTTTGCAAAACTAATTAACCACTAATATTAAGCAACTTTTATGAAAACTTTTTTGATGGAAAGCTTAAACAAGCCCTGAATAAGCTACTATAAACCAACAGTTAACAAAATTGAAATAAATGGAAAGGATGCACACTGAAAAGCTATGACAGAAATCTAATAAGCCGATCTCGTGGGCACACAAGCTTGCACTAACTCAAATGGGACCTCACAAGCTCAAACAAACAGGAAAACAAGCTTAAACAATCAAATCACCAACCATATCAGTCATATAAAACAATAATAAAAGTTTTTACATTTTCGCTTTTAATATATGAAAGAACATATGAATGGAATGGATGGAATGGAGCGAAATAATGAATGTGAAGAAAATGGAATGGACGGAATGGAATGGAATGAATGGAAAGGAAGAATGTGAATGGAATGAAATGGATGGTAAAATGGATCGAACATGTGGAATGAAAATGGAACGTGATCGAATGGAATGGAAGGACATGGAATGGACGGAATGGGTGCAAAACGAATGAAAACGTGTGAAAACGGATGAATATGTGCAAAAACGAACGAAAATGTGTAAAAACGTAGATAAAACAAACGGCCATTGGACAAAAGGATATATCACAAAAAAGATAACCCTAAAATAACCATGGACAAAAAGATAGATTAAAGATTATTTAACCAAAAGGATTAAAGTGTAAGATTTTTAGAGCATAATAGTAATTTTGTTAGTTGATTATGTATAATGAGTTAGAATTGTAAGTACATTAAGTATTTGTAGATTTTACCCTTTTTTTTTTTTGCGGTAAATACAATTAAAAAAGGGAAAATTCTATATATACCTAAAACAAACTTCATAGTTTCATATTTATCCGAATGACAAGTTTTAATGTATGAGTACAATGCTTTTAAAGCATTTGTTGAGGAAATATGAAATTATGATGTTTGTTTTGGGTATATATGAAATTGACTCATTAAAAAAGAAAGAAAAAAGGAAAGAAAAATAAAAAGAGAAACACAGGGCCCATTACAATAGGTAAAGAAAAGAAAAGATACGATTATTATATCATTACGATACAGTAGGCCCATTAAGAAAGAATTAACCGACAATGTGAATGTATAAAAGGAGATGTCGAATGTTTTTATTCATTCAATTCCAAACCTAGCAGCCGTTTAAAAAAAAATCCAAACCTAGCTACGATTAGTCTAGAGCTAAGCTATGGTTTCAATGACAGAGCTTGGTCTTGATATTCATGAAGAGATACTCGTAAGATTGCGAGTTAGCGATCTCATGCGATGCAAAAGTGTATGTAAGTCATGGAATTCCTTAATCTCAAGTTGTTGTTTTAGTAAATCTCATTTTAACTACATTCACAATAAGAGACGTACTAATGAAATTGGAGATACAAGAATCATCGTTTCCAATGGCGCTAGTAGTATGTGTGTTAATGAATGTTTTTATTGGAGAAAAGGTGAGTGTCATCTTGTTGGTTCTTCTAATGGTCTTGTATGCATCTCTCGTTACTATACTGATTTTTTAGTCGTTAATCCCTCTACTCGCGAGGTGAAAGAACTAAGAAATTTTGATGGTGAGTATAGTCTATGTGTGTCAGGTTTTGGTTATGATTCATCTATAGATGATTTCAAGGTTGTAATAGGATACAAGCCTCTACCTAATGAATACGTTATGTTTGAAGTGTTAGAATTGAAGACAAACATTTGGAGATCAGTTCGTACACGTAAGGGTTATGACATTTTGTATGGGAATGGTATTCTATGCAATGGCGCGATTCACTGGTTGGATCGAGATAACAAGCCATCAAAAATTGTTTCTTTTGATTTATCCAAAGAGGTTTTCAAAAATATCCGCCTACCAAAATTGGATGATCAATATGACTCGTGGACTCTGGGGACTATGAAAGACCGTCTATGCATCTTTCCTCGACCACATGTAAAAAACTTAAGCAAAAATAAGGAAATGGAGATATGGGTAAGGAAAAAGTACAATGCAAATGCGTCTTGGGAACGAAAGTTACCGCCACCTGGTTATGACGTGAACAAAATAATAATGGATTACATTCCCCACAGAAATTTTTTGTCTGGTAATGTTCACATATGGCTGTTAGAAGAAGGTTCAGGTACTCCAGTATTGGTGCGAAGCATTGATCATCCCCACAACAGTGAAGATGTCCGTCCTCATGAGCATATCCGGTTATCCACATATTCGGAATGTAATTATAATTACGATGAGCATGTATTCGTGAAGAGCCTTGTATCTCCTTATGG
>OU343225.1:13790779-13887184 GCA_910596185.1 Chrysanthemum makinoi | reverse complement strand
CTGTGTACTTCGTTCAGTTACGTATTACTCTAATAGATCGTTATGTTTGATGTTAGGTGAAGACAAACATTTGGAGATCAGTTCGTACACCGTAAGAGGTTATAACATTTGTATGGGAATGGTATTCTATCTGATGGCCTTGCTGAATTCACTGGTTGGATCGAGATAACAAGCCATCAAAAATTGTTTCTTTTGATTTATCCAAAGAGGTTTTCAAAAATATCCGCCTACCAAAATTGGATGATCAATATGACTCGTGGACTCTGGGGACTATGAAAGACCGTCTATGCATCTTTCCTCGACCACATGTAAAAAACTTAAGCAAAAATAAGGAAATGGAGATATGGGTAAGGAAAAAGTACAATGCAAATGCGTCTTGGGAACGAAAGTTACCGCCACCTGGTTATGACGTGAACAAAATAATAATGGATTACATTCCCCACAGAAATTTTTTGTCTGGTAATGTTCACATATGGCTGTTAGAAGAAGGTTCAGGTGCTCCAGTATTGGTGCGAAGCATTGATCATCCCCACAACAGTGAAGATGTCCGTCCTCATGAGCATATCCGGTTATCCACATATTCGGAATGTAATTATAATTACGATGAGCATGTATTCGTGAAGATTGTATCTCCCATGTGGGTGATGGTGGCAGGTATAATGGCGGGTGATGGCAATATCAATCAATGATGCTATTTCATTATCTACTCTTTTCTTGTAACGTAATACTAGGTATAATATCCGTGCACGCACGGGATTTTGACAAAAATAATATTTATGTATTTTTCTGGAAATTTTGCTATTTTTAAGTTGATATGTTATAATATATTGAAACTAGTCTCATGACCCGGCCGATGGCCGGGCTAGTCTCATGCACGTTGTTTAATATTAGTAAATTTCATTGGTAGAGTTGGTATAGATGCAAGTTATATAAATGTTTCAATTACTTGTAATAAAATTTCGTTAAAGCGAAGGGCGTGAATGGTTTTAATAGATTGATATATGATACATTTATGGTAAAAAATATTAATGTATATCATATTTCATTGTATAAAAATGAAAAGTTAAATGTAAAAATTTTAATGAAAATAAAAACCACATGAAAAGGGATACTAAATACTAAAAGTGTTTACTAAACATTATAGTTATTAATAAAAGACAATTCAAATTTTGTGTAACACTTCTTTGTAAACAACGTTTGTTGTTTTATTTATGTAGATACCATCGATGTCGCAACAAAGAACCTTCAAGCCTTCTTTTGTTTTAACTCTTGAAACCGCTACATACATTTGTCCGTGTGAAAAACGACTTCTCTTAAAATCCAACCTTTGTGATGTTTGTCCTTGACTCTTGTTTATAGTCATTCCAAAGCAAACTTGGATGGGGAATTGTCGTCTGGTGAGTTTAAAGGGGCATTTTGTTGTCGGATGGGGTAATTATCCTTCTTGGTATTGCACAAATAGTTCCGACATTGCCACCGGATATTATCTTTGTCTCTATAATATTCTTACCCATTGAAGGATTTGCATTCTAGTACCATTACACAAACTAGCTCTTTGATCAATGTTCCTCATACACATTACTGGGCGGGCTAGCTTCATGATCACTACAAGAAAAACAGGTTTTAGTGACAAGCGGTATTTCGTCACTAACAGCAAAAATTCGTCAAAAATCCTACTTAGTGATGAAAAGCGGGTGTAGATCACTTGTAGGTCACAATAGGTCCGTCACGTTTTTTTAGAGTGAAAATGCAAGTCATCATTAATGTTGACAAAATCAGGTTGTCAATAAAAGTTTTGACTACATCTTTCGTCCTGGAAATTTGTCACTAACGGCTATAAGTCATCACTAATTTTGGTCCGATTGACCATAAAAGGTCGTCACAAATGTAACATTACAGTGGCGAACTATGTAAATCACTATTTAGTGAAAAAATATGAGGCTAATAATCATTAGCCATAGATGCAATTTTAGATATTCTCCCGGACACATATAATACTTCAATTGCTATTTCAAAATGCATGTATCAAATAGGTAATGTAAACAATAGCATTAATGCCATTCCGCTTGATTTCACGTATACATCATAAATCGTACAAAGTACATCTTCATACATGTATAAACGTCTAATGTAAAAAAATATCTATGAGAAAGAAAAGTATTTTTCAACATATGGATGCTCAACTCAATGTTGCTTATAGCATACGAAATCAATTGTCACTGCAAAACAAAACAAAAAAAACAATATTACCTTCTGGTAAATGATGCCCAGTTGATACAAGTTTCATTCTTGCATATTATAAACTCATACAGATGTCTATTCTAGTGCTTGAAAACAAGAGATCATAACAAAACTAGTGGGTCACTTGACGCTACTGTGAGTTATGGTTACAAAACTAGTGGGGTTTTCATCTTCTAATAGAAGATCTTGCTAAAGTATCGGATGGCGTGACTACTGAGAGCAGAATTCCAAGGTTTTCTCTAAACCTTTATTGGCTCTTATGTACACCGCCAACTGGTCTTCCAGTGGTGGCTGTTTCGCTAGCGAGTTTAAACCCGCTTATAAGATTCCACTCGGTGACAGCAGCTGTGTAAACAAACACAACCCGCTAAATATCTATTATTTTGTTCTTAATTTTCTATCAGTAGAAAAGCCACGACATTTGTTACAGGTTTACCTACACACAGGTCAATTCGGGTTACTTTATATCTATAACAAGTCAAATGAATAGTATACACATTCAAAATTTGGATTGCCTGTGAAATAATATTAACTTTGTTATCGTTGAAAACTGTTTTGGTCAACATGAATAGATCTTACAAGGTTAGACATAAGAATGAAGAGATCTTACAGAGTTAGACAAAGATTTGATTTCGAGAAGAAATCTTACAGAGTGAGACATAGCCTTCCACTTAGCTCCACCTTCCTTAGCGACCTGTAACCATCACTTAACCTCATCAACTAGAGATCAATATCAATATCATTTTTCAAGGTAAATCAAGACCTTAAATTGATATAATTTGAAATACTAATATATTTTTTATCAGCAATTTACAAGCTTATGTCTATGGAACTTGGTAGTACAATAATATATATAGGCAGACTTAGAAAGGATAAACTATTTCTTGATCACTTGCATTAGATGTTGACTCATCTAATTATCCAAAAAAACATAGATGTCTAGCTATAGTGATGCGAAATTATAGACGTGATTATGGGGGTAATTGGTTTTCAGCCCGTCACTCATGGGTTCAAAAGAAAATGCACCCACATGATCTAGTTAGTAGACTCATTTTTAGTTCTGTCATCTGTGGTATACTTAAACCTCCTAAATCAATAAAAAGGAAAAAAGAAGTTATTTACTGAAATGATAGCATAATTTTTGCATGCTGGTGATTTACTTTTAATTCTGCCCATAAGGTGTTCCGCCGTTCTAGTGTCACCCTAACCTGGCCGAATTTGACGAGTACAAAAGTATCAAGTTTGACCATTATAACAGTGTCTGTTTTGACCCGTTTGCATGACCCAACCAATTTTTCCACCATAAACTTTATTTGTTTTTACTTATCAATGGGGTAAATAGCCTCCATAACCTTTTAAAATGCTTAATCCAACAATAGTTGCTAATCTTTACACCTAGTCCTAGGATTAAGCAGAGGTAACTAATGAGTGAAGCAGTGGTTGTACTAGATGTTTTACTGATAGCCAAAAGTGTGTCATTTTAAGACGCTGAATAAGATATGGACTTATACCTGCATATTCAGCCTGCTGACAAGCTGCGTGTGTTCACCTGCATCATGCCAATTCAGAATTAGGAGGACTATTTCAATAGTTAGAACTTCACTAAAAGCAACAATGATGATGATAGTGGAAACTTCGATAAAAAAATCAAAGTAATAACTGTTTTTATATATTGCTTACAAGACCACGAGAAGGAGCTGAAATCTGTGACTGCTGATATTTTAATATTGTCCAATCGTATACATAATCAAACAGAAACCCTGTAAACGAATTTATGAACTTAGAGTCACTGATACAGGTTTCATATGTGACCTTAAAGCTTTATGTTGTTAATGGTTAGGACCTAGGAGATGTTACCGATAAAGAGGTCATGGAAAATCCTCTCAAGATAACTATAACCTGGTTTGTCCTCAAACCGTAACGAATGAAAATAATGGCAGTATGAGATGAACTATGTTGGATAACCACGGTATAAGGCCTAAGGCCTGAGAAAAAGTTGGAAAGCATCGATTAGCAGAAGCACACAGAAATATAAATATTTAATAGGATAAAAAAAATAGTGTGTCCAATAGTGCAACACCTCTATTGATGTACAAACTTTACTTTTGCTAATCTTCTCATACTTTTGTTTCTTATTTCCTAATTTCAAGCCCTGCCAAGGTAGACTGAACATATAAAAGATAGATATCATTAACGAGAGAGAGACAGAGTAGAAACAGAAGGCATGTTTAAGGATTCACCTTCCTATCAAGAAATACATGAGGACATATCCAAGAGACTCTAAATTAAAATCCCTCCTGCTTTGTTCTTCACATTCAGAAGCAACAAAATATACAAAGTCAATATTCATGAGACGACATGTTCCGTTAAATTGGAAACTAAAATGAATGGTCAGTTGCATTACCTGATTAGCTCTACGTCCTAAGCCCATAAGAAAAGTATCCGGCTTAATGTCACGGTGTTGAAACGACTTGGATTGAACATACTCAATTCGGTTGATCTGAAACAAGCCCCAACATCAGTAAGAAACTATATTTTAAAAGTTGAGACACAAAGATATAAACTGGTAATATTTACCATTTGATCAGCAAGCATAAGAACTGTTTATAAAGAAAATTTCCTGCTACGCAAACTGAATAAATCCTCGAGACTAGGTCCAATCAAATGAGTCTAGGGATTATGGTTCATAAAACATTGAGAGAAACATCTTATTACAGCTACTTACTTCCTCCTTGTAAAATTTTGTATAACGTCTACTCGTATAACAGCCGAGGGTGCTTTGTCTTGACATTTTCCTGAACATACCATCATAGTCAAACAAACACATAGTAAAGACATTTCCTAATTATAAGTTAGGAATAAAATTGTATATTATTGACAGTACACAGACCTTCCCGCCTTATCAACTATAAAAAAGCATAAGTTTGTTAAAGGGGAAACTGTTCAAATACATACTACCGACAAAAAGGTCCTAGCCGATATAGGTCAAACCACATACTGATATAATGCCATACAATCACATTATATGATAAATTATAAGCATAGATAACTAGGAAACTTGATACAAAAATGATGAGAAGTGCAGCTAACTACATGAACCAGCAACACACATACAAGCCATTATAGTATAACAAAAAATCATATTGTCCACACATAATTGATCGGTAAGTTCGTATTGTCACACAAAAAAACATATTAAGCTCATTAATACTACATTAAAGTGCAATAATCAGATACTCGGTTTATGATGCATATCCAAACACCCCTATAACTGACAGTAAAACCGAATGGCAAGCATAGAGTATCTAAAGTTTCTAATGCAGTCTCTAACTTAATTTCACACATACAAAACACTTACAAGTTCCGAACAACGGATATTTTAAGCACATACTACACATCAATTGTTAATTATATTTTAATTTAAGTAGATTGTTCATAGTTCGAAAAAAGTTATTCTACTATTTAGTTCACAGTTAAATGTATTCTGAATATGCAACAACCACAGTAAACAAAATTATCATAACACAAATACTTACGCAAAAACAATGCAATCAGGACATCACTATACAAAATACAAAGAAGCAAAACAGTTCATAATCAGTTTTAATAAGCTATACTAAACGCCGACCGATCGTTATACAAATGCACATCGAATTAACAATTTAAACATTGAGAATCAAAAGGTGAACAAATCACTACCTGAACAACAAATCACTTCATGAAGCGATTGCAGCCGAAAAAATCAAACTAAACACCTCATTCGAATTCATACCGTACGATCACCAACACCGAATTCAAACTTAATCGGTTACTGGATCTATTGCACAAAACGTGTTGTGAGATTATTAGGGCACAAAACTATACTAATCAAATGAGATGAATTGAATTGGGATGGAAGTACTATTTGATTAAAATGAGATGTTAAGACATAATTATCACCGAATAGTTCGATTAGATCCATTGATCATGTAAAATTGGCGGGAAAAACCTGCAAGAAGACATTAGTGTGTGTGAGTTTGTGTGAAATAGTTAGGGTTTGTGTTGAAAAAAATTGGGGAATTTTGGTCAAACAGAATTAAAGTAACTAACCTTGTTTTTATAAAATTTTGGGAGTTTTTTTTATAAGAATTTGGGGGTGTGGTTCACTGTTGTTGGTGCGAAATTACTGAAATAAAAAGGGGGGGTTTTGGTTTGCTTACTTTTCTAGTGATAATAATAAGAATATGATAGATTATGAGTAGAATATAATAAACGAGGTGAAAACCCCCTGCGCGTCTTGCAGATTTTTTTTTAAATTATTGTGTGGCCTTAGATGCGTTGCACTAAATGGGCGACAAATACATAATCACGACTAAATGGGCGACTACCAAGTCTCTCGTTGACATAATCGACTTTCAATAAAATGGGCGACCACCAGTCCCAAAGAAAGTAAAAACCTAGGATGAGAATAATAGCAATGAAAAAAAGGTAGATATAAAAGAGTAGCATTCACCTCATGTACATATATGAGACAACAGTCACTTGCATTTATATTTTAACACTAATTCATGCAAAACCAACTACTTGTTCTTTTCTGGCATCTCATGTAGCCTTCAGATGAGTCTAATTCCATGAGTCGTCTCCAATATTTTCGACCAGCGGTTCTTTTTCGAATATGTAGTCCAAGCTTTTTTCCATTAGCGAGGAGTGGTTGTATGGTTATTTTGCGCATCCATTGGCTGGCAGCGTTGCTCGATCAGGTGCCGCTAACAGATATCATCGATTAATAACTTCATTGTACACGCGTGGATGTAAAAGCGGATATCATCGATTGATTCTTGTTGAGCATTTACATGTTAAATAACCTAAATAGTAAATAAGCAACAACTTTTGTTACATTAAACACTGGTGATTATTAAGTTTAAATGGTAATGCGAATCACCTCATTATACCTAGTAAAAAACTTTTATTTGAGACTTGAAACCACAATATGAAACGGCGATATGAGCCGAAAGAAACTAAAAAAATTTATCACATGTAATGAATACTAAAGTATTAGTCCATATATTTTTGTTTGACTTTAAAGGGTAAGAGGAGGGAAAGGACAGTACTTTCGATTTGAAAAGAGTAAATAATATGCATAATCTATTAGACCTACAAATGAGTGTAATCTTTTTTTTTAAAAAAGTGGAATTTAAGTATGGAAATCACATTTTTAAGAATTGTTGGTTATGCCTCTATATGCAGGTGTTGTCCAATTATGAAGCTGCTATGCCGATTTGAAACATAGAGATACAGAACATGTAGCCATCTAGGGTTGATCAAAATTATCAAAGTGAACCAATTGTTAACTTGTTTTTGTGGTGTAAACAATATTAGTAATTTAAAGTCTTTGCAATATCTATATATAGCCACGTGACTTATTCGGTCATCATTTTAAGTGCATGAATTTGTCCTTTGATTGCGATGCATGGTCTGTAAGAGATGTTGTGTTAGCAAATACGCTCCACTTTTGGAGTGCCGATCATCAGGTTTGGAGATGATCTTTTGATCGGTTGGTCGAATTCTGCTATCGGGTGCGCTTGAAGTACTGCTGGCGGTCGTTTGGCGCAAACACCAATCAAGGACTAACTTTTCCATTGCACTATAATTCATCTCCGTCTTCTTGAGCGCTTTGCTTACAAAGTAGATGGGGTTTATCTTGAATCCCTATCACTTAGTAGCACTAACATGGCTACCTCCATCGGTTGCTGAGATAAGTACATGATCGCTCTTCCCCGGTCGGGGTGCAACAAGTGTTGGGGCGTTGCGAATCTTGTTTGAAGCGATGAAGGCTACTTACGCCTCGTAGTCCAATTTAAGTCACCGCTTCTTTATGCACTTCTTGAGTGTCTTGAAAGGGTAGCCTTGATTTTTCTGCGACTTGGATAGGAACTTGTTTAGGCGAATAACTTTCCATTGAGATTGGACCTCCTTCAGCGTCGCGGTGAGGAAGGTCGATGACCATACTTGTTTTTTTCTAAAGGCATGGTTTATACCATCGGGTTCGATAAGGTATCCAAGAAACATGCCGGTAGCTCCGGTACACTTTTTTAGGTTCACTTCATGTTGATCTCTCGTAGAGTTTTGAACGTTTCCTCAATGTCGTACTAACTTCGCCTTGGTATGGCTCTTTATGACTAGGTCATCAACATAGACTTCTAGGTTTGCGCCCTTTCTTTGAAAGCATTATCTTAACATTTGGTAGGTGGCGCGTTTTCAAGCCAAAGGGCATTTTTGTGTAACAATAAGCCTTGGCTTGTGTGGAAGGCTGTTTTTCGTCTTCTTTAGCCATCGTATTTGATGATATCCTTTGTATCGTCGAGAAACACTTTAATGGATATCCGCACAAAGACTCTTTCCGGTCTATCTCGGTAATGGATAGCAGTCCTTGGACATGCTTTGTTAAGGTCCGTGTAGTCTACACACATACGCCACCTTTGCCGCTCTTCTTTACCATGACTGGATTGGAAAGCCGCGTCGATAATAGACTTCCGCATGATTCCTGCGTCCGCAAGTTTGTGTACCTCCACCGGATTGCTTGCCCTCGCCTGGGGCTGCCCAGCCTTCAGCGTGGTGAGTACCCTTGCCGGTTCGATCTATGCTCATTTATGGAACGTGGTACTCGGTCATGTGTTTTGGTTCCAATGAAAATGTCCAAGTTCTTTTGTAAAGCGCGCCAGCCAGCCGCTTTGCCGTTGTCCGACAATGACCCTCCGATGGATATTTCTGGTCCGGGTATTCGGGGTGAATTGCAACTTTGGATTTGGAATTATGGTTGCACGTTGTTCGGGACTGTGTCGTTTAAGCTTAACGATGTTACATTCTCTATGGAATAGTGGCGTATAGAGTAACAATGCCTCCTTCCGGGAATTTAAGCATCCGCGGTGTTGATGGCACTGCGCGCATGGTGATATCGAGTCTCCGATAATGCCATTATATGGTGATGGAGATTTGATCACCATGAATTCCATCCAGGCCGTCGCCGAATGTTGTTCGTTTCCCGATCTTTGACTAGCGGTCTTATTTGTCCCATCGTATATTTTTCACGTAAAAACCGATCAACGCCCGTCTTGGCGGAGCTTAATTGTGCCGTATTGGTATGACCGCTGAAACAATGCTCATACATTATGTTTGCAGAGGCTCCACCGTCGACATACATGCGGTGGATATCGTGACCCCCGCGTATCTCATAGTGAGTGGTTCCACCTCTGCGTTGTCCGCAGTTAAGGTAGGGAATGAGATTTCCTTTCTACGTGAAAAATCTTGGCACCTTCCGCCTAGTGATTCACGCCATGATTGTATCATGTAGATTGTGTCAGCCTTGTCTTTTGGTGTTTCCTTCTTGTTTCCACCTTTTTGTCTATCCTTTCCCTCTTTGATGTTTTTGACCAAGTGGTCCAATCGCCTTTAACCATCTTGTCGATGAGTGGCGTAGTTGGACGCATTCGTTGGTGGTATGGCCCTTACGTGGTGGTAATCACGGTATTCATTCCAGTCGCGATCCTCCGGAGTGCGCATTTGTGTCGGTCTTGGAAAATTAGCACCTTCAGTTGCGAGTATTTCCTTCGGGGACTTAGTTGCGGTGTATTTGTCATTATCCCTCGGGCTCCCCCAGTTTGCGATAGCTCCTATTGCGGTTACTACCCGGTCATTGGATTGTCTCCTAGGTTGTTCTGTGACCGATAGTTCGATAGTTCCTTTTGCTATATCATTTGCTTCTCCCGGACGGGGACCGAGGCGTTCATGAGTTCATTAAAGGTTTTGAGAATCTTGTCGTTCAACCTCTTGATGAGTTCTGGATTGTTAATCCCGTTCATGAAACCATAGATCTTCAATACTTCTGGGCATGCTTTAACTTGCATGCATTCGTCTTTGAAGCGTTCCATGAATACACTTGTAGACTCTCCTTGGCGCTTGCTTTACCTGGCGAGTTCAACAGGATTTTAGCGACTTCTTCCTTTGAGTAAAGTTTAGGCGAAACGCCTTTCTCAATTCCTCAAATCGTTGATGCTTAAGTGGAAGTTTGCTAAACCAATTCAGCGTTCCCACTAGTGTGGAATTGAACATGTCATCCACACGTGCGGGCAATTTTCAATTGTCGCAGCGGACGACTCAAAATTTGAGGTGATCATCGGATCACCGTTCCATCATAGGTCTTCGTTGGCGGGCATGCGCCTTCTTTTGCTACGAGAAGTCACGGATCGCCGAGTAAACGCATCCACCTTTTGGCGGCGCCAAGGGAGGGATATATCTTCATCCTCCTAGTCATCATATCTATTTACGGACTTCGGTGTCGGTTTCACTATCCTCGTTGTCAGAGAATTTTCAGAGGGCAATTTTTCCTCTTTCGGCGTTTGCGCCGACTGTCCCTCGAGTTTGTACTTAGAGGGCTTTCACTTGGGGAATAGTCCCAATCATCTTGCCCGGATTGCTGCTACCAAGTCTAGTGTGGACATTGGTACGCTTTTCATCTTCATCATTCTCACTCGGATGGTGCGAGTGAGATGTTTCATCCTCCTCAATTTTCCTCGATTCGGTTGAATCTGGGGTAGTCGGCAATCCCTTCCGCTTCTCTTTCGATAGCCAGCGTGAAGTTCGTTCGAGTCGAAATGGTGGAGCTTTCAAGTTCCGACTGATCTCTTCTTCTCTTCCCTTGCATGAGGCGGTTAATGTTTCATAGTTTTGGGATCTGAAAACTTCGGGTGCTAACTCCGTAGCGACCCTCAAGAGTGAGTGCGTTTGTTTCTACCACTATACCCTTATTCGGTCGGTGCTTCGGGTACCTTTGTCGAGTCGGTTCTAGCACCGATTGGAAGGGAGTAGTAAAGACGGTGTGCGATGGGTCTACTCCACTCGTGGTGGTTGTAGTGGCTTGGGTTGTTCCCGAGTGCGGTTCCACCGGAGGAAGATCAAGTCTTGGCACGATCCCTTATTTTTAGCGTGGCCCGGTGTCCCAGTGCCTTAGGAGTTAGTCCACTGCGACTTCTTCCCATAAGGTCATTGCGATCGATTCTTTAGTGCTTTGTCATTCTAGTGTTGGTTCTTAGTGTAGGGTCCCACGGATGGCGCCACTTGTTGATCCAAAAGTTGGGCGTTCTGGTTTGGGCTCCCGGTTCTGTTACCAATTGAGAATTCTGCTTGAGACCCGCACTAAGAGACAAAAGACAGATTAGGCTTACAGGTGATTGTCTCCCGATTATCCTCCGGCGTGAGAGTAATGTCGGTTTAGGGTTTAAGGAAATGGGTTTGAGCTTCGTCCCGCTTAAGAGTATGATTCCCTTTTATATATACGGAATCCTTGTTGGTTCCGTTGTTCCTCAACCTTCAGTATCCGCCTAAGTCGGTTGGAATGATAATCTTCTTATTTAGAAGATAGGATATCTATTCCGGTGATAGCTTTGGGCTTGGGCCTGCATTGAGCCTCTAATTGGTATAGCCCATTTCATTACCGGGCTAAGTGAATGTTGGACTTTAGCCGGTTCGTGACCTGGATGTAGACTATATTCATCGGTAGACTAAAAGGTTTTGTATGCAAAGTTACCTGTACCACAGTAAAGTTCACAGATTCCGCGATACTCTTAAAATCTTTGCATTTGTCCAAATACATGATGTGTTTCTATGTGTTATCAAGTAAACAACCCACACTCAGTTATTGGTATACCTATGTGAATGCGATGGTGAGACATGCCATTAGATATGTCAAAAGGTAAATAGAAACAATGTATTATGTAGTAAAAAGAGGAAATGCTCCTAAAATAAAGATAGAAAAGAATTTGAAAGACCATAACAGTAATATATATATATAAAAAAAAAAAAAAAAAAAACCTTACATGACCGTGTATGCTGAGAATGCGACAATGGTATGTGAATCGAGCAAGCTGAAGCGACTTTCTTTGGATAACTCAAAAGTACCTTGCAAAAATCAAGTTAAATGTAACTAAAGAGAACATGACTAAACCCCAATTATAAGTTCCAACACAAGCTTCTGACCATGCGAACAAATGAATGAATGATCTAAATGATAATGATTCGAATTAAATTTCTTATGATTGGAAAAACGATTCATAGAGTAATTTTAAAATTCCTGACAAGAACAATGTTGCAAGTTTAAGACATATAGCAGCATCAATATAAACCAAAGTGAAGAAACCTTTAACATTAACTTTGATATACCAAGTTTTAGCATACCATTCGGATCACGCATAAAACGATTCACAAATAAAACAAACTATGAATAGCATATGTTATAGATAACGGAAGCAAAAAAAAAATAATTGTTGAAACCTATAGTGAAAATTTAAAAATCACCTACAAATAAAAAAAACCATATCCAAATTAATCTAAATACTAAAAATCCAAAAACAAATAACCAAAACATATCAATGAAACTTCTGGGCGTGTGTGTAGATGTGTCATGTGGATAACATCTATATCTTGACCGAAAACCAAAAAGCATGAAAAAAAAGAAAAAGAAAAAAACAGGAACGGCCAAGCAAATTTTGGGCCACAACTTAGTATACCGGAAGCCATCCCAACAAGCGTATTATCAGGAAAATGGCATTTGCACTACACGTGACGAAGAAAACCATTTTATACTCCACCGACCTAGGCGTATTAAGAAGTATATAGAATAATATAACCTATAAATTATCTTTTCTATTGCTGGCGGAGCACAGAGAAAGAATAGTGACATGGCAAGTATTTTCATCCATTCGATCACTTTATTAATTGATCTAAGCCACATAAATTAGAAGTCAAAGTTTTCTGCTTTTTCTCCTACTTTTTAGTGATTCAGTTTAAGAATTGAGGCACGTTTCCAAATACATGAGGCATGTTTCATAACCGGATAAGTTTGAAAGTAAACACTTTAATTTATAATTTTTTGGTAAAGTTATCTTAAATTTGTACTCAAATTTCTTATCATAATACGTATATACCCGAAACTGCTGCAAATCTCCTTGTGTTGCTCTTTCTTTAGCCTTCGCCAAATAGTACAAAGAACCATCAAACTCACGCCACTCAAATCCAGATGATGCAACTTATAAAGACTTAACCACTGCATATCCATCATGCTGATCATCTCATAACTATTACGAAAAATTCTAAGACTAAGGACGTGCAATTCTGTAAAATTCCCATGTTAAGGAGGTATGATTCCGTTAAATTTGGATCGTGAGAGGTTAAGATACCTAAGGTTCCCAAAAGAAGCTATGAATTTTGGAACTTGGATCCATCCAAAATCATTGCAACTTGTGTCTAGATACTAGAGCTGCTTCAGTTGCATTAGAGATGGACTAATATTCTTTTTCAACATCTTTCAAGCTTCTTCAAAGTCTTTGTATATCAACTCGATGAACAAGACCATTAATGTTATCACAAGCAATCCCGACCCAATTACACCAGTCACTCTGCTCACCAATCCAAGAAGCAAGCCGACATGTTTCATCTATAAGACCTATCGTAATGGTTTGGTCGAACCTACAGTTGGTCAGCCTACAGGACGCGTCCACCCCATTGCATGGGGTTGGTCGTGGGTTATGTTTTTGCATAACTTGCTTGGTCGACCGAGTTCTGTTGGTTTGTTTGTGTGTGAGTGTATATTTTTATATTATTTTTTGGAGTATTTTTTTAAGTGGCGTATGTTTTTTGTGATGATCGGGGTCATCTTATTACACCAACTTGTCCATGAAGAAGGTCATGCTAAGTTAGCGTTGATGTAGTAGGGGTGACCGCTTTCATCTGCAGTCGCTGTTACTAGGCCATGCTTGAACTCAAGAAGTGCTACTCTCTCGCCATCCATGCAGTTAAAAGTTGGACACGTATAAGTCGATGATGTATAACAGGGCCAAATATGTTTAATCCTTTATAAAGGTTGTTGTGATCCTTTATAAAGGTCATTGCATGCTTGAACTCGAGAATCACCAACACGCTGTTATAACTTCATGTTTAATCCTTTATAAAGGTTATTGTGATAATATCTCTTCTCATACTTGCATGCTATATGTTGTATATCTAATATGTTTAACTATTTTTTACAAGGAAAATGACAATACATGTAAACTTTAAAGAGTAAAAGTTGACTTATTTCATAACATTTAAAATCTTTAATCAAACTTTGAACACATACGGCATACTCGTGGGGTCTTTTTTTTTTCAACTTTACACTCGGTTAATATTACTGTAATGGTTGAAAGTATGTGTTCTTTTATGAAAGTATTTATAAAGTTAAAAAGTGTGACCCCGTGCAACGCACGGGTATTGTACTTGTTATTATTTGTTGACCAGTTTTTAATTACTAGTTTGACTTAAAAAAACACTCAACTAAAAAAAAATAAAGTAACTCCTAATACCGTCTTCCACGGGTTATAGGTCACAATACCGTCTTCCACGGTGTATGAGGGAGGTTAAGACGTAGACAGTTATACCCCTACCTAAGGTAGAGAGGCTGCTTCCGGTTCTACCAAAGATAGAAAAAACACTCAACTAAGTAGTATTTAAATATGACCATATAAGTGCTACCACAAATATGTTAAAAATATATTTTATCTAGTTAATGACGAACATTCTTGTCACTAAAGGTAGATTTGAGTGACGAACTTTTATTTCGTCATCAACTTGCGTGACTAAATTAAATTGAAAATATCTATCAAACAATTTTGTGACAAGTTTATGACGAACTATGAGTCTTGTCACAAACTTTTAGTTTGTGACAAAAATTGGTGACGAGTATTTATTTCGTCACTAAATGGTCCAGTTAGTGACGAGAATATGGGTCGTCAAAAAATTGTTTGTCACTAAAAGCACTTTTTCTTGTAGTGGATATTTCTTGATAAGAATATAAACTGTGTAACAAAGGAAATCGTAAATTTATCACAGTGTGGAAGAATAAAGGAACCCAAAATCAAACCATTTGCATCATAAAAAAGTCAAGTATTCATAACATACCACATTGTTAAAAACTTAAAAAAAAATCAAAGCCTATGAAGCCCTTCTTTATAAATAAATCTGGTTGTGCATTTCATAGTTTCCCTCGTTATGACAACAAAAAATGTAACTAAATATCAAATAAGAAACCTAAAACTACCAAATGATCACCATTTTTCAAAGAGCTACTCTTGTTCCTACCTCACGTGCTCCATATGGATAAAGTTTCGCTACTTTCCTACATTAAAAAATGTTAGCGAAAACATATTTATGAATGTTTGGTAAGAACTCCTCTTGGGATGATTGTACCAATCAAAAACCCGATGACGGTGAAACAAAATAACTTTATAATTTGTATTTGACGTACTAAATATTAAAAAAAATAATAATAAATAAAAAAATAAAAAGAATAAAAAAAAACACACAATTTACAATTTTTGGACAAAAAATAGTATTGGTTCAACTCAATCCACCCATTTTACCCTATTTTAACATGTGCCAAAAAGTTACCCGTTAGCCAAGATAATGAGTATAAGTCAAAGCTACAACCTAATTGTATCCGTCTCTATTCATTAAGGTATCCGTAGCCAATAATTGTAGAAGCCGTATATTTCATTATTGTCATGACTCTGCAAATTCTCAATCTTTTCCAGCCCCTCGGCATCTTCAATCAAATGAGCATAGAAATTAACTTCACCATTGTGGAAAGAAATAAGCTCGAGCTCTCTGCTAATTGGTCCACCTATATCTAACAACACCTTAAAGAAATATAAAAAATTTATAATAAGAAATCATTTGTGGTCCTCTACAATATCCTAAAACACTCAATTTACAGCAAAAGGTGAAATTTGACTTTCGAGGGACTTTTACTTCTGTCTCACAAAGCGCATCTGGATAATGTCCTTTTGGTTAGTTTATGTATTATTTTTATAGAAAACAATTAAAGAAAATATTGAGCAATAAAACAGTTGATTATGCGATTATCACAAGTTCAACATCATAAAAACAGCCGAAGTATCTTCCACAACCACATTTAGTACAGCTGATTATCTGATTATTTAAAATCACATAATCATTTTTAAAATGAAAAACCAAACACCCCCTTGAAAGTTGCAGTTGAAAGTAGTTGTTTGACATCAAATACAAAACTATAATATGAAAGAATACCTTTCTGGCTTTCTTGAACTAACAAAGGGGCGTTCATCCTGATAAACATTCTGCTGATACACTTCATCTCCAAGCAAAACTTGAAGTCATGCCTGCACAAGCACCTGAAGCTAATCTTCTAATAATATAATGTTCACCATCAGTTCCCCTAAACAGTTTATGCACGTATGTACCATAACTGTTATGACTTGCGTAACTTCGAAGTAATATTTTTCATACCATGTAGGTGACGCAAGTAAAAAGCTCGACAATGCTATAGGGAAAGGACACGCACTATCTGCAATAGTTTATGAGCCAACATCAAAAAGTATTTATATAAGAGATATGTAATGAAATAGTCTAATGTTACGAAAGATATGAAGTAAGTGGAGTAAGCACCTAAGCAAAGTTACCCTTCCAAATAGCCTTTAAGCCCTTCTTGCTTCCTCACAGATACAAAGGCCTGCAATTCATTTCCATACCTCAAAGCCAAAGCATTCTTAACCCTTGCAACCTGAATAAGTTCTGAAGATGGTCGTTTAAGATGCCAAAGAAATAAACTTGGGTTACTTTGTCTTTATATTGTAAAACAACCGTTTATACTGAAAATATATAAATAAGAATGCATAGATGATAAAAACTTAACGTGGATACTAATAAATTATGATAAGTAAATCATTGACGTGTTTAAAATTGTAACATTTTTACTTTGCTACAATGTCTTAAAACATACGATACACATGTACATAAACTTCTATACACAACACCATACAACCTCAACCATACACCCCTGAACAGATCGGAACACTATTCTAAACACCCCTAAAGCCTATGCCACTTTTAATGATATATACAGCGTAAATGTGTTAATCTACAACTTAAGATAACAACATAAAAATCAATATTAAGTTCAAATTAGTGATAAACTAATGTTGATTGCGTTCTGGATCCCAGTTATTATCCTTAATAAAGAAAGTTGCTTGTATGCCTTTTACCAATTAATACAATATCTTTAGGCTTACACATGGATCAAAAAACAACTGCACTTGAAAATATTTGTTTATTCTTGTTGGCTTCATCGTTAGTCCAATGCAATTTGACAAATTCTCACCCGTGAAACACTTATTCATATACATATTAAAAGCCACAAACATTCTATATAAATTAAAGGCCTCTACATGGTCTCTCGTTGTTTGAAGAAATTGCAAGCAAAGGCCAAATATTCTATTGTGAGGCCGAAGCCGTTTGTTGTGTATGTGCACCTACAACAGTAGGCGTGACCTGGTATTAGGTATTCTTGTTGGCCGAAGCCGTTTGTTGTGTATGTGCACCTACAATAGTAGGCCATACCTCAAACGTTAGATCCTAAATGAGCGAAGTAACCATAATACAATGCTTGGATGGTGAGAGTTTATAACCATAAGCAGCTTATAATCCATAGAATGCTCTAATTTTTGTTTTATTTAATTGTGAGTTTCAATTGCAACGACAGAACGTGATAACCGCCAACGCTTATCGACTGTAATTAACTAACTAACATAAACGTACTTATTTCAAACTTGAACTTATAACTCCTCAAATCAGTTCATACCTTCACATAAACATAACCCATGAAAATAACGCTACACATAGCTCGACACAGCACGTAGTTGTAACTAACAAACCTAAGAACTTCTAAACTCAGAGAAGCATCCATTTTACCTAACAAAATGATCATTAAAACCCAAAACTTTGTATGTTTAACTATGGATTTGCGCCTCGCACATATTATATTGAACTAATGCATGATTCTAAAGAAAATGATTAAGTGAGGTTATAAGTCATAATGTCAAATATGTGTATACATTTAAAGACTCACACCATTCTCACCACAACCATTCTTATAGCATCGTTGTTCGTTAATCAGCAGGTAGGAGCCGAAAATAGACCTGCAAAAAATATGATTATTAGCTATACACTCTATTAAATGACCAACCATCAAAAGAGTTCATTAGAATAGCTTTTTTATGTGATGTTTTCCAGTACCTTTTAAATATTATTCAGGATAGGTGTGCAAAAACCTGAAAGTTAAATAAACGGCTTCCTAAAGGTGGAAGTTTAAGGCAATTCTGGATAATGAAATTTGGTGCAAAAAAGTAACAGCGTGAGCTTTTCCTAAAGGTGGAAGTTTAAGCCAATTCTGGATAGGACCGTCTGTAGGCATTGCTTCTGCGATTGAGTTGTGGCCTGCGCGTTACATTTTTAGATACATAAGTTAAAAGTAAAATTGCATACGGCGGTCAATAAATGTTCCAAAAAGTTAATTATCGGATCACCTCGAGTGACTCAACACCAACGACAGTCTTTTTTATGTAAATTGGACGAAGTTGCTGCTCTTTGTGTAGGTGCACCCAACAAAGCAACAACAATCAGGTAATTAGTATATAGTATTCCGGAATTTGAACAAAGGGGAATTGAATCAAGTAATCACATTACGCAAGCTCATTACAATAGGAGGTTCGATGTGCCAGCAAGTCAACCAAACAATTTTATTAATCAATTGCATATGCTAATTTGAGAAACCAAGTAAGCTCACACCAAGTAAGCTCACAAAACATAATTGATGCACCACAATCAAGTAAAATGAATAAAGACGTTGTTTCTTACTTGTAAAAGCTTTCGTCCCACTTGCATGACAATCCCATTATGTGGTGTTTCTGAATTTAGATTGAGGTAATTGTCTCTTTCAAGTTTAAAATTGTACGTGCAGAGAAAAATTATCGCAGTAAAAACCTGAATCACAGGAGAGTAAATTTATCACGTCATCAGTAACGACCAAAGTTTTCAACTTAATGGTTTTACTTCTGAAAAGTGTGCATTTGGATGTATGTTATGCCTCAAATGTAACAGAGCATAGCTTTGCATATAACTTCCACGCGTTACAAACCAAGCTTGATGGCGGTTGGAATTCAGAGTAGGAGTATGATCTCGGAAGATCTACCAGAAATTAGAAATATAAATAAGGTATCTGCATCATTTCCCATAATTCAAAGCTAATGGTGATTATTCTCAGATTATACTCTTGTACTCGAGATTACAGGACACACACATACATAAATTGATAAATATATCCTAACTATACACACCTACAACTAAGAAACACATCATATGCAGGACGGAAATCATGTAAAAAAAACAACTACTATGCAATGTTTTTTAAGTGCTTAAAAAAATTTACCTTAATAGAGTTCATTAATACCCTTGTGTTCCTTCCTATAATGTACTTTGGTGCTTGAATCTATTCTATATAAACGCATTTATCCGTGATGCTAAATGTTCTGTGCCCATTATCCACCTTGTTTTTTTTAATAAAAAAACAAATGACTATATATATATAAAGGATAAGTGACCGTCTATTTGACGTTCGCAAATCAATCCAGTTATACCTAAATGGGTCAAAATCGCTCAAATGCTCTTTCCAACGGGTATGCCCATTTCCTATAACGTGTTTGCACAGAAATTAGGCATCAGTAATATTGGTTCATCTTCGATAACAAATTTACTACAACTCAAATGAATAAAAATAAAGATCGCAAGTGTAAAGGTGCTGATGTCAACGCATTTTGGGTTATGTTTTGTCTTTTACAGTTCAAACGGGTAAAACTAAAGGATAAGTGACTAAAGTTCTCAAAAAAAGGATCGATTAGAGTAATAATGATGAAGTTACTGCATTCATATTTGACATGTAATTTTTACACAATTTATATTCTCCGACCACTTTTGAGTTTTATCCTATACTTATAGGTCATGTGTTTGAAGCGAGATTTTTTTTAAAACTGTTATTCCAACTGGCATCATTGCAGTTCTCTCATATGTGATGCTGCAATGCAAAATGGGATATTTTTTTAATCAAATCTTGCCACTATATATATGACTTGAACACGTTACAGAAATAGGAAGTCATTTACCTGGCATCCAAGGTCTCCCAGGCCTATAATTTGCTCAACATCAGTGGTTGTTTAGAACTTGCAGCGAAACCTTACTAATCTCATTAACATAAACTTTTCAAAAACTTTGATTCAAACAGCCCCTTAGAAGGTGTTTGGGACTGCATTCAAGCTCTTATCTACATCTGAGTAAGAGAATAATTTGAAGGGTGCTCCAGCCTCCATCCTAACACAATGGTGCTCCAGCCTCCATCCTAACACAATATACAGCGAAGAACCCTGATACATAACATGCACATGTCAAAGACAATAATGTGAACAAAACGGCTCCAAAGTTACCTATAAAGTAAGACATAAACTAAATGCATGAATTTTGTTTACCGAAATTCCAATTCTATTGGTGCTGCCTAAATCAGGCGGTATCAATACCAGCGGCATGGTGCTCTTTCAGGTTTCATACCCTCTGTACATCAAGCAAAAATAAAATAAAAAAGGAGATCGAAATACCATAATCCATTCGGTCAAGGGCTGGTCTACACGATATCAGGAATGTGACTAATAGAGCTAAAAAGTGCTATAGTCATGCTTCCAAATTATGATCAATGGCTAATTTCAAAATAAAAAAAAAAATTGAAAACAAATACCTCAAAATCCTTGGCTGTAAAAAACAATCAAGGCTACCTGCAAAAAAATCAATATAAAAAAGAAGGTTTATGAAATGCTATCATGGATATCAATTAAAAAAAAAAAAAAAAAAAAATCATAAAATTAAGAGTTAATTGCATTTTTGGTCCTTGTGGTTTGCCCAAATTGCAGGTTTGGTCCTCAAAACTTTAAAAGTGTAGCGATAGTCCCTATTTTGAAGTTTAGATTGCATTTTTGGTCCCTGGATAAAGTTAATGACTAAAATACCCTTTGTCTTCTTCAGAAAAAAACAAGGGTAATTTGGTCATTTCACACCGATAAGGACAAAAAATGCAACCCAAACTTCAAAATAGGGACTATTGTTGCACTTTCAAAGTTTTGAGGACCAAACCTGCAATTTGGCCAAACCACAAGGACCAAAAATGCAATTAACTCTAAAATTAATCATAATAACACCTACCCATTGTATTAATTCGTAGATTATTATAAAAATGCAATCATAAAATCAATACAGTCTTCATGATTCTCATGCATTTAAATCAAACATACCGAAAACATGGATATCAATTATAAAATCTTCACATGGTGACCAAATAAACAATAAGAATCAGAAAAATCATAATTGAAAGAAGAAATTGAGATTGAACAAACCTGAGTCGTGGTTGATTTCAAAACTGAAATCAATAATCAAAATCTGTAAATCGAAACAAAAAGTATTTTCTAATTCACCAAAAGTAACCTAATTTGGATTAAAATCGAAAAAATATACCTGATAATGATATTGGTTGATTACTGATGACGCAATACAGATTTTGAATCATCACCAAAAGTATTTTCTAATTCACCAAAAGTAACATAATTTTGAATCATCACAAAAATAGGATGATTTGGTGATTTTCAACGAATGAATCGAGACTTGTTTTAGGATTAGGATTGATTTCTTATGAACGCGGAATGAAAGAGGGAAATGATTGTATTGAACTGAAAGTTGTTAACTACAAAATGGAAGAAGCAGAATACTTATAGGTGGAAAACATGCTTAACCACCTTCTAACAAACAATTAAAAATATTTACAAATTGCACCCTTGTAGTTTGTACATATTGATATATTCTTCATCCTCCCCTCAAGTTGGATGATCAGTTTCCCAACTTGCCAATCAAAATAGAATCTTTGCATGATTTAAAGCCTTAGTCATGACATAGTAAGTTGTTGTGTTGTGGGAATAAAGGCCGTTTCACGGAAACCATCTTGTACTTTTCTCTTTTTGAAATGACGATCCATGTCCAAATGTTTGGATCTTTCATGAAAACAAGGATTAAACCAATTGTTGTGCATATTTGTTGTCACAAAAAAGTGTAATAGGTAGTTTAACTGGAATATGTAAGTCTTTTAAGAGAAACTTAGCTATGATTTCACAAGTAGTGACGCCATAGCTCGTACTCTGCTTACAGAGGACCTGAGACCAGTGGGTTGTTTCTTTGTTTTCCAAGATACCAATGAATGACCCAGAAAGATACAATATCCAGTAAGAGATCTTCTAGTCATTAAACAAGCTGCCCAATCAGCATCTGAAAAAGCCAACGTCACGTAAAAGTGAGGCATGCAAGGAAAAAAGGCCTTTCCTGACACTTCCTTTTAGATTCTTTAACAAATAAATGCCAGCTTGCATATGTAAATCAGTAGGAGCAGAAACAAACTGACTAAGATATTGCACCACATAGGAAATATCTGGTCTTGTCATGGTAAGATAAAGTAATCTTCCTACCAACCTTCTATAAGCTTCAGAGGACTTCAAAGGAGTACCTTTTCCCAAGGAAAGCTTTAAATTTGTTGGCATAGGTGAGGCTACTGGTTTACTTTCTTTGGTTGAGATGAGTACCTTGTGAAGTTCTGCAAATCTCTATCCCCAGAAAATATTTTGCCAATCCTAGATCCTTGATTGTAAATTTCTGATCAAGAGCAAGTTTGGTAGACTGTATTTCCTTTTCACATTACGTGATGAGCATGTCATCAACATATACTAACACAGCTGTAAATTCATCCTTATGCTTCTTGACAAAAAGAGAATAGTCATTTTTGGGTGAACAAAGCCTAGAGACTGTAAGAATTTTGACAACTCATGATTCCATTGTCTAGAGGCTTGTTTAAGGCCATAAAGGGATTTCTTCAATTTACAAACTTGTCCTGTAGAAGCACCAGTGTATCCAGCTGGCGGTTCCATATACAATTCCTCCTCAACAAAACCTTGCAAAAATGCATTGTTAACATCTAATTGGTGGAGTGGCCAACCTTTTGCAGTAGCCAGAGTAATCAGAACTCTCACTGTTGCTAGTTTTGCAAGAGGTGAAAAAGTATGTTTGTAATCCCTTCCTTCCTTTTGATCAAAACCTCTGATAACTAGTCTGGCCTTGTATTTATCAATTGTCCCAACAGCCTTGTATTTGAAGAAATAGCTTTATGCCCAGCTGGTAACACAGTCACTTCCCATGTGTCATTTTCTTCTAAAGCATTAAGTTCAAGGTCCATTGCCTTAACCCATTCGGATGTTGGCTTGTTTATAGGATGAAGGTTACGTAGTTGTAAACACATTAGCTAAAAAGCTATATGATGTGTAGGTATGCCAACAAAGTTCTGTTGAAGTGAACAAAGGATACTTGGGATGAATAGCATTACTTGTGGCGTGTGTTCTGAGAGGCTACAGGATGCTTTGTGACAAAATCCTTTAGCCAAGCTGGTTTAGTTGTATTTCTGGTTGATCTTCTTATGGGAACAAATTCAGTAGAAATTGATGGACCAAGTTGAAGAGGTTCAGTAGAAACTGATGGACCAGGTACAGAACAGGATTCATTAGTTGCATTGATTGTGTTTTCATCTGCTGAAAGCTCATTTTCTTGATCATCAAAAATAGGAACAGAAGAAGAAGGTTGAGTTTGTTCATTAGAATAGCCAAAAGAAGGAAAATCACCTCCATGCCACACAGATGATATTTTTTGTGTTTTGAAAGGAAAGATGTGTTCTTCAAAAGTGACATCTCTACTATGAAAGACTTGTTTAGCAGTGAGATCATACAAAGAATACCCTTTGGAATTGGGAGGATATCCTAGAAGTACACACTTCAAGCCTCTTGGTTCAAGTTTATCTTTATGTGGTAGAGTAACAGAAGCATAACATAAACACCCAATAACTCTTAAATGACTGTAAGAAGGAGCTTTACCATGTAATTTCTCATAAGGAGTCTTCCAATGTAAATTCTTCATTGGCATTCTATTAATGAGATAAGTGGCACTAGTACACAATGCCCCCAAAACCTTATTGGAAAATTGGCTTGAATTCTAATAGCTCTAGCGATCTCTAATAGATGTCTATGTTTTCTTTCTACCACCCCATTTTGTTGAGGTGTATAAGGCATGGACTTAGATGAGTAATTCCTTTGGAGCTTAAGAATGCTAAACATTTCCCATTAACAATCTCAGTACCATTATCTGTTCTTATTGTTTTAATGGTGGA
This sequence comes from Chrysanthemum makinoi, assembly GCA_910596185.1. Classification (NCBI taxonomy): domain Eukaryota; kingdom Viridiplantae; phylum Streptophyta; class Magnoliopsida; order Asterales; family Asteraceae; genus Chrysanthemum; species Chrysanthemum makinoi. Next base: position 13,862,772 of record OU343225.1, on the reverse strand, counting down.
GGAATAGTGATTTTGAACATAAGCCACAAGCGAGATAAAACACTTAGTATCTGATCCTTACTATGAACTAAGTAAGTCCATGTTGCTCTTGTAAAATCATCCACTATAGTAAAGAAGTATTGAGCCCCATTTAGGGCAGGCTTCTTATAAGGCCCCCAAAGATCCATATGTACCAACTCAAATGCAAAAGAACTAAAAGTATTGTTCTTGGGAAAGGACAATTTATGATGTTTAGCAAGAGAACAAATTTCTGTAAATCAGTTGCATTGAATTGTTTACATTCATGAATATGAGACAACTTTGAAAGAGAAGTATGACCAATTCTGGAATGAAAAGTGTGAATGTCTACCTCTTGTGTAGGAAAAACAAAGTTACATACAGACTTATTCACAGACATAGGAAAAGTAGATTGTGTATGAGATTGAGCAAAGATACATTGTGTGATAATGTTGCAAAGTCAAGCATTGGTTTGCAAATGTAGAGACATTTTGCCCTTTACCAACGAACAATCACGATTAGTTGAAGGGTCTGAGAAGGCAAAGTCATTGAGATAAAAATGAGCATCTAAACCTTTATCCTTAATCAATCTACCCACAGATAGCAAATTGAGTTGGAAATCAGGTACATAGAATACATTATCCAATGTGAGAAATGGTGTGATTTTGACTTGACCACAAGATTCTTGATTTTGTCCTACCATCGGGTAAGTGAACAATGATTGGATGTTTCAAGGTTTTGATAGAAATGAATAAATGCAAATGAGGGGACATATGATCGAGGCTCTGTATCACTAATCCAGTCTATTGTAACATTCATGTCGGATGTGAGAATAAAAGGCGAAGTGAAACATGAAAGTATACCTGCATAATGCATAGTAGAACTAGCATGATTTGCATTTGCAGTATTATCAGCAATTCCATTCCCTTTAAACATCTTCATTACTTCGAACATCTGCGTACAAGTTTTTGATCAAACATGCCATTACGTCCCATACCAACACCATTCTCATATCCTAAATCAAAAGGAGTATCTCCAGCCATGTGTTCATCCAAACTTGAATTCACTTGAGCAGCAATTCTTGTACCCTTTTTTCCCTTCTTTCCTTTGTACCAATCAGGATAACCAATTTTCTCAAAACATTGCTCCACCAAATGACCTTCCTGATTACATCCTGTACATACTTTCTTGAACTCATTCCTAGTTGAACCACTTTTATAATTTTTCTTCCTTTGATATCCAGGCTTATTACCATTCAAATTTGCAAAGAAAGTAGTTGGTTCAAAAGAGGGATGAGTCACTTGTTTCTGTTTTTCAATCTGCTGCACAATGTAATAAGCCTTATTGACATTAGGTAATGGATCCATTCCTAAGATCTAGCTCCTAACTGCCTCATATTCATCACTCAATTTCATCAAGAACTGCATCAATTTGGATCTACTATCCATTTCTAAGATCTTATCCAAAATTGCACAAGAACACTCTCTCATCTTACCATAATTACAAGTGGGCAAACCATTAAGATTATGCAATTCATCCCAACATCTTTTAAACTTATTGAAATAAGAAGCAATACCAAGATTACCTTGAGAGATATGACTTAATCTCTTTCTAGTTGGTAGATGAGTGGTCCATTACTTTGACCATATCTTTCAGTTATCTCTTTCCACAACTCACAAGCAGATTGAGTGTACAAGAAAGCATCAGACAACTCAGTAACCATTGAATTCAAAACCCAACATGTAACCATATAGTCACATCTTATCCACCTCTGATAATTCACATCCTTCAATGCTGGCTTAACACACGTCCCATCAATGAACCCTAATTTCAATTTTGCCCCTAACGCCATCTTGATATTTACGCTCCAACGAGAAAGTTACCACCATTAAAAGGTGTAGTCGTCAAAACCATGCGGATGATCGAGAATTAGTAATATGTAAGGGATCATTGATTGAATTGTCAGATGGAATTGGATTATTGATTGAATTAGCAGGTGGAATTGGATTAGTTGTCGCCATTGATGAAAACTAGTAGAAAACCCTAATTCTTGAATCTTGAACAAGCGGTCGATCAATCAAGAAACAATTGAATCGAATCAAGATTCAATTGAAAACAAATCAATTGAATCAAAAATTAGGGTTTAGATTGCGTTTTTTAGGCTCTGATACCATATGAACGCGGAATGAAAGAGGGAAATGATTGTATTGAACTGAAAGTTGTTGACTACAAAATAAAGAAGAAACAGATACTTATAGGTGGAAAAACATGCTTAACCACCTTCTAACAAACAATTAAAAATATTTACAAATTTCACCCTTGTAGTTTGTACATATTGATATATTTTTCATTTCTTGTTTGAAACGTATGTGTAGTTTAATTTTGGGCAATACAAATTGAATTGATTGTGTTGCTGAAGATCAGGATTGGGAGTTTCGTTGTTTTAGGCGTGTGTTCTTGGTTGTGTTTGTGTGTGAAGCGTGTGTAAAAAAATAGGTGGCTTGCGTGTTAATTCTACTTGACATGGCATTTAAGCCTGCCAAGTGGCATTTGTGACATGGCATGTTCCTCTATTATATATGTGGGGAGATTACCGAAGATAACTATATTATAAATTTATAGTTTTAGACCCGTGCGCGCACAAAGGTTTCACATATGTCGTATTAAGGAGGTTTAAGTCGCACAAATTGTGTTTTCGCAGAAGTTTAACTTGGTGAACGTTTGCTTATTTTTAGTTAAATAAGTAGATGTTTTGCATAACCAAAAAAGATTTCGAGATATTTGATGTATTGTCATTTGTACGGAGTATTTCCTTTTGGTTTGTAAGATACGACATTTTATAAAACTTTTCAAATAACAATCGTATACTGCTTTACTTTTTTCCTTTGATAAGCAACTATTCCAATCATGAATTTCATCTAATTTTGAGCAAGTAAAAGGGGTTTCGGTCATCTGCACCCGTATTTGCAACATGAAGAAGTGCATTAGCAGCTCCTATTATAACATCTATTGACCTTTGTAAAAAACTTCCTCGTTTTTCCTTTTTAAAACTTGAAACGGCTTTTAGACTAACTTCTTCTAGTGGTTGATCTTTTTCACATGCCAACTCAACTTGATTATCGATATGCCCATCTACCTTGTATACTTTCATAAGTTCTCTCATGCGTGCATCCATGTGATTTCCAAACTATTAGACTTTCAAGACTAAAGTTAGTAACAAATCTAAATAATTTTCTGGGAACAAATGAAGGGAGCAAAGATGCCCATATTTTAGACTTTACATTATAAGACAACAAATACTTGACATCTGAAGTAGAAATGCTACATACGCCATTAAGGGTCACTTGGCCTTTAAGGTCAATACACGGTCGTTGAACTAACGACCTTACAAAATGACCTTAGTTCTTATAACAGCTATAAGCAGCTTCAACAAAAGTATGAAAGTAATATTGCAAAAACGGAGAGAAAAATAAACTCAAGAACAATACCACAGGACCATCATAGCACCAAAACTAATGAGTAAAACATTTAATTTTCTTAAGTTTAGTCTAATATATGTGGATGTCCTCACATGAATAGCAAATATTCTGGCATTTGGTGACACATTTCTATTTTTGGTAAGTCCTGTCCTAGCTCTCTCCTACAACTTGTTCCCTTGTTATAAACATACGCGCTACGATCAACTCTAGCTCATACCTTCTTATCCTCCTTGTACAAAATCAACACATCAGTTATTGGACTCTAAACATATAAGAAATGGCCCCATGATAAAACAACTCAAATCCTTCTGTTGTACTATTTTTTCAAACTTATATACTTGGCCAAGTTGGTCATAAGAACATACGGACAAACCATGGTGAAAGTGTTGTCATTTACGTACAGATTTTTTAGAGCATTAGGGATTGTTTTACTGGTACACATTGCTTCATAAAATTGGGTTCTTCCTATTAATCATTCTCTTTATATATGTTCGTTAGCGCGACGGGGCGCCTCACGCTTTTTAAAACCCATGTTGTTGAGTGTTGTTGTTGGTGGTGGTGTTGACGTATCACACCCATAAGCATACAAATCAATATGCTCTTAGCACTTTCTAGCTCATAAGTTGTTATAATTGATCTCATCCTTCAAATACTCCAGGAAAATTAACTAAACCAAAACCCCCCTTAGCATCTAAATGTAGATTAGAATTCATTATTTGGCCTTTAGAATAGCAATACAATATTTAACGTTCTAATACTAATGTACTAAAACAGCAACCCAAATACCCATATAAAATAGAACAATCCTTTTGGTATTTTAGCTCTACATTAAGAAAAAAATAATGAACCATTTTGACTTAAAACCAAATCCAACCTTTAATCACCTGTTATAAAAGTTCTTTTTTTACCAGCCTACTGGACTTGCGCGTTAAGCAATCTCTAACGAAATGTTTAATATTCAATATAAATTCTAACAGATAAATATTTAGATATAGATCAGAAACAAAGTATTAGACCCATTATACCCATTGTAACCCATTTTCGATAAAAATCAAATGATGGTAAAAACTGCAATATCTAATATTCTATATCTATCAAACCCATATAGTTTATTATCAAGTACCGGGTAAGGAAGTTGTCCATCGGTAAGTAGATTCCCATTCAAGTTTATTTATAAAAGTTCCAACTCTGAAAATATACCTTTTCAGGCAATGGAGAAAGCATACTTTGTCCATTTAAGGGAAGAAAATATATTTGGAAGCTATTATAAGGATGAAACAGATAAACTTACCAATACTTTACATTTATTCCATAGCGAAGGTAATAATTCCTCGGAGGTCAATTTTTTACTGGAGCTTTTTGTACATTGCACCAATGTGCTTGTCAACCTGTGTTTAAATCATGATTGGTTGTCGTCGTTGTCCACTTCACGTAACAATCAAACATAGAGAACTCAAATATTGTTTGCTAACCTGCAAATGGGATATTAAGAACCATGTTGATTGAAGGTGTTTTTAGTTTACCCATATTCTTGAATCGACTTCACCTAACAATCAAATATAGACAACTCAAATATCGTTAATCAAATAGGCACAACCAAGTAAAACACTCCTATACATATTTTGCCAATGTGGAATAAATCAATGATGTTGACAACCTTTAATTTTTAACTCCAAGAACATTATGGTCAAGTTCTCGATGCAAAGGAGTTTCTCTCCCGGTTTGTGAACATCATGGTCCTTTTCGCCATTGGCAACCAAACCCTTTGTAACCCCTCTTCCTTGCCACTTTTCAACCAATATGAACTTCTTCCTTCTCTAATCTTTCTCTAAATCTTGTCCCATAAGCTAAACTCATTATTCCCGTGTCACCAAAACCTTCACACCAACCATAATTTACGATTTAAGTTGACTGCAGTAAAATCCAATAGCCTGTAAACAGCCGCAGAAGTTAACGCTTTTGAGATACACATTCGAACATACAAATGGGAAAAATGTAATTTTTTCTATACCTTCAAGATCTTGTGAAATTTTGTTAATCTACATCAATAAACTTGATAATAATTCAATGTCTATGGTAACTGCTAAAATACTTGAGAGCAGCATCACAGATATTACATTTTCTTTTCCCTATTACAACAGAACAGTCTCACACAAAGCTTTCCCTCTAGCAAACAACAAATCGTTAAACTTTACACATAATTCAACAATTAAATATAAACAAATGATTAAATATATCATAATCAATAAATAAGTCAAGGACTTGGCTTGGTTAGCTCATGAATATTGTCTTTGAATTCTATGAATATCTATAATCTCTGCTAATAGATACCAAGATTAAGATCCTTATTATAACAATTAAATATATATAAAAAAAATCAAAATACAAATAAAGTACCTCAAATATGATAATATATATTATAACTGACTTTTGAAAAAATATAATCTGTGTCCCCATATCTCATCAGAAAACTGGATTGACTGAATTTGGTCAGTTGATTTTGATTTAGGGTTTTGATATAGTTGGTTTTCGGATACAATGATTCCAATGATATGGGTTCTTCAAATATGTTCTTTGTTCGTCTAAAGGTTAAGGTTTTATGATAGGGTTCTTGATCTTCATGATTCCAGAGGTTTTCTTATTGTTGGTTTAGTGTTAAGGTTATGATCCATGGCTTTGATCCATGGTTCCCTTTTTTTCCCTGGTCGAGTAACACAGTTTGATATCTGTGGATAGCTTGCGCTATTTGAATTTTTATTCTTCTTTGTTTCTTTTCTTTGTTTTACGACTTTTGTATAAAAAGTCCAATCCTTGATTCTGTTAGGGATTTTTCTTCCACTTGTTTACATATTATCTTGTACATCAACTTCATAACAATGTAATATACAAAAGTCCCGCCAGTTTTCTTTCCTTTTAACCTGTATTTGCAGACTTTGATGTGCGTTTTCTAAGTACAAGTTTTAATTTTTAAACACGATTTACCGAATAACAATTTTAAGCACATACGAGCAAGTATACTCGTCCAAACCTAGCTACGATTAGTCTAGAGCTAAGCTATGGTTTCAATGATAGAGCTTGGTCTTGAAGTTCATAAAGAGATACTCGTAAGATTGCAAGTTAGCGATCTCATCCGATTCAAAAGTGTATGTAAGTCATGGAATTCCTTAATCTCGAGTCCTCGTTTTGTTAAATCTCAGCTTAACTACAATTTCAGTAAGAATACTGATGAAATTGGAGATACAAGAATCATCGTTTCCCCTACTAGTGAACTTGTTGGTTTTTCTAATGGCCTTGTATGCAGCTCTCGTCATCACTCTACCAATTATTTAGTCGTTAATCCCTCTACTCGTGAGGTGAAAGAACTAAGAGAACTTCCTCAAGAAGACGCTTATGGTGGGTATAATGTATATGCGTCAGGTTTTGGTTATGATTCATCTATAGATGATTTCAAGGTTAATAGGATACAAGTTTCTACCTAATGAGGGTGGCCTTATGTTAGAATTGAAGACAAATATTTGGAGGTTAGTTGGTGTATCTTATGATTATGATAATTTAAGAGGGGATGGTATCGTATGCAATGGGGCGATTCACTGGTTCGATTGGTATAAGCTGTTGTCCCAAAACTTAGATCGATATATATGTATATTGCAAAGTACATGAAAATGAATAAGTATATATTGTCTAACTCTTGTAAACGAAATACATATGAAAGTTTATATAAGTTTCTAATCAGTATGAATGAACCGGCATGTCCCTTCCTAAAATAACTAACTTTTTGTAACCACCATAACTAACTTTAGCGGTTAATTAACTAACTTTGTAACCGCCAATAACTACTTTTCGGTTACAAACTTTCTATCTAACATGTTTGGTCCTCCATGTTTCTTTCTTTAGAAATGAAGCATAAGTATGGAGATTATTGGTTCACATTCTCCTCCTTAATCTTGATCGTTGCTTCGTCCTAAGTCTTAAACTCCGAGCATTTGTCGCATTGTCACGAACTTCAATCTTGGTAGAGCCTTCGTTAGAATATCTGCTCTTTATAGTTCTCCGTTGACATGTTCCACATTGATGTGCCCATTCTCTACGCATTCACGAATGAAATGGTTGCGAATATCGATGTGCTTGCTTCTTCCATGGCGGGTTCTGACAAGTGCTATTCTTTGGCGTTGTCGACCTTGACATTATCCTTTTCTCTTTCCATCAAGTTAATTCACTAAGTAGTCTTTTTATCCATAAGGCTTGACATGCCATTGCCATGAATTACGATTCACATGATGATGCGCCATTGTTGGTTGCTTACGGTACACAAGGTAATAGGTGATTCTCGAGAATAAAATACTATCCAGTAGTTCCTTTTCGTTGATTCCATAACTCTGTCATTTGTAACTTTTGTAATCTTGCGGTACCTTCTTTCTTGTGCTCCTTGTTCCTTTGATATATCAGTTGCGCTTTTACCTTGGTGATGATCCTTTAGCTCTTGCATGAATTCTTGAGTAGTCAAATTAACTAAGATCCGGTGTCTTGTAGTAGTAAGTACAGACTTCCAATTAAACTTAACAAGGCTGATTCGTCAAGCGAGTTTCCATCTTCCGCCTTGACCAACTTAGTACCCGGATCGATTGGTATATTTGTATCATTACTATCCGTCATACTTGTTTCCTTCAAGATCTTGTTAATATAACATGTTTGCTTGATTGTAATCTCCTCCTGTCTGTGGACTTCTATCCCAAGGTAATAAGCTAACAATCCTAACTCGCTAATTTTAAATTTGTCTTTCATCTGGGATTTAAATTCTTCTATTTCCTTCCTTGGAGTGTCTGTGATTATCAAATCATCTACGTAGACTCCAACTATAAGTGTAGAATTCTTGCTTCTCTTTGTATAAATTGCTTGTTTGAGATTACACTTCTTAAAGTCTAAAGACTTTAAAGTTTGATCAAGCTTCACATTCCAAGCTCTTGGTGCTTGTCTTAAGCCATATAAAGCTTTAGTAAGCTTATAGACTTTTCCAAAATTTCTTTGTTGAGTAAATCCTTCAGGTTGTGTAACGTAGACTTCTTCCTTCAAATCTCCATGTAAAAATGCCGATTTTACATCTAAGTGATGTACTTGCCAACCATGATATGATGCTAATGCTAATATCAAGCTGACTTGTCTCTATCCGAACAATCGGTGCAAATACTTCATCAAGTATATTCCTTGTTCTTGTACATATCCTTTTGCTACTAACCGGTGCTTTTGTATTTAATGATCTTTCCTTTTACATCCCTCTTGGTCTTGTAAACCCATTTGAGTCCTATTGCCTTACGATTTTACGGCAATGTTGTAAGAGTCCGTGTATTATTCTTGTTGATTGAATCCAATTCAATCTCCATGGCCTCAATCCATTTCTCGTCTGTTGATGCTTCCTTATAGTTACGGGGTTCTTCTTCCGTAAATAGTAAACTTTGTGGTTCAACTCTACGTGCATACTTATATATTTCCGTCATATCTTTGTATTCACGTACTGGTGTATCATCAAATCTATCTCTTGAGTTCTCTATAGAACTAGTAGTAGCCTCTTTTTCCTCTTCTGAGTGTGGGTTGTAATTGTATGTCAGTGGTGTGATTGGTGAAACTAGATCAGGAATCTGATCTTGTTCATGATACTTGTTATCACCGTTTTCTGTGTTGACTGGTGTAAGGTTTTCATTTTCAACTCCATCTACCACAAAACTAGCCCAAAATGTGTCTTGTGTACTTGTATCTTCTTCATCATTATTCCAATCCCACGATTTTGTTTCCATAAACTTTACGTCCCTACTAACATGTTTCTTCTTGGCTATTGGATCATATAACCTACATGCTTTTGATCCTTCCTCTACTCCTAAGTAAATCATTGGTATGTTTCTGTCGTCTAGCTTCTTCAAGTGAGGTATTGTTATCTTTGCATAAGCTGTGCATCCGAATATTCTTAGGTTTTCCAGATTTGGTTTTCTATTGTAGAGTGCCTCATATGAAGTTTTATCTGCCAGGGATTTTGTAGGTACCCTATTGAGTATGTAAATTGCATGTTTAACTGCTTCCGCCCAAAAAGTTAAGGGTAACTTCATCGCTTTCATCATACTCCTCGTAGTTGATAACAACGTCTATTTCTTCTCTCACTACTCCCATTCTGTTGTGGTGAGTAAGTCTTGTCAGCTGTGGTGCTATTCCATTTTCCTTCACGGTACTGTGAATTCATTTGATGTAAAATTCACCACCTCTATCTGCATCCTTAATTTCATTCTCATCTTCATTTCTATCTGCCGTCTAAATTCCTTGAATGTACTAAATGCACGATCTTCGATGTCGGAAAGTAGGCCACATAACGATGTACAATGTCCACTAACAAGAAAATGAGTTTCTTGCCAGAGTGTGTGGCTGGACTTATAGGACCACAGAGGTCTCTATATACTAAGTCCAACGGGCTCTTTGATATGAATTTAGCTTGATTTGGAAATGGTGTTCTATTGTGCTTTCCTAATAAAAATGCATCACAAATCATCAGCATGATTATTCTTGGTATTCCTTCCACTAGACCCTTCCTAGTCATCTTGTTGATATCGTCACAGTTCAGATGACCTAATCTAGCATGCCATGACCATGCTTGGTTATCTACATTTGCTAAGAGACATACTGGTTGCTTTTATATGTAGTTGAATACTTGGTCGATTCTTAGATCTTTCAACCTTCATCAACAACTTCTTGCTTTTATCATACAAAGTCAATTTGTTTCCGTCCATAATGACCTAACAACCTATCTCAAGTAAGTTGTCCTAGACTTAGTATGTTGCTCTTGAGGTTTGGTATATAGTATACATCCGATACTATCTTATGTTCCTGGTTTCTACAACCTAAAAATATAGACCCTCTACCCATTATACACACATCTGATCCATCTCCAAAATGTACTCATCCTGTTATGCTTTCATCAATATCCCAAAAATGACTCTTTATTCCGGTCATATGGTTACTTGCACGATTATCTAAATACCATATGCTTGTATCCGATGTAGCATATTTTCGTGGTTGAATTTGGCCTTCATTCAACAACACTTCCTCGTGTTCAATTTAGGTGCATAGTCATTAATAGTGATGGTTCATCGATCTCCTCGAAGATAAGGTTTGATTGTTCATGAGTTCTTTGATGTTCCTCTACAATCTTTCTTAAGATGTCCAATTTTCGACACTTAGTAACATCGTACTTTACTCAAATCCCACTCACTTTTATTCTTATCCGAATTTCCTTTGTGATTTGAGTTCCCTTATTGTGAGTTATTTCTATTTCTATTATTCGCGGGTTCCTCGTGAGAAATTTGATTTCCCTCCCGTTTATAAAAACATTATGTTTCACGGTGTTGCATGTGTCACGAATAATAAGTTTTCTGCTTTCTACTTGCCTCCTTTGGGGTTTTATCCTTTCCTCAAATGCCTTGAGTCTTCGGTGATCTCATCTAAAGTGATATCGTCGAGATCACTTGTCTTTTCTATGGATGCTCCGTCTGCGAATGAACCTATAAACGGTGTGGAGTCTAATAATTTTATTACTAAAGTGATTCATCCAAAGTTTTCCCTAATTCTTTTGCCTTCCTTGTAGCCATTTAGTTTAGTCGTAAATGCATCCACCGTCTCATCTTCCTTCATCGGAAGTGAGTTAAACCCAATCATCAATGATTGTAACCGTGTTTGCTGCACTTTCTCTTCTCCAACGTGTCTTTTATTTAACGAATCCCATAATTCCTTAGCCGTTTTATAACCCGCTACTTGTAAAATCACATCTTGGTCAGCAGATATAGGAAGGCGCCGTTTCCTTATCCTTCTTATCATCTACATGCGTGTCTTCCTTAGGTTCTATTGCTTCCCATAAAGCTTGATTATGCCTCTAGTATAACCTTAATTTGTATAGCCCAAACTGTGTACTTTGTGGTTTTCAACTTAGGGCATTGATATTGTGCAATAGGTGTTACGGGTTTTGGTGTAGTTGATGTGTTTGTTGTATCGTCACCGGCCATCTTAAAAATGCTTATTATCTTCACTTTCTAATCTAATGAGAATTATCCTTCCTAGTATGGTATCTCTACTAATATGGGAATATCTAATCTTCCATGAATCCTAATAATGCAGGATCAATAAATAGTTCTCGGGATTTCCTAATAGTACAAAATAACTATTATATACTATCCTAATATAATTGAAATCCAGAAAATTTTAACTTATGACCTCGATGTTGTGATGAACACAAATGTATTCCCTTTGTCTTGCGTTAGTAAATATCGTTTACCAACGTTTGTTGTTATTCCCAAGTTGGTTCCCTCGTTTCCTTGCCTCGTTGTAGTTGTTTCCAATCTCCAATTCGTACCCCTCGGTGTCTTTTCCTTGTGTTCGAACTTTTACCCTTTGAATCAAAAATCACCAAGTTTTTTCTTTTCCCTTCTAGTGTCAAATTGTCTTTTCAAACGAGTATCCAAAAACAAAAAACGTATGTCTTTGTTTTTCTTTCTTCAAAATCCTGTCTTGAACCAACAAGGTCTCTTCTTCTAATTTTCTTTCTTACGAACCAAATAGAATCCCTAGGCCTCCTTTGTTGTTGAATTGGTTTGTACCAATAAGGCAAACAAAATTGCTTTCTTTCTTTACTCGCTTATACCACACTAACATGTTGCTTTCCTTGTATGTTGTTCTTGATTCCTTTGTTTGCTCCGAAATCTAAAAACCTTTCCTACGTACAAAACTTGGTACCAATTTGCTAACCTTCACCGAAACAAAACAAATATGTTTGTTTCTGATTTTTCTTCCCCGTTGTTGTTGTTTCCTTTTGTCGTCCCGACACTTCTTCACACAATTTCTGAGTGCTCTACTTCTTACTTGTCATGTATACGTTTTCAATTTCTCTCCACAACAACGTTTCCCCGCGTCATACCCCGCGTTTTCTTCTACCTTGTGTCTTGTTCTAACCGGTTTCACAAAGTCTTTGTCCCACTCGTTCTCTAACCGAACAAAGTGCCCTTTCCTTGCCTATGTCGCGTTAAAGCAAACACAAAAGAAAGTATCGTTGGTACCTTTCCACTCTTGTTCCACGTTTTCTGCATCAAGAGTTTCCTTCCTTCCCTTCGTTGTCACCAACAAAGTTTCGCCCACCAATTTTGTTTGATGTAAATGTTTGCAGTATCCTACATAAATGATCGTGCACTACCTTCTACGTATCCTTATTCAAGTGTTTGTTTCTCTTGGAAGAGAAGAGAAAACAAAAAATTCTTCGTGCCTACTGAACGTGATGTACACAGCGTGTTCCCTTGGGTTGTGTCGTTAGTATTTTGGTAACCAAAATGAAGCGTATAACCACTTGCTCTTGATGCCAATTGTTGTCCCAAAACTTAGATCGATATATATGTATATTGCAAATTATATGAAAATGAATAAGTATATATTGTCTAACTCTTGTAAACGAAATACATATGAAAGTATATATAGGTTTCTAATCGGTGTGAATGAACCGACATGTCCCTTCCTAAAATAACTAACTTTCTATAACCGCCATAACTAACTTTAGCGGTTAATTAACTAACTTTGTAACCGCCAATAACTACTTTTCAGTTACAAACTTTCTATCTAACATCCATGTTTCTTTGTTTCGAAATGAAGCATAAGTATCGAGATTATTGGTTCACATAAGCCATCAAGAACTGTTTCTTTTGATTTATCCAAAGAGGTTTCTAGAGAAATCCCCCTACCAAAACTGGATGATCAATATGAGTCGTGGACTTTAGGGACTATAAAAAACCATCTATGCATCTTTCCTCGACCAGATAACAACTTAAGAAAAAATAAGGAAATGAAGATATGGGTAATGAGAAACTACAATGTACAAGAGTCTTGGGAACGAGAGTTACCGCCACCTGGTTATGAAGCAAACAAAATAAGGATGTATTACAATCCCCGAAATTTCATGTCCGGAGGTGTTCACATGGTCATAGTTAAGGTTCACGTGCTCAAGTATTGGTGCGAAGCATTGAACCTCCCCACTAATATTACCAAGGACATTACGTGCATATTGAAAATGCTCATATCTGGTTATCCACAAATTTGGAATGTGATTCTAATTATAATGACCATGTATTTGTCAGGAGCCTTGTATCTCCACATGGCAATGGTAATTGTAATGAGGGGAGAATGAAGAGAAAAAGGAAAAATTGTTGGTTTTATGGATATAAATTAGTAGACGTGAGTTAGGATCGAACTCGAGATCACAGGATTGCGCACTTTACGTATGAGGATTAAAGTTAATAATTAAATGTAATAGTTATATTAATTTATTAATTAAACGAAATAACATAACGGACGTTAAGTAATTAGTTGTAATGGACTAACGGTCGTTAAATGTAATTGGAAAAGGACTAAGTTGTAAATATTGGGAAGGTTCCGGAATCCCCTTGTGGGATTACAACCGATCGGCCACAAAGGACCCAAACCCAATCCAACTACAACTCAAACTTGTTCACCAAGTTTGTTTGGGTATAAATACAAAACCAAGGGTGTTTGTAATTTATCTCTTGTACTCATTAAGCTAAACCTAAATTTTTTGTGTGTGTTTTCTTGCATAATTCGGTATAGTACATGTGTACAGGAAAGTGGTACTAACACATTATTGTTAGTATTCTTGGATTGAATTACAAAACGGTAAGGGTTAATTCACATAATCCTAATAAAATCAAATTAGAGTTCTTCCAATTGCTAGTTTGTGGATTTGATTCTTGTTCGGCTAGAATCAAGAATGGTACGCATATTCTTCTTTATGTTATTTAATTATTCGTTAATAAATCCTATACGCTTCCGCATGTATACTTTGATGTTTTGTGTTTTATTTATTGAATATCATGACATATAATTCCAACAGTGGCATCACGAGTCATTGGTTTTAATGAGTAATTAATTACTAAATGCGTAAAAAACGAATAATTGTATGTTGTTTGATATGGTTATCTAGGGTTTGATTATTTTTTTTATATGGGTCGATTTGTTTTGGGGCGTACCACAATTTTTTTTTATTGTCGACACATTAAAATTATTATTAGGGTTTGAAAATTGTTTGCTAACCTTATCGAAATCTAGAATTAATATATATGTTACGTGATTAATTCATGTATAATATGTTATGTGACATGGAATTATTAATATGCAATCTTGTGACTATTTGAATAATTGTTATGATATATCTATGATGACACATGCATGTTTGTCATGGATAGTTGCTTGTATTATATGTTTAATTGTTACAATATCTTTATCACATGTTTATTTATGATAAATCTTGAATTGGGGAAGAATCCAATTATATATATTAATGAATCAATTATGTGCAATTTGGTATATTTTTAACAGTTTACTTAACGACTGGTTTGTATGTGGCTCACTTTCAATTGAGAGAGTGAAAGCCCTAATTAATATATACATTTAATTAACCTAGACATCGATTATTAATAGGGTTTATTGAATAAGTTGCATGTGGCTACTTGTTTACACATATTAAATTGTTTATTATGTGCGCATTTTTTTGTTGTTTATTTTTATTTGTTTACTTATTTGTTTATTATGTTAGACAGTGTTAAACGAAGGGTAATTTTGAATAGAAAAATAATACGGACTAAGCAATGGTGAAATTTAATTTGTTTTGAAGAGTTAAATTTTCAATAGTTAATTGATAGATGATTTTGGTACAAATAGTGAGAACGGCTCACCCAATTTGACTGATGCGGTAGGAAGTACTGGAGGGGAGCACATTAAATTATGTACCCTAAAGAGAGAGGTTGTTTCAAATACCACCAAACTCTCCGTTTGCTTATGAGTCAAATTGAGTTACCAAGCAGGCTATGCGTGATAAAATCATCTTAAGGGCTTAATTAGTTTTAATTCCATGCGCCACTTCGGTGGTAATTATACGAAACACTAAGTGTTTACACTTATGCAAAAGTACGGTATAATGGATGATAATTAACGCTAAATTCCTTGATTGGTGAACCCAATAGCTCAATCAAAACTTTGATAATTTGATCTTTATGAATTGGTAATAAAAGGTTTTTTATTAAAATTTATGCTACAAGATGAATGCATGACATCTTTGTACATATTTGATTTGACCACATAAAATCAAAACTAGTACCCTTATAAATTAAGTTATATGCCATCTAATTAAAGAGACACTTGAAGTTACAATTTACGTCATGACAAGATTCTTGGCGAGATTGTGATGGGAGGTAAATCTTTATGTAAAGTGGAACTTACATGAACATATTTGCAGTTCTTTAAGTTAGACACTAAGTTGAGTAGGAAGTGAGCGGACTCAAGGCATAAGATGGGATGAAACATTTTTATATTTGCAATAGCGTTGGAAAATATAAATCCCATAATGACCTAGGAATTGGAAATTGTTTGCCAATTATTGTTCGGCCAGTTACCTTATTATATGCTTTCGTTACTAGCGAGATCAAGCGATGTAATGAAACTATGATAATTGGATCTAGTTTTAGAAAATTATATGGTTATATATTTATATTACCTTGGGTATATTTAATTTTCTTGAGAAGTTGTATTATCGAAAATACTAATACTTGAACTATTTCTGTAGAAATGGCTCAAAACAACGATAACACTAACACTGCACTAAATTCTGCGTTCAAAAGCTTTTTGATCGAGAAAAGTTAGAAGCTCTAAGAATTTCAATGATTGGCACCGCTCTTTGAGAATTATGCAGTAGAGTTCTGTCGGTTGAATTATCGTACTACTTGTTCCTGTGAACCAGAAGCTGACGCTCCTCAAGCTGAAAAGGATACTTGGAAAATTGAGTATAAGCGTCATAATGATGTGGCTTGCTTAATGTTGGGAATGATGGAACCTGCTCTTCAAAAATAGTTCAAAAACTATTTCCCATTTGTCATTCTTGATGAACTTCGAACTATGTTCGAGAAACCAGCTGCTGTCGAAATTTATGATTTGATCGATGCATTACACAGCTACAAGCAGGGAGAGGGTAAACCCGTAAGTGCTCATGTATTGGAAATGAAAGGTTACATGGACCAATTAAAAGCACTTGGAAAAACTTATGAAGATGATATGGCCGTGAACTTGATCAACAGATCCCTTAACAAGGATTTTAATGGTTTTGTTCGGAACTTCAATATGCACTGCGTAGGGAAGAAAATTACTGACCTACACGCATTGCTAGTTGATTATGAAAAAGGATTACCTCCAAAGGCTCCTACTCCCCAAGTACTTGCTATTCAGGGTGGAAGGATAAATAGGCCAAAACCGCAGCGTGCGAACAACAAGAAGGTGAAGGGCAAAGGGAAAGTTGATAAATGTAAAAAGGTTATGGCCTATCAACCAGAATCCAAGAAGTACCCTACTCCTAGGAAGGAAAATGATAAAAAGGATCAAGCATGCCACACTACAAGGTCTTTGGGCATTGGAAGAGAAACTGTGCTCTCTATCTTGATGAATTGCCGGCAAATAAGATGAAGTATGACGGGTCCTTAGGCGCCGGTTCTTCAGGTGATCTATTTGTCATTGAATTATTTACTCTAAATCATAAAATTCACGGGTATATGATACGGATGTGGTATTCACATTTGTAATACTACTGAGGATTTAGAGTGGAAAGGAAGCTAGCCTATAGGCAATATATACTGCACGTGGCAATGGGGCACATCACTATTTGAAGCCATAGGAGCGTTTAGTTTAGTATTGCCTTGAGGCTTAGTACTATTATTGAACAATTGTCATTACGCACCATCTATAATTAGAGGTGTTGTTTCCTTTTCAATTTTGTTGGATGATGGTTTTACTCATACTATTTCACGTAATGGAATTTCTGTTTCTTTAAATGGTGTATTTTATTTTAATGCAATTACTGTGAATGGTGTGTTTGAAATTGATGTGATTGGAAATGAATCTAACAAATATAATAATTCGATGTTTAGCATCAATAAGAAAATAAAGTTGTACTTGAATTCTTCTTATCTTTGGCATTGTAGACTTGCTCATATAGGCAAGGCTCGCATGCATAAGTTGCAACAAGAAGGGCTTTGCAAAATATCAATGATGAATCATTTGATAAATGTGAGTCATGCATATATGGGAAGATGACGAAGAAACCTTTTCATAGCAATATGGAGAGGGCTTGTGATCTACTTGGTCTTATTAATACTGATGTGTGTGGACCACTTATGTAACACCCCAACCCGAAAAGGGTAGAAGTGTCACATTCTGGTGTCGTATCAGAACATACAAATTAAATTTTACAAACGGAAGCCTTATAAAATAAATTTCCAAGTCATATAAACGAATGACTTACAAGGAAGATTACAAAATCCAATGTGTCTAAAATAAAATGAAATCTCAAAACAATAGCCCATCAAAATAAGTCCAAAATCATAAGGTAACTAGGGTTGGTCCACTCAGATAATCCAACTCTCAGCCCATCAAAGCCCATCTTGAAATCTAAAACCTGCCGTAGGAAAGGAAATGCGGCTGAGCTTAAAGCCCATGAGCAGATATACTTGAAGCAGCTAAATAAAATCGAAATCGAAATGAAATAAGGAAGCTGATAACAAGGTTATAGCGAAAGGGAACAATGAGTCGATGAGAATCCTGTGAGAAACACAATTATCAGATATCGGAAAGAACACATAGCAAGGAGAAGACAGCGAACAAGCGCATCCAGAACATACATATAATCACATATAAGCAAGCAGACATACAAGCACACGACCAATTCAAGCATAACAATTAGCATCCACTCAACATAAGAATAGTATGCAATCAAATCAGAACATAAATAAGCCAAATGGAAACTAAAAGCAAGCGGAAGCACTTAATTAAGAAATGAGCATGGCAATCAAACAAGACAAATAACCTGAGTTAATAACATATGATATCATAACAGATATAAGCATGGTCGGCAATTAGCATGAAACACCAGCGGATAATCATAGCCATGAACATAATTTAAATGGAGTATCCATAATAAGCGAGACAAATCAACTAATTACACTAAACATGATCACCAGGACCAATCAAGGTTCACATAACAGGAAGGTAACATATATTGAGATGACCACGGTTGAATCATACAATACGCCTATTAATCACATCGTAACGGATAAGCATAATCACATAGAACATGTAACAACATAATCAAATTCAAAATCATATATAATAACCGGTGCATTAGAATGGAATGGTGGTAGAATGAGTCACATAAGAGTCTGAGTAATGGACAATTAATGAGAATATAGATGCGTTGGGGAATACGGAAGGTTCAATATAGGTATATCAACGATTGTAAAGGTTGTTGAAAATCTACCACGAGCCCAAACCAAACAAACCATATCATATCATAGTAACCATTGCATTGGAGGGTACCTTCGGAATACAGAGATCAATAGGAGGAGACCTCGGTAACCAATGGAGTAGCTAACTCAATTTGTGAAGATCGTATTGTACACGACATCATTCACAGACAGAATCATAACATATCAGATATGAGAACAAATCTAGGATGCATCCATACGCCCTGCAGACAAATAGTGGCCATACAAAAATATATCGAGCTCATAATCGGATATGAGAATGACGGTTGTAACATCACTCACATTACACACTAGAGTCATGCCATTGGTGCATCAATGAAACGGACATGGAACCCCCATGCCTAGTGATAGCTTCGGGTCTCAAACCCGACATGTCAAAGCAAGGTCATATCATACGGATTCATATCAAAGGTTTAAAAGTCAAAGGTTCATATCAAAGTCCATATCACATGTTCATAATCAAAGGTGCATATCAAAGGTTCATAATCGAAGGTTCATATCATTGGTTCACATTAAACAATTCACGGAGATTCAATAAAAGGGAGCATAAGCGAGAGTTATAGGGAAGCCCTAGTAAGAAGGCTCGAGCAAAGGATAATAGTTCAAAACAATATCGAAGATGTAAGCGAATCATGAAACCCCTACGAAAGGGATAGAATATCTGTACCTTATCGCCAATGAAAGGAAAGCAAACGAATGAATGAACACGAAAACACTTGTCACGTCTCCTCCAACGAATCTACACGATTGATTCGTATAATACTTATTAGCTCATTTAAATCATAGCGATTAATCGCATTAATATTTTTAGAGTTATAAGCGTATTCTCATTTTTAGTAATAGACCGAATTAAAATACTTTAGGGTAATAATCATTAATTAGCCAAACTTAGGGGTTACAAATGATAAAATGGTAAATTTAAAGGTTTAATATGACAAGTATCCTATTTTAAGGCTTTATTAAATAATACTTCAAAATATAGGATTAGCATGGTAAATTTTCTCAAAGTTTAAGGTTTACATGGTCATTATCTCAATGCATATGGTTTATTTTGTAACTTATCTCAAAGTGATTTGTAATGTAAATAAAGTAATGATTTCATTCTAGTAATATTTTGTACGTCAAATATAAAAGTAAGTAGTACACTTCTTAATCATATATTTCCATATATATATATATATATATATATATATATTTATATATATATATATACCATATGCCATATCATGCAATCATGTATGTAATTTATGTATTAGGTTCTCATGGCTTTACTTTAATATTAATGAGACATGCTTTAAGGACAAAAGGCATCGCATTAGTTGTACCATATCCACTAGCCAACCATGGGACACAATTCCACACATGTTCCCCACTTGAAATCCTTTACCTCTATAATCAGGATATAAATTAATCTCTATATCACCTTTTCATGTAATGAGTTCTATCTTCATATAATGTTTCAATTGTCCAGATTTAAAACGTATTTAACAAAGTCCATACATTAGAATTTTTAAAACGCGACTCCAAAACAGTTTACGTGTCCATCTTTTTCCAAAGCGACTTATACCCAGGATTTTTAACATGATTTTATGTAGTTCTTCGTTAACATTTTATGAGAATGAAAATTCGTACATGGTGCATGCGAAAGAGAGAAAACCCACGACACTAATATGAAACAACATAAAGAAAGTGACGGAATGACAAACGATTTACCCGCGTAGAGACGAAACAAGAAATCAAGAAGTCGAGTCCACGCTTAGCCGCAATGACTCTCGACCAGGAGCAAACCCGAACAGTCTGCGACCAAAATACCCACGACAAGACAATAAAACCATCAACCACCTTTCTTCCCGCCAGGTCACGGTGGCGGTAGCAACTCCCAACCAAAAACCAGTCCAACACGTCGCACTACTGCGTGATTTCAGACTAAACTCCTCTTGGAACCGTTGTTGTCGACGAGAAAATATGAGGGAAGGAGAAAGATGTATGTTGCCGTCACCATGGAAAGGAGGGAGCTAGGGTTTTATGAATTTTGAAAGTGTGAATGTAAGTTACAAAGTGGGGTGATAAATGGAATTAAATGAGAGGATCATGGGAAGTAAATGGGCATCAATATTGGCGAATAGGGGGATGAGATCTTTGACTCAATCAATGTAAATTCATTTACCTTAATCACATTTGTGTTAGTTTTATTTCAAGTTAATGTGTCTAGTAAACTTGTACATAATTAGGTAGTCCATGTAACTTATATAATGTGTTATATTCAAATCGAAGATGAAGTAAGAGTTATTATTACTGGCACAGTTAGCTATGTACGAGTTAGGTTAGAACCAAATTCAATGAGCTCGAAGTATTGTGCATATTTTACGTATTCAATAAATATTAAATCTGAGGGCATAATAGTCTTTTTACACGTTTAGATTTTTAGGGTTTTACAACTTAGACATGTGTCAAAGAGAGGTGCTAGCTACTTCTTAACCTTACTGATGATTTTAGCCGTTATGGTTATGTTTATTTACTTAAGCATAAACATGAGGTGTTTGAAACAATTAAGGTTTTCAAAGGAGAAATGAAACGGTGGGAAAGATTAAAGCTCTTCGATCCGATAGAGGCAGTATATCTAAGCCAAGAGTTTAAAGATTACTTAGCAGAGAATGGAATTGTCAGAATCTCACTTCTCATATACTCCACAACAAAATGGTGTATGCGAGAGAAGAAATCATACATTGTTGGACATGATACGATCTATGTTTAATCTTACTACTCTACCTTTATCCTTTTGGGATTATGCTTTAGAATCAACTTTTAGCATTCTAAATATGGTTCCCACAAAGAAGGTTGATAAGACACCATATGAAATATGGCATGTTAAAGCTCCTAACTTGTCTTATTTAAAGGTGCGGGGTTGCGTATTATGTTAGAGCGTGACTCACAGGATAAACTCCAACAAGATCGTAAAAGTAATCTTCGTAGGATACCCTAAGGAAACTATGGTTTACTACTTCTACTATCAACTGAAATAAAGTAATTGTTTCTTTGGGTATGGAGATTTTCTTGAAAGTGATCTCATATCTCAAAAATTGATTGGGAGAGTTTATGATCTAGAAGATGATCAAGAAGATGCATTACCTCCGAAAACACTAACATTACCTCGGTAGAACACGATGATCTGGTCCTCCACCGAAGTTGAAGTGATTCCGTTCGTAGATCCGTAAGGTCTACGTGCACTGAACATCTATGTCTTAACGTAGAGGTTGAGGAAACTATGTTAGGAGAT
Organism: Chrysanthemum makinoi; assembly: GCA_910596185.1. NCBI lineage: Eukaryota > Viridiplantae > Streptophyta > Magnoliopsida > Asterales > Asteraceae > Chrysanthemum > Chrysanthemum makinoi. The sequence goes on along the minus strand of OU343225.1, from coordinate 13,840,630 downwards.
CTTGGAGAGCCTACTCGTTATAAAGCTGCCATGGCAAGTCCTGAAAAGGAAAAATGGCAAGTTGCAATGAATGGGAAAATGCAATCCATGAGAGAAAATGAAGTATGGGAAGAGGTCGATTTACCTCCAAATGCCAAGGTGGTTGGAAGTAAGTGGCTCTATAAAATTAAGATTGACATGGATGGCAATGCACACATCTATAAAGCTCGTCTAGTTGCGCAAGGTTTTACACAAACTTATGGCATAGATTACGAGGAGACCTTTTCTCATGTAGCAAACATTAGAGCTATTAGAATTCTCATAGCTATAGCAGCATACTATGACTATGAGATATGGCAAATGAATGCCAAAACCGCCTTCTTGAATGGTCGCTAGATGAAGACATCTATATGAAGCAACCGAGGGGTTTTGTGAATCCACAATTTCCAAACCGTGTATGCAAACTTCAAAGGTCCATTTATGGATTGAAGCAAAGCATCGAGGCAATGGAATAAAAGATTTGATGAAGAAATCAAAAAGTATGGATTTATTCAAAATCTTGATGAGCCATGTGTATATTACAAAGTTAGTGGGAGTGATGTAATTTTCCTTATCCTTTATGTCGATGACATATTAATTATGGGAAATGACATATTAATTATGTGTGCTTACATTGATAAAATATTGAAGAGATTCAATATGCAAAATTCCAAGAAAGGATATTTGCAGATGGAAGTAAAGCATGGCTTATGTAGCGATATGTGTGCTTCAACACCTCTTGGTGTATGCATGCGAGAAAGTTCCTTATGCTTGACAATAGGATCTATTATGTATGTATGAGATGCACAAGGCGGATGTGGCGTTAAACGAGAACATGACCGGTCGATATCAACGAGAATCGGGTGAACTTCACTGGAATTTGCTGTTAACATATTGAAAGTATCTTAGGAATACGAAAGATATGTTCTTAGTGTATGGTGGAAATCCAGACACAAAGCTTGGTGTTACAGGTTACTGTGATGCGTCCTGGCAGTGTGATAAAGATGATACGAAGTCTCAGATGGGTTGATGCAGGTTTTAATGACCAGGTCTTAATATTTTATGAATTAAGCGATACATATGGTCTACCCTAATGCACTAACGGGCAGTGTACCCGGTCACGTGTATTGTAGTAAATGGTAAAGCCGAGGTCGTCCCAAGAGGTATGTGTATTGGATTATTACTAAGTCTAGTGTCACAAAATAATAATTGTTTCGATAGGGATATAATTAATTAAACTACTAATCTTGCAATTAAATAAAGCTGATAAATGGATAAGGAAATCAATAGGGAATAGTGGTGCTAACCTAGTCAATCCTCTAGCTAGTTATGTCTCACGTCTACCTACTTTCAAATTACTTCCGGTGGAATTAAATTCAAAGGGACAACATTTGGTCAATTAAGCCCTTCATCGTGAAAGATGCCACTTGAGAGAAATCAGATTACACCGTCATAAGTCTTTATTGTTCCTGGTCCCTGTGTAAGTCATTAGAAATGCTACATGCTAGGTCAAAATAGTGAGTGCCGACCGTTAGAACTTAGACAACATTAATACAAATATCGTCATTAAACGTTATTTATATTTTTGATCTTTACCTAAGTTTTGTTAACGACAAAAGTAAATTTAATTTGTATAAAAGCTTAAAGCTTGTCAAGTTTAATAGATATTAAAACAAGCTTTTTCAACAATATATTCATCATTCAAGCATTTACATTTATGATTAGTAACATCTTGATATAACTCTAATCATTATGTATGATAGTAGTTTTTAGAATGTGTTAGGTTCTTAAAACCAAACACTACTTAAGTACTTGCATATTTCTAAAAATAGAAATACAACATATGACATCATGTGATGCATCATGGAAATCATTGGAAGATTTCATTAGATATTTTGTGTGGATTTGTACTCTTCATATCTTGCACAATCTCACTTAGATAGAGTTGACTTTAGCAAAGAATTGATATCTTGACTGTAGGACCGGCGGTACAAAATGGTACAGGGAACCCTTTTAAGGGTTCCGCGTCCGTAAGCAGCTCACATCCACTTTGGCTATAAATAGCAATGCCAAGCCAAGTAGTTTCTCATCCCTTTCTAACATACTCTCATAAATATCTTCTCTCTAATTTCTAACTCAGTTTCATATCATATTAGTGATCTCTTTTGTAGCAAAGAAGATCAAGTCACATTCAAGCTTCAAGCGAGAAGTTGGAAGTCTTGTTTGTTTAGTGTTGTATGATCTTGTGTTGATTCATACTTCATTGTTGTATTAAACCATCATAATCTTGTGAGTGTGAGTGGTTAGTATTTTAGTCCTCAAAATACATTGTGTGTGGGAGTGGTTGTACCCTTGGAAAGAACTCGACATCTAGCTTAGTGTCGAGGAAATAGTGTGGCGAGTGTAAAGGTTTTCTCCGCCGGTGAAAGGAGCTTGTTGACTAGTGAAGTTAAACTCTCCAGTGTGAGACCGAGGGTGGAGTAGGGCAAGGAAAAAGAGTCCTTGTAGGGGCTAGAACCACTATAAACTTGACTTGTTGTGGATTTTGTCATTTACTTTCCTTATTTACTTCTTTACATATATAAATAAAAGTAATGTATTCATTAAGTGCCTGTCGCTCAGCCGTGCCCTCAGTATATCACGAAAGATAAAGGCTTTCGGTAATTGTGGCTTTGCTAAGCTTCTTTTACTATTATTACATCACTTAAAGCACTTGATAGAAGATCTTTTAGTAGCAAGTAAGAACTTTGTGAAATTTCTTAGAGCACTCCATCCCAAATAGAGCTAAAGTGACCGCCATTGAGAGGAATCAAAAGATCTCTCAATAATGTCACTAGGCAGTTGTCATTAACCTCAAAGTACGAAATGGTGATGGAGAAAGATTAGGAGATCATCAAAGGAAAAAGGAGAAGATCAAATGGATTTGCTTTCAAAAAGCAAAAGCGGAATCAAGTGATGATGCGAATCTTGCTCGGTAAGCGAAGATGAGGAATATGCCATGGCCGTTAGATTTTAAAAGTTCTTTAGAAGAAGAGGAAAGTTTTAAGACAACCTCGAGAAGAAAGAAGCCATTAGAAAGGATCGGGATGACAAGAAGGGTAAAGGTGAAAGAAAATGTTTTAGATGTGGTGATGCAAGTCACCTCATAGGAGAATGTCCCAAGCCACCTAAAAGCAAAACTCAACGAGCTATTGTAAGTGGTGCTTGGGTGATAGTGAAGCGATGAAGAATCAAGAAGCAAGGAAGAGATAAACTCACATGAGTCAAATGAGGTACTTTCCGACTCTTCTTATTCTTCTATTGATGATGACACTTTGCAAAAACAATATAATCAATTGTGTGAGCTAAGTCTAAAAATCATAACTAAAATAAATTTTTAAAAACCAAAAGGAATTTTTGGAAAATGAAGTTTATGAGTTAAAAGAAAAAGCAAAACGACTAGAAAAAGGAAAAGCAAATGGCGATGATTGTAAATCATGTCAAGAGCTTAAACTTGAAATAGAAAAACTAAAGCTCACACAAGATGTTTTAATAGAAAACAATTCTAAATTTAAAAGGTTTAACAAGAACATCGCTCTTGCCGATGAAATAGTTAAAATTCATAAAACACCGGGAGACATGAATGGGCTAGGTTTTAATGAAGTATTAATTCCAAAGAGTCAAAATAAAACGGCCGAAAAGGGCGAACATTCATCAAAATTGCTGCGATGCAGCCGCGGACCGCACGGAACCAAAATAAGGGTTCCGTCCGTTGTAAAAGTGCGTGGGTACTTAAGAGACGTAATGTTCTTAATCGGAACGCATCTTGAATTTGTTAAAATAACAAAGAAAACCAATAATAGTATTAAACTAAAACCAGCATTACTTCAGAGTAGGACTTGTCAAAAATGAATTTAGATCAAAAACTACTCAACAACGATATAAAACTCCTTTTGCCAAACGCCCTTTCCTAAGAGCAACCACAACGTACAACCCAACTACCAACACAATGGTTGGAATCAAAACTTTCCTAAACCATATCAAACTCCGTTACATGCCATGGAACTCTTACCCATCAGTTCCATACATGAATCAAATAAATGATATGTTTAACCCAATGGACCCATGAGATATTGGGGACCAAATGCTTGAGTTATTTGCTTCTTAGGAATGCTTGAAAGTTGGAACCTAATGAATGGATTAAAGATAGTGGTTGCTCACGACACATGACGGGCAACAAAGTCTCTTCTCATCATACCAAGAGTATGACGGGGGTAATGTCACCTTTGGTAGCAATCTCAAAAGCAAAATTATTGGCAAATGTACGATCGCTCATAACTCTAACTATTGAAAATGTTGCTCATGTGGATAGGTTAGGATTTAATCTACTTAGTATTAGCCAACTATGTGATAAAAAGTATAAAGTACTATTTGATGAAAATGGTAGTAAAATACTAAAAGATGGTATCACCATAGCTAAAGGAGTTAGGAAAAATAACATATATGTCATGAAAATAGATAAAACATATAATGACAAACTTTGCCTAACAACATTATATGATAGCTCATCTCTTTGGCATAGACGTTTAGGTCACGCTAATATGAGACTTATACAAAACCTATCTTCAAAAGAATTGGTTAGGAATTTACCAAAACTTAAATATGACCAACACTTTTGCGACGCTTGCAAAATTGGTAAACAAACACATAGTAGTCACAAATTTAAAATATGGTGTCCACATCTAAGTGTCTAGAATTATTACATATGGACTTGTTTGGACCATCCGCTATAAGAAGCTATGGAGGCAACTTATACACTTTGGTCATAGTAGATGATTATCAAGGTTTACTTGGACGTTGTTTTTGAAAACCAAAAATGAAGCTTTTGATAAATTTGAAATACTTAGCAAGAAAATTCAAAATCTTCTAGGTGTCGAAATTGTGTCGATCCAACGGATCATGGTCGTGAATTTGACAACGAAACTCAATTTGGAAACTTTTGTGATACAAATGGTATAACACATAACTTTTCCGCTCCACGAACACCTCAATCTAATGGAGTAGTAGAACGTAAAAATAGAACAATTCAAGAAATGAGTAGAACAATGCTTAATGAACAAAACATTCCTCAAAAGTTTTGGTGTAACGCCGTTGACACTACTACATATATTTTGAATAGAGTCTTAATACGTCCTTTCTTAAACAAAACACCATATGAACTTTATAAAGGTAAAAAGCCAACGTTAGGATATTTTAGAGTCTTTGGTTGTAAATGCTTTATTCTTAATACTAAGGATTATCTCACCAAGTTTGACCCAAAGTCTTATGAAGGTGTATTTCTTGGTTACTCTCAAACTAGTAAAGCTTACATTGTCCTAAACAAAGAAACAATGATAGTCGCGGAATCGTTGAACATAACATTCGACGAAAGTCCACCTCCCTCTAAGACATCACCTTTGGTAGATGATGACTTAGTTGAAAGTCAAATGATAGAAGGTCAAGAAATAATTAATAATAACAAGGAAGATGAACCATTAAATAAAGAAATTGTCAACATCAAAGAATCTAAAAGTCATCCTTTAGGAAAAGTCATAGGACAACTCAATCAAAGAACCTTAAGGTCACAAGCCCAAAATCAAAGTAATTATTTTTGCTTTGTATCCACCATTGAACCAAAAACCATAAATGAAGCAATAAAAGATGAATCATGGGTTATTGCCATGCAAGAAGAATTAAACCAATTCATTAGAAATGATGTTTGGAAATTAGTTCCAAAACCTAAAGATCAAACTATAATTGGAACAAAATGGGTTTTTTGAAATAAAATGGATGAAAATGGGATAGTATCTAGAAACAAAGCTAGGCTTGTAGCACAAGGTTATAATCAACAAGAGGGATTGATTATGATGAAACTTATGCAACGGTAGCTAGGCTTGAGTCTATTAGAATATTGCTTGCTTATGCATGTGCCTATGATTTTAAATTATTTCAAATGGATGTTAAAAGTGCATTTCTTAATGGGTTTATTAACGAAGAAGTGTATGTTGCTCAACCTCCCGGTTTCAACGACTTTGAGAAACCACATCATGTCTTCAAACTCAAGAAAGCATTGTATGGTCTTAAGCAAGCACCAAAAGCTTGGTACGACCGACTTAAGACTTTCCTTATTGATAACAAATATACTATGGGATTAGTAGATAATACTCTTTTTACCAAGAAAAAGGAATCACATATTATCATTGTTCAAATATACGTTGATGACATTATATTTGGATCAACTTGTCAAGAATTATGTGATGATTTCTCTAAAATCATGCACGACGAGTTTGAAATGAGTATGATGGGTGAGTTAAATTTCTTTCTAGGACTTCAAATAAAACAACTAGAAGATGGCATATTCTTTAACCAATCTAAATATATAAAAGACATGCTTAGGAAATTTGGTCTTGAAGATTCCAAACCAACTAAGACACCCATGTCCTCGGACACTAAACTAACCAAGGATGAGGAAGGTGAATCCGTAGATAACACTAAATATAGAGGAATGATTGGTAGCCTACTCTATCTTACGGCTAGTAGACCCGACATTATGTTTAGTGTTTGTCTATGTGCTCGCTTTCAAGAAAACCCAAAGGCATCACACTTAGAAGCCCTAAAAAGGATTTTTAGATACATTAAGGGAACAACGTGTTTAGGATTATGGTATCCCAAAGGAACGGGTGTAGAAACCATAGTGTATGCCGCTTCGGATCATGCCGGTGACTATGTCGATAGAAAAAGTACAAGTGGTATTTGCACTTTTGTTGGACATTGTCTCACCTCATGGTTTGCAAAGAAGCAAACAGCGTTAGCCATCTCAACTCTGAAGCGAATGCGTCTCACCGGAAAAGCATGTCAACAAGCTCTTTGGATGAAGCAAGCTCTAAGTAGATTACGAATTCATCTCAACAACATTGTGATACTTTGCGACAACAAAGGAGCCATCGATCTCAGCAAGAATCCCGTTCAACATGCTCGTACAAAGCATATTGAAATCCGCCATCACTTTCATCGCGACAATGTTCATAAAGGAAACATTTTGTTGAACTGTTTATTCACGTTGCACACTCTCAGACCTTGAAAGATCTAGCACTCGTGGATCGTTAGTGTTGCCTATGTAATCATAAGCAAACTAATAGAAAATCTCTACAACTCGTGTTCTAAAGCGGAATGTAAACACGAGTTGTTATTACTAAGAACACTTAGATCCTCTATGGATCTTTTTATTCACTGAAACTCTATGTTTCAGATGTGTGTATATTACAAACTATATGGTTCCTTTTATAAACAAGGAACCCTAATCTCTTACTACCCAATCGACTAAACATGCAAGCATGCATTTAATGACTAATACACTAAACTATATTGAGCAGTACAATAAAACCCATGCTAACCTCGGGCCGTTTAAAGATAATAATGAGTTAGCATTTAATGAAGCGCATGCTTTGATCCTAGTCGGCTTTCACCCTTCAGATAACACGGCAATGCTTGTACTCTTGTAGAATCACTTCTTCAGCAGATCGCTTCTACTTCTTGTGAAACCGCTGATAATGTGCAGAAATCCTACTTCACATAATTCCCAACAATCCTCCCCTAAAGCTGGATTTGACTTGGTTAAGTTCAGTTTCGACCTTGAAAGATCTTTGAGACTTCAGTACTAGAGGATTGTTTTCACACATCAGTAGCAAAGAACCAATAACAAACTCATCTCTATGATGATCAACCTTTGAAACTCCAAGTCTTTGCAGCAACACATGACATAATGTACATCAATACTTATCAGTTGCATACTATTCTCATCACATCCAGGTGTGTTAATATCTGAGAGAGGTGAATCATTGAAAATAATGGATTTGATGTCTCTTTACCAATAGCCATTACTACTGGAGTAGCCAAATATTTAAGTTAAGTAAACTATGGTACATTGATAACCATCGATTTATGAGCAAATCGGCAACTATATAAACGGATTTGAGGTGTCTTTACTGTAGCCGTTTGCTCGGGACTAGTCAATTCTTAGAATTGGTGAATTGATAACCAAATATGGAGATAGTTGCCTTTACCACAATCCATATACGTGTGGGCTAGCCAATTCTTGGATTCCAAAAGGAATAGACCATGGTGAATTGAGGACCATACAACTCTCAGCAATTAAGCATGGGTGGTTGCAGACCCTATAATTTTGAGCAAACCATTACAGCTATCAACAGATTTGACATGTCTTTACCAAAGTTGTACCCTTTGGACTAGCCAAATCTTTGATACACACAAGGCATATCTGGTGAGTTAATAACCCTCAACGAAATACAATAAATCTGCAAAAGAAAGTTTTTTTTTTTTTTTTTTTTTTTAAGAAATTAACAATACAAGGAATAGAAACATTATAAAGTAAAATAAAACAAATAATGCAAAAGACCATAAAAGATACCATTATGAAGATGAAGACGCAGCTTGAGCTTGAAGGAGTTGTGACTTTATCAAGCTAATCATTGTTCGACTGTGGTCTTTCATTTCCAATTGGATCGGAGGAATTTCCGGCTTCTGTCAGCATCCTCTCCATAAGTTTTTTGGACAATGGGTAAGTTCTTTCAGCCAACATGCAGAATGTGATCCCACCTCCGTCTCAACTACATGCACACGAGGCAGAGGATAGAATCTCCAAGATTCAATCCTCCATAAATGTGAGTTCTCCCAAATGAAATGACCTTTATCATTGGGAGATTGAGAGCTGAACAGAACATGAAGATCTCCCAAAGGAACATCGAGCCTTGTGGTGCATTGGTGCGATAATGGGTGGTGGCGAGTGTACATAGTAAGCAAGTTCGCCATGTCTACCAAATGGAGTATTTCCTTCAAAAAGGTGAACTCCATTGAGGATTTGTCCAAACGATGTATAGCATTTAGCTCTTTATTAGTCAAAGTCCAATTGACCAGCACATTTTGATAGCCATCAGGAAAATCAGAGGAAGACCCTTCTATAATAAAGGTTGACTCATCAGCCTCAAGATCTAACTTAGTGATTTTGGCCATCCTCTTCATCCTCCTTCCAGGCTTATATATTCCTAAAGATGGTGCATCTTCACGAATGGCATTCATGCTCACTAGCAAGTTTCTAGCCTTCCTAGTTTTTAAACTTGCTATATCAGCATCTGAGCCAACAGATGCCACAGATGGAGTCTTGTTAGGTGAGCTAGCAATCTCTATAGGAGGTTCGTGAAACCATAGATGGTTCAGCAGAAGGAACCATGTCATCTTTTCTATCCAAAATATCTTCTTTGCCTCGGCAGATGCTCAGATTGGGGTGGAAGAGGGGATGACTATTGCTTCAGTGGAAACACCATGTGGTTGTGATTGATCTACTTCAGATGAGAGTGTAGACTCTATGAAAGCTTCAGCAGAGACTTTGGAAGAACATGACATATCATCAAAATTTTCCACAATCTCGGTGTCTTTGTCCACTTAGTCTTAGGAGCACCTGATGTACCAGCAATCCTTTTCAAGCTTGAAGTGTGTGATGAAGAATACTTCATGATTTGATTATATTTGCGAATCAAAACTGTCGGGGAATGCCTTGACTTGCTTCATTGACAACCCAGAGTTATCTGAGAGATGAGCTCGGTTTTCACTACAAGTCTCATTTCAGCTTTAGAAGGAGGTCTCTCTTTATTCCTTTGAGCTGTGATGGCCTCCTCTTTTCACTTCTTGCTTCTTTTGTCTTCCACGAGCCATCATCGATCCACAAAACTTTCCTTTGTTGAAGTCTGCACCTAAGATACTCTGAGCAAGTGAAGGGTTTGATATTACTTGCTGAGTGTAGGCATTCCAATGAGAGTCAGGGGTGAGGACGCATTTCATCTAGCTCCCTTTTTCTTTCAGGAGGTAAATCAGACGTAGGAAGAGCTGTAAGCTGTTTAGCCATTTGTACATCTTCCTTTCTCTCATTACACTCAGCAAGTATTTTGTCTTGTTCTCGCCTTTCCTCTTCACTTACCAAGTCTGGACCAAGCTCATCTTCTACCATTAAACCTTTCCCTTTATCAGCAGGCTCCTTAGCACACTCATCATCAGCAATATTGATAACAGGAATTTCAGAGGAAACCCCCAAGTCTTCTTCAGAAGAAACATGTTGTGAGGGTGCTTCAGCAGAAGTGGACATATCGTGAGATCACTTTGACAGACTCTGGTTCCTTGGATACCTTAGTAGTTGTTTTATTCAAGTACGATCTCTTTCTCCTTTTGTAAAGAACAGGTTCCTTCTCCTTTGAAGATTCTGCAATTACTGATGAAGGATCATTAAGAGATACATCAGCTAACATATCAAGAGACCCATACTGAGGTTCATCTTCTTCCTCCTCAGAAGAAACCACAAACTTCCTTTTGGTTTCCTTTTCAAGTCTGTTCTCTAGGTCCTTAACTTTACCCTGTAGATCTTTAATCTTATTACCAAGTGAAGACTTGGTTTCTGCAAGTTCCTTTTTCAGTCTAGATACCTCAGTTGCATTCCTGTTCACAAGAGCATACACAGATGAGAGAGTAATGGGGTCCTCAGCTCCACCAACCGATTGCTCTGTGGTAATGGGAGCTTCATTGGACCTTTTAGTGGAAACATGGTCATGCTCAACATGAGGAGGTACTTCATCAACCGTTTCCCTTGGAGGACTAGGTGTGGTCATCCTGTTCGTCGGACTCAAAATTATCAAGAGGATCATGGCTGGTGGTGGACTAGGACAATGTGCTAGAGTTGGTGTTGGTGGAGGCTGCTCTGTAGCAACATGAGAAGCTTCAGCAGAAAAGGAGGGGCCCTCATCAAAATTAACTGATGGATTGCCATCAGTAGCAATATGTGAAGAGGGTGGGATGCGGCAACATTCTCTCTTCAGACACATTGCCTTGAGGAAACATAGCTTCTGTCAAGGGATAATGTGCCCCCTCAAAGTTAGTTCTCATAGAGGCAAATAGTTTAGCTGAAATGGCACCTATGGGATGAAAGGCTTCGACTTGGGTAGAGGTGTCTATGATAATTTGTAAGAATCTAGGGTACATTAAAAACTTATTCTTTTTCCTTTGAATATTCTCAACCATGTTATCAAAAATAAACTTAGACCAATTATAAGTTACCCCTTGGGAAAGACACACAATACCACATCCCAGTTGGGAAGAGAACTGATCCCATCCACCTGACTTGTTGCTTATGCACTGAAGCAACGTGTGAGCCAAGAACCTCCACTTTGGGCAAAGATGCTTCTTCAGCCAAATGTCAGTCCTCGTACCTCGATAGCCAATCGCTCTCAGTCCAGTAAGCACCGCCTCCTGATTAGAGTGATATACTCCATCAGCATCTTCCAAGCGAAGCTTCCTCTTTATTAGCTCTTCCGTAACCACATGCTCTGTTTCGTCAATCGTAGCCACAATCTCTGTTTCACCGATTTGAAGCGGATGCCCAAAACTGAGTGACTAGCGATTCATATATTGCATTCGGAGAATGTGTTAGAGCAAAGCAAAGCTTGGACCTTTTCAAGAATTCCACCATCGGTTCATACAGTTCATCATCTTTAGCTTTTCCCAGAAAAGCAACTTTGTTGTGATCCTTCTTAAATTCAAGTGCCATTTGATGAATTGAGTTTTTAGGGTTATGTTTCTCGTAATGAAGTGTTTTAGATGAAGGAGAGGGAATTGTTTTGTTTTGAAGGAATAATGTGAGTGGTGGAGTGGTAGTTGTTGCCCAAGTTATAGTCAAAAGAATTAGACCGTTTGGTTGACCGTAGCTCACGTGTATTTCAACGTGACCCAAGAAAGTGTAACGCCATGAAACAGATGGTCAATCTGCTGAAGTTATACACTTCAGTAGAAACCAACCCAAGACTAGGAAATCTTTGGTAAGTTTCTAGAATTACTGTGCCAACCACTCGCATTAATTCCCATTGACCCTCGAACCCGTCTATAAAATGATCCCAATGCACACATAACTCTTCATCAAAGATCCCCAAATATCATTATAAACCCTAGCTTCTTCAATGCCCCAAAATTAATCACAAATAACCATGAGTAGTTCCAACTTTGATCATTTTTCATCAGATGATAATGCATCCTCCATAAGCAGTCTTGAGAGGTGGAAGAATAATTATTTGACAAGCAATCCGGGCGGTGGAGAAGACAACTCATCCATAAGTTCTTATGTATCACCTTATGAAGACTCAGATGAGGAAGCCACTTCAAAGAGAGTGAAAGAGCCTCCTCTTGCTGTTGTGAGTGAGCCTTCCCTTGCCGTTGATGATTCTGATGACTCCTGTAAGGAGAGAACATCTTACTTCCAACCTCCAGCACCACAGCCTCCACGAAGGCCACGAGCCAGAAATCCGCCACTTCCTAAGGATAGAGAGGTGGTCCAAGGCCTTTCTGCACCAGGTTTTGGTGTATCAACACACATCGTATAAAGGAAGGGCTTAAGGAGGGTGGATGGATTGCATTTTGGTTGAAATGAATAGATGAAGCACAAAGGACATATTATTTTTCTCCATCATCATGTGTGGTCATCGTCATCATCAACGTTTTCATCAATCCATCCTCCCCATTTTGATCCTTAGCATCTTCGTCGTATTGGTCATGCATATCCAGCCATCTAGATAGATGGAATGGGTGGTTATGCAAGACTACTAACGCATATCCAGCATCTAGTGTGAAAGTTGTGAGCGAACATGCATATCCAACATTCACTAAGATGTTTGAATAGATGATATGTACTAGATTAGGATTAGCGTAAGTGTATAGCTCGTATCTTGAAGATGCATATATGTAGTGTAAGTATGTAAACTCTTGAATGAAAGAAAGAACAATGTGACTTCAAACTCTTCTCTTTAGAATTTTGGCTTCAGTGGAATCAAATTGTTTGCTTCAGAACTTTAAATTTCAGAAGAAACAAGCAATAAGCTTTTAGCTAACTTGACCAGATATTAATGAACCACACTAGATGAATGTTAACGGAACAAGGCATTCTGCAAAACAAACTCAGAGACAAAACAGAGACATACCATACAAAAACTACAAACAGGAGTTAGCAAACAACATAAACACAAAGTTTACTATAAAATCCTCCCCTGAGGCATATGCCTCCCCTTAAACTTTGCAGTTAAGGGAAGAAAAAGATCCTCCATTATTCTTGGGTTTCCATTGATAGTTAGGTCTTTTATTATTCCAAGAACAACCTGCTGAAGTATTGACAGTTTTGACAGTAGTGCCCCAACATTGTTTCCTTTTATTCATAGAGTCAACATATGCAGGCCAATAACCATGTTTAAAGTATGGGCTAGTGGGTCGCACATAAAGTCTATTAGGAGATTTCCTCCAAGAAGGGTCAGTTCTAGCTTGTGGGACATGTGGTGGAATAATTTTAACATTGGTCCACCTTGTTCTAGGTTCTGCTGAAGAGCACATGCACAAGATCTTTGCTCATGAAAGTCACAATCCTTAATTAAATGAAATTTACTTCCGCAAACAAAACAAGTCTTCTTTTTGGAAGATGGATTCAACAAAGAAGATGTTCGATTACATGTAGAAGTATTTAAACCAGAAACATTAAAGGAATTGTTTTTAACAGACAAATTATGCAAAGATGTAAAAGACAAGTCTTCAGTGGAAACAGGCTTGGAAGTTGATTCCTCAGCAACTATCCTAGAGGGCTTGTAGATAGTCTTGGGTGCAGGCTTGGGTGTAGGCTCAGGTGAGGGCTTGGGAAGGTCTGACTTATCACTTGGATCACAACTGTAAGTAGATCCTTGATCCGATGAATTGTCACTGTCAGAGAAAGAGACAAAATCATAAGATGAAGCATCGTTTTCTGGCAAGTCTTTTGACTTTTTGCCATACAGATGGTGTGATCCATCAAAGTCAACAGTAATAGACAAGTCAGTGGGCATGAATTCACCTCTAATAGGTCCAGGGACAGCATGCAAATCACCTTCCTTTCTAAAATGTTCTAAGCCTGCAGGTGTAGATTTACGTCCATCATTCCTAGCTTCCAAGCCTACATACTTTTGAAAACCTAAACCTATTCCGAGTTCATTGTGACTACTATAGATTTCTTTAGCTAGATTGTCACCTGATATCAACCATTGTTTATGTCTAGCTATTTCCTCAGCAAGTTTCTCTTTAAGCTCTAGATTCTCAGTAATAGTATCAGCTTTTTCATTTTCAGTGCGTTTCAAGTTAATGTTTGCAATATCTAGATCAAATTGAAGCACCTTAATCTTTTCTTCATAAGCAATCTGATTCTTTTGAAACCAAACCTTTTGTCTTTCTAATGTTTTTAATGAAAGTTTATAGGCTTCATTATCAACATAGCATGCATTGTATCTAGGTTTCATAGTATCATAAGCTTCTTTCAGTTCAGTATATCTTTCACGACAACCAAATATACAGTTGTTGTACTGAGAAAGACCCATGAAGGCAAACTGATCATGCCTATCTTCTGAAGTGCACCTTGCCAGCAGACCAAGCTTCTCTGTATCAGCAGCTTCCACATTCACAGGTTCATGAGCAACCCAGTTGACCTGTTCATCCAAGGTGACTAGAGCTGCAGAAGTGCTAGCTCCTTTCGATTCTGGCTGAAGGTATTGTAGCTGGTACTCTCTCCACTCTTCTTGTCTTTGCATTCCCTTGAGAAATGACCCATCTGGTGGCAAGAGAAACACTTGACCTTTCTCCTGTCAAATCGAGCTGGATCCTTTCCCTTGAATCCAAACTTCCTTCCTGCCTTCTCTTCAAACCTCTTGATATCCACTGAAAGCATGGCCACTTGCCATTTCAGCTTCATCTCCTCCATCTCAAGTGGGTCCACTTGATCAAAGTCTTCATATACCAGATGCTGCTGAGTGTCTTAATTCAGCAACAAAGGAGTGAAGGACATCCTCCAATATACTTTCAGTCTTAGCTTGAGGATGTGAAGGAGTGGGACGATAGGATGATGATGGTAAATAAGATGGACTTGAAGCATGCATCATCATATTCGAGTGGGATGTCCCAACAAAGGCTGAATGACCGGAGGAGGTTGCACGGTAGGGAGATCTGACATCAGGTTCAAGAGATCTGAGTTTGTTGTATAGCTCGTCAAAAGTGAGCATGTCCAGTCCACCTTTAGCTTCCAGGGCTATACTCACATGCAACCAAGATGGAGGTAAAGATCGAAGGAACTTAGAGTTGCTATCATCATTGTCAGGCTTTGCATTCAACTGGTTTAGCTGACTCAGAATCTTGTGAAACCTGTCGTATCCTTTGTGGATACCCTTCTCAGAAATATTGAACTCTTGGAAGTGTTGTCTAAGCATGGACTTCCTCATTCTTCTGGACTCTTCATTACCACCAAACCTAGCTTTAAGAGCCATCCAGATGTCCTTTGCATCAACCATGTGGTGAAAATCACCTAAGTGATCTTCAGGAATAGATTGAAGGAGGATGGTTCTTACCTTGTGCTCTCTTTGCACAGCCAAAACCTCTTCAGCAGTTTTGGGAGGAGCAATGGTGAACTTACCATCAAGATCTGGGATGGTCTTCTTTAGGCTGTTGCCATTTTTACTATCTCCCATAGATTCCAATCAATATTGGAGATCCAGTTCTGCATCTTCATTGTCCACAGATCATACTCTTCCTTCTTCAGATAAGGAAACTTGCCATTACTTGTTGGAGACTAAGTTGTTGCATAGCGGTGGTGTTTTTGATGATGTTGTTGTTGTTGGTGTTTGTGACATCTGATTCATCATCAGTTCTAGGCATTGTAAATAAGTTTTTGGTTGTATTTGGGTGAGGAAAATAAGGTTCTCAGTATCGTAGAGACTCTCCCGAGGCTCACGATACCACTTGTTGAACTGTTTATTCACGTTGCACACTCTCAGACCTTGAAAGATCTAGCACTCGTGGATCGTTAGTGTTGCCTATGTAATCATAAGCAAACTAATAGAAAATCTCTACAACTCGTGTTCTAAAGTGGAATGTAAACACGAGTTGTTATTACTAAGAACACTTAGATCCTCTATGGATCTTTTTATTCACTGAAACTCTATGTTTTAGTGTGTGTATATTACAAACTATATGGTTCCTTTTATAATCAAGGAACCCTAATCTCTTACTACCCAATCGACTAAACATGCAAGCATGCATTTAATGACTAATACACTAAACTATATTGAGCAGTACAATAAAACCCATGCTAACCTCGGGCCGTTCAAAGATAATAATGAGTTAACATTTAATCAAGTAGTTTGATGGCGCATCTGATCCTAGTCGGCTTTCACCCCTTGGCAGCATAACACGGCAATGCTTGTACTCTTCATAGAATCACTTCTTCGGTTCACTGCTTCTACTTGTGAAAGCAGAAACCTTGTAATGACAGTGAGAAATCCTACTTCACATAATTCCCAACACATTTCAATCGAGAAAGTATCCTCCGAAGACAACATTGCCGGCATCTTAACTAAGCCTCTTAAACGAGAACCTTTTAATCTTCTTAGACTTGGTTTAGGGTTAATGGAACCAAACATGTAGGATAAACATAGCCCAAAACATTAGAATAGTCAAAAGTAAAAAAATTTGTCTTGTACACACTCTTTTGTAGCCGCGACTTAGCGATAACAAAGAGCGGAACCAAATTTTGGTACCGTCTAGTCGTGGTGTCTCTGAAGCAAAACTGCTATATACAAATCATCCTCTTCCTCAAAACCCACTTTACCAAAACGTGTATAACTTAAACCAAGCTCATTATTGTCATCTTCCAACTCACTAATCACTGAAGATAACATCATTGTAAGTATCCTAACTACATTTCATCTCTTAATTCTGAGTCTAGGATTCTTATTTATGCACAAAACTATCACAAATCATTACATGGGGTTTTATGTATGCTTTTATACCAAATATGAATTCAATTGGCAAATTGCATAACTAGTCATTGAAATTAGGTACTACATTATCATATTGCATCAACAAATCATGCTTCCCACTAATTGATAGATAATGAATATAAGGCCCTATTCAAACAGCCAAACACCCCATGTCAAAAGTTTTGAAAAGCTTCTCACTTGTAGGAAAACAATTTTTTCATTGCTAATACAAATAGAAACGTTAAATTTTCATCACTTGCATGCTCTTGAATACTAAAGGTATTGCATAACTAATATGCATTCTCGGGTATATTCAAATGAAGCCACATTGAATTAGGAGCATTTGGGTTATCTCATGGTATTTGCCAAACAACCCACTAAAACCATCTTTGTGCATAAAATGAGTCGAGATAACCGCAACTTCAAATTGTTTTCATATAGGCACACACTAGAACCAAAAACGTTAAAACTTATTCTCATTTTTTAACATATTAACTCTTGTCCTTAGGAATAACCATGGTAGCCGCAAGATTCTATGATCACAAAGACACCCTTAACTACATTCCCAAACACCACAAAACCAAAGGACTTACCAAAGAACAAGTAGAAATATTTAGGGGTCTAGAATCAAGGTATTTCCATGAGGGTAGAACCATTCACTCATCCTTCCTTGAAAACACCAACCTTCGTGAAGAACTAGCCACCATTCAATTCGATTGTCTTCTTGACATCGATGAACCAATTTGTCCTAGGTTTGTGTTAGAATTCTATTCTAGTGTGACCGGCTTTAATGATGAAGACGATGATGAATTTTGTCTTAGGTTTAGAATTAATCAAAACGACTACACCATCACCTTAGCCAACTTTGCTCAAGTGCTAGGAATTCCCAACCGAGGAACTTGTGTCTACTCGGATAAATGGTCACTCACCGCTCTTGATGCTATCAATGACCGCTCTCTACCCTACCTAACCCGTTTGGCCGACAAGGATGTCATCCGTGAACACCTTTTTAACCCAAAGGGTGATACAACCCGAGTTACCCGAAAGGGAAAGGAGGTAAACCGAGATCCATATGGAATGGAGCTAAATGAACTTAAGCCCGAATTTAAGTAATGGGAGGAGCTACTTAGAGCCAACGTCATTAGCACCATAGGAAATAGGGATCACATTAACGCTTGCCTTTGTCTTATGCTCTACAACTTGTCCACCCGTCAACCATTCAATTTAGCTTACTACATCGCTAGGAGAATGATTGATATTCCAACTTAAGGATCGGTTGCTCTTCCATACGGGATGCTCCTCACCCGTCTCTATAGAAACTTTGCACCAATTCCACCAACACCAAAAGGGATGCACCTTCACTATGAGCTCATCCTCACATCTTTTAATACCTTTGAGTGATGCACGAGTTGCTAAGACAAAAGGCAAGAGAGCAAAACCTCCAACTCCATCATCATCATCATCAAATAGCTCCGAGGATGGTCTTCCAAGCTCTCGTCTTCCGCCTCATGAGTATTATGCGTCTCTTCCCGAAATAGAGAATGAATCAGCGGAGTTCAAGCAAACTAAGGGAATGTTCAAGTGCCTTGGTAGGATGATGAACAAGATTTACAAAAAGTTGGACAAATAAGGGTACTTTTAAGGAGCGTTTGGAACAATACATTATCATTAATGTTTGATACAATTTCGTTGTTTTTTTTAGGATGATAATATAACCTGAAACAATGGTGAATGCTAACAATTTCATGTTGGGGGATAGCGCAAGTATGCTATCAAATTTTACCCATTTTCACTATAATGTGAAAATCAATAAGCCTTGCTCAAAATACATGTTCCACTATGTTTATATATATATGTTATCTGCTTTTCCTAACTAGAAATGTTTAGTATAACATGTTTTGAGAAAAATTTAGTTTCGGAAAAGTCCCCGACACCTAAGCGAACTCTGTCCATTTTTACTGCACTTCCACGGATCGAGACGGCACCATAAATTTGGTACCGTCCGTTATGTAAATGGTACCGCCGTACATGCAGGCGGACCGAGCGGCCTGCCACCCTTTTTAGGGTTTTGGCGTGTAAGTTTTGGTGCCGTGGATCCTTGGTAACTTCTCGAATTTCAACTATTTCGTGATTCCAAACTACCATCCAATGCTTATAAATCAATCCTAAATTTCTTATACTCTTATTAGAACTAGTATAATTCACTTAGGAATATAAGAAATCCATTTCCACCAAAATTCAAAAATTTGAAAAATCCACCCAAGGAGCCCTTTTGCATAAAGGAAGGAACCAAATTTTTGGTACCTTCAAATCCGTGGGTGATCTGAATATTAGGAAATTCCACTCACTAGAACACATTTATTGCAAATCTTTTCTTCTTCACTCCATCTCTCTTGAATGGCTTGACTTGGGTGATATGACTAGCATTCAACCCACTTCCAAATCATTAGGAACCTCATCTCTTCAATGGCTTAACATCAAATCAAACACATCTCTCCATGATTTTTCACTTCTATAAATTGAGAGGTTTTACCATGATCATCCTCACACCTTCTTCATTCTTACTATCATCTAGCAAAGACAAACCAAAATCAAAAATGACAAAATCATCTCCAAAACCTTGCAAGAAGACCGCTAGAATTAGTGTGAGGCCTTGTTGCTTCGTTCACCTTAGCTCCTCATCCGAGTCTTCTCCACTCACAATCTCATCTCCCATACGAGATGATACAAACCTCACCTTAGCCACACCTACTCAATCACACATTGTGATCACCACTCCACCACCAACAAAAACACCAACTTCACCTCCACCGGCACCCATCCAAACATCCAAAACACCCTCACCACCTTCACCAAGGTCTCCAACTCTCATTCCTATGGAGTTATTTTCCACTCCACCTACTTCACCAAATCCTTTCTTGGAGGACTTGGATGACTTGCCTCCTAGGCCAAATCATCCACCACCATTGCCATCATTTGGCTCAATTAAGCGGATGGCTCATGAGTCACCTCGGTCATCCTTTAACCCAAATGCCCCATTAGGGCCTAAACCTCTTCTCTTCCACCCCATTCACAAAGACATTCATGGTCCTTTGTATGGGGATCATTCACTCCCCACATCAATGTCCCCTCATCTTGAGGACATTGAGGAGTGTATGTGGGATGCCAATCCCACTAGAGAAAAGATTCAAACGGAACTCCACAACCTCCACCAAATCAAAGGCATGGTGGACTCTCACTTGAGTGAGACAATGCAAATGCAAAGTGCTTTGCTTGCCTCCATCATGACCCACCCAAACATTTCCACCAACACCAACACATCTACCATTCCACCACCACAACCTCCCCAAACATACTACCCCCTAGGCATGGTTGCTCCACTTGTGAGCAAACGGGCCAAACCGTTGATAGGACCCGGGTTATGGTCCTTGACTTTCAAAAAGAAATGAGGTTCATCCTCAATCATATCCTTGAGCGTCTCAACGCTCTTTCTCATCCACCATCAAATTAGGATGGTTATAGTTTAGCATTTCTAGTTTTCTCTTCTTAGGATTATTTTCTTTTCTTTTCTTCTTGTACTAAAACACATCATTGTGTTCCCATTTCATGATCTTTAGTCATGAACATTTTTTGGTGTTTTTATTATAGTCTTGGTCCTTTTACATAGTGTTTGGAAATGCTTGTGAATGATCATTATTACTAACATTTTTTTTGTAGCTTTTACTTTCACAATCCATGTATCTTCCCATTAAGCACCCAATTTAGGGCGAGCTTTGATCAAAGGGAGATAATGGCTCGGGCTCATTACATTCCGCATCGCCTCTACTTTTTGTTGAGACAAAAAGGGGGAGAAAATATAGAACTTGATTACATTTTGACTTTTCTTAAAAAGTCAACTGCATACTTTGACATACATCAACTAGTGAACACTTTGACTTTCATAAATAGTCAAACATCATACACTTGCATTATCCTTCTCTTTTCAAGTTCTAAAACTAATATTTTTATAACTCTTGCACAAACTTTGTATCTTTTATAAAAATAAAATTTATATTTTGTCCTCAACAAAAAGGGGGAGATTGTTAATACAAATATCGTCATTAAACGTTATTTATATTTTTGATCTTTACCTAAGTTTTGTTAACGACAAAAGTAAATTTAATTTGTATAAAAGCTTAAAGCTTGTCAAGTTTAATAGATATTAAAACAAGCTTTTTCAAACAATATATTCATCATTCAAGCATTTACATTTATGATTAGTAACATCTTCATATAACTCTAATCATTATGTATGATAATAGTTTTTAGAATGTGTTAGGTTCTTAAAACCAAACACTACTTAAGTACTTGCATATTTCTAAAAATAGAAATACAACATATGACATCATGTGATGCATCATGGAAATCATTGGAAGATTTCATTAGATATTTTGTGTGGATTTGTACTCTTCATATCTTGGACAATCTCACTTAGATAGAGTTGACTTTAGCAAAGATTTGATATCTTGATTAATGTCAGGACCGGCGGTACCAAAATGGTACACGGGGGGAACCCTTTTAAGGGTTTCGCGGTCCGTGGACGCTCTCATCCACTTTGGCTATAAATAGCAATGCCAAGCCAAGTAGTTTTCATCCCTTTCTAACATACTCTCATACATATCTTCTCTCTAACCTTTCTAACTCGGTTTCATATCATATTAGTGATCTCTTTTGTAGCAAAGAAGATCAAGTCACATTCAAGCTTCAAGCGAGAAGTTGGAAGTCTTGTTTGTTTAGTGTTGTATGATCTTGTGTTGATTCATACTTCATTGTTGTATTAAACCATCATAATCTTGTGAGTGTGAGTGGTTAGTATTTTAGTCCTCAAAATACGTTGTGTGTGTGGGAGTGGTTGTACCCTTGGAAAGAACTCGACATCTAGCTTAGTGTCGGAAATAGTGTTAGCGAAGTGTAAAGGTTTTCTCCGCCGGTGAAAGGAGCTTGTTGACTAGTGAAGTTAAACTCTCGAGTGTGAGACTCGAGGAGTGGAGTAGGGCAAGGAAAAGAGTCCTTGTAGACCGAACCACTATAAACAACTTGTTGTGGTTTGATCATTTCTTTCCTTATTTACTTCTTACATATTGCTTGCATATTTCATTAAAATATCCAAGATCAATATCAATTGATCTTTACAATAAGTTTCAAAACAAAGTTTTTAATTGGTAAACTATTCAACCCCCCCTTCTAGTTTTCTACAGACACTACACCCCTAGTTCTTAAGTTCATCCAAACGATAGGTGATCAGTTGGTCAAATCGCACAAGTAGAAAGGGTCGTCAGTTGGTCATATCTTACCCTTCCCGTCTCAGTCCGCTCACCTAGGGTCCATTGGTCATATCTCCTAGGAAATTGGCCTCTACCGCCATTCAAAACTACCGAACCAAGGGTGACTACCAAAGAACTATGTGTTAATACAAATAAGCCGTAAAAACGTTTATTTATATTTTACGATCTTCTAAATGTTTTGTCGATAACAAATGTTAAATCATTTTAACGAAACAAATAGAGTACGTAAATAGTTTGAGTTAATAGTTTTCTAACACAATTAAGTTGTCACATAAAACACTAAAACAAGTATAAGTGATTTTATGATTTAGATACATATGTACAACAACTAGTGTTTACATATTGGGTTAAACATATACTTAAATTAAGTATACTAAAATGGGTAAAAACTAAGTGTATGCTAAAATGGGTAAATAGAAGTATATACTAAATGGGTAAATACTAGCAAATGGTTTTGACCCATAACCCATGGTTTTATATATACCACTTAACCAAGTTCATTGTATCTAGAAAGAAAACCATGGATCAACCCATAAACCATGACCCATGACCCATAACCAAAAATACCCATGGGCAAAGAGGAGCGGACCACGGATCCCTAGCTTTGTGCTAGCCGGATCCCTTGTGGTAGGGATCCGTGGGATCCGGGGAACAGAAGAGAATTTCCTCTATAAATAGAGAGCCATTTCTTCCTCTCTACACATGGTTTTTTACACACATACTTCCCCAAAGTATTCTAACCCTCTAACCTCAGATCTAAGTGATCTATGTAGTTTGTCTTTTGTTTTTGTGTGATCTACTAGGTTCCTCTTAAAGGAGTGATCACCACCTCTTGAAGACGTGCAAGCTCAAGTCCATGAGTAGCCATGCTTCGTCATCATCAAGACTACTAAGGTTCTCTTGTTGATAGTTCTTCCTTTCTACCTAGATGTTGGGTAGAAGGCATTAGTGAAGAATGCCGAAAGTGTCAAGATGAAAGCATTAGTGAAAGGTGCTCATCGTCCGTGTCAAAGCATTAGTGAAGAATGCCGAAAGTGTCAAGATGAAAGCATTAGTGAAAGGTGCTCATCATCCGTGTCAAAGCATTAGTGAAGGATGCAAAAGGTGTCAAGACGAAGGCATTAGTGAAGGGTGCCAAGCGTTGTGTCAAAGGCATTAGTGAAGGATGTCAAAGAATCAAATCAAGTAGCAATTGGGAAGAATGCCTAGGTTGTATAATCGATGAGGTGCATCGTTATACATATATGTATTTGTTTATCTACAACGATGGTGATATCCTTGATGGTGTTGTAACAAGGAGTAGATCTCTTTGAGATTAGGTGTTGTGTCGTGAAGGTGTAGTTCACCTAAGGTGTGAAAGAACTAGGTGCTTAGCCTAGTACCTAATAAAGGGTAGGCGACGTTGTGATAGGATTAGTTCTCCTAAAGTGTGAAAGAACTCGGTGGTTAGCCTAGCATTATAAAGGGTAAGAAGCGACGTTGTGTTAGGTGTGGTTCGCCTTGGTGTGAAAGAACTCGGTATTTAGCTTTGTACCGGAAAAAGGTTAAGCGGCGTTGTGAAGGCTTCTCCGCCACAAGGAGTTGGTGTAGTGCTTACGAACTCTCGAGTAGGTGACTCGGGGAGTGGAGTAGGGCAAGGAAGGTGTCCTTGTAGCCGAACCACTATAAATAACTTGTGTTGTGGTGATGTGCTTCTTACTCTTTATTTCATTACACGTTTATATATCCATCTATCAACGTCCAACATAAACAATCAAATAGATTGACATAAGTCGATCTAAATATTTAAAAGAAAGTTTTAAATTGGTAAAACTATTCAACCCCCCTTCTAGTTTTCCACACTATTCATGCATACACTTAGAAATAATTGTACGGAAGTAAAGGTAAACGCAAACAAAACAATTAAGGAATCATAACTAGGCTAGCACCAAAGGGTGCTTAGCCACTCATATTAACCATGCAAATTAATTCAATATTCAAAGGTACGAAATACATGAATTGAAAGTAAGAAAATATAAAATGCTAAAGCTTATCATAATGGAGTGACTTCTTCCTTGGAAACAGCTCCGTATGCTCCCCTAGACCTGCCTTGAGATTTTTCCCATGTTCTCAGAGTGTCGACCCCGTAGCCAACATCAAATTGGAAATCCTTGAATACCACAAACAACTTCCGACCATTCCAAACGAGACTGTGGAATTTAAGCAATTGAGGGGCATGATTCAAAACCTCCCATACAACCTCACTAAGCCGTCAAAAGGAAAAAAAAAGAAAGGATTAACGAAAGAAAATAGGATTGTGCTTGTTTTCTTTATCTTATGTTTGGATGATTACATTTTAGCACTTTCGGTTTATGATTATTTGGATATTGTCTTTAACTAGTGTTTTGTGATAAACATGCTTTTTCTATTTTTATCTGTGGATTTACTAGTGTGCATAAAAGCTGGCATCATTTACGTGTAGGTTACTGTGTTGGTCTCGATCTGCAGATGCCGGATCCCTAGGATTAGCCTAGCCAGATCCCTTCCTTGAGGGAACCGTAGGATCCGTGACATCAGATCAGCAATACAGCATTCAGTACATCAAAACTGCTTTCTAGATAACATTACATTAGCTTAGCATATGATTTTAGAACCCTACTAAGTCCACTTCAAGGATGAGAAAGGCTTAGACTCACTAAAGGCTTACTTAAGATCTTAGTCTGATTTTATCAACACATCTAAACTCACCATATTTCCGCTTCGACTAATCAAAAACTATTTCTCACCTCTCAAAACACTTAAAGAAGACAAGCTAAGCAATTTTAGGACAAAAATTAGTTTTTCAATTTTTGTAATTTTTAAGAATTTTTCTTAATATCACCTCAAGCCTAAATCTGATCACTAGGATCATTTATTATGACTTGACACCTTCATAACTCTTAGTGTTATCCTTGGACATCCATTGGTAGTCATCTTGTCCCATCCCTCTTCCATAAAAAGCAATCATTTGCTATAACACTTATTACCTTTAATTATTCAAGTATCATTTCATCTTAAACACTTAGGAGAACTGAAACTGTAACGCCCCGACCCGCAAAGGGTAAAGGAATCACAAGTAATGGTGTCATATCAAAGCAAAACATAAATAACCAAAAGAAGTCTTGACATAAATGCGGAAATAATCCAAGTCAAAATGACTTCAATACATAGGTCCCAGCGGAAACATAATAAACCTCAACATAATATCCGAAATAAATAAGTCTTAAATGGCATCATAAGAAAATCAAAGCTAAAATCTCTAAGGTAAGTCCACTCAAGCACTCATCCGAAAGCAACCCAGCTTCCAATGCTTAGATACCTGCCGCGGAAGAAAAGAAAGTGCGGCTGAGCTTCAAAAGCCCAGTGAACAGATATGAAAGCAAAATCGAATACCAAACGATATCGAATATGAAATAAAGCGAATGAGCGATAGCAAAATCATAATCATTTTCAATGCATAAATCATAATTTTCAAAATAAAGTTTATAGTCAACTACCACGAGCCCAGAAACATATATCAGATCATATTCATATTCACATAAGGCAACATTTTGTAAGGGAGACCTACCAGTTATGAAGGACGTGCATGCACGCAGCATCAATCATCGAGATAACATATAACGGATAAGATAACAGATCTAGGATGCATCAATACGCCCCTTCCTACATATTCAAAAATATGCTTCACCATCCGAGACGTGGCGAGAACATCACTCTACTGCCCTAGAGTCATATCCGAGGTGCATCACTGATACGGACATGGAACCCCCATGACTAGTTAAATATTTGGCTCGGGTGTCAAATTATCTTAGGTCAAATCAGAATGTCATAACTGACACAGATCATATTTTATCAGAAAATCATTCACATTTCCAAAATCACAGTTTTCATATCGGATAGTTCAAAATCAGATGTTTCATAATTCAGAAATCAGAGTTCAGATAAGCAAAAGCTCAAACAAATCAGATTTGGGATTCATAGCAAAGGCTTAGGAAACCCTAATACGAAAGAAAACGTTAAAAGGAAAACCTTTACTGAAAAGGTCAGAATATATGTACCTTATTCCAAAGCAAATGATCGAAAAGCAGAAAGACGAAAGGCAAAGGATTACTCCCTCTTTTTAGAACCTATAGACATTAACGGTCGTCCATGTTATTTATGATTCCAAAATCATCGAAATGATCTTTTAATATTTGGTGTACATACTTAATGTATATTAATGATCTTCATACTTTAGGGTTTTATTAAATGAGACTTAAGTATTTTATAATTAATGTTGTAGATTAGGGTTCGTTATGTCATTTATTAAAGTCTAGGGTTAAATGTGAAAATAGTTTATAAGTCATAACTCACACATGAAATAACGAATTACTATATTTAGCTCAAACCCTAATCGACTCTCATTTATGTTCTAGGGTTTTCTTATTCTTTAATATCTCATTAATATGCATTTACTTTACATGTTACGTCTTAATGACTCGCAACTTAACCTAATACGTAAATGATAACAATCTTTCCTTTTATGTTTTACCATGTACGTTTATGATTTTATGTGACATACAAGTTACTTATTACTCGGATAAATTACACGTGTACATAACTACTAGTTCACTTCAATTAATATAACGCACACAAAAGAGACACGTTCACACACATTTAGGGTTTGATATACTTTATTCGCTTTACATATTAAACTAGGGTTTATGTTTACGTGACCCTTACTTGTTTATTACACGTTCAAAACTCATGTATATATGTTCGGTTCAAACTAGGGTTTCGGCTAGTAGGTTATACGCAAGTCCTAGCTCATCTAAACACGTTACATATTCAAGTTATGATATTTTACCCCTTAGTCGAATTCATATATGCTTCGGTCCAATCTCATGCATGGTTCGGCCTTGTTTAACTCGACATATACACGACCCGATTAAATATTACATATCACGTTACATGTTCCTTATTAGTTACAAGGTTTAATTCGTTAAGGGTTGTTCTTGTTTTTGGTTTACCCGGCTCGGCACAAAAGAAAACAAAGGAAAACCCGACTAAACAGAATATAACACAACATATACATGTAAGGTACGTTAAAGGAAGTCGAATAAACGTTATACCTTAACTCGTTTGAAGCAAAATCTCGACACCAATGGGGTTTGTGAGTCTCGGCCGAATGGGAACAAAGAGAAAAGAAGAGGCACAAAACTAGAACTAGGGTTTCAATTCAATGATTATGTGATGTATTTATAGTTAACACTTTAGTTAGGGCTTAGGAGGGGTTTGGGTCGGCTTAGTCCAACCGAGCACACAAGCTCACGCCCAAATGGGCTTCGGCCCTTGATCCACTCGACACAAAACAAACGCCCCGTTGGGTTTCTCCTTGGCTCTCGGCTTGGCGCAAGACAAAACAAAAAGGAACGAGCCCGTCCAACAAATAAACGGCCCAACATTTTAGCGAAACGTTTAAGTCCTTCGTCGTACCAAAGTCGTTCACGTAATTATATTCATTAAGTTTTTATTTATTCGTAAGTTAGGTTTTTTTTTTAAAAAAAATTCGTTAAATGATTATAAACGTGTATTACGTATTTTAAAATTCTTGGTTCCAAGGGTATTTTCGTCTTCATATATGTTTTAGATTTTCGGGTTTTACAATTCTTCCCCTCTAAAAAATTTTAGTCCTCGAAAATTGAAATGGAACAAAAGCAACGAGATGAGAACATACCGAACTATTCAAAGAAATGAGGATAACTAGCTCGCATCGACTCTTCGGTCTCCCAAGTAGCCTCACGCTCCGGGTGATTTTTCCAAAGAATCTTAACAAACGGAATGACTTTATTTCTCATAACTCTTTCTTGTCTTTCTAAAATAGCTTCCGGTTCTTCAGATAAAGACATATCGGATTGAATTTGATCAAACGGATACGAAGCAACGTGTAATGGATGATAGTTGTATCCCCTTAGGAGAGATACATGGAACACATCATGAACATGCGACAACTGAGGCGGAAGTGCTAATCGATACGAAACTTCTCCTATACGCTCCAAAATTTCAAACGGACCGAAAAATCGAGGGGTGAGCTTGCCCTTGATTCCAAAACGTTTCACACCTCTAAACGGCGAGACTTTCAAAAACACACGATCACCAACTCGAAACTCTAAATCACGACGATGCTTGTCAGCATAACTTTTCTGGCGAGACCTAGCCTCCTTCAACTTTTCTCTAGCAACAGCTACTTTCTCATTAGTGATCTCAATCATTTTCGGACCTTCGATTAGACGTTCACCTACTTCATCCCAACAAGTAGGTGATCTACATTTTCTTCCATAAAGAAGTTCAAACGGTGCTGCCTTAATGCTAGCATGCCAACTGTTGTTGTATGCAAACTCTACCAAACATAAATATTCATCCCAGCTACAGGTCCATTCAAAGCACAAGCCCTTAGCATGTCCTCTAAGGTCGAATAGTCCTCTCGACTGACCACTGTTTGAGGATGAACGCCGTACTAAAATTAAGTCGAGTACCCCTAGCTTTTTGCAAACCTTTCCAGAAACGAGAAGTAAAAGCGGATCCTATCGACACAATAGACGTCGGAGTACCATGAAGTCTAACTATCTCTTGCTGAAAAATCTCTGCCAATCTACCAATACCATAATCCTTTCTAATTGGTAAGAAATGAGCAGATTTGGTTAGCCGATCAACAACCACCCAAATCGCATCATGCTTCTTCTTAGTAAGAGGTAGTCCAGTCACAAAGTCCATAGATATCTTATCCCACTTCCATGTCAGAATATCCAATGGTTGTAACAGTCCACTAGCTCTTTGATGTTCGATCTTCACTTGCTGACAAATCATACACCTCGACACAAACGTCGCCACATCTTGCTTCATGCCGTTCCACCAGAAATACTGTTTCAAATCCCTATACATCTTGGTAGAACCAGGATGGATAGTGAAAGGAGAACTATGAGCTTCAGTCATAACTTTCTCACGAAGTACTTGATCATTGGGAACGCAAAGCCTATCTTCATACCATACAATTCCGTCGTTATCAACCTTAAACTCCGGCTGCCTACCTTCTTCAACATTTTGAGCTACGGCCCACAGCTCGCCGTCATCTTTCTGAGCTTCCTTAATGTGCCGTATAAGGTTCGACTCCACCTTCATACTAGCCCAGTATCCACCAAAACCTCGTACGCACAACTCAACATCCAAACGCTCTAAGTCACGAATGATCCTAGGCTCAATTTCAATACTTGCAAGCATGCCTCATTTCCGGCTAAGTGCGTCAGCAACTACATTAGCCTTACCAGGATGGTACTGAATATTAGTGTCATAATCCTTAAGAAGTTCTAACCATCTTCTCTGTCTCATGTTGAGTTCCTTTTGAGTGAAAATATACTTGAGGCTCTTATGATCGGTGAAAATATCACACGTCTCTCCATACAAGTAATGTCTCCAGATCTTCAACGCGAACACCACAGCAGCTAACTCAAGGTCATGAGTTGGGTAATTCTCCTCATAAGGTTTCAGTTGTCTTGAAGCGTAAGCTATCACCTTACCATGTTGCATCAAGACACAGCCCAATCCTTTCTTAGATGCATCGCTATAGATTTGATATCCTCCAGAACCAGATGGAAGAGTCAAAATAGGAGCGGACACCAACCTCCGTTTCAACTCTTCAAAACTCTTTTCTCTTTCATCCGTCCACACGAACTTTTCACCTTTCCTCATCAATTGGGTTAAGGGCAAAGCTAAACGAGAGAAACCTTCAACAAAACGTCGGTAGTATCCAGCAAGTCCTAGAAAACTCCTAACCTCAGTCACTGTCGTAGGTCTTGGCCACTTAGTGATAGCCTCAACCTTAGACGGATCCATGGTGATACCATCAGCAGATACAATATGACCAAGGAAAGCGACTTGTCCTAACCAGAATTCACACTTCGAGAATTTGGCGTACAACTTCTTCTTTCTCAGAATCTCCAAAACTATCCGGAGATGTTGCTCATGCTCCTCTTCAGACTTAGAGTAAACTAAAATGTCGTCGATGAAAACAATAACGAACTTGTCGAGGAACTCATGGAAAACACGATTCATCAGGTCCATAAACACAGCAGGCGCATTCGTCAAACCAAAAGGCATAACGAGAAACTCATAATGACCATATCTGGTACGAAACGCGGTTTTAGGAACATCTTGCTCCTTCACACGTAGCTGATGATAACCAGACCTCAGATCAATCTTAGAAAAGAACTTAGCTCCTTGCAGTTGATCAAACAAATCGTCTATGCGCGGAAGAGGATAACGGTTTCGAATAGTAATACGGTTGAGTTCACGGTAGTCGATACATAAGCGCATACTTCCATCCTTCTTCTTCACAAACAAAACAGGTGCACCCCATGGAGAAACACTAGGTCGAATGAATCCATTATCTATCATCTCTTGCAGCTGTTCCTTCAATTCCTTCAGTTCTACAGGTGCCATACGATACGGAGCTTTCGAAATCGGTTCAGCACCAGGAATTAACTCAATGCTAAACTCAACTTCTCTAGCTGGAGGAATACCAGGAAGTTCATCGGGAAAAATGTCGGTGAATTCACAAACAACAAAAAGGTTTTCAATGTTAGGACTCTCCAAAGATGTGTCCTTAACAGATGCCAGAAAACCTTGACACCCATGAGCAATCATGGTCCGTGCCTTCATAGCAGAAATGAACTTAACATATTTGAGTGGTTTAGAACCATAATAAACGAATTCAGGATGTTTTACGTCTCCAAAGATCACAGTTCTAGCATAGCAGTCAATTGAAGCTCTATGATAAGCCAACCAATCCATGCCTAGAATGATATCAAAGTCGACCATATCGAGAGGATACAGATTTGCAAAGCGAATACGATCATCAAAACGAAGAGGACACTTAGCGTATTTATGATCAATGATCATGTGGCTTTTCATAGGCGTAGATATCGATAAGTGATTCGTTAGTGGTTGTGGCTTCATATTAAGTTTCTTAGCACATGTGACAGATATAATGGAGTGTGTGGCACCGGTGTCAAATAAAACGAAGACAGAATAATCATCAATGAAAAGAGTGCCCGTAATGGTACCTGAAGTATGCTCCGCCTGATTCCGAGTAGTAGCATAAACACGTCCAGTAGTAGGTGGCGGCTTGGTGTAGTTTCCAGGAATCGCCGGGTTCCTCTTAGGGCAATCCTTGATCTTGTGAGTAGTGGAACCACAAGAGAAACATCCACCAGTGGCCTTGAAACACGGTCCCGGATGAGCCTTTCCACAAGTAGTACAGATAGGTGGGGGAGGCAAAACTTCAGCTGTCCTTTGCTGACTAGAAGATCCTGAAGCACGACCCTGATTTGATCCTCGAGCCGACTGATCCTTGTTGTAACGCTGGTTATTGTTACCTTGATTCTGACGATCATTTCCACCCTTACCAGCAGCTCTGCTATCCTGACCCCTCGCCTCAGGGCGCCTAGAGTCCACATTCCTTCCCGACTGACCCCGCTGATCATAACCCTTATCCACTTGTCCCCTTGAATCGTAACTCCTGCCAGTATTTCCCTTATACTCATTACTTTGAGTCCTACCTTGAATCCGATCACCATCGCGATTACGCTTGTTGTAACCCGAACCCTCATGAAAGATCTCAATGTTACGAGCTGCATCATTGCAGGCCGACACATCCTCATATTCAGTGTTAAGCAGTCGGTCCAACACCCACTTCTTCAGTCCCCATTTGAAATGCTTAGCTTGACGCCTACCATCTCCAGCAATCGCTCCAACAAAGCTTACCAACCTCATAAACCTACTCATGTACTCATTGGAGTTCTCATGATCAAACTGGTAGATTGCCTGATAATCCCTCTCATACCTTTGCTGTTCCGCATCAGGGAAGTAACGGTTATAGAAGATAGTCCGAAACTCCGCCCAAGTACAAGTAATAGCAAAAGCATCTCCTCCTCGTGCTTGTTTCAATGCTTTCCACCAATTTGAAGCATCACCCTCCAGTTTGAATGCAGCTAAACGAGTCTTAAATTCATCTCCACAACCCAGTACTTCAAACAGCTTCTCAACATGAGTGATCCAGTCCTCAGCTTCAGTGGGAGTAGCATCAGTGCTAAACGAAAGAGGCTTGAGCTTACCGAAACGCTCGAGCCAAGTGTGAATGCCGACGGGTTGATTTCCTCCACCACTTCCCGAAGCACCATTCTGATTACGAATGTTGTTGATCACCTGTTCCATCATCTCAGGTGTAGTCAAACCAGGGAAAAGAGAGTTGAGAGCATTCGCAATCGCAGCATCCATGTCAGTAGCATCATCGTCCCCTCCCGAGTTACCGTTACGACGAGTTTGAACCATCTGAACGATATCCAAACAATTAGCAAAATGAACAAAGGTGAGATACGAAATGGAAATACGAAGGAATCCTATAGTCTACCCAAATCCTCACAGGTCAAATCCTAAGCTCTAAAGTCTCAAAACCTAGGCTCCATATGTCACAGGTCCTGACTACAAGTCGTAAACCTGGGCTCTGATGCCATAAATTGTAACGCCCCGACCCGCAAAGGGTAAAGGAATCACAAGTAATGGTGTCATATCAAAGCAAAACATAAATAACCAAAAGAAGTCTTGACATAAATGCGGAAATAATCCAAGTCAAAATGACTTCAATACATAGGTCCCAGCGGAAATATAATAAACCTCAACATAATATCCGAAATAAATAAGTCTTAAATGACATCATAAGAAAATCAAAGCTAAAATCTCTAAGGTAAGTCCACTCAAGCACTCATCCCAAAGCAACCCAGCTTCCAATGCTTAGATACCTGCCGCGGAAGAAAAGAAAAGTGCGGCTGAGCTTCAAAAGCCCAGTGAACAGATATGAAAGCAAAAGCGAATACCAAACGATATCGAATATGAAATAAAGCGAATGAGCGATAGCAAAATCATAATCATTTCCAATGCATAAATCATAATTTTCAAAATAAAGTTTATAGTCAACTACCACGAGCCCGAAACATATATCGAGATCATATTCATATTCACATAAGGCAACATTTTGTAGAGGAGACCTACCAGAGTTATGAAGGACGTGCATGCACGCAGCATCAATCATCAGATAACATATAACAGATCTAGGATGCATCCATACGCCCCTTCCTACATATTCAAAAATATGCTTCACCATCCAGAGACGTGGCAGAACATCACTCTACTGCCCTAGAGTCATATCCGAGGTGCATCACTGATACGGACATGGAACCCCCATGACTAGTTAAATATTTGGCTCGGGTGTCAAACTATCTTAGGTCAAATCAGAATGTCATAACTGACACAGATCATATTTTATCAGAAAATCATTCATATTTCCAAAATCACAGTTTTCATATCAGATAGTTCAAAATCAGATGTTTCATAATTTAGAAATCAGAGTTCAGATAAGCAAAAGCTCAAACAAATCAGATTTGGGATTCATAGCAAAGGCTTAGGAAACCCTAATACGAAAGAAAACGTTAAAAGGAAAACCTTTACTGAAAAGGTCAGAATATCTGTACCTTATTCCAAAGAAAATGATCGAAAAGCAGAAAGACGAAAGGCAAAGGATTACTCCCTCTTCTCAGAACCTATAGACATTAACGGTCGTCCATGTTATTTATGATTCCAAAATCATCGAAATGATCTTTTAATATTTGGTGTACATACTTAATGTATATTAATGATCTTCATACTTTAGGGTTTTATTAAATGAGACTTAAGTATTTTATAATTAATGTTGTAGATTAGGGTTCGTTATGTCATTTATTAAAGTCTAGGGTTAAATGTGAAAATAGTTTATAAGTCATAACTCACACATGAAATAACGAATTACTATATTTAGCTCAAACCCTAATCGACTCTCATTTATGTTCTAGGTTTTTCTTATTCTTTAATATCTCATTAATATGCATTTACTTTACATGTTACGTCTTAATGACTCGCAACTTAACCTAATACGTAAATGATAACAATCTTTCCTTTTATGTTTTACCATGTACGTTTATGATTTTATGTGACATACAAGTTACTTATTACTCGGATAAATTACACGTGTACATAACTACTAGTTCACTTCAATTAATATAACGCACACAAAAGAGACACGTTCACACACATTTAGGGTTTGATATACTTTATTCGCTTTACATATTAAACTAGGGTTTATGTTTACGTGACCCTTACTTGTTTATTACACATTCAAAACTCATGTATATATGTTCGGTTCAAACTAGGGTTTCGGCTAGTAGGTTATACGCAAGTCCTAGCTCATCTAAACACGTTACATATTCAAGTTATGATATTTTACCCCTTAGTCGAATTCATATATGCTTCGGTCCAATCTCATGCATGGTTCGGCCTTGTTTAACTCGACATATACACCACCCGATTAAATATTACATATCACGTTACATGTTCCTTATTAGTTACAAGGTTTAATTCGTTAAGGGTTGTTCTTGTTTTTGGTTTACCCGGCTCGGCACAAAAGAAAACAAAGGAAAACCCGACTAAACAGAATATAACACAACATATACATGTAAGGTACGTTAAAGGAAGTCGAATAAACGTTATACCTTAACTCGTTTGAAGCAAAATCTCGACACCAATGGGGTTTGTGAGTCTCGGCCGAATGGGAACAAAGAGAAAAGAAGAGGCACAAAACTAGAACTAGGGTTTCAATTCAATGATTATGTGATGTATTTATAGTTAACACTTTAGTTAGGGCTTAGGAGGGGTTTGGGTCGGCTTAGTCCAACCGAGCACACAAGCTCACGCCCAAATGGGCTTCGGCCCTTGAGCCACTCGACACAAAACAAAGCGCCCGTTGGGTTTCTCCTTGGCTCTCGGTTTGGCGCAGACAAACAAAAGGAACGAGCCCGTCCAACAAATAAACGGCCCAACATTTTTAGCGAAACGTTTAAGTCCTTCGTCGTACCAAAGTCGTTCACGTAATTATATTCATTAAGTTTTTATTTATTCGTAAGTTAGGTTTTTTTTTTTTTTTTTAAATTCGTAAAATGATTATAAACGTGTATTACGTATTTTAAAATTCTTGGTTCCAAGGGTATTTTCGTCTTCATATATGTTTTAGATTTTCGGGTTTTACAGAAACATTCAAAATGAGATAGGCTTTAGCTCCTAGAAACCTCATTTCAAACCTGTCACAACTGCTGAG
Source organism: Chrysanthemum makinoi (assembly GCA_910596185.1). Lineage (NCBI taxonomy): Eukaryota > Viridiplantae > Streptophyta > Magnoliopsida > Asterales > Asteraceae > Chrysanthemum > Chrysanthemum makinoi. The sequence goes on along the minus strand of OU343225.1, from coordinate 13,805,168 downwards.
AGCCGGATCCCTAGGATTAGCCAAGCCGGATCCCTTCAAGGAGGGAACCGTGGGATCCGGGTGACAGTTTATGTCAAACATAGCTAAAACAATCATTTCAACTCATCTTCCTAACTCAAACACTCCATCTCATCTTAAATGAGTTCCTAGATCAGTGAAACTCTGATTCTCAACCTTGTGCATGTTAATCATCACATTTCCAAGAACATTAGTGGATTAAGTCTTAAATGCAATTGCAAAGCTCTTCTCTTTATAACCCATATTGCTAAGAACACCTTAGTCATCAAATTCAAACATAATTATCTGCAATTGCAACCATCCTTCTTAGTCATCTCATAATGAGAAAAGCTCCTAGTGCTTACTCATCCACTCAAGAACCACCAAATAAACTTACTAGAATCATACACGAAGTTTCCTCAACGAATCATCTCCTTAGAAGTCCACCTATGCTAGGATTTCCCCTACACCAAGGAAACCAATAAAACTAATCCCCAAGAAGAGTGTTCCCACTAAGATTTCATCACCAAATTCTACCTTACAAACATACCCTCCACAACTCAACCAACATCATTAGTGCCTAGAGCCACCTCACAATCATCTCCACACTCTCACAATGTAGAAGATTTACCCTCTTGGCCATCTCATCTTTCACCATTACCAACTAATTCACTTGAAAAGATTGAGCAACAAAATCAAAGTGTTGAATCAACACTTGCTCCTAAAGCAAACTCTATCATTCCTCCCAATAGTCCATTTTGGATTATGAGAAGACATCAAAGGCAACCACCCTACCAAATGGAAGTTGATGCTTCTTTACCTCTACCCTCAAACATTGGAAACCACCACTTAATGAGCCTCCATCAAATCCTCCTTCATTTGAAGATCCTCAACCCACTTCACTTGAACTTTTACTTCAAGAAACTCAAAACCATGACAAGGATTGCTATCATTGTAAACATGTTGAAAGATTCATACATGAACTACGTGAAGAGCAACGTTTCATGTTTTATCACCTCCTCGAACGTTTCGAAGAGGTTAATAAGCCTAAACTACAATGAGCATCACATTCAAAAGCTCAAACTTAGAACGTTTAGGAAACCTTTCTCATCCTTGATCATCACTTAATTTAGTTGAACCTTGAATTGGGATAACTCATTTAGCATTAGTAGCACTTGTTTGGCTAATTCATTCTCTTAGTTTTAGAGATTTGGTCATGTATCTCTTGTTTTATTGAATGAATACTTATATGCTATGATTATTTTTGTTGTGCTTGATATATTGTACATATATCTTATTTTCTCAAAATAGCATTCCTTGACATTTCTTCACTGCTGAAGATACTGTCAACAGATAGCCGGATCCCTTCCAGATAACTAGACGGATCCCTCCTTGAAGGGAACCGTGGGATCCGTGGTACAGGAGCACAAATTCATACTAACTTGAGTCTCTTTTGCAGGAAATTATGCACTATACTCTTGTTTTTCTAACCTTTGTTTTGTAGTTATTCAAAATACACATGAAGATATTGACACCATAAAGCTAGGGGGAGCTTTGTGTCAAACAACATTGCAAAAATCATTTGCAACTTAATCCAATTTTGGATTACACTTCATGACACCCCATTGCAACATTGCAATATTCAAGGGGGAGCACGTTCTCGTCACTTAGACGAACCATTTGCAAACTTAGTTGCAAACACAATTAGGTTATTTTACGTTATGTCCTTGACGCCCTTACATAGGGATGGACTTGTCAAGGGGGAGTTAAGACGAGTACCATTCCCGTCACTTGCTCTCTTTACATTTTTACATTTTCTTTTTATATAAAAATTGTGTTAGTTTCTTTTAACACTTTTTGTTTTGACAAAAAGGGGGAGAAGAAAGTAAAAACTACAAATTCAAATTTTTTTACGAATTTTAGCTTTTTCCTTAAAATAATTTTAAGTTTTGTCATCAACAAAAGGGGGATTGTTAATACAAATAAGCCGTAAAAATGTTTATTTAATTTTACGATCTTCTAAATGTTTGTCGATAACAAATGTAACAATCATTTTAACGAAACAAATAGAGTACGTAAATAGTTTGAGTTAATAGTTTTCTAACACAATTAAGTTGTCACATATAACACTAAAACAAGTATAAGTGATTTTATGATTTAGATACATATGTACAACAACTAGTGTTTACATATTGGGTTAAACATATACTTAAACTAAGTATACTAAAATGGGTAAAAACTAAGTGTATGCTAAAATGGGTAAATACAAGTATATACTAAACGGGTAAATACTAGCAAATGGTTTTGACCCATAACCCATGGTTTTATATATACCACTTAACCAAGTTCATTGTATCTAGAAAGAAAACCATGGATCAACCCATAACCCATGACCCATGACCCATAACCAAAAATACCTATGGGCAAAGAGGAGCGGACCACGGATCCCTAGCTTTGTGCTAGCCGGATCCCTTGTGGTAGGGATCCGTGGGATCCGGAGAACAGAAGAGAATTTCCTCTATAAATAGAGAGCCATTTCTTCCTCTCTACACATGGTTTTTTACACACATACTTCCCCAGAGTATTCTAACCCTCAAACCTCAGATCTAAGTGATCTATGTAGTTTGTCTTTTGTTTTTGTGTGATCTACTAGGTTCCTCTTAAAGGAGAGATCACCACCTCTTGAAGACGTGCAAGCTCAAGTCCATGAGTAGCCATGCTTCGTCATCATCAAGACTACTAAGGTTCTCTTGTTGATAGTTCTTCCTTTCTCCATAGATGTTGGGTAGAAGGCATTAGTGAAGAATGCCGAAAGTGTCAAGATGAAAGCATTAGTGAAAGGTGCTCATCGTCCGTGTCAAAGCATTAGTGAAGAATGCCGAAAGTGTCAAGATGAAAGCATTAGTGAAATGTGCTCATCATCCGTTGTCAAAGCATTAGTGAAGAATGCAAAAGGTGTCAAGACGAAGGCCTTAGTGAAGGGTGCCAAGCGTTGTGTCAAAGGCATTAGTGAAGGATGTCAAAGAATCAAATCAAGTAGCAATTGGGAAGAATGCCTAGGTTGTATAATCGATGAGGTGCATCGTTATACATATATGTATTTGTTTATCTACAAGGATGGTGATATCCTTGATGGTGTTGTAACAAGGAGTAGATCTCCTTGAGATTAGGTGTTGTGTCGTGAAGGTGTAGGTCACCTAAGGTGTGAAAGAACTAGGTGCTTAGCCTAGTACCTAATAAAGGGTAGGCGACGTTGTGATAGGATTAGTTCTCCTAAGGTGTGAAAGAACTCGGTGGTTAGCCTAGCACCGTATAATGGGTAGGCGACGTTGTGTTAGGTGTGGTTCGCCTTGGTGTGAAAGAACTCGGTATTTAGCTTTGTACCGGAAAAAGGTTAAGCGACGTTGTGAAGGCTTCTCCGCCACAAGGAGTTGGTGTAGTGCTTACGAACTCTCGAGTAGGTGACTCGGGGAGTGGAGTAGGGCAAGGAAGGTGTCCTTGTAGCCGAACCACTATAAATAACTTGTGTTGTGGTGATGTGCTTCTTACTCTTTATATTTCATTACACGTTTATATATCCATCTATCAACGTCCAACATAAACAATCAAATAGATTGACATAAGTCGATCTAAATATTTAAAAGGAAGTTTTAAATTGGTAAAACTATTCAACCCCCCTTCTAGTTTTCCACACTATTCATGCATACACTTAGAAATAATTGTACGGAAGTAAAGGTAAACGCAAAAAAAAAAATTAAGGAATCATAACTAGGCTAGCACCAAAGGGTGCTTAGCCGTTCATATTAACCATGCAAATTAATTCAATATTCAAAGGTAGGAAATACATGAATTTAAAGTAAAAAAAAAATAAAATGCTAAAGCTTATCGTAATGGAGTGACTTCTTCCTTGGAAACAGCTCCGTATGCTCCCCTAGACCTGCCTTGAGATTTTTCCCATGTTCTCAGAGTGTTGTGTGTGGAATGGGATGATTAGAAATGCTGAAATTCGTGGGTTATTTATAGGCCAGGTCTGGGTTAGGGCGTAACCAATATAGGAGTTATGCCGTAACCTTCTATTTCTTCGTAAATGCACTAGATCTGATGGTTACGGCGTAACCTTATGAGTGGTTACGCCGTAGTCTTTAATAAACTTGGTTACGTCGTAAGTGATGTAGTAATTACGGCATAAGTATCAGTGGCGTGGAACCTCTTTTGACCTAATGGAGTTACGTTGTAACCTTTGGGAAGAGTTACGCCGTAACCTCTTGATATGTTAGTATTCTGGGTCACGCAATAGTTACGGCGTAATGTGAGAGAGGAGTTATGCCGTAACTTCTTCAAAATAGGCATACTGTGATGAATCTTTAGTTATGTTTCCATTTCCGCGTCTCTTTAGCTCCAATGCTCGTAATTTACCTAAAAGTGGAAAACAATGGAAAACAAGTGTAAATCCATATAAATGATATAAATAACGAGCATTATCGGGGAAAATTGACACTTAATATTCAGGACTATTTGATGTTATCAAATATCCCCCCACTTGAACTCTATTTTCCCTCAAGTAGACCTTATTAGATAGATTCCTAAAAATATATCTCCCAAAACCTGGAAAATATGAGTTTACAAATCCCTTATGCTTGAATAAAGCAAAGCCGAACACCTTACGAAAGGGGAACAAACACTCAAATCTCTCAACTATTCTAAGTGTCAATTTCGGGGTGATCAATCAATCGCACAGTCATAGCATGTATTCTATCATAAGCTTGGCGGTTACACAAATCTCCACCACTAGAGTTAAGGGCTAGACAATTCTCGAATGAAATATGAGTAGACTCGACAAAGGTTAAGGGGTGACTCGTCATTACTAACATGTCATGGCGAAGTGGACAAAATCAATGATACATGACCAAATTCATGACCAAGACACCAAAGATTGCTTGCTGCATCACCTAGGCACGCTTCATGACTAAAGGGTAGGATAAGACATGGGATATATAATTGATGTAAAATGAAAAACAAGCAGGTAGTCTAAATTTATAACCAAGTCATCACCACTTACCGTCCGCCCAAAGTTCAAGCTTAGAAGTCTAGAAACCGGATCATGAAATGCAAGGTAGATGTGTCATTAGAGGACGTCGTGATGGGCACACTACCTTTTCTTCTTCTGTTGGCATAACTACCAACTCCAATCTTCAAATGTGACCGAGGTGGCCCCCTCAATACTAATCAATAAAGCTCATACTATAGTGCTTATAACATCGCACTTTACAATATCATAACTCAATCAATTTTTTTTTTCAACATAACATAATAACATAACATCCCCCCACTTGAGATGAACAATGGGAATTTGAGGGGTCTTCAATGATCTTCATAAATGTTGTCGATGAAAGCTTGATTTCCAAACCTTTCCACTCGAATCTTGAACTTAGGCAAATGATGACTTTCCAATCACAAATAAAGACTACAGGGTTGGCTAAGGTGTATAGGTGTAACGAAGTAATATATTGGGTTGATAAAATGAAAGGAATGGCTCAGAAGGGTGTATCTAGGGGTATCTTGCACTAAAGGTGAGTGCAACAAAAGGGCTTCACATGGGGGTCGAAAAGTCGAGGTGACTAATCGATAGACTCACAATGGTAGTCTGTTTGGGTGGTAATCCTATAATATTTCCTTCTAAAACTGAAAAGTCCAAATACATCGAGGTAACTCATCATACCTCGTCTATGGTCTCGAAATGATGCAAAGACCAAGTTTTAAAGTTTACAAGCTACTGACACACTCATAATTTGGTTGATTTGGGGTAAAATATTGGAAACGGATAAGGCTAATCTCACCAAGTAATGTCAAGGGTTGTATGTGCTCGGATAAGGTCTAATCTAGTTAGGTTAGGAAAAACATGTCAAAATTTTAAAAATGGCATAATTTTTCAAAATAAACTAGAAAAATGAGGGCGAAATAAATTTCAAGAGATAATTCTACTCCCGTCCCCCCACTTGAATTGTACAAAGTCCCTTTTGTACTAGGCATTAAAATAAAGGTGAAGAGAAAGGTAGAATTAGAGCGAGAACTTCACTGAAATTTGCTCAAAAAAGAAGAACGCCCACGAAAAAGAACCGTGTCTTCGTTTAAGCGTCATGAACAAACTTCAATCCCTGAAATCACAATACCGACCAGCATAATTCTAAAAAGAAAAAAAAAACAAAAAAAAAACAAACCTAACTCACTTTCGTAGGAATCACGGTTGCATTTAGCGAATGCAACAAGCCTTTTAAACCACTTGGTGTACCAAGTGGACGAGTGAGTCTGTGAGGTTTACAGGAAAAGGGACACCCCCACAAAGTTCATTTAAAAACTAATACAAGTTGCTGTGTTTTTAAAATGAAAGAATTAAAGCAGAGGAAAGTTACGTCGTAACTCCTATGAGGGAGTTACGCCGTAACTGGCAAAACCTGGTATGAGCTGAAGAGCGAGTAATTACGGCGTAAGCACTGAGATGGTATTACGCCGTAATTGGTTATGCGTCTAGAGTTCTGCTGCTAAAATGTTGGTTACGGCGTAATCACCAAGATGAGTTACGCTGTAATTCTGTTCAGATCAGCAATTAGTTTCTCGTTTCCTGCAAAAATGGTTAGAAAACACAAAACCAAACATAAAAGAAATAAAAACAAAAGAAAGGGATAATTCGGGTTGTCTCCCGAAAGAGCACTTTTCTTTATTAACAAGTCTTTAAGTTAAACTCAGAGCTGCGAGGCTTTTATGGGGGCCTTTGGGCTTGCCCCACTTCTTCCATGTTATCTTTCTTAGAATAAGGCTGGTCCCAAACATGTGGCGAAACATAGCGAGTCATGGTGTATCTTTTCTGCAAAAAATTAACTCGTGCCCATTTGAAGCGAAACCTGGCCTCTTCTTCCTCACCAATTTTAACATACCCAAATTTTACTCATAACCAATTTTCAAATGAGATCCCTCTGTATCCTACATTGCTTCTCTTGTCTTCGTCAAAACATGCCCATTCCCTGCGTTTGAGCCATTTAGGTTCAGGGTATTCTCCACCATTACAGATCTTGCGATTGGGGTTGCATGTAGGCCATGCTATGGTGTAATCATCTTGCATGATAGCTGGTTCGCAAATATGAATGGTCCCGTCAATATCAGAGAACCATTCGCTAAAAACACTATGCTGTTGTAACCACTTTTCTTTGATATCCTCTTCTTTTTCCCAGCACCACCAGACTTCTGCAGCGTCTTTAATCATACGAATGAGATACTTTCTTCCTCCATTACATCCTTTTTGGAAAGGGGAACACGTGGGAAATATTACCTTGGTCCCTTCAACCGAAGGAACACAACAGTGAACTCTTCCTTTTACACTGTAACTGGGAATAGAGAACGGGATTTCTTCCTCATTGTCTTCATCGTCACTAGATTCGGAGTCCTGCAAATGGCCAAAAGATGACAGTGGAAACCTATCAGAGTCATCTAGTTCAATTCTCGGTGGTTCATTTGTTGTAACAATTTTGTCTGGCTCAAGGCTCAAGGTTTTATCTAGTTTAAACTCCACTATATTTCCATAGCATCCACCGTAACGAGCTAATGTGTCAAGGAATGGTTTACCAAGAATCAAATGCTCCATTTTGTCTTTCATATTATCGATAACTGATGAGTGCTTATTCACTCATCATTTTTGGTCAAATCTGAACTGCAAAACATTTAAAAACACTCAGAAATGCATCAAAATACTGAAAATATCTCAAAATTGTGTTTTATATGTTTCAGATGCAAAATTATCAAAAACAGATGAAAAACGAACAAAGTTTGCATAATTGGCATTTCAGTCCCCCACTTTCAAAATGGCAACTTTAGTCCTGTAATTTCAAAGATTGACAGAATTCACCCCTGGACATTTAAATTGGAAATGAACATTTTTAGTCCTTTGGTAATTCAAACTTGTGAAAATTGATCCTGTTGATAAATTTTGGAAAATTACAAGTTTAGTCCTTTGAGTTTCACAAATGACAGATTTGGTCCTTGGATTATTGGAGATGGTCAAGATTAACCCTTGGAGTATAATTTCAGAATGTTCATGATTGGTCCTTGGAAATTCAGTTTTGGCATGTTTAGCCCTTGAAATCTCACTTGGATCCATAACTAATCCTAAGTCCAAATATAAATCTCTAGCCCAATAACCCACGACCCATATTTAAAATACCCAACCCAGCCATCAAACCCGACCCGCCCTTTTTCCTCTCCAAATACCTAACCCTTTTTCTTTCACCTTTCTCTGCTACCCAGAAACTCTCCCTTTTACCCAAATCCCTTCACCCAAAACACTCAACCCTAATCCCCTCTATTAACCAGTTACCCCCAAATCCCAAACCCACTATCCCTCTTCCCCAAGTGCCACTGTGGAGATCTATGTCAAAAAGACCACATGGACGGCTGTGAATTATTCAAAATCCATACCTAACAGTTGAATGGCTTTGATCAGTCTCAAGAAAGCACATTTGGAGCTGTAGATGTTTTGCCTCACAGAACAAGCACACAAAGGAATAATTGAAGACCATCAAGACCTAGCTCAGTAGTATAAATAGGAATCATGTAGCCATTTAATAAGGCACCTAGGAATTTAGTGTTTAGTTAAACTTTCTGTCTTTTAGTCTCAGTGTAATTTTTTTTTTTTTTATCAATGAAAAAGTTTTTCCGTTTTCTGTTTCATAACTGCTTATTATAAAAATAGGAACATTAGTGCTTATTTGTTAGTTGCTTACCTCCTAGTGTTCTAAGTTGTCACTTTAGTTTTCAGAATCAGATTTATGCAAAAAAAAGCCAAGTTCAGTTTTTCTCTTCAAATCAGTTTTAAGAAATTGCACCTCATTAAGGGGTGTTTGGTTTAAAGTAAGAAGAATGGGTCAAAGTGGTTATTACCCACTTTGACACTGAAGTCAAACATATTTTGAGTATCCGAGATAAGTTGTTTGAGTTAGAAAAGAGTTTTACAAAGTCTCAAAGGAATTAAGTTTTATCTGGTCTTAAAGAAAAAAAAATTGAGTTTCCTCAGTTTTTGCATAGTAGTTTAAGCAAGTTTAGGTGGAGATAGAAAATTGTAAAAAATAAAAATCACAAGTTTATTAGCTTATCTTATTTGTGTCAAAAGGAGAAAATTCAAAAAAATGGTTTAAGGGGTCTGCAGTGGGTTCAAAGTGGGTCAACTGGCACTTATCTGTTCTGTGCAGGGTGGATTTGTTTTTTTTTACAGCTTATTTATAAGTTGTGAAGTGCTTATTCAGTCAGTCATTTGGGGGCAAAAAGTAGTGGCCTTGGTGGATACTAAGGGGCCAGGAGCTCATGATCTAACTCTTTCTCTAGCCTATTCCACATAAGCTCAAAAAGGATACTTGGGCCTGTTTAGCTGCAACACCTACAGCAGCTAAGTTACTTTTTTTTTGTTTCAAGTGCTAACTTAGGTTTAGTTTTGCTTATTCAGATTACTTAGATCCCATTTAGCATAATTAGTGTCATTAGAATAGGATTTCCCCATTTAATAGCTATTAGTACTTATTGGTAGTTTATGTTGCTTATTTTTTTTTTTAGCTTAAGGTTCCCTTAGAATAGTTTAGGATTCCAATCTATGCCAACTGTTTCTCCATTGGTTATTGCTTAATATTAGCTTATGAATGTATGTTCTAGCTTGTTTGTCATCATGTTAGCTTATTTCTCATTTGAAACTGCTTATCTTGACTTACTTGAGCTTAACAGTAGCTAAAAGGGTGTTTGTTTGGTGCTAGTAGTGGGCTGCTGTAAATAAGCAGTCTCAACTGCTTATTCCTAGCTTTTCATAAAAAAGGTTTTCACAAAAAGTATTTCTTTTGGCTGAGTTTCTAAATTGCAAGAAGAAAAAAAAAAAGAAATAAGTTTGCAAAAAGTGTAGGAGCCCAGATTCGAACCTGGGTCTCCTCACTCAGAAACCAAAGCCCCAACACACACCCTCCAAACCAACGCGCCCTTGGGACTTGTCTCGTTAGATTTTACACAAACAAATCATTTAACCCTTAAAAACAGTTTTGCTTATAAGACCTTTTCAGCTTATTTACTGCTTATCTTTCAAAGCAACCATCACTTTTTCAGTTGTTCCTGTGATCAGTCCCCTTTAAAGTAGTTTTCTGTCTTTTTCGTATTTTCCCATATTTCTAATTAGTTTAATATTTTTAATCATTTATTATGTTTATAGTTTTTAATTCATAATAATTTAATTTAAAAGTCAAAAAATACCCGGTCTTTTTCTAAAATTATTTTTAGTCAAATAGAACGTAGGAAAATTGATTTCACACCCGTATCCTTTAAATTGCAAAACTTTTACGTTTATGGCTCGGGGTGGTTGCCTTTTTTTACGTTTTTTACGTTTTTGCACCCTAGGACTTAGTGTAGCTTCGTTTTATTATTCCTTAGGCTTAGTGATAGTTTATTTTTGGTTTATTAGGGTTCCCTTTCCTTAATTACCTTCCCGTTAATTAATTTGTAGAAAACGTAATTCAATTCAAACAAATCATTAAAAACCAATTCAAGTTCAAGCACGAAACTCAACGAATCTTTCCATTCACACCGTCGTTGGGACGACCCCGGAAATCCCTTTTCCGGTATCACTTTTATCACACCCGTAAGGTTTGGTACGTTAACCCTTTTCCTAAAGGGTTAATTTGTCGAATTTTACGGTTATTTTGATATACGTTGATATTTTGTTTTTCACCACTCACTTTACACCGAATCAAATTTTGGCGCCGCTGCCGGGGAGGTGTGTTGCGACAATATCGTGATTTTTGCGATTAGTGACTTGAAGAACCTTCCTCGTGAAGTTATTGTTTTTGGAAAATACAAAAATACAAAAATATTTTTCTTTTCTTTGTATATATATGTAACAGATTAAAAATACAAAAAGATTTTCCTTGTTGTTTTAAATAAATATAAGACACAATCAATATAACATTCTCAACTGAGGTGTTTCATTATAAGTTTCGCGAACAAAAGATTTAAAACTTGCCTTTGTGTCGCTCGTGATTTGGTTTACTTCTATCGGTTTATCAAACTGTCTGAGGGGTTTAAGGACGGCCTGACATTAAATTGCGGCTGTAAGAGACGGTTTTTAATAACTTTCGCGCTGACCTAATAAAGTCTCTCCGCTCCTTTGTGCGTTTTACTTATAGAAGTGATCATTTCACGTGGGATTATTGGTTTAAGTTCACTGTGTTTTTCCTCGGTCTTGTTTTTATTTGAAGTGTTGTTTTGGACGTGCATGCGCACTCGCTCGCAAGCTCGTAGACGTAACGTAACCAAGCAAACGTACCGAGATACGTACCGTTGAACAAATCACAATGCACATAACCAAGAACGAACCTCAAGTCCCAGACCTGTCCACAAGATCCGGCTCCCGATCTCCGAACGATGGAGGGCGTTGCCACCCACGATGGATGGACGGGGCGGTCCAATTGCCCCGTCAACATCGGGCCACGGATTTTGGACTTAAGCATCACATGATTCAACAAGTCCAAAGTTTTGCCAATTTCAGGCATCATTCACGATCCCGGGTGACGATGCCAACAAGCATCTCGACAAATTTCTCACCGTCACCCAAAGTATGAAGCAAAATGGGGTCACCGATGACGCCCTTCGCTTATACCTCTTTCCATATTCCTTGACGCTTCATGCCACCGCATGGTTTGATCGTCTTCCCAAACATTCAATCCATAGTTTCCGACGAATGATCTCCAAATTCTTGGCGAAATATTTTCCACCGTCTATGGTGACGAAACTACGGAATGAAATCAGTAATTTTCGGCAGCATCCCGATGAGTCCTTATTTGAGGCATGGGAACGCTATAAGCTTTCAATTGATCGATGTCCGAACCACAACATGTTGCTTGTCACCCAAATAGATACGTTCTATAACGGGTTAACATTGAGACATCGTGACACGATCAATGCTGCTGCCGGTGGTACCTTTATGAAAAGGCGACCCGAAGAGTGCTACGATCTCATTGAAAACATGACTGCCCACCACAATTATTGGGATTCCTCAGCCGAGAGGAGTGAGTCAAGGAGATCTACCACCCTTCCATCTTCGGAATTCACGACTCTAACCAAAAAGATTGAAGAAATATCCACTGCCGTGCTTAAAATGAGTCAAAATAAGAACAATCAACAAGTGAATGTCGTAAACAGAGTTGTGAAACTTGTGGTGGTCCACACCCTTATTTTGAGTGTCCAGCCTCCGGTGGCTTCACTCAAGAGAGCGTTTATGCCGCTTCTGGTTCCTACAATACGGGAGGTAATTCCTACCAACCGCAAGGAGACCGAAACCTTCTCAGCTATCGTTCTAACAATTTCCTTGGACCACCCGGGTTTAATCAAAATCAGAACAATCAAAATGTGCAAAATAGGAATAATTAGTTCAATCAAAATCAGAGTCAGAATCGGAATTTTCAAAATCAAAATCAAGGTTTTCAAAATCAAGGAAATTTCAATCAAAACCGATTCCAAGCTCCTCAACAAAACATGCATGCCCCGCCTCCTCAAGCTTCCATTGACATTGCTAATTACATCAAAAGCAATGAAGCTAAGATGGTGTCCATGCAAAATCAAATTACCACTTTGAAGAATGATTTCACTTCCGAGCTTAGAACTACTAGTAACAAGATTGTCAATCTAATAGCAGATTGAAAGCATGTTTGCTAGTCTCATGAGTCCAAAGAATCAAGCTTCAACTTCCGGGAACTCTTCGAGTAACACCATTCCCAACCCAAAAGGGAGAGTTGAATGCTATTGCTACCCGAAGTGGTAAGTCTTATGAGGGACCCTCGATGCCTAATCCTTCTCCGGTGAGGGATGTGGAACGAGAAACCGAGGTATCAAAGGAAAAGGTGCATATCTCAAGCCCAAAGTACGCACCGTCCAACCTCCGGTAGTCTTACCTCCAATTCCGGAACCCGTTGTTCCGATGATCATTCCTAAGCCTTCACTTCCTTATCCTTCAAAGCTTAATGACCAAAAGCTCCGTGATAAAACTAGTCAACAAATGGAGAAGCTTATCCAAATCTTTCAAGATTTTCACTTCGAGATTAGTTTCGCGGACGCTCTTCTTCTAATGCCGAAGTTCGGTCCAACAATCAAAAATTTGTTAAATAACAAAGAAAAGATTTCCGAAATGGCTAAAACTTCTTTGAACGAGAATTGTTCGGCGGTTATACTCAAAAAGCTTCCCGAAAGCTGGAGACCCCGGAAATTTCTCATCCCATGTGATTTTCAAGGCATAGTTCAATGCTCTGCCTTGGCCGATCTTGGTGCTAGCATTAATTTGATGCCACATTCCATGTGGAAGAAGCTTTCATTACCTCCGCTCAAACCTACATGTATGATCCTCGAGCTTGCGGACCAGACAAGTTCTCGTCCGCTAGGTATAGCCGAGGATGTATTTGTGAAAGTAGGCAAGTTTCATTTCCCCGCCGACTTTGTTGTTGTCGAATTTGATGCCGATCCCCGAGTACCCCTCATCCTTGGGAGGTGCTTCTTAAAAACGGGTCGGGCATTGATCGACGTTGATGAAGGGGAAATCACTCTGCGGGTAAACAAGGAAGCCGTTACTTTCAATCTCAATCAAGTTACGAAATACTCCCCACCAATTATGAAACAATTCGTCAACAAAATTGATGTCATTGACATTGTGTCGGAGGAGTGTTCTCAAGAACTTCTTGGATTCTCGAGTGGCAATCCCACTTCGGTTGATCCCATTGTCGCTCTCTCTTCCTTTCCTCACTCCGTTTGAGGGAAGTGACTTTATTTTGGAAGAGATCGAAGCATACTTGGCTAGTGATTCTGTTCCATGGGAAATTGATCACGCTCCCATCGACATCGAGGGAGATATTCTTCTCATCGAGAAGATGCTCAATGAAGATCCTTCATCACTCCCTCCTCAAAAACTTCATAAAGAGGAAATCAAAACAATTGAAAAATCTAATGATTCTCCCGAGGTCGAACTTAAGGACTTACCACCTCATCTCGAGTATGCATTTTTGGAGGGTGACAATAAATCACCCGTCATCATTGCTAAAGACTTGAGTGAGGATGAAAAAACCGCTCTCATAAAGGTTTTGAAGTCACACAAGCGAGCCTCCGCTTGGAAACTTTCCGACATTAGGGGTATTAACCCGGAATTTTGTACACACAAGATTCTAATGGAGATGACTTCAACCGGCGTTCAACACCAAAGAAGGGTGAATCCTAAAATTCATGAGGTTATAAAGCAAGAAGTCATAAAACTTCTCGACGCCGGATTGATTTACCCTATCTCGAATAGTCTTGGTTTAGCCCCATTCTTGTGGCCCAAAAAGGTGGCATTAAA
>OU343225.1:13719764-13790679 GCA_910596185.1 Chrysanthemum makinoi | reverse complement strand
GTAATTTTGTTATGAGTTGACAATAATTGCAGATGTGGCATCCTTGTTGGCAGTTTATGTTGACATGGCAATAATTCCAAGCACACCCTTTCTTCCTCTTTCTTCAACATCTAATCTACCATCATCAAACACCACAACCACCACCACCACCACCACCATTATCAAGCATCACAGTCACAACTCATTTCTACAAACTCCTAACAACCATCATCAAACACCACCATAAATTCACCAATCCATATAAGCTCTCCAAAAATTCCTACGACTTTTAAGTCAAACTAAATAAACATAATCACTTGGTGTGGAGGCAGCGGAGCAACGGCTGATATCCAACCTGTGTTGGCACCGACGGCTGTGGTACTTGATGGTGGCGGCTGTTGTGTTGTGGTACTTGATATAGTTGTTTGTGGTTATTGTGGTGTTTAGCGTTTGATTGGGTGGTGGAGGTTGTGGTGTTTGATGGTGGCAGCGGTTGTGGGTTTTGTATGCTAACCAGCGACTGTGTGTTTTTATGGTGTTTGATGGGCAACAATTGTGTTGTTTGATAGGTGGTGGGTTGTTGGTTGTGATAAAGAAAAGGGGAAGTGGATGATGGCCGGAGATGATAGTTGAAGGGAAGTTTTGTGGGTAAATAGGAGGTTGAAGATGAGTAATGTTTGGAATTGGGTGTAACCAACAAAAAGAGGGTGTTTGGGTTTTTAACTTGATGACTAGACTTTTTAACTGAGAAACCTATTAGTTGTCTAACATTGCAACAAGAAAAAAGTTTGATACCTTAAATTGAGGGGAAAAAAATTAGTACTTTAAATTAAAATTGGATCTAAGTTTGATACCTTTTTATGCAATTTGCCCATTACAATACATTACCAGAAGTGGTAATCCATGATCAATTCACCAAAAGCTTTAGCCAAAGTACTCAAAAGCAAACTTGTTGAGCAAGAGAAAACAAAAATTCAAGCTACAAAATATATGACATAAGAACACTTTTAAGAAACGAGTATTGATAAAGGTAAAGGTAAATATCTGCAGAATTGATAGAATGATGAACTAGTTTTATCGATTATGTTTCGGTAAAAGGATAAAAAAAAATGAAAAAGTAACTTGTTTCGAAACTAACTAAATGTATGCGATCCCAAGTTGCTTTACAAAACAAGTAAAATGAGCATATATCCTTTCTCTTGTCATATATCAGTAATGAAAAATATCACTTTATACAAATTAGAAACGTGTTTCTTTTCGTATCAAAAAGCAGTTGACATTATCAATCTATACAAATATATAAGAACTTGTGACCTTTATCCTCAACTTCCTTGCAATATCTATTGCTTTTGAATGCACTTGCTTCCTACTAGAATCACATTGGTTATATTTAAATTAGTATGAAAAATTGTTATATTAGTATGTTCATTTGGTTTATCAAAAATTGTTTTGTGTTTAATTGAACTAACATTCTTATTAATTTGGTATTAGTACTGCTGTGTACAAGAACGAGGTGGAAACACACTATTGTTTACATCTTGGTTTGAATTAAAAAACGGTATGGGTCAATTCTTTAAACCATATAAACTCTAATTAGGGTTCTTATATTCATTGCTAGCTTGGAATTGCCAAAGGTACGCATAACTTTTATTTTTAGTTAATTTATTTACAAGTATTGATCCTATTGCTTCCGTTGCGTGTTCTTGATGTGTTTATATTAATTTTATGATTGTCATGATATATTAATTCCAACAGATAGGGTACTGAGTCCTAAAGATTAGAGTGTCTGTGTTTTTATTTGCTTATTTTTAGCATCGTCTAGCTAGAGTACGTCTGAGTTGTCGAGGATTATGTGTTGTGACTGAACAATTTTAATCGATCCACCACGGGGCATGTCTTTGGTGATTAGGTTGCATGGCTGGTCATGAGTATGTATAAAACTCTAAAACATATATTCTGATCCTTCAAAAAACTTTGCAAGATTCAGAATCACTATATCTAAGTCAGTTTACATTTTGTTTAATAGTGTGTTTATTTTCTGTGGTTGTCGAAACATATTTTTAATACTCTATTAGATATATCATTATCAAAGGTTAAACATGTCTGATACAGTGTATATCACATGCTAAGTGTACTCTTTTTAATGAAAATTAAGATGTATCGATTGAATGAGTAGTGAGAAATTGTAAAAAGTGTATCTAATTAAAAAGACTCATCTAGAATTTAACTCGAGTCTGTGTGCATTTTTTGACAACCAGAATTTCGAAAGCAATGGAACTGTAAAAGCAGCTAGCGTCTGAATGATTATTAATCACATTTACATAAAGTACATGAAATCGATCGAGTTCAGGACATGACGAGACTCAGAACCGACCTTTTGCTATAGTTTGAGTAGCTATATGTATTAAAAAAGCTCACTTGATCAAAGAGTTTAATCGATAAAATACATGAAATAATTTCTATAGAATTTGGTCCAAATGAGAAATAATGTCATTCAAACAAAGTTGAGTTAACACTACATGATTTTTTCCAGGAGGCGAACCCGGGGTAGTTGGTACCTTAATAATTCGAGTTTGTCAAGTGAAGCTTACATCAAAGCGTTTGTCCAACGGTTAGGATAATTGCCTTCCAAGCAATAGACATGGGTTTGACTGCTGGCAAATGCATTTTACTTGTTTTAATCGTTATGTCATATATAAGTGTTATATTTGATGAAAACTAATTAAAGCATGTTTGGTTAACTAGCATTACAAAGAACAAGCACATAATTTGACCAGATTCACTTTATAGATTCTGAATGCTGCAAATTTTATTACATAGGATCAGCCATATATGTATTTCTTCAACAGAAGATACTCCTAACAGTAAAAAGATCCCTAGCAGAAGCATGGACTTGATTACTAATACGAGTTTGTAAAGCAGATAAATGAAAGAAAAAACAATAAACTTCCTAATGCGCAGTATGCAATCAAACACATCTCAAACTCGACACTTGATCGACGAACCCATCTCCCTTTAGTTAACTTAACTGATAAATCAAACAGGAAGTTATATTTTAATGCCCATAATTTATGTTACAAGTAAAGAAAAGTAAATAATGAAATAACATTGCGTATCTGCAGAAAGAGCAACAATCAAATCAGAATAAGACCGATGGACCTTAAAAGTCTGATGTTATTCTGTCATTTTCTTCCTTTTTATGTTGTGTATCCCCTCATTGCTGTTGGCATCTCCCTCTCGCTCTGACTCCTCTCCCTCCTCCTCCTATCCACTCTACTTTCATCGTCTACGGAATCAGAGGATACATAGCTTTGCCTTTTACTCTTAGCTCTCCCTCCATCGGAACGGTGAAACCGAAGGCTCTCCCTCTTCCTCTCACTCCTTTTCCGATCCACTCTCCTTCCATCGTCGTCGGATTCAGAAGATACATGGCTTTGTCTTTTACTCTTAGCTCTCCCTCCATCGGAACTATGAAAGACAAGACTCTCCTCTTCCTCTCACCTCTTTCCTCTCCACTCTCCTTCCATCATCTTCAGAATCCGAAGATGCAAGGCTTTGCCTTCTACTCTTAGCTCTCCCTCCATCAGAACGGTGAAACACAAAACTCTCCCTCTTCCTCTCACTCCTTTTCCTCTCCATTCTCTTTCCATCATCGTTGGAATCCGAAGATACAAGGCTTTGCCTTTTACTCTTAGCCCTCCCTCCATCAGAACTGTGAAACACAAAACTCTCCCTCTATCTCCTTTTCCTCCCCACTCCCCTTCCATTGCCGTCAGAATCAGAAGATACATGTCTTCGCCTTCAACTCTTAGCTCTACCTCCATTGGAACTATGAAAGACAAGACTATCCCTTTTTCTCTCACTCCTTTTCCTCTCCATTCTCTTTCCATTGTCGTCAGAATCCGAGGATACAAGGCTTTTCCTTTTACTCTTAGCTCTCCCTCCATCAGAACTGTGAAACAAAAAACTCTCCCTCTCTCTCCTTTTTCTCCCAACTCTCCTTCCATTGCCATCGGAATCAGATAAAATATGGATTTGACTTTTACTCTTAGCTCTCCCTCCATCGGAACTGTGAGACACCGGGCTCCCCCTTCTACTCTTCACGCTCCTCCCATCACCATTGGGAGATATCACGTTTTGCCTTTTTCTCTTCATTCTCCCCTCATTACAATTACCATTGCCATGTGGAGATACAAGGCTCCTGACAAATACATGGTCATTATAATTAGAATCAAATTCCAAATTTGTGGATAACCGGATATGAGCGTTTTCAATATGCTCGTAATGTCCAGGGTAAATTTCATGGGGACGTTCAATGGTTCGCACCAATACTAGAGCACGTGAACCTTCTTCTAACAGCCATATGTGAACACCTCCATACAAGAATTCTCCAGGGGGATTGTAATACATCGTTGTTTTGTTCGCTTCATAACCAGGTGGCGGTAACTCTCGTTCCCAAGACTCTTGTACATTGTAGTTTCTCATTACCCATATCTCCATTTCCTTATTTTCCCTTAAGTTGTTATCTGGTCGAGGAAAGATGCATAGATGGTTTTTCATAGTTCCCAAAGTCCACGAGTCATATTGATCATCCAATTTTGGTAGGGGGATTTCTTTAAAAACCTCTTTGCATAAATCAAAAGAAACAATTCTTGGTGGCTTATACCAATCGAACCAATGAATCGCCCCATTGCATAGGATACCATCCCCTCTTAAATTATCATAATCATAAGTTACACCAACTGATCTCGAAATATTTGTCTTCAATTCTAACACGTCAAACATAAGGCCAGCATCATTAGGTAGAAACTTGTATCCTATTACAACCTTGAAATCATCTATAGATGAATCATAACCAAAACCTGACGCATATACATTATACTCACCATAAACGTCTTCTTGAGGAAGTTCTCTTAGTTCTTTCACCTCACGAGTAGAGGGATTAACAACTAAAAAATCGGTAGAGTGATGACGAGAGATGCATACAAGACCATTAGAAGAACCAACAAGCTCACTAGTAGGGGAAACGATGATTCTTGTATCTCCAATTTCATTAGTATTCTTAATGAGAGTGTAGTTAAGCTGAGATTTAACAAAACGAGGACTCGAGATTAAGGAATTCCATGACTTACATACACTTTTGCATCGGATGAGATCCTTAACTTGCGATCTTACGAGTATCTCTTCATGAATATCAAGACCAAGCTCTTTCAATGAAACCATAGCTTAGCTGTAGACTACTCGTAGCTAGGTTTGGATTATTATTATTTTTTTTAATGGCAGCTAGGTTTGGAATTGAATGAATAAAAAACATTCGACATCTCCTTTTATACATTCACATTGTCGGTTAATTCTTACTTAATGGGCCTACTGTATCGTAATGATATAATGATCGTACTTTTTTTTAACCTATTGTAATGGGCCTTAGTGGGAGACCGGGTTCTCTTTAAACTTTGTGACCTTACTTAATTTTAACAAGAGTGACAATACAATTGGTTAAAATGTAAATTTTTATCATGCTTAAATTTGTTTTGTGCATTCGCAAGATTGTTTAATAAGATTTGTTAATAACATAATATAAAATCTTTTATACTTGTATAGTTATAATATCCGTGTATAAGCGAGTGTTTACATAAATTTTTTATTATGTATTAATATCAATTAAGATTTTTTAATAGATTTTCGTTGCACGAATTACTTTAGTTTGTCTAATTTGGAGTTGAAGTTGATGTTAATTAACACTGTGCATGTTGAGTAGCACGCAATAACTCTAGCTAGAAAATTGTTTTTCCGCATAACTTCAAAGTAGAATTACATGCATTGTTGTTGTATGTACAATCTGATGTAATTTCTTCATCTGACACTAACTCGTGTGGTTGTGCCTTCATTTTGTCAGCAAAAAGGTCGAAAACCATGGTTACCAGAAAGAAAATATTTGTATGAAAAAAAAACGACATCCTATAAAGAAAAATAGAATGATTTGTGCATTCATTTATATATCAAAGTAACGCGTTCTTTCATTTTAAAACTTTACAATTAATATATATATAGGGTCCCCTTCAATGCAGAACTAATATTTTGTACAGAATTTTACAGAACCATTTAAGCCAATAAGAATTTAGTATTGTTAGATATTTTTATTTAAATGAAAAAGGTATAATACTAAAACACATTTTCACCTTTATTTTCTAATTTTTTTTATTACAAAACATTTTTTGGCCATAATTTTCAAAATTATAAAAATAATTTTTTTTATTTTATATATGGTTTTTTAAACATACATATTTTTTAACATGCATAATTTCAAAAAAAACAGGTGCATATGTGTTTCTTTTGGATATTGTAAATTTACATACGTTTCTTGCCTGCTTAAAATTGTAATTGCACATATGTTTTTGCTGTATACTTTAATCTTTGAAATTTATAATCAAAAACATGAATATATACATGTAACCTCTAAATTTATAACAAACCAAAACATAAATAGTATACACAAAATTTGATATAAAATAAAATACAATTTAAATACAAATGAATCTTGTTAAATATAGATGTGCACGTCATTTAAAAACACGTGTGCGCATTTTCAAGAACATAGGTGCACGGTTCACTTTCTCATCAAATTCGTTAGAACATATAGATGTGCACGTCATTAAAAAACATGTGTGCACTCTTTCAAGAACATATGTGCACGTTGCGCTTTTTCGTCAAATTCATTAGAACATATGTGTCCGTCTTCCAAAAAATATATGCACGACATAATCTTGCTTTAACAGCACATTGAAGAGAACATACATGATTATTTTAACATCATGTTGTTTATAATTGATCTAAATGTCACATAAACCAATAAAAGAAAACATGAAAAAAATTGCTTAGCACGCTTATGATCACAAGCTCTAAGAAATATAAAATCACAAAATACTAGATTTAATAGCATCACACCATAAAAGAATTAGCTTTGTATGCCAGTAACATATATGCTTCAAATCATATTCGAACACGTAAAAACATCGGGTTGCATTTTTTAGTAGTACACGTCTAACACCAACAGAATAGTGAGAATACCAAGAATGCGTCTACCATTTTATAACGGATGGTAAAAATTATGACATAGTTAACCAATAAAATATGACAACGAGGACATTGTTGAAAAACCATCTCTCCCATGGATGAACAATCAATCCGTAAGGCCTATCATCCCTCTTTCTCTATCTTCCTATTTTTAGTTGTTTTGCTTTTAATCAATCAAATGCAATTTGCTACTCGATTTCACAGTAGAAAAAAAGATGAAAGAGCCCTTGTATGTCCTTCATTTCTTATACTGTAGATTTCACAAACACATTATATCATAATAATATTAGACGTATGGTTTAAGAGTTTTAGAGAGAGAAAGTGAGATATTATAGTGAGATAAAATAAATGGAATGTTAGATTCTCAAAGGAACATCCAACCCTCTCCCTTCTTGGGGAGAGGGCTATTTATACAAATAACTACGCCCTCCTTTGGGCTGTGGATTAGGCATACAGTGGGTAAAGACCCATCCTTCTTCCACGATGATACTTACACTACTAATAATCTAACTAATATACTATTAAGTCTACGAGCTACAATATGCTAAACATACGTTGGGGTGACCGATACTTCAGCATGGATTTTCTAAATCCTAACAATCTCCCCCTAAGGGAGGTCACCCCAATAATTACATTGAAAGAGTCTTAGCAGCTAATTTATAATCTTTTATGCTTTGGCTCGTAGACCTTGAAGTTACAGAACTTAAACAACGTATGATAGTAGTGATTCCATGACTTGGAGTGGTTCATAGTTATGTGATCAAGAGCTTTCTTTTTGATCATCATCAACATAAAATCTCAAAATCATCCATTGTTGTGTTGCCATCATGTGAAGTTGTGACTTTCGGACCGACATGCTCACATTTTGGATCATTATAACTTCTCATCAGAGTTGCGAAAGCTTTTGTTGATTCATGATATTTGCAGCAGCGTAGCAGAAGCATGGATTGAAAATGTCTGAGCCAGTAGATGTAGATATGCACTTATCATGATTTCTTTGAATGTGATGTGTGAGCATGCGGCTGGGGAGTGACTCCTCAATTCTGATCAGCTGCACTCGTCGGGTGTCCCTGCATACAACAGTTAGCAATAAAGTGCACGAAAGTGTCTTTGATCACTTTCGTTGAATTGAGGTACACGGCCCACGGTTTCCCGTTGATTAGTACAAGTAGTGCCTGTGATCAGAACAATCTCCTTGACAGGTTTTCGCAGCTGCTCTAGCTGTTCTCAAACCAGAACGTCTCAAAGAATACAACACGGAGTGAGTGAACCAGCGAATTGAGATTCACTGATTGATGAAAAGTGATTTGAAAAACAATCGTGTATTGCTTAATATAAAGAGTTTTGCAATACAACGAAGGTTTTATGAAAAATCAATTATCAATCATATATACCTTTTAATTTTGAAATATTAATACACAGTCGATGTGCTACAAGAAATAATTTTTAAACACAACGACTGGTTTTTCAAAGGCATCCGTCAATCCATTTCCTGGACCAAGGTTCATTCAAGGTTGAATCGCCCCATCGTTTCTATCCAGTTGTCACAAGCTTGATCTATTGGATAGATCTCACATGTTACCCACCAAGAGCTTGTTTGATGTTGGCTCTAGAGGGATTTCCATCTTCATTGTGAATATTTTTACATATCACTCAGATGTTCTGGCAATACCACAAGGATAATGCGTAGAACTCTTAAATATATTCTCACTTTCCACATTGTGTGAAACAGCAAGCTTTCAAGAATAGTGTGTCCTAATGAGATTTATTGATGATCTCATGGCTCTAGACTCAATAGTGCACATTTGGTTCCTATGCCGGAGACTGGGGAGAGGGTCACCTTCTTCAATATCAACTATCTCTAAAAGAAAGTCGATAGATTATGTAGGTTCCCCGTAAGAATGAAACAAGCCCTTTTAAGAGGAACTTGAGTGGTTTGGGAAGTTTAGTGCAGTGCATCACTGGGTCCATGATGTCTTGTCTTCAATACCAGTGTTACCTTAGTAACCACTAGTAGCATATGAATTGAACCCGGTTTCTGCCCTAAGGTTGAATAAATGGAGGGCTATTTCTTTTCACCCTTTTCACATTCAATTCTTTTTCATTCTTCAACCCCTTCAGTGCCTACCGAGACTTCATAACTAGAACCTTGTTGGGTTTATTCCAGTTCTAGCTCTGTCTCAGTCCGCACTCTTCCCATATTCTCATTTTTCTCCTTTTTTCATCATGCCTAAGAACTCTACATTATCTAATGGATTATCCCTGGGTAGATCCCTTCGGCTCTGGCGGGATCGTGGGAACGAATACCTATCCTAACCATCCTTATATCTCCATGCGTAAAATAAATTTGGTCGGTCATTTTGGTATTGTTCTTCTGCCATGAAACCATTTGAAAATCGATCAAGGTACTTGTGATATAAAATCAAAGCATTTTGTACCTTAATCGTTTTTGATAATTTTAGAAAAGGCTCCCCTCAACATGTGCATCAAATATTTGAAATTGTTTTGTCACATGGAGGCAAGAGGAATTTGAAATCTTAGAGTAAGAGTTAAATATCCAATCTATGATAAATATTTTCTAAAATGATCATCATCACTTCCTGATCAAATCTAGTATGTCAAATACTTTGAATGAAACAATTTTGGGAAGGATGAGGTTTTCTTATGATTGCTCCCCCTCAATATGTGCATCGAGATTCGAAAGTGTTTTGCATATAGAGGAAAGAGTTCTTTGAAGAACTTTCACGATCACACTGGCATTTAGAAACCATTAAAAATCAATCAAGGTACTTATGTTGAAACATAGAAATCATTGTACCTTGAAAGTTTATTTTCTTTTGAAATGCTCCCCCTCAATATGTGCTTCGAGATTCGAAAGTGTTTAGCACATATGGGAGAGCAGCATGCACTTTTGAATCTTGAAGATCACATTTTATCAGATTGCATATTTATATCACATTTTCTCCCCCCGATCAAAAATTTCAAATCTTTGAGATTTTGGATCTCAAGTGATTTAAATATGTAGGAAAATTTTGTTGGAGAAAAATGTGTCTGGTTTTATTTGATCTGAAACAAAACACTCCTAATTTCCCTTTTCAGAACAAAAGGGAAAGACTAAAAGCCATAACCTATCACTACAATATACACTATAGGTATTGTTGTACATATTACATTCACCATATTACACATAAACACAACGAAGCTATAAACGGAAGATGTCTTCATTCTGTTCTTTGAAGTAGCTTGCAGTGTCCTTCCCGTAATCTCCCACCCACAAAGCTTTCAAGGCTGCGATTAATCTTTCTTGTCTTAAGTCTTCGTCCGATAGCAGCAATGAAGTCTTCACACCTCTTCACATTTTCTTCAGTCCAAAACCTCGTGTTGTCCCCAGGCTTCAGGTTTAGCTTGAACTCCTTCACCCTCGAATTCAATTCTTCTTCAACTATTTTGAGCATACCATCACTGAATTTGTATAGTTCACACAGCCTCATTAGCATCCTTGACCCGTATTTGTCGGTAAAGATAAATGCTCTAGGAGAGTCAATCAATGTGTAGTCGCGTCTGAATTCATGCCCTGTGGCTTCCCATTGAGGTCTCGTTAGATTGACCTGAGTCTGTTAGCTTTCCACACCTAGTTGAAAATCACCAACTCTTTGTCGAATTACGAAGCCCCTTATCCAAAGATTGACTGCAGCAGAGAGAGACTTCTTTTCTGGAACTGGTAAATGGTCAAGATGTCCTTGGAGGTTCAGAAGATATAGATCTTCAAAATCACTTGGTAGCAGATGTTTGAAGTCGTTTTCTTTGATAACATGATCTTTCAGGTCTGCTATTCTAAGAACAATCTTCTTCAGATAATCATAGCTGTAGATTGAGAAGATTTCCACACTGACCACACTTAGAATACGCAGCTTGGATCGAACAGTTTTGCACTTCTTTTCTGCACCATGTCTTTCAATGTAGAACTTCTTCTTTTTGAACCACCAATGTGAAATGCCGTATGAGGCAGCAATGTCGTATACTTGTTCTTTGTCAACCCAGAATTGATCAGGTACCATTTGCTCAAGACCTGGATCTAAGTAGGTTGCAGATTTCATCTTGGAAATAGATACGGCTGGTCTTCTTCCATCAGTTCCGGCACGTAGGTAGTCCAGGTCTCTGTTGAAGAAGAAATCAGATTGTATAGTCTTCTGTCCGGGTTCACCGCCAAGAGGAAGAGGATGGTTGATGTTAAAACGACTGATATTTTCATCAACTTGTTAGATGCATTATAATATATCTACTATCTTAAAGTTAGATACATATACATAAATTAAATGCAGATCATCAAGTTAGACGAATTCGATTATTTTTCGTCCTATGTGCATCGAATGTCGTACTGCTTTGCATTGTTTTCACTATCAAATCACTTTTGAAACTAATTGAGATGCGTCTAAATGAATAGAGACGCATATCTATACTATAATGAAAAACCAAAAATCTTGAAAGTGAAAAACTAAAAAGTATTGAAGTAAACTTAGATAATTATAGTGACTACTGAAAGCTCAAAGATAATTCAAGTAACTATTGAAGGAAACTTAGACATATTGAATGAAATTGAAAACTTAAAACTTAAAACTTGTAGCTGAAATTAAAATGTAAGGCTGAATACACGATTTGTTGGAAACAAAAATTAATGAAAGGCTGACTTCTTGCCAGGCGGGAAAATTCATTTTTTCCATTGCCTATATAAACAACATCAATGTGTTAATTCATTTCATATTTCATAAAACATAAACTTGTATTATAATTTTCGTTTATAACTCATAACCAATATTATTTTCATTTAAATCGTGTTTAATCCTCAATTTCTTAAAATTTTATTATTATTTTTATCACTACAACTATCTGCCGCTATAAAATCTCGTTGTTAAGCACAAATATTCGTCTTGTAATTAAAGTCGATGCATCTCAAATGTTTTGTTATAGTTATTTTTCATCTTTATAATTTTAAGGTTTTTTTTTCATTGAATCCTTACTGATGAAAGTATGTATTATTAGTTTTCATTTATGCCAATTTCATCAAAATGTATGTCGTAAAATTGTGAAAATGGCGAAACTGAAACTAACGTTAAGATATTATATAACTTTACAATTAATAATTACCGTTTGAAACAAAGGTATAAATGATATTGCACATTGAAATTTTCATTTGCGTAAGCATAATTTTTGTTGTTCAATTTTTTGCTAATTTGACTGTAATTGGTACAAATGAAAACAAATTAATGCTGGTATAGAACTATGTAATCGTGTGTTTCGTACAAACTCGAGAAAACAGTATAACTCAAATTCGAGATAGTTAGGTGCATATAAATTAGGTTTCATGTAAATTTAGATGATCAAAGTTACATGATTTCCTTTGATAATTGTCTTGATTCTTGAATTTTATAGAATACAATTAAGGTAAGTTAGACTTTTGATCAATATAGAACTATGAACTCTTTCAACATCGAATCTATATATATATATATATATATAGGGAAGGGATCGGGTGCGGATTACATTTTAAGTAGGGATGGTGCGGATAATATCACAGTAACATTAAAAAAAAAATTAATTCAAAAAAATCTGAAAAATTAAAAAAAGAAAGAGGACAACAATTTATTAAGAATCGCTGAAAAAAATTCAGAAAGAAAATCATTTTCATGGTTAAAAGGTACAATGATATTATGAATTTTGTTAATATCACCGTAATTATCAAGCTTTCTTAATATCACTACTAACTAAGGCTAGCAGTAGTTTCACTAAGGCTAGCAGTAGTTTCTAAACTAGCAGTGATATTAAGTTTTTTTCTAATATCAAAGTAACTTTTTAAGTAAAATTGTTAATATCCCAGTTACTTTTTACATGTTTTCTTAATATCAAAGTTAATTTTTTTAATATCACCGTAAGTTTTCTTAATATCGTAATAAAAAAGGCGTGATATTAGTAAAATTGTTAATATCACAGTAGGACTCATAATATCGTTAATATCACGATAGAACTAATAATCAAAAAAACAAAATTGCTCGAAAAATCTGAAAAAATTAAAAAATGAAAGAAGATAACAATAGTAACGATCCCTCAAAAGGAAAAAAATTTAAAAAATCGTTTACATGGTCAATTGCTACCGTGAAATTAGTGCAGATCTTGACTTCTTTTTTACAAAAGTCAAGATCGATCTGAATGGGCGGTCCAGATCCATCCGCACATCCGCACGAATTAAAAAAATCCGCACCTGATCCTCACTCTATATATATATATATATATATATATATATATATTCAATTTCATCGCGGCACGAAGGTAAAATAATTCTCGTTATAAACCAAATTGAAAGGCAGACTTAAATCAAAGTTTAACTAGATAAATGTGATATCGAGTTGCTGTACAAACTAAAAACATGCTTCTTATTGTGTCAAAAAGAATTTTACACGAATCAATCTATACAAATATTCAAGAACTTTTAGCCTTAATCCTCAACTTCCTTGCAATATCTGTTGCTTTTGGATGCACTTGCTTATTTCTAGAATCACATTGGTTAACTTCTACCCAATTTAAAACCTTCATCATAAGCAAATGAGGAACTTTCTTAGCATCCGGTTTTGATTTTTTCATGCCATTTTCCAAATACTTATCCAGCAACTCCATAAACCATGTTAGATATTTTGTCTTCACCTCCTAAGGCTAGTTTGGTAATTTTGGTACTACATAAATTAGCTAGTGTTATAAGGGTATTTTAGTCATTTTGGTAGTATCTTAAGTAGTAAGTTTTCATTCTATCTAAGGTTTGTATGTCGGTTTGTTCTCTATTTAACATAGAGAGATAGAACTTTCTAATAGAATTAGACTTTGACTTCATAAATAAAATAGAAGCATTTGCCCCTTGTTCTGAATATGAATTGCTGCTGGTCTGGTCTTTCGCCCCATGAATATCCCTTCTAAATCCTAACAAACCACTTTCCCGCCTCTGTTTCAATTTTTTGCCCTAGTTTGATAGTATCATTCAGACTCCCCGTTTTACCATTTTGGTCAACTCCTGATGATCTTGTGTGCTTTCCTAAAACTGTTGACTTTTGTAGACTTTTTACGGGAAATATAGAAATGGATTTGTGCAGAGTGGAGCTTCTCTTGGGAGTACAGTTGGAGTCTGGTTCATTAACTTCTGTTGACTTTTTGGGGGTCGTT
Organism: Chrysanthemum makinoi; assembly: GCA_910596185.1. Lineage (NCBI taxonomy): Eukaryota > Viridiplantae > Streptophyta > Magnoliopsida > Asterales > Asteraceae > Chrysanthemum > Chrysanthemum makinoi. The sequence continues at coordinate 13,776,420 of OU343225.1, read as the reverse complement.
TCTTCTTTCTTAGTTGTTTCACTTGCTGCTTTGATTGATATAATGTCGGCTATGGCTTGAACAAGTTGGTTATGAAACTCAAGAAAATTATCAAAACAGGCTGCTGGATCATCAGAGTTAGCTGACTTGGTTAGAGTAGATAAATTCCTGCAAGTAAAATACAACTTAATTAACAATTTGTAAATCCAAGTATAAAAAATGTGGCATATTTTGAGCCATGTAAATGTAAATAGGTCAGTTTGAGTGATATTTTTTTCTCCAACGGGTCAAATGAATAAACGTGAAAAAATATGGCTAAAATGATAACTGCAATTTGTAAAATACTACTTTGTGACGATATATTACATATCAGTTAGTTAATTGGTTCAGTTATGAAAAAGTGTTTGTGGGTCGTCCTAAACTGGCCCACACAAAAAATTTACCCATTCTGACCCGATGATAGATATCTTTACATGGTTCGTAGAATTTATATGGTCAAAATATGCACAATAATTCAACAAGGGCTAAATGTTGCTCCTTCTTCACAGATTATGACATATATGAAGAGTAAGATCAAAAAAGCATACTGGAGAGATTAAACAAGAGTGTTAGTGACTGAAGCATTTCTAAGCGCTTCAAAGGCAACTCTCTGTCCTCTTTCTTGCAGTTGAACAGCTTCCTAATATCTCATTTTTCATAAAAGTTAGACAAATCAAAGATAGTGAAATGAGAAACAATAATACTTGAGGTACCTTTCCGAGTATTCTAATGTTTTGTTGCAAACTACCGGATCATCTGGTTCTGAATGATGAATCAGCAGATGGAGATTTTACTTTCATACAACTAATTGGAGATTCTGAATGATGAACCAGCAGCCACAACCACCACCAGCCACCACCACCACCACCACCTACCAGCCACCAACACCACCACCCGCAGCCACCAGCACCACCACCAGCACCACCACCACCAGCATCCACCAACACCAGCAGGTACCGCCACCACCACCATTAGCAGCCACCACTACCACCACCACCAGCCAACAGCATTTACCACCACCACCATCACCACCACCACCTACCAGCCACCACCACCACCACCACCAAAAGCAGCAACCACCACCAGCAGCCACCACCAGCAGCAGCTACCACCACCACCACTACCACCACCATCAGCCGCCACCACCACCACCACCACCACTTTGGAGGGTAATGTGTTTTTCTTAAACCAAGCACTATCAAAGATAACGATAATCTCTATTCCATTCCTTTGCATTCCCTTTGCCTTTCCCTTTCCCTTTCCCATTCCCCATTTTGAACCAAGCGCACCCTAAATCTTCAGTTACAAGGTGAAGATTGACATAGTAAAGAATAATTCAACGGAGGTTTCACAGACTGATTTCACACACACACACTGAATGAATTGCACAAGATGTAAAAAATAGACTTTATTATACAAACTTTAATTTGGTAGCTTCATCCATAAACAAATGTTGCAGTAGTTACAAACACACTATACAACAAATTCAGCTTTTAACATGTCAATATTCACTCAATGATCCTACAGCTGAAAAAAATAGTAAATATGGAACATGTACCTACAACTGAGTTAATGGGTATTATCGACTTTGCACCTTTGTCACGTAAGCCACTCTTGTTGTTTGGAATCTTCACCATAGATGACATAACACAAATTTTTTTCACAGCCATATGAGTAAACGCGTGGAAGATATAAGATATAACTAAAGAGGCAATATAAATATGATCTAAACACATGCTATGTTACAACCATGTAAAAAACCGTCATACAGAAGTTACAAAAAAGCATTTCTTTAACACAATATAATATGAAATGTATTTTTATTAGAATGCAGTAAAACAAAGAAAAGAAACAAAGAAGCAAAACTCTCAAAGCGCCAGTCATCCACAATATTGCTACTCGATCAAGGAATCTAAAGATCTCCCTTGATTAATTGATAAATCAAACGGGAAGCTGATTTTACTTATGGGTAGCCGAGATGTAGCACAAAACAATAATAGTCGTTAATTTTTGTCTTTCGGTAAACTTAAAAGCTAAATATCACAAGTGGTTAACTTTTACATTCACTGACTAATATACACTATTGCAATTTTTATTGGGTGGGCTATAGCTCACCAATGCCTCCATGTAGCTACCCCACTTGATATTGGGAGATACAAGGCTCTTCACGAATACATGGTCGTCATAATTATAATTACATTCCAAATTTGTAGATAATCGTATATGAGGATAGTCAGATTTATCGTGGGGACGTTCAATGCTTCGCACCAATAGAGGAGCACATGAACCTTCTTCTAACAGCCATATGTGAACATGGCCAGGGAAGAATTTATAGTGTGGAGAGTACTTCATCATTGTTTTGTGTGCGTCATAACCAGGTGGCGATAACTTATGTTCCCAATATACTTGTACATTGTCGTTTCTCATTACCCATATCTCGATTTCCTCATTTTCCTCTAAGTTGTCTGTACTTGGAAAACGAAAGACGCATAGACAGTCTTTCATAGTCCCCAAAGTCCACGAGACATATTTACCATCACCCAATTTTGGCAGAGGGATTTCTTTGAAAACCTCATTGGATAAATCAAAAGAAACAATTACTTTCTTGTTATTCTCATAATATGAAATCCAGTGAATCGCCCCATTCCATAAGATACCATTGCCAAACAAAGAATCATAGTCTGATTCTAGAGCAACTGATCTCCAAACGTTTGATTTCAATGTTAACACTTCAAATACAAGCTTCTTACTATTTTTATCCGTGCACCCTATTACAACCTTGTAATCATCTCTGGATGAATCATAGCCAAAACCTGACACCAGTGGCCTACGAACATTATACTCTCGAGTAGGGTTTTTTAGTTCTTTCACCTCGCGAGTTGAGGGATTAACAACAAAAAAATCTTTACAGTAATGAGAGACGCATACATGACCATTAGAAGAACCAACAACTTGACATTCATTTAAACAGCAATCAGCACAGAAGCTAGTAGTAGTCAAAGCAGTAATCCTTGTATCTCCAGTTTCATTATTATCTACTTTCTTCTTAAGATTGTAGTTAAGCTGAGATTTAACAAAACGAGGACTCGAGATTAAGGAATTCCATGACTTACATACACTTTTGCATCGGATGAGATAGTTTACTTCCAATCTTAGAAGTATCTCTTTATGAATACTATGGCCAGGCTCTGTCATTGAATCCTTTGCTATAAACCAAAACTAAAAAAATAAATAAATATGTATACTAATCGTATCTAGGATTGGTATTGAAAGAATAAAAACGTACAGTCAACATCTCCTTTTATACAGTCACATTGTCGGTTACTAACGGGGCCTTGTGTTTTTTTTCCTATGTGGGCTGCGTTTTTTTTTTTTTTTTAGGTAAATGCTTGTTTTACGAAACAACCAAACATGCATATGATAGAAAGTAAACCATATCTATACTATCTATATATCTATATATATCTATCTATCTATCTATATATATATATATATATATATATATATATATATATATATATATAATAAACAAAAGTTTTTTTGAAAACTTGACACCTCATTTAATCCACATGTACACCATGCCATGTCACTAAAGCCATGTCACAAATGCCACATGGAATGCCAGCTATTATAAAAAAACGCATGTGTTTATGTTGACTATTTTTATTGACTTTTCTTAGTTATTTTTGGCAATTGAAACCTATCAATTAACCATATCATCTCGCAAAATTCAAAATCAAATTAAAATTTAGAGATTATCAACCAGTTACTTTGGTAAGGATAGTATCAAATCAATCATGTCCTACATTTTTACTATATTATTCTAATTAAGTGTTATGTTTTCAAAATAAATTTCTGGACAGGGATAGGCAATTCAACAAAAAATCAAACCATTTTTTCTGACATTCTTCAATTGCAGTTTTCATCTTTTTAAACTAATTGGTTGCTTTTGCCAAGTTACCGAAGTATTATATTTATGGACGCATATTTTGTAAATCAAATGGTATAAAGGTCAACTGATTAAACCAAAGTGTTTCGTCTACTCAGGTGATATTTCTGCTATTCGATTTGTAATTCTAAGGTTTTTATGTCTTTTTCTGGTTATAAGTGTTAGTTTCTGAATATATATATTGGTCTTTATTAATGTTTCAACTGCATTTTTTTATTTTGGTCTTTATGTAGATCGATATGTTATGTTCAAGGTGACAGTTGATTCACAATTTTGTTTATGTTTGATGGGTTTGCTCAAAGGTGGCAAAACGGGCGGGCTGGGCGGGCACGGGCTACGGGCTAAACGGGCGCATGTTATACGAATCGTTTTAGAAAAGATCCAAAATGACGAAATAAATTCCTCAAACGTAATCTCATTTATATTTAGAAAAACAAATGTATTATATCTATAAGTTTTTCTTTAAAAACAATTGTAATGTTCTCAAATTGATGCCCAAATGCCCATTTAAAAAAAAAAGAAGGTCCCGAATCTTTTAAAAATCTGCTCAAATTCGCCCATTTTTTTATGAGCACAAATTACCACCTCTAGATTTGCCAAATGTTACAACATTCAATTTTTATGTAAATGGACTTGAATAAATGTAATAAATTGTATGGGCCTAATTACATTTGAAGGTTTTTAAGATTTCAAAGGATTGATGATATAATGATTAGATAATTTATTTACAGAATGTATAAAGTCCCACGCTTCAATTGAAGTCGAATATTTGTTTTTGTTTGTTCCCTTTCTTATAGGACATATTGCAAGTTCTTAATGATATTAAAAAGAATGGGAAAACCTCCTCTTTTAGTGTTTTTTCTACATTTGAGCATTGTTCTATTTAATTTAAAGGAGATGTTAATAATGTATTGTCCATTTGTTGCTAGAGGAGCTAAAGAGCTTTGATTTGTAATTCTTGCTTATGGCACCTATGAATTCTATATGTTGTTTGTTACATACTTCCCTGTTAGTAAAATTCTTTTTTAATGCTACATTGGCACTCTTACACAATTTTATTTATACTGATGTGTTAGTTAATAGTTTTATAACACAATTCTTCAACTACTTACACTCAAATCACGAGTAAACTACTTTATGTTACGTAAGTTTTTATTAGCCACTCGTGATTTATCACGGGTCTATAGGCTAGTACTATATTATAAAATAATGTTTTGTACAAGCCTCCTAAAACACAACATTAAATTTTATTATTAAAACACATGCCTTATATAGCATCAGTTTACAACACCTTGAAGCACCTAAATGGTTTTAAACATTCCTAAAACACATTCGCACAATGTCAACTCCAACAGAAACGCTCCTCCTTCACTTATTTTTGTAAAGTATTGAAGACCATTAAACAATATGGTTTCTTCCTCACAATGAAGTATTAGTTCAATGGTTGGAGCACTTGTGTTTGAGTCCAATGGTATTACTCCAACCTACAATGAAGTATTAGTTCAATGGTTGGAGCACTTGTGCTTGAGTCAATTGACCCAGGTTCAAGTCCAATCCTTGGCATTTGCTTTATATAGGTAACCACCTCCGCAAAATCTAGAGGCACACTGTAGAGACTTTGTGGAATAAGAGCTCAGGGGTCTGCTCGTGCTCACTCCAGTTGCCCCACTAGGTCAGGAGAGTTACCGGAGCTATTCCTTGTGGGGTGGACAATGACTGGTGCCAAAAGGCACCCGGGGTCAGGGTGTTCCCTCCAATCTACACCTTTTGTGGAATATGGTTTCTTCCTCTACACACTTCGGCAGTTTCAAATCATAATTTAATGTCACCGGTTGATAAAATCACATAAAACATTTTCGATTTCAATTTGATTCAAAAAGACACACAAAATATCCCTAAAAAGTAGATCTATGCCAATGGGTATTTAGCTGTACAAACTTTATAATCGTATGTGTATTACACCATCTCATCATCCTCTACTTTTACAATTCTTTATCATCTTTTTACATGTTGTTGTGATTTGGATATAGGTTGAACTGATTATGTTCAATTTAATTGAGGACGCTCCTCTTTGATGTACAATTTAATCTCACAATCAATTGTGTTATGTCAACATCAAACATTGGTATGTACCTATTAAATTTGGGGTTTTGAATTATTAGTTGAAAATTACAATTATTTTGCTGCAGAAGTATTATAACATACTTTTCGTTGGTTAAGTTCAATTTTATTTGTGTTTTTCCATAACCCTTGAAAAAAATGGGGGAAATCACCTTCATGAGTTACTTATCAGGTACTATGAATATATTTCTCTGAGTTTGCATTAACGATTTGTATAAATGGTCTAAGTTTGCATTAACGATTTGTATAAATGGTCTTCAACTACCATGGATGATATTAAATTTCACCTGATAATTTTTGCATGTTTTTGGTTGTATTGAATCGATTTGATTTATATTATTGCTTATTTTTTTTATGTATATGATTTAAAACCAGTAATTTAGTTCATGCTGATTTTTGATTGTTTCAATTCAAGTGATGATACATGTTTCGATTTAATCATTGTTTCAGTTCCACCATATCGGATAGTGAATGGCGAGCGCATGTTATTATGGCTATGCATTAATCAAGGTAAAAAATGTATCTTATGTATTAAATCCGTGTAGCTTTCTAATACTAAATGTAAATAAGCACACTTATTAAAGCTCCACATTCACATCACTCTTATTTGAGTAGAGCTTACATTCATATACGATTAAAATGCAATAGCTTATCCAGTACAAGTATAAGGCCTGAACCGGATATGTTCAATATTTGTATGCACTGATTCGTATTGTTCGGTTTTTTATCCTCTTCAAATGTTTGTGATAGGCCAAAATGCATTTTTGTACAATTAATATTGGCAAAATTGCAATTGATGCAATAATTCCACCAATTCAAACAACTTTAAAATACCTTCAAAATCGATCTATGCCACTTATCAATTTAATTAGTTTTTTTAATCTATTTTTGTATTTGATATTACTTATAATTTTATATATTTCCTTTGATTATAATACATGATTTGGGTAATTTTCAGTTCCTGTTTGGATAACCGCAAGAATTGTAGGAGCACAAATCGTAATTGATTATTAAAAATTGTAAAAGGTCAGTTCAATATTTTATATTTTAGTCATTCAATATCAATAAGTTATTCATGTTTAGTTTAATACTATTTATATATATACTTGAACCAAAGATGAACTGTCAATTTGGTGAAAGTCAAGTGTCTTTGGGAAACTTGAGAAACGTATAAACTAAGGTATTGTTCTTCATGTGACTCAATCTTTTATGGTATTGTTGCTTTTCATTAAAGTTAAGTTTTTAAGTATCAGAATATTACTTTTGCTACATTGTTTCTATAGTTGATTAATTTTCACTTGAATATATATACTATCAGATTTATTAATTTTGTATTTGTCAGGAAATCAAAATCGTTGAATCAGCTCCACCATATCGGATAGTGAACAGCGAGCTCATGCTATTACGACCCTGCATAAATCAAGGTAAAAAATGTATCTTATGTATTAAAGTTTAAGGATGTGCCGAATTGCATCAATTGATATGGTTATGTATTAAAGGTGTTCGTTGTGCTGTTATTTTATTTGAATAAATATGCTTAGGTGTATGATGTTACTATGAACTAAATGGATCAGGACACAGTCTTCTATGATATGGTGATTGAAGAAATTGCATAAAAATGAGATCATTATAGACTTTAAGAAAAAAAATATTTATTCACATAATACCAAAAATCAAATAGTCATCCTACCTGTTCATATCAATTACATATAGTGATCCGGAAACATTTTTAAGTGATTACTTTACAGTTGGGTACTCTTTGCTGTTTGCTTCATATCTTTTTTAACTTCTTAGACGTATCTTATCAAAGTGGGGCAGTTTATTCAGCCGGTAGTAGCATACGCCCGATTGCATCAAAGAAAATTAGAAAGGATAAAACATGACAAAGCTCAAGCCAAATCACGTTCGAAAATAGGAGATGATGCGGACCCTCAGACTGAACCTGACTCATTAGTTCCAGTTAGTCGGTTCCAAAGATCAAGTCTTGCTTAAGGTCTTTCACCTTCACCATACCAAAATAGTAGTAAAACTCATTAACGAACCCAAAATATTGCACACCTATCTTCGCTTTCCTCTGTAGTTTCTGCCATTGTTGAACCTGAGAGTAATTTTGAAAGAGATGTATGTTCTCTTTAGAAAGCCACTTTACTGCTTTTAATCTATGTTATTTTATTGTCCAACTTTTCTTATAACCATGAGTTGATATCTTCTTTTCAGATTGTTGATAACAAAGCAGAATTGAAACAAAGTTGAAGGAGATACTCCACGAGAAATGTGACGCATTTATTCTAAGCAACTAGAGGAAGATAAGGTTAGATATGAAAGGTGACATAGAGACTTTAAGTCATGCTTATCTTCGATTAGCATGTTTTGATAGTTGATTGATACATACATGCACACATTATTATCTGAATACAGATTAAACTTAGAGTGACTGGGTGGAAAGAGAGGTAATATGAAGTGAAGTTTTCTGCAAAGTCTCCAGAAGATCTTGAGTCGATACGAGGAGACGTTGTAAGTTTGAAGTTTGATTTTACAGTTAATCAAACAATCATTTATCAGTTATGAGTGGATAAATTGTTTTGTGTAGTCACATTAAACCTGCTTAGTTATAACATGTTATTGTAGAAGGGTATAATAATAGTGAAATTTGAACCTGCTGATTACTTTTAGAAGGGTAACATGTTTATAAACCCAACCCATTCTCATTTTCATTCCCATAGTGATTCCTTTTACTAAACAAACACCTCAAGTCACAAATGAAGTATTCTAAAACCTCAATACTTAATTAGCAATAGTGTCATACAAACTTATATTTGAAGTCATCATGTTTGATTGTATGGGTTTCATGAACATGGTCGGTGCATACCAGTGAAGGCATAGTTAAAAAGGCACATATGATATATTTTATGGTGCCTTCCTAATTATTATCGTCGCTGGCGTGTGCTATAGGCAATGTTAGCACTTTCCACATGTTAGTCAGCTAAGATTCACATATATATATGTTACTAATTTTGACCCATGAATTATAAATGGACCAATATGGATTATATTATTATATGTCGCAACGGGTAAATGAACAAGCTTTGATAAGGAAATGGGTCAAAGTTTTCTTATAAACTTAGGTGTGAACATCTTGGTTTTTTACTCTTCACCGTATGACCTGAAGGAAATGGTTGGGCTAATTGAGGTTTTTCGTTTTTTAAAGTGCATGAAAGGAGTTATTCACTTGAAGTGTGATGCTTACAAAGACCTTTAAGTGGTCTATGTTATATGAGTGAATAATGTTTAGCCGGGCCGCCCTTTAAAGGACAGAAAAGAATATTCAGCGTAGTAGAACTGGTCCAAAAGGACATGCTCTGTCAAGACCTTCTGTGGTGAGTGATTTATTAGATATATTACGTGCTTTTGAAATAAATGGTAGTTATCACTGCAGCATATTATATGAAGCAAATGGATTAACTGAACCAGCGGTTTAAATATGATTTGAAAAATGTAATAACTTCTGTCTTCATTGAATAACTTCTATATTAAATTGAAAGCAATTCGCGACCCTAAATCAATCAATCGAGTTTGTGTTATAGTGGCTTCTTCAACCAAAGTCTTCTATTTGCAAGTGTATATGGTTAGTCAAAAATCATTGTAAAGTACAATGCTTCAAGAGGCTCCAAAATGGAGTCGGTCGTGTTGGGTGACAATTCGAATTGCTTCCTATTTTATTTTAAGTGAACTCTAAACTTATAATTTGTTTGTTTGCTATATACACATTTATGATAGTACATGATAAATGTAAGAGAACACTATGTCATAGCTAACATTAGGCGCTGAAATGTTTTAGGCTTGATGCATACGTAAAGTGAGTTGATGGGTTAAAGTGCTGCAGGTGAAGAAGAGGTGCGGGCTGAATAATGTATTATGTATTATGTAAGTATAAAGTAGTTTAAAACACAACAGGTTAATGTTTTTAGCTTATAAACTGATTTTGGCTTAAATCGAATTGTTGTTGTGGCTGAGGAGGTAAAGGTATTTAAAGACACCACGTTATTTTGGTTGGAATAAACACAATTTTATTAGCACCATTCAAGTTATGTATTCCCAAACACCTCCTAACCTAGGGATGAGCACGGTATCGGTCCCGTACCGAATTAGTGGTACCGATTTTTTCCCAAGCATAAATTAGTAGTACCGGTACCGTACCGAACGGGATTCGGATATCGGGTAATTTACCGCAAATCGGGTTTTCCGCTTTTTCGGGAATTTCCCGATTTGGTACCAGTCCCGTACCGAATTAATGGTCCCGATTTTTTTACCTTATTTCTTAGTCCCATACCGTACCGTATTTCAAGAATCGGTACCATTTCGTACGGTTCTGGTTCGTTTCGATTCGGTTCGAAATGCTCATCCCTATCCTAACCCATTACATCAAAATTCAGTATTTAACTGAAACCCCCGTACTACACGGGTCATATACTATTACATTATAACAAACCCATTGATTCGATTTGTAGCGAAGGGCAGTTTTAAAATTTGTATTTCCGATTAAGAATCAATCACTACTTGAGGACAAGTAATAATCAACCTTCCGGATATCGTATTCCTAGGCGAGAGATGAATTGAATTTGATGTTTTTGTTTGTTCGTTTTAAATGATGCTTGATTATTGTTTTGGTTTTTGTTTGGTTTTGTAGTCTAATTTTTAAAACTTTTTATACTAATTAATAAAGCAACTATTTTAAATGAGATAAAAATTAAACTAATAGCAAATAATAGATACCGACTAACAATATATGATAAAAAGTTATGCTTGTCAAGTGTGGTGAAAAGTTCATTAAGTGTGGATTTTTTTCTTAAAAGCACTTATGACATTAATCCCGTCGAAACAAATTATTTCCTCACAACATTGGCTTATATTGAAAACAATTATTTTTCGAGGTAAAAATTAGTAGACTTTAAATAATTAATTATCCCAACGGCTTTTGCCCGTTAAAATAACCAACTATTCAAATCATCGATTAATCCGAAAAATATTAATTAACAACCTTTAATTATCCGTTTAGAAAGTAGATTTTTCTCACAACGTTGGTTTATATTGAAAATCCTACTTTTTATCTAGATAAAATCTACTTGGTTAAATAGTTAAAATCCTTAACGGCTTTTTCCCGTTAAAGTTTCTAAAAATCAAACCTATTAAACCAAAGGCTACCAATTAATAATCTCTAACATTCCACACTTAGTTTCACAATTCACCAATCACTTAACAAGCATAATAAAAATCTACTCACTAATAGTCATAACTAAACCAACGAAGATAATAATAATAAGCTCAACAAACATCATTTTTCTACAAGCTAAAAGAGAAAGTAAGGAAAATAGAACCCGATCTACAATACGAGACGAATAAAACCACCCGATTTTATAAACTTATCAAACCCTAAAGTTTACTTCTTTATAAGCTTTAATAAAACCAAATGTTTAATAAAGTTTGTGACTTTATTAACTAATTTAGCTTATTAAGACTAAAAAGCTTTAAACTTTAGTTAATAAGTAAGCTTATAAAACCCTTAAGCTCCTCGCCTTAGGATGAAAATGATGAGAAACTAAGAAAGATCACAACTTTATCAAAGGTTAGAGAATAAGCAATATTATGGATTAAATAAGCTATGGAAAAGCTTATTGATCTAAAAAGTACTAAACTTTAAACAAAATAAGCAAAGAAAAAGCTTAAAGATTAGATCCAATATCCACCCAAAACTAAGTTGTTCAAATCCGAAGATTAAACGCGAGTTGGGTATATTTAAGGACTAGATCTAAATAAATAAGCTAAAGAAGAAAATAAGCTAAAGATAAGCTAAAAAGATTAAAACTTTTTTTTTTGATTTTTTTTTATAAAAGAAGTTGTAAAAGAAAATAAATCTAAGTAAATAAAAGAGTTTTTGAAAAGAAATTAAAAATAAAAAGTGCTTATTGAAAATAAGCTAATAAGCTAAAATAGATTATTAGATCTAAAAAGAAAAAAGAAAAGAAAGAAAGAGATGAAAAGGAAATAAGCACTTAAGTAAACTCCATAAACATCATTATCATTAATAAGCAAAAAAGACTTGAGTACAATAAGTTCTTAAAAATAAGCTAAAAGCTTAAGCAATAAGCTAAAGAAAATAAGCTACTAAAATTAAAACTACTACAAAACTAAATAAAGAAGTGTGTGTAAAATTAATGTGTGTCTAATTGATGTCCTCGGATCTGGTGCAATGTATCTGATATTTATAGCCTCTTTAATTCTCGATCCTTCTGAAGCAAATATCTCCTCTTATTCCTATTGCTTTTCTTTCCGACCAAGGCGACACGTGGCACAAATTCATAGGCTGGAGCATGTGATAGTGCTGGGTCACGTGCCTTGTGGATATTTAATTTGAGTGCTTGAGGATCACGTGCTATCAAAGAACATATATTTGCAATTTGTCTTGTAAATTCACTTCAAAGGCTCTTGCTTAGGAAGCATGCACCCAACCACTAGACCAAGAGACTTTTTTGTGTTAATTCTTTGCATTTAATTCTTTTTATCCCTCTTTTACTTGATCCAAATTTTAGTCATTATCTTTAAAATAATCTTCGTTCAAGCTCCGTTTAATCTTTCAATTTTTCTTCTTTTGCCTCGATGCTCCAAATCAAATAGCCACTTGACTCGATACTTCATGATCTTTCCAATGGTGTACTCGGTTAATCTTTATGACTTCTTTTGAACTTCGAAAACGTGAAAAATTCATCGAACCTCATCCGAAAATCACCGTTTTTTGCTTTGTTTTCAAACCCTTGTACCTGCAAGACATAATAACACATATCCAACATATTTGCAATATAATTTGACATATTTAATGGTTATTAGTCTGATTTGTCATATTTTTAGATATAAAATGATGTGTATTTTAGCACACATCACCCATAATGTTTGAGCACGATTGGTATGTTTTATATAGTGAGTTCAAAGGTAATCTATATCTACAATAATATATATCCTTAATTCAATATATAACCACCAATGTATTGCATATAGAAAGAAAAGATTTGAACTTGAGAATTACAACGACGTTCTCAGCAATGGTCGAGAAACTGGAAGTGATCGGAACTAACAGACCAAAAAAGGTGATACTATAGACGCCTTTACAGAGGTAATGGGGGCCATGGCTCATTGTGATAGAAACCCGATGCTCCTCTTCAAGGGTGTTGGTATGGGTGCCGGAAAGAGCATTGTTCTAAAAGAAATCCTTAAAGAATATGATACAACACTACTTAAGAGTTACAATCTGAATATGAATGGTTGTACATCTCTCTAACCACGGAATACAAGGGTGTTTATGACACCATAATGAACTCCATTGAGACACGAACATGGGGCGTGTATTTTGTTTACTGGTACGGAGGTACCGAGAAGACCTTCTAATGGAAAACACTTGATGCCGGTATTAGAAGAAAATGTGATATAGTTTTAAATGGACATTTGCTATTAAATTTATTGGCGCTCGCATACGTCATTTGCTATTTAAGAAAATCAAATTTGGAGACGACAACACGTGGGCGTTTATTATTTTAATTGTTACAAACTCAATTGATTATCGAATAATTACCGTATTATCTCATTGTTTCCTTCATATATTAATGGAACATGTCTACGTTCAATGTTTTCTTATTATCTCTGTTTCATATTTCTTTAAAAACTCCGTGAATTCACGAGTCTTTAAGCTAGTATTTAAATACTTAAGGGCTTGTGACCCAATGCAATGCTGAACATGAACATTTTTCTTGAGAGGGCCAAAATCATGGAAATATATTAAAGTAAAATGTCAAAGAAGTTATTCGTTAGTTACATAAACTTTGTAGTAGCAACACAAAAATTGATAAGCCCCATTTAACCTTTACCATAAGAGAGGATGGTATAATAACGTTGAAACGAGCGTTAAACCTTAACGCGAGGGCGTTACGCCCCGTTACCCACACTGTCCGTGGCATTAGAGCCACGTTAACGCTCCTACGTTAGGGAAATAACGCTGCGTTGAGGGAAAGAAGTGAGTGAAAAAAAATCATTTACCCCCCCAAATGGCCACTGGCCGTTGGGGTTTTTAAAAAAAATTATGTTACCCCCCAACGTATAATAACGGCTGGTTTCAAAAAAATCAAAACCATTTTATTACCACTATAAATACCCAAATAAAACACCATTTTTTTTACACTTCCACTACTCAATCCTCTCAAACTTATACTTCCAATTACTAAAAAAATTGTCGGGAGGCAAAAACAACGATGATACATTCATGAATCTTCTCGGTGGTGGGTGGAATACCTCAAACCCGGGTTCATCTTCAAACCCGAACGCGGGTTCATCTCCAAACCCCAACGTCTCTTTTCCCAACCCACTAGGCATGTCGAGCCAAGATCTTTTCCTACAACATCAACAATTTATGTTTTGGAAACAAAGTCAACAAAACACGCTAAACACCAATTTTCAAAATCTACAATTCTCACAACAGTCACAACATTCACAAACCAAACACATGATATTCCTGAAACACCGTCTCCTCCAAAGCCCAAAAGTCGTGGTAAACAAAAGACCAAAAATCCAAAGACCCCGAACCAATCGATGATGATGACGAACACTGCGTTGCTAGATGTTGGCAACCAAAAGAGGAAGAATTACTTGCCACGTGTTATGTAGCTGTTACGGAGGATCCGATGGTCGGGTGTGCACAAGGATATGATACGTTTTGGCATCGGGTCAGAAATGAGTTCAATAGACTCAATTTTCAACGACGCACCAAGGACATGATAACAAGCAAGTGAAAAACGTTGAACCGTGATTGCACAAAGTTCAACGCGTATTTCAAACGTGCGCAACGGGAACAGAGAAGTGAGGAAAGTGAGATGGATGTCCTCAAACGGGTGAAGCAAATGTATCGTGACGAGCACAAATCCGCGCCGTTTGCTCTCGATAATGCTTGGGAGATTTTGCGTAAGCATAAGAAATAGGACTCGCCGGATCCGGTTTATTTAAACGGCGATGTCCCAAGCCAAACAAACGAGGCTTGTTTGGTCATGATGAACAACCACGCCCCATGGGAAAAAAACGTGCTTCTAAGAAAGCAAGATCCGAGAGCACGACAAGTACTGGGGGAGCGAGCACCGGAGGAACCAGCTCGTCAATCCAATTCACTAAAACTATGACAAATGAGTATTGTATCAATGTGTAACTTCAAGCGGGCGTATGGGGTCGACCAAGTCAAAGATGAAACGATAACAAGGTTGGAAGAGATGAAATTTTTGATGATTGACACTGATGGCAAAGATCCAAATGTCGTGGCTTGGATCAATGAAGAAAAAGACCGAATCACCAAAAAATATAACTTGCAACCTCGTCACTAGATTGTATTTTCGTCATTCCCTTTATGTTGTAGTTTAATTTGTAGTGTGTTTTTTTATTTCGTTGTAACCTTTTTTTTTTTTAAATTTCGTTGTAAATATGTTTTCGAATTAATGATATGTTTTTTAATAAATGAAGTGTTTGTTTTAGTTTAGGGGTTGAATTTGAAAATATCAAATGTTAAACTTTAACTTGGGAATATTATGATAAGGGGTGTTTTTTTGGTGAGTTAAGGTAAAATGTTAAAGCTGATGTGACGCTGATGTGACAAAGGTTAAAGCTTAATCTAAGGTCACCACACCTTAGGCTCTAATAGCTTCTACAAGCTAACTCCCATGAAAATAAAAAGTTAAAAGAGTTCTTTGAGATTTAGATTAAAGTTCCAATAACACGTACACTGCTATAAGCATTGATCCTTGTATCTCCAATTTCATTATTATCTACTTTCTTTTTAGGGTTAAGTGCTTGAAAATGTACTATACTTGACACTTTTTATTATTATGTGTACTGAACTTTTTCTTTTCTTATTGTGTGTACTAAACTTTCAAATTTGAATTATTGTATATGTTAATACAAATATCGTCATTAAACGTTATTTATATTTTTGATCTTTACCTAAGTTTTGTTTACGACAAAAGTAAATTTAATTTGTATAAAGCTTAAAGCTTGTCAAGTTTAATAGATATTAAAACAAGCTTTTTCAAAAAAATATCTTCATCATTTAAACATTTACATTGTGACTAATCATATCTTAATTTAAGTCTAAGCATAATGTATGATAGTAGTTTCTAGAATGTTTTAGTTTCTTAAAAACTAAATATTACTTATGTATTTGCATATTTCTAAAAATAGAAAAACAACACATGATATCATGTGATGCATCATGGAAATTATTGGAAGATTTCATTAGATATTTTGTGTGGATTTGTACTCTTCATATCTTACACAATCTTACATAGATATGGTTGACTATGGCAAGATCTCGATATCTTGATGTCAGACCTGGCGGCACCAAAATCCAACGGGCGAACCCTTTTAAGGGGTCCGCGGTCCGTGGATGCTGCTGATGGTTTTGGCTATAAATAGGAAAGCCAAACCAAGTAGTTTTTCATCCCTTTCTATCATATTCTTATACATATCTTCTCTCTAACCTTTCTAACTCAGATTCATATCATAGTAGTGATCTCTTTTGTAGCAAAAAAGATCAAGTCACATTCAAGCTTCAACGAGAAGTTGGAAGTCTTGTTTGTTTGGTGTTGTATGATCTTGTGTTGATCCATACTTCATTGTTGTACTAAACCATTATAATCTTGTGAGTGTGAGTGGTTAGTATTTTAGTCCTCAAAATACATTTGTGTTTGGGAGTGGTTGTACCCTTGGAAAGAACTCGACATTTAGCTTAGTGTCGGAAATAGTGTAAGCGCAGTGTAAAGGTTTCTCCACCGGTGAAAGGAGCTTGTTGACTAGTGAAGTTAAACTCTCGAGTGTGAGACTCGGGGAGTGGAGTAGGCAAGGAAAAAGAGTCCTTGTAGACCGAACCACTATAAACAACATGTTGTGGTTTGATCATTTCTTTCCTTATTTACTCTTTACATATTGCTTGCGTATTTCATCAACATATCAAGATCAATATCAATTGATCTTTCAATAAGTTTCAAAACAAAGTTTTTAAGTGGTAAACTATTCAACCCCCTTCTAGTTTTCTACAATTGGTACCAGAGCCTCGTTGCTCAAGAATTTCTTAAATAATTTGTATTTTATAAACTTGAAACGATCCATGGATTCTGAAAACTTTTAAGAAGGGCAATCTATGCAAAGACCACCACTTTTTGAAACCAATGGATTTATCTATTGGAAAACCGTTTTGAAACATATGTAAAATCAAAAGATATAGATCTTTGGTTTGTTATTGTTAAAGGGGATTTTAGTTCTACAACAAAGGATATTTCTGTTGATGAACAAAAGAAATTAGTTGCTAAAAATAATGAAGCTAAAATGATGCTTTATAATGCTTTACCTAGAAAAGAATATGAAAGAATTTTTATGTGTGAAACCGCCAAAGATATTTGGGAATTTTTGATTGTTACACTTCAAGGTAATTCACAAGTTAAGGATAACAAAATTGATCTTCTTGTTCAACAATATGAACAATTTTTTATCCCTGAAGATGAAACCATTGATTGTGGCTTTGCTCGCTTTAATACTATTATTACATCACTTAAAGCACTTGATGAATCTTTTCGTAGTAAGAACTTTGTCAGGAAATTTCTTAGAGCACTCCATCCCAAATGGAGAGCTAAAGTGACCGCTATTGAAGAATCAAAAGATCTCTCAATAATGTCACTAGACGAGCTAATCGGTAACCTCAAAGTACACGAAATGGTGATGGAGAAAGATTCGGAAATCATCAAAGGAAGAAGGGAGAAGATCAAATCCGTTGCTCTAAAAGCAAAGGCGTAATCAAGTGATGATGACGAATCTTACTCCGAGTAGTGAAGATGAGGAATATGCCATGGCCGTTAGAGACTTTAAGAAGTTCTTTAGAAGAAGAGGAAAGTTTGTAAGACAACCTCGAGAAGAAAAGAAGCCATTCCGAAAAGATCGGGATGACAAAAGGGTAAAGGTGAAAGAAAGTGTTTTAGATGTGGTGATGCAAGTCATCTCATAAGAGAATGTCCCAAGCCACCTAAAAGCAAAACTCAACGAGCTTTTGTAAGTGGTGCTTGGAGTGATAGTGAAGACGATGAAGAATCAAGCAAGGAAGAGATCGCTCTAATGGCACATGAGTCAAACGAGGTACTTTCCGACTCTTCTTATTCTTCTATTGATGATGACACTTTGCAAAAATAATATAATCAATTGTGTGAGCTAAGTCTAAAAATCTTAACTAAAAATAAATTTTTAAAAACCAAAAAGGAATTTTTGGAAAATGAAGTTTATGAGTTAAAAGAAAAAGCAAAATGACTTGAAAAGGGAAAAGCAAATGACGATGGTTGTAAATCATGTCAAGAGCTTAATCTTGAAATAGAAAAACTAAAGCTCACACAAGATGTTCTAATCGAACATAATTCTAAATTTAAAAGGTTTAACAAAAACATCGCACTCGCCGATGAAATAGTTAAAATACATAAAACACCAGGAGATATGAATGAGCTAGGATTTAATGAGGTATTAATTCCAAAGAGTCAAAACAAAACGGCCGAAAAGGACGAACAAATCAAAAACTGCGCAGATGACGCACGGACGCAACGGACCCAAAATAAGGGTTCCGTCCGTTGAACCAAATGGTGTCGTGGTTATCCAGAAGACGAATGTTTGTAAAACGGACCGTAATGAATTTGTCAAAGTAACAAAGAAAACCAAGGATAGTGTTAAACTAAAACCACCTGTTACATCAGGAGTAGGACTTGCTAAAAATGAATTTAGATAAAAACTACTCAACAACGACATAAAACACCTTTTGCCAAACGCGCCTTTCCTAAGAGCAACCACAACGTACAACCCAACTACCAACACAACGGTTGGAATCAAAACTTTCCTAGACCATATCAAACTCCCGATTACATGTCATGGAACTCTTACCCATCGTTTCCATACATGAATCAAATAAATGGTATGTTTAACCCAAACCGACCCATGAGATATTGGGGACCAAATGCTTGAGTTATTTGCTTCTTAGGTATGCTTGAAAGTTGGATTGGAACCCGATGAATGGATAAAAGATAGTGGATGCTCACGACACATGACGGGCAACAAAGTCTCTTCTCATCATACCAAGAGTATGACGGAGGTAATGTCACCTTTGGTAGCAATCTCAAAAGCAAAATCATTGGCAAAGGTACGATCGCTCATAACTCCCTAACTATTGAAAATGTTGCTCATGTAGATAGCTTAGGATTTAATCTACTTAGTATTAGCCAATTATGTGATAAAAAGTATAAAGTACTATTTGATGAAAATGGTAGTAAAATACTAAAAGATGGTATCACCATAGCTAAAGGAGTTAGGAAAAATAACATAAACGTCATGAAAATAGATAAAACATATAATGACAAACTTTGCCTAACAACGTTAGATGATAGCTCATCTCTTTGGCATAGACGCTTAGGTCACGCTAATATGAGACTTATACAAAATCTATCTTCAAAAGAGCTAGTTAGGAATTTACCAAAACTAAAATATGACCAACACTTTTGCGACGCTTGCAAAATTGGTAAACAAACCCATAGTAGTCATAAATCTAAAAATATGGTGTCCACATCTAAGTGTCTAGAATTATTGCATATGGACTTGTTTGGTCCATCTGCTATAAGAAGCTATGGAGGCAACTTATACACTTTGGTCATAGTAGATGATTACTCAAGATTTACTTGGACGTTTTTTTTGAAAACTAAAATGAAGCTTTTGATAAATTTGAAATTCTTAGCAAGAAAATTCAAAATCAACTAGGTGTTAAAATTGTGTCGATCCGTACGGATCATGGTCTGGAATTTGACAACGAAACTCAATTTGGAAACTTTTGTGATACAAATGGTATAACACATAACTTTCGGCTCCACGAACACCTCAATCAAATGGAGTAGTAGAACGTAAAAATAAAACAATTCAAGAAATGAGTAGAACAATGCTTAATGAACAAAACATTCCTCAAAAGTTTTGGTGTAACGCTGTTGACACTTCTACATATATTTTAAATAGAGTCTTAATCGTCCTTTCTAAACAAAACACCATATGAGCTTTATAAAGGTAAAAAGCCAATTTAGGATATTTTAGAGTCTTTGGTTGTAAATGCTTTATTCTTAATACTAAAGATTATCTCACCAAGTTTGACCCAAAGTCTTATGAAGGTGTATTTCTTGGTTATTCTCAAACTAGTAAAGCTTACATTGTCCTAAACAAAGAAACAATGATAGTCGAGGAATCGTTGAACATAACATTCGACGAAAGTCCACCTCCCTCTAAGACATCACCTTTGGTAGATGATGACTTAGTTGAAAGTCAAATGATAGAAAGTCAAGAAATAATTAATAATAACAAGGAAGATGAACCATTAAATAAAGAAATTGTAAACATCAAAGAATCTAAAAGTCATCCTTAGAAA
Source organism: Chrysanthemum makinoi (assembly GCA_910596185.1). NCBI lineage: Eukaryota > Viridiplantae > Streptophyta > Magnoliopsida > Asterales > Asteraceae > Chrysanthemum > Chrysanthemum makinoi. The sequence continues at coordinate 13,755,823 of OU343225.1, read as the reverse complement.
AGGTCATAGGACAACTTAATCAAAGAACCTTAAGGTCACAAGCCCAAAATCAAAGTAATTATTTTTGTTTTGTATCCACCATTGAACCGAAAAACATAAATGAAGCAATAAAAGATGAATCATGGGTAATTGCCATGCAAGAAGAGTTAAACCAATTCGTTAGAAATGATGTTTGGAAATTAGTTCCAAAACCTAAAGATCAAACTATAATTGGAACAAAATGGGTTTTTCGAAATAAAATGGATGAAAATGGTGTAGTATCTAGAAACAAAGCTAGGCTTGTTGCACAAGGTTATAATCAACAAGAGGGATTGATTATGATGAAACTTATGCACCCGGTAGCTAGACTGAATCTATTAGAATATTACTTGCTTATGCATGTGCTTATGACTTTAAATTATTTCAAATGGATGTTAAAAGTGATTTTCTTAATGGGTTTATTAACGAAGAAGTGTATGTTGCTCAACCTCCCAGTTTTACCAACTTTGAGAAACCACATCATGTCTTCAAACTCAAGAAAGCATTATACGGTCTTAAGCAAGCACCAAAAGCTTGGTACGACCGACTTAAGACTTTTCTTATTGATAACAAATACACTATGGGATTAGTAGATAATACTCTCTTTACTAAGAAAAGGAAATCACATATTATCATTGTTCAAATATACGTTGATGACATTATATTCGGATCAACTTGTCAAGAGCTATGTGATGATTTCTCTAAAATCATGCACGACGAGTTTGAAATGAGTATGATGGGTGAATTAAATTTCTTTCTAGGACTTCAAATTAAACAACTAGAAGATGGCATATTTTTTAACCAATCTAAATATATAAAAGACATGCTTAAGAAATTTGGTCTTGAAGATTCCAAACCAACTAAAACACCCATGTCCTCGGACACTAAACTCACCAAGGACGAAGAAGGTGAATCCGTAGATAACACTAAATATAGAGGAATGATTGGTAGCCTACTTTATCTTATGGCTAGTAGACCCGACATTATGTTTAGTGTTTGTCTATGTGCTCGCTTTCAAGAAAACCCAAAGGCATCACACTTAGAAGCCTTAAAAAGGATTTTTAGATACATTAAGGGAACAACGTGTTTAGGATTATGGTATCCCAAAGGAACGGGTGTAGAAAATATAGTGTATGCCGACTTCGGATCATGCCTGATTATGTCGATAGAAAAAGTACAAGTGGTATTTGCACTTTTGTTGGACATTGTCTCACCTCATGGTTTGCAAAGAAGCAAACGGCTTTAGCCATCTCAACTACTGAAGCCGAGTACGTCTTAGCCGGAAAAGCATGTCAACAAGATCTTTGGATGAAGCAAGCTCTCGTAGATTACGGAATTTATCTCAACAACATTGTGATACTTTGCGACAACAAAGGAGCCATCGATCTCAACAAGAATCCCGTTCAACATGCTCGTACAAAGCATATTGAAATCCGTCATCACTTTCTTCGAGACAATGTTCAAAAAGGAAACATCTCAATCGAAAGTATCCTCCAAGACAACATTGCCGACATCTTAACTAAGCCTCTTAAACGAGAACCTTTTAATCTTCTTAGACTTGGTTTAGGGTTAATGGAACCAAACATGTAGGATAAACATAGCCCAAAACATTAGAATAGTCAAAACAAAACAATTTTGTTTTGTATCTACTATCAGAGTACCACGACACCAAACGACAACACGGATGGAACCAAAAATTTGGTACCGTCTGGTCCGTGGTGTCTACAGAAGCAAAACTGCTACCTACAAAATATCTTCTTCCTCAAAACCCACTTTACCAAAACGTGTAAACATTAAACCAAGCTCATTATTGACACCTTCCCACTCACTAATCACTGAAGATAACATCATTGTAAGTATCCTAACTACATTTTATCTCTTAATTCTGAGTCTAGGATTCTTATTTATGCACAAAACTATTACAAATCATTACATGGGGTTTTATGTATGCTTTTATACCAAATATGAATTCAATTGGCAAATTGCATAACTAGTCATTGAAATTAGGTACTACATTATCATATTGCATAAACAAATCATGCTTCCCACTAATCAATAGATAATGACTATAAGGCCTTATTCAAATAACCAAACACCCCATGTCAAAAATTTGAAAAGCTTCTCACTTGTAGGAAAACAATTTTTTCATTGTTAATACAAATAGAAACGTTAAATTTTCATCACTTGCATGCTCTTGAATACTAAAGGTATTGCATAACTAATATGCATTCCCGGGTATATTCAAATGAAGCCACATTGAATTAGGAGCATTTGGGTTATCTCATGGTATTTGGCAAACACCCCACTAAAACCATTTTGTGCATAAAATGAGTCGAGATAACCGCAACTCCAAATCATTTTCATATAGGCACACACTAGAACCAAAACGTTAAAGTTTATTCTCACTTTTAACATATTAATTCTTGCTCTTACGAATAACCATGGTAGCCGCAAGATGCTATGATCACAAGGACACCTTGGCTATATTCCCAAACATCACAAAACCAAAGGACTTTTCAAGGAACAAGTAGAAATCTTTAAGAGTCTAGAATCAAGGTATTTCCATGAGGGTAGAACCATTCACCCATCTTTCCTTGAAAATACCAATCTCCGTGAAGAACTAGTCGCCATTCAATTCGATTGTCTTCTTGACATCGATGAACCAATTTGTCCTAGGTTTGTGTTAGAGTTCTATGCTAGTGTGACCGGCTTTAGTGATGAAGACGATGATGAATTTTGTCTTAGGTTTAAAATCAATCAAAACGACTACACCATCACCTTAGCCAACTTTTCTCAATTACTAGGAATTCCGAACCGAGGGACTTGTGTCTACTCAGATAAGTGGTCACTCACCGTTCTTGATGCAATCAATAACCGCACTCCTCCCTACCAAACCCGTTTGGCCGATAAGGATGTTATCCGTGAACACCTATTTAACCCAAGGGGTGATACAACCCGAGTTACCCGAAAGGGAAAGGAGGTAAACCGAGATCCATATGGAATGGAGCTAAGTGAACTTAAGCCCGAATTTAAGAAATGGGAGGAGCTACTTAGAGCCAACGTCATTAGCACCATAGAAAATAGGGATCACATCAATGCTTGCCTTTGTTACATGGTCTACAACTTGTCCACCCGTCAACCATTCAATTTAGCTTACTACATCGCTAGGAGAATGATTGATATTCCAACTCAAGGATCGGTTGCTCTTCCGTACGGGATGCTTCTCACCCGTTTCTATAGAAACTTTGCACCAATTCCACCAAGCCCAAAAGGGATGCACCTTCACTATGAGCTCATCCCTCACATCTTTGTACCTTTGAGTGATGCACGAGTTGCTAAGAAAAAAGGCAAGAGAGCAAAACCTCCAACTCCATCATCATCATCATCAAATAGCTTCCAGGATGGTCTTCCAGGCTCTCATCTTCAACCTCATGAGTATTATGCATCTCTTCCCGAGATTGAGAATGAATCAGCAGAATTCAAGCAAACTAAGGGGATGTTCAAGTGCCTTGGTAGAATGATGACCAAGATCTACAAGAAGTTGGATAAGTGAGAATTATTTTAAGGAGCATTTGGAACAATACATTATCTCTAATGATTGATACAATTTGGTTGTTTTTATCTTGTAGGATGATAATATAACTTGAAACAATGATGTATGCTAACAATCTTATGCAGGGAGATAGCACAAGTATGCTATCAAATTTTACCCATTTTCACTATAATGTGAAAATCACTTGGCCTTGCTCAATATCTATGCTCCACTATGTTTGTACATGTGTTATTTACTTTTCCTAACTAGAAATGTTTAGTGTCACATGTTTTGAGAAAAATTTCAGGTTCCGGAAAAGTCCCCGACACCTAAAAATACACTCTGTGAAGTTTCTGACTGACAGATCGACGGCACCAACGTTTTGGTACCTTCTGTTATGAGAAATGGTACCGCCATACCTTTACAGGCGGACCAGACGACACCCTTTTTAGGGGTCTGATGAGTGTCTAAATACTCATCATTTTTGTACCATTTAAACTGCAAAAACATCTGAAAACACTCAGAAATGCATCAAAATGATGAAAATATCACAAATAAGTGTTTTAAATGCAAAAATATCAAAATCAGATGAAAAACGAATCAAGTTTGCATAATTGGTAGTTTTAGTCCCCCAAGTTTCAAAAGTTGTCAAAAACAGTCCTTGGTAATTCAAAATAAAGAAAAATGTTATTTAAAATCCCTAGGGATTCCTGAGTTGTCAAAAATTGATCCTTGAAATTTAAAAATTGCAAAATTGCAACTTAGGTCCCTTAACTTTGATAATTGTCATAAAAGGTCCTTGGATATTTAAAAATGGAAAATAATCAAATATGGTCCTTGTACTATTAAAGAATGGCAGGAATGGTCCTTGTGGTAACTTTGGAATGTTGACAGGTTTGGTCCCTCAAGTTACAGAAAATTACATGATTGGTCCTTGTGATTAACTACAAAACAAACGGACCCTTGGTGTTATTATCCAATCCAAAACAAATCCAACCCAAAAACCCATCTAGCCCAATCCCTACCCAAGCCCAATTACCCCGTTAATAATAAAACTCCGGTCAAATAGTCAAACCCGCGCCAAAACCACAACCACTGTTCACCTTCCTCTTCCTCAGCTGAAACCCAAAACCAGAGGTGGTTTTTCCACCTTTTCCCTTTCCACCTCACCCCTAACACCTGTCTAACCACTCTTTAACACCTCCACATCCATCCAAAAGCTTTAATTGAATTAACCTGCTCAAAAGAAAATTGGCGCCAAAATTGCCAATTGTCAAATTTGATGATCTGGATGAATCCAATGGCTGAGATGAGGTGGGATTTGCTCAGAGATGTCGACAAGAGCCTAAAATGTCATTATAAAGCAAAATGGAAGCAAGGAAGAAGACTAACTAGAGTAATTTTATTTTTACTTATGTCGTTTTAAGTTTTTAAGTTTCCCAGTGTATGCTTAAGCTTTCAAGAACTTTGTTAAGTTATCTCAGTGTATTGTAACCCTTTTTCAGTTATTAATTTCAAGTTTTATGTACGAATTCAGTTCATGCCATTTTTAAGCTCAAATTCTAAAAATATTTAAAATTTGTTTGTAGTTGATAATATGAACTCATAAACTCATATAAGTTCTTTATATAGCTTCTGAGAGCTATTAGAACTCTTGAAATCAGTTTTAGTCATAGAACTTAAAATTTCATAAAAAACAAGAAAAATAGATTAAAAATCAAAAATCAAGTGAAGATGGTGCAAAAGACTGAAGTAGGGTGATATATGGATTGCATATGGTTTAGAAGCTTAGTGGTAAGCATATAGGAGTGATACTCAGTTCTCAATTCTCAGTTTGGAGCATAAAAGCAATTTGTAAGCCATTTCTTCAAAATTTGCATATTCTAGTATAAGTGTTTAAAATCTGTTAATATTGGCTTAATCCTGTTTAAATATAGTAATTACAAGTTAATAAATAGATTACTTGGTTTAAAAGTTTGTTTTAGCACAATAAGCTTCAAAACTGCCTAATAAAGGGGTGTTTGAATTTGTTGTTATCACTGTGTTTAAGGTTGTTTGTAGCATTGTTCTTGTTTGGTACATGCCATATTAGTTCTAAATAGCCAAGATAAACCGTAAAACATAGTCCTTATTTGTCAAAAAGTCAAAATAGCTCTAATCCTAATTTGCCAGTTTACTGTTGAGAATTTAGATTGCGATTCTCATCAAATTAGCTTAAAACTTATTAATATAGCTTAATCCAATCTTATTATAGCTTAAAATAACTTATTCAGTCAAATAGAAGTAATCAAAGTTCATATAAGTCAAAGTCTTAGTGTAAATTAAAAGTCAAAATTTTCTCAATAACAGTTTTTGAATAAAATCTATAATTTTAGTGTGTGCTTAATATTAAAATTTAGCTTATATCCTTTTGGGATATTAAAATTTAGCTGCTAAACTAAATTAGAAAAATAATAGTTCACTTCTACTTAGCTTATTAACTGCTTATTTTCTTGTTTCTTTTAAGTCCTTTTCTGAAATCATGCCTTGTGCACAGTTGAGCTATCCAGTTTCACAAGCTCTCACAGAGCTTATTAGTTAGCTTCAACTTGTGTACTTTAGCTTTTTGGAAAGCCCACCTAGCTGTCTCAAGATTTCAGTTTTCATTTTTCTATTCTTAGCTTATTTATTAGGCCTGCTACTTGCTTTTTGTTTTGTCCATTTTAACTAGTATAATTATTAGCCGTTGTTTTCAAGCTTTTGAATAAGCTCATTAAAAGCTCTCTAGTGGACACCACTGTGAAAGCTTTAGCTTTTTGGAGAGATCAGTTGGTTAGATTGTTAGTTGCAGTGCTTATTTGCATTTCTTAGCTTATCTTAGTGCTTATAAATTAGCTAGAAAGTACCTAGTAAACTAATTAGTGCCACTTACTGCAAAACAATAAGCTTGTGCTTATTTGAAGTAAATCCTAGTGCTTATTTCTTAGATAAATTGCTTTTCGAGTTTTCATTTTAGCTTTTAACAAACATTATAGCTTATTTCATTTTACAATTGCTTATTTATTAGCTTTAATAGCCATTTGGCTAATAACTTGTGCTTATTCCATTTTTCTTGCTCACTTTTGAGAAAATAAGCTCAATACTGAGCTTATTAGTTGATTTTGTAAAAGTTGTAGTTATAAAAAGTGCTTATTTTAGTATTCTTAATAAGTTTGTGAAGAAAAATCAAAAAAATAAAATAGTTGCAAAAGCGCTTGCTGGATTCAACCGCCACCTCACCTTGACTCCACACACACACACTACCACTGCCTTGGGTCTTTTACTCTGCTTTTCTTTGCAATATTTAATATATAAGCCTTATTTTCTCATTTAGCTTATACGAGCTTTTTAGCTTATTTATAGCTTATTTAAATAAGTTGTCATACCTTTTACATTTTTCTTAGTTTCGTATTAGTATAAAGTATTTTATAAAAAGCTTCTTTTTTCTAAATAGTTTTAGTATTTTTAATCATTTAATTAGTCTAAAATAGTATTTAATTCATAATAAAAAATATAAAAGTCAAAAAATATAAATATTTTTCTAAAATTTTCTTTTGTCATATAGTAGGTAAGAAAATTGTTTTTACACTTGTAGGACTTTTATTTCATAAAAATTACGTTTTTGCTTGTACTCTTCGTGTAATTTTTATACATAACGTACGTTTTCATTTTAAGTCACGTTTTTAGATAATTTAAGTTTACGTTTTAATTAAAATAGTTTATTTAAGTTATTTTGTTTTATAAATCAAGAAAAACATCATTATAAAAATAGTGATAGCGTTTATTCAATAGATTTTAGCTTTTTGATTTTTCTTTTCAGCTTATTATTAAGCAAATTCAGTTTTTATAATTTTCTTAGTTTTCTGTCACATTAGGATATTTTTAGAAAAAGTTTCATAATTTTCTCTGTTTATTTAGTATTTATTAGAATTTAAAATAGTTAAAAGTATTAAATAATTAGTAATAAATAATTAAAAAGCATAAAAAATATCTTTTCAGTTCTAAAATTAGTTTTATCATATTTTAGATTTTTCTAAGTTAAAATTTTATTTTTCCAGGTTAATTTTATATTTTCTAGTATTTAAGTGTATTTTAAATAATAATTAATTAGTAATAAATAGATAAAAAGTGTAAAAAAATATATTTTAAATTTTAAAATAAGTTTTATAATATTTTAGATTTTTCTGAATCATAATTTTATTTTTCTAGCCTTATTTCATATTTTCTTTTATTTTAGAGTATTATTAAATAATTAAAATAGTTTTTAATTAATAATAATTAAATAAATAGTTATAAAAATAATTTTCTTTTTCTAATAATTTTATTTGATTTTTAGGATTTCAAAAATGTCATTTTCATATTTTTAGGTCTTTTATTTCTTTAAATTCACTTTTTATTTTGTACGTTTACGTAATTTATAAACGTACGTATTTACGTTTGTTTTATCTGATTGTTGTGCTTTTCAATTCTGTATCCAATATCATTCCAATCAATCAGTAGTGTAATAATCCATCAAAATCTTTATTGATCACTATCCTTAGTGATCATTCTATCGTCTCAAAGTTTTGAAACACCATTGAGTCTCCGTGGGACTTCGACGCACGGGAATCCACTATATTCTCGAACTTCATTGCATTTGCTTTTCGAGTCGTTTTAAGTTTTTACGGTTGACCATTCACAAGTGGTCACTTGTGTGATTAAACTTGACTGTTCAGAGCCAACTAACCTTTGACACACGGGAGGCCGTAGTTTGTTTTAAGCATTTCCGGACCGACTTGCACATATACCACCGTTTGTAAACAGCTTTTTTTGTAAAGTTATCAAATTATCAAAAAGTTCGTTAACACTTTTCCTAAAGTGTTAACAACACCAAAAACAATATAAAACAACAAAACAATCGGAACATTTTCTAGCTTGTGTTTCTTTAAAGGTTATTCTTAAAGAGATACGATTTGGTTAAACAAAACGATACCAAAAATATTGTCCAAAAGTTTTTAACCCTTGCACAAATCTATACCTACGTCTTTTCAAGTGGTACTTAAATACATAAAAATCAATCACCGCATATCAAGGCAGACACCTACTAATGGGTGTGACCATAATAAGTTCCCAACATCGATTTAAAACTTGCCTTTGTGTCCTTGTGATTTGGTGTACCTTTTCAAAGAAGCCATTTCATTTGTGATTATTGGTTAAGTTCACTTGTCGTTTTGCCTCGCATATGTTTTGAAAATTGATTTTTAAACTTAGTGCATGCGCGCTCGTTCTTTTCTTGACTCTACAAGTCCACTTTCTCGAGCTTGCAAATATTCCTCAGTAGACGTAGAGGATGTTTCGCTCCTTCACCGCGAGTGGCGAACGTCTACCACCACCACCTTCGGTCATAATGGCGGAAGATAAGCCGATGAATGAGCCTCTCCAAGCACCCATCGAGGGTTACGGAGATGCCATTGTTGTTCCAGCCATCGTGGCTGATACCATTGAGCTCAAAACCGGGTTGCTTAATCTTGTAACCCAAAGCCAATTCTATGGTTTTGAGCTGGATGATCCTCATGCACACATTCGATGGTTTAACAAGATTGCATCTACCATCAAATACAAGAATGTCCCACATGAAGCAATTAAGCTTCTTCTATTCCCATTCTCTCTAGAGGGACAAGCCTGGAATTGGCTTGAGAAACAACCCCCTCGTTCCATTGAGACATGGGAGGATTTAGTCACCAAATTTGTTAACGAATTCTATCCTCCATCACGAACTACAAGTCTTAAGAATGAGATAATAAAATTTTCTCAAAGATTTGATGAATCATTCGGGGAGGCATGGGATCGTTACAAAGAATTGCGCAAGTGTCCGCATCATGGTTTTACCGAGTTAATGCAAATGGATACTTTCTACAATGGTCCGAGACAAGTGACCAAGATTCTAAATGCCTCCGCGGAGGTAATTTCCTAAGCAAGACCACCAAAGAAGCCTTGCAAATCATTGAAAACAAGTCCCAAGTCCGTCCTTTCCGCACAAAGACATATCAATCTCGCCCTAATGCTGGACCTTCTACTTCATCTTCCGTGAGTACATCTAGCACCGATGCTAAGATTGACAAACTCACGGATATTGTTCAGGCTTTGGTTCTTGCTAACCAAAGGAAAGTCACTTTCACTCGACACCATCACATGGTGAAGTGAAGAAAGTTGAAGTTTGTGTTACTTGTGGTTGTCCTCATGCATACTACAATCTGACGCATCACACCGATGGTAGTCCGTTTGAAGCCAATGCTATAGCCGGCATTTACTTCAAATCGTGGAGGTAATCAATACCGTCCTCAAATGAACCAAGCTACCGTGCTAACACTTATCAGTGGACCACCGGTTTTAGCAAATAATCTACCATACAGGCGGAATCAAAACCAACCTAGAATGAACCAAGGTTATCAAAACCAAGGTAATTTCTATCCTTGACCCAATCAAGGTTTCCAACATCAAGGAAACCTTAATCAAAACAATTTCAATCGAGGGAATCAATTTCAAGGGAATTTTCAACAACAAGGTCATAATCAAAACATACGACCTCAAAATTTCCCTCCATTACCTCCAGTACCATCATCTCGATGAGTTATTGGCAGTTCATGAAATCCCAAGATGAAATGAACAATGTTGTTGGTCAGTTAATCGATTGTGATCTTAAGAAGTCTTTAAATGATCAACCCTCGGAAAACTTCCGAGCAACACGATCGCTAACCCGAAGAGGCGATGCAAAGGCGATCACAAACCTGTATGGTGGTGTTTCATATGATGGACCCGCTATTCCTACTACCTCTTCTTCTTCTCTCCCTAAGGTAGTAGAAAGTGAACCAAAGACACACAATGGACCTTCGACTCCAATGCCTCCTCCACTAGGAGCAATGAGTCAAGTTACCAAGGATGCAACGGACAAGGTGCATTTTTCAAGCCCAGGCACCGCAAGACACGCCCCACCTTCGGTAGTCCAACCTCAAGTTGTCCAGAAACCCAAATCTAATCCAGGAGTTGTTTTTGAACCTCCTGTAGCTCCTGTTGAGAACCCCAAATCCAAATCTTCTATTCCTTACCCATCACGTTTGAATGAGCAGAAGCTCCAAAAGCCAAGTCATCAAATGGACAAATTTTTTCAAATTTTCCAAGAACTACATTTTGACATAAGTTTTGCGGATGCTATCATGCTAATGCCCAAGTTTGCATCAACTCTCAAACACATGTTAAGCAATAAGGAAAAGCTGTTTGAGATGGCAAAAACTCCTCTTAACGAGAACCGCTCGCAGTTATCCCGGAAGCTCTGAAAAGCTTGGAGATCCTGGAAAATTCTCTTACCTTGTGTATTTCGTGAATGGTTGAATGCTTTGCCTTAGCGTATCTGGTGCAAGTATTAACCTCGATGCCTATTCGTATGGAAGAAACTTTCTTCCGGATCTTACCCTACATGCATGACTCTCGAGCTGTGATCGTACAATATCCCGCCCTTGGCATAGCAGGACGATTCATGAAAGTAGGAAAGTTCCATTTTCCACCGACTTTGTAGTTGTTGATTTCGGCGTCGATTCACGGGTTCCTCTCATTGTTGGATGAGGATTCTCGAGAACAGCCGTTCTCATTGATGTATTTGAGCAAGAAATCACATTACGTGTGGGTAATGAAGTCACACCTTTAACCTTGATCAAACTTCGAGGTACTCCGCAAACTATGATTCTGAATCGGTTAACCGAATAGATATCATTGATGTTGCTTCCGAAGAGTACTCTCAAGAAGTTCTTGGTTATGATCATAATTCTTCGAGTGATAATCTCACTCATTCATCTCAACCCATCATCGCCAATTCTACTCCTTCTCTCACTCCGTTTGAGGAAAGTGACTTCATCTTGGAAGAGTTTGAAGCATACTTGTCCTAGGATTCCGTTCCATGGGAAATTGATCACGCTCCCATCGACATTTAGGGGGACATACTTCTCATTGAGAAGTTGCTTAATGATGATCCATCATCATCACTTCCTCCCGTCGAACTTCATAACAAGGAAGTCAAGTCGATGAGAAAAACTGAAGAATTTCCTGAAGTCGAACTTAAGGATTTACCACCTCATCTCGAGTATGCATTTCTTGAGGGTGATGATAAATTACCCGTCATTATTGCTCGAGATTTGAGTAAAGATGAAAAGACTGCTCTCATAAAGGTCTTGAAGTCACACAAGCAAGCAATTTCTTGGAAACTCTCTGACATTAAGGGTATAAACCCTGAGTTTTGTACTCACAAAATCTTAATGGAGGATGACTTCAAGCCGCTAGTTCAACATCGAGAAGAGTAAATCCAAAATCCATGATGTTATCAAACGAGGTTCTCAAACTTCTTGATGCGTGATTGATTTTACCCGATCTCAGATAGTCCTTTGGTTAGCCCAATTCATCGTGTTCCTAAAAAGTGGCATAAATGTTGTCACAAATGAAGAAACGAGTTAATTCCAACCTACTGGTAACGGATGGCGTGTTTGCATTGACTATCGTAGTTGAATGACGCCACCGAAAAGACCATTTTCCTCTACCCTTCATGGACCAAATGCTTGAGAGATTAGCAGGAAACTAGTACTATTGTTTCCTGATGGTTTCTGGTTATTTTCAGATCCCCATTGATCCACAAGATCAAGAGAAGACCACATTCACCTGCCCATACGGAACTTTTGCCTATAGACGTATGCCTTTTTGCCTATGTAATGCTCCCCGCACGTTCCAACGATGTATGATGGCCATTTTCCACGACATGATCGGAGAAACAATGGAGGTGTTTATGGATGACTTCTCAGTCATTGGGGACTCGTTTCAAACATGTCTCTCCCATTTAGAAAAAATGCTAAAACGGTGTGAAGACACCAATATTTGTCTAAATTGGGAAAAGAGCCACTTTATGGTCAAAGAAGGCATGGTCCTTGGCCATAAGATTTCAAAAAATGGGATTGAGGTTGATAGAGCAAAAGTCGATGTTATTGCTAAACTACCTCATCCTACTACCGTCAAAGGTATTAGGAGTTTCTTAGGTCATGCCGGTTTTATCAGCAGATTCATACAAGATTTTTCTAAAATCGCCCGGCCTATGACCCATCTTCTTGAAAAAGAGGCTCCTTTTATCTTCTCACCCGAGTGCATCCAAGCTTTTGAAACATTAAAGAAAAAGCTTACTGAAGCACCCATTCTCGTTGTTCCCGACTGGGACTTGCCTTTTGAGCTAATGTGCGATGCAAGTGATTTTGCTATCGGTACGCATCCTAGGGCAACGTGAGATCCAAACATTTTCACCTATCCACGCTAAAGCAAAACTATGATGAAGCTCAAACTCATTACACCACCACGAAAAAGAGCTATTAGCCGTGGTGTATGCTGAGAAGTTTCGCCATATCTAATCTTAACCAATGTGTGGTGTATACGGATCACTTGCTCTCAAATATCTCTTTGCAAAATAAGATGCAAAGCCGAGTTGCTCCGTTGGGTTCCTCCTCCGCAAGAATTTGATATCATTATACGTGATAAAAAAGGAGTCGAGAACCCGGGTCAGCGACATCTGTCCGTCTAGAAAACCCTCACCAAGATGTTTCGAGAAAAGGAAATAAATGAAACATTTCCCTCGAGACACTCAATGCGGTTTCTTCGGAAACTCTTCTACCCCATGGTTTGCTAACTTTGCAAATTACCATAGGTAACTTCATAGTGAAAGGGATGTCGACCCAATAGAAGAACAAATTCTTCAAGGATGTTAAACATTACTTCTGGGACGACCCTTACTTATTCAAAATATGTGCGATCAAGTCATCCGACCGGTGTGTTTATGGACATGAAGCTATTGACATTCTCAAAGCTTGCCATGCTGGACCCACCGGGGGCCATCATAGTCCAAACTACACCGCCAAAAAGGTGTTTGATTTCGGGTTTTATTGGCCCACGATTTATAAGGATGCCCACGATTTTGTCAAAGCTCGGTGACGCTTGTCAACGTCACGGAAATATCTCACAAAGAAATGAAATGCCACAAAATGCCATTCAAGTTTGTGAGATATTTGACATCTGGGTATTGATTTTATGGGGCCATTTCCATCATCTCGAGGAAACAAATACATACTTGTGGCCATTGACTATTTGTCAAAATGGGTTGAAGCGAAAGCTTTACCTACCAACGATGCCCGAGTTGTTGTGAAATTTTTGAAATCTCTTGCTGGTTTGGAACTCCATGCGAGCTATTATCGCGTGGTACATTTCGCAATGACCAATTTGATCGTGTCATGCAAAGTATGGTGTTACCCACCGTCTTCTACTGCATACCACCCCCAAAACAAGTCAAGTGGAAGTTTCCAACCGTGGTATTAAAAGAATTCTTGAAAGGACAGTAGGCGAAAATCGTGCATCTTGGTCGGATAAATCGGATGACGCACTCGGGCCTTCCGATACCTTACAAACACCAATCGGTGTACTCCATACAAGCTAGTGTACGGAAAGGCATGTCATCTTCCGATTGAGCTTGAGCACAAGGCATACTGGGCCTTAAAACATGCAACTTCGATATTCGCATACTGGTGATCACGAAAAGTTCAAATGAATGAACTAAATGAACTCGTGATCAAGCATAACGAGAACTCTTTGATCTACAAACAAAAGACAAAGAAGATTCATGACTCTAAAATCAAGAACCGCGTTTTCAACCGGGTCACACCCCCAATTTACTGCTTTGCATTTTAATGGAATTGGATCGGGACTGTCATAGCATCACAATCATTTAGCTTATATTGAAGCGACCTAAAGTGTCGTTTAAAACACATCGTTGATATTTAATAAAACGTTGAGTTACAACATAGGTCCCAAAAGTTTATAAAGTTTGCGGAAATATAAATATATTACAAGTCCAAACGATGTTTTTGAAAGAAAGTGCCATAATGTAGAATGATATAAGTCGCATCGCAAGGACTAAAAAGGTTCCTTAACCATGCCATGATGAGTATGTCTTGTTACCAAAATACATTGCTAAAAAAACGTCAACAATAATGTTGGTGAGAAATCATAGGTTTATGTAAATGTTTTATAATGACTACCAAGTATAACCTGTATGACAATCATGTCACGTAAAAATGTTACAATTACTATAAGTCCATGATAATCAAACTGGGGACTGCTCATAATAAAATTCCTAAATGTGAGTGTTTGTATTGCAACTCAATAATGTTATTAAATGAAATGCATCCGTATGACTAGTTGGGATTCACCCACCCGGATGGAGGCGCCACCTCGATAGATCTATCCACTCACCCCTCATTTCTAAGATTAATCGGTTCATGTTCGTGAAATGGACTTTCAATTCATGTGGTAACTTAAGCAATGTAAATGAATTTAACATACTTGGTATCGTAATAAAATGTTGTGCAATGTATTCTCCCCCGTAGGTTTGAAAATAATTAAAAGTATGCCTACGGCTATGGAAACTCACATGATAAATGGTATGATGTCAAGAGTGAGTACACCGAGATGTAGCGTGATACTTAACCGACCTATTACTTAATGATATGATATGTAATGAGTTATGATGTAATGTTATGCATGCATTTCGTATGTTATTTATACCATTTATGAGTTTTGAAAATAATACTTTTCGTCAAAAATACTCTTTTGACGTCTTGACCATTCTTAAATTACTTACAAGTTTTACGTCAAAATGTCATCCTACAATAGTTTGTAATGATTTATTGTGAAATTTTAACTTTTCGTCAGAAATAATGTTGTCGAAATTTCATGAAAGTGACAAAATGGCTTCAAAGCTAGTCAGAAATGGTACGCCGAACGTTAGGAAACAAATTCAACGGTTTTGGAAAGCTTGTATCAAAATCTAGAAGTTTTAGTACATGAGTTTTCGTCATAGAGGTCTCGAACATAAAGATAATAGAGGTTAAATATGGTGATTTTGTCCAAATGTTGTTTAAAAAGTGAGTTTCGCAGTTTAAGCAACCGTAAATAATTTATTACAACTCCGCTATACAATCGGTTGGTCGTTTTGGAAAATATGCGTGATGATCTTAATTTTATTAGAAGACATCTCGTTACAAAAAGTTCTACGTCATAGTTAAAAATAGCCTTCAATATGGTCGTTTTGGTTACCGTAACACTTGTCTCGTAAAAATAATATAGTTTTTCTAAAAATAAAGTTACGGCAATTTATGAAAACGTGTATATTTTAGTCGTTATAAACTTTCACGCTTATACGTCCTTAGCTTCGTATCAAAGTATACTAATATATTTTTGATAAGTCGAAATAATTTATAAAGCATAGGACTCGTTTTTGACCAAGCACAAAATAGAAACAACTTTGCTGAAATTTCACAGAAAATATATATTTCGTCGCCAAACTTGAAAAATTCATAACTTCTTCATTATAACTCCGTTTTAATCCGTTCAAGCGCCATGGATTCGCTTTTTAAAGTATATTTTCTAAATATCAAGGCCAAAAATTCGTGCCTACTGTCGGATTTTCCAGAAAAACAAAATAAGATCAGACCACTATATATACTTGTTTAAATAGTTTTTCTCGTACTAAACCTATTCCAATCCCTTCAAAACAACTCCAAAGCTATTATAATCCTACCATACACCTTCTTAGGGTGTCATGGGTTCCTAAACATCTTCAAGACCAATATATAACAAGGGAATAATTATAGGATGACTTTTATATATCAAACTCTTAAAATCAATGTAAAAATGGTATAAGTAACAATAAGTCTTGCATGCTAGCTCAAAAATGAAGAAATACATATGAAATGAAAATGAAAGATGTAAAATGAAAGTAATATGCTTACAAGCTACTATGATGAGGTGATTAGAACAAGGATTAACCTAAACACCCTAGGTTTTTATTTCAAAACCTTAAATAAGAGTGTAATCTAGATTGTTGTAAACTTGAGCTTGAAAAAAAAAACTTGATGATCTCTTGTAACACTTATGAAGGCCGGTTTTGAGAAGGAGAACAAAGAGAGAAAAAGCAATTTACTTGACTTGTGAATTATTTGTGTTGAATGAAGTAAGTGAAGTATTATATGGGATGGAGTATAGATCTATACTATCACACAAGAAAATTTACAAACCAATAAATTTCTACGCCAGGAGGGATTTGCAAAAATATCTTTTTTTTTTCTTTTATAAATAATGTGTAAGTAATTGTTAAATGTATATGTAAAATGTATAGTTAAGTAAAATTGTTGTAACTTGTACATAGTAGTGAAATTAGAGTAGTATGGACTAAAATAGGTTTTAAGGGATCAAAGTAAAGTATAATGAGATCATAAAAATTGTAAAAATACATTCCTTGTAAAATTTGAGTGATATAATAATTATCGTGTAGTTTTTAAGAAAACGTCGTAATAATATAAATTTAACGATTTATATACCAAATAAATTTAAAACACTAGGTAAACTCAAAATATAGTTTTTATAAACTAAATGTAAATATAAAAATATATCGGGATCATTTTTGGAAGTAACGGATTAAATGTTCAAATAATAACTCCCCAGGATAACGTTTATTTAATATAAAATTTACTTTGCTTAAATGTGAAATGCAATGTCATGAATGAACTAACATGATGCAAATGATGTTAATGAAATGTAGACTAAACTTAGTCCATATGAAATGTTCGTGATGATATGATCATGAATTCGCCGCTAAACCATTAAGGTTACGCGGATTTGGAACACGTAAACCTAGTTTACGATAAATGATGAAATGGTGAAGCATGAATTGTTTTGAGAAATGACCTGAAAGTACGGGTTGTCACATCAACGTTGGTGATCGAGTCATTCTTTTCAATTCAAGATTGAAGATTTTTTCGGGAAAGCTTAAGTCCCGTTGGTCTGGTCCATTTACTATTGCTAAGGTTTATCCTTATGGTACCATTGAGTTATCTCAAACATGGTCCAAATTTTAAAGTGAATGGTCATCGATTAAAGCATTACTTTGGAGAGGACATTCCACTGCTGATTGTCCCGGATCTACAAACTTTCCCCATGAACCAATGAATGCGGGATCGAGTCAAGCTAGTGACTCGGGAATCAAAATAAGAGCACACACAATATGGGTTTTCACCCATATTTCTGACTTCTTTCTATTTTCTACCACCCTAGTGTGGGGAGTTGCCTCATTGTTGTATATAAAGTTCAAAAAAAAAAAATGTATATATCAAAAATAATGGCCGTAGTATTTCCCTTTTATGTTCTATGTTTCGCATAACTGCGGTACTTTGAATATTGAGGGCAATATTCATTTCTTAGTGTGAGGGGGAATTCTCACGAATTTTATCATGTATTTATTCCATCCATCCCCGCTTTTGGCCAAAATTTTTTTTGGAGTAAGTGTTTTCACTTACTCAAAGAAATGGTAATCAAATCGCCATGTCTAACCCATTATAAGGATTATTAATCCAGAGCAAACGGCTCTTGGTAAAGATATCTCAAATCCGTTGACGGCTTGCAATTTGCCCAAAATTGTATGGTGTTCAGCCACCATATCTTTAACTAGTGAAAAGTTGGCAGTCCAAGTTTATGGCTTGTGGTAAAGGCAGTGGAAAAACCATAATTGGTAATCGGCTCACCAAAGATAATATTAATAATTTATCTAAGAGTTATTAGTCCGTAAGCAAACGGCTTCTCAGAAAATAAATCAAACCAAGCATAAATGGTGATTTGCTCAAAATCATCAAGTTATCATCATATACCAAGGTTCTTACTTGAACTAAAACAATTGGCTACTCCGAAGTAATGGCTTTTGTAAAGAGATGAAATCCATTAAGTTTTCATAAAAGATTGCTGGGGACTAGCAATATCTTAGTGTGGGGGATTGATGAGTGTCTAAATACTCATCATTATTGTACCATTTAAACCGCAAACATCCTAAAACACTAAATGCATCAAAATGATGAAAATATCACAAATAAGTGTTTTATGTGTTTTAAACGCAAAAATATCAAAATCGATGAAAAAACTTATCAAGTTTGCATAATTGGCGTTTTAGTCCCAAGTTTCAAAAAGTTGTCAAAAAAGTCCTTGGTAATTCAAAATAAAGAAAATGTTATTTAAAATCCCTAGGATTCCCTGAGTTGTCAAATATTGATCCTTGAAATTTAAAAATTGCAAAATTGCAACTTAGGTCCCTTAACTTTGATAATTGTCATAAAAGGTCCTTGGATATTTAAAAATGGAAAATAATCAAATATGGTCCTTGTACTATTAAAGAATGGCAGGAATGGTCCTTGTGGTAACTTTGGAATGTTGATGTGTTTGGTCCCTCAAGTTCGAAAATTACATGATTGGTCCTTGTGATTAACTACAAAACAAACGGACCCTTGGTGTTATTATCCAATCCAAAACAAATCCAACCCAAAAACCCATCTAGCCCAATCCCTACCCAAGCCCAATTACCCCGTTAATAATAAAACTCCGGTCAAATAGTCAAACCTGCCCAAAACCACAAACCACGCTCACCTTCCTCTTCCTCATGAAACCCAAAACCAGAAGGTGGTTTTTCCACCTTTCCCTTTCCACTACCCCTAACACCCGTCTAACCACTCTTTAACACCTCCACATCCATCCAAAAGCTTTAATTGAATTAACCTGCTCAAAAGAAAATTGGCGCCAAAATTGCCAATTGTCAAATTTGATGATCTGGATGAATCCAATGGCTGAGATGAGGTGGGATTTGCTCAGAGATGTCGACAAGAGCCTAAAATATCATTATAAAGCAAAAGGGAAGCAAGGAAGAAGACTAACTAGAGTAATTTTATTTTTACTTATGTCGTTTTAAGTTTTAAGTTTCCTGTAT
This sequence comes from Chrysanthemum makinoi, assembly GCA_910596185.1. NCBI lineage: Eukaryota > Viridiplantae > Streptophyta > Magnoliopsida > Asterales > Asteraceae > Chrysanthemum > Chrysanthemum makinoi. Next base: position 13,736,396 of record OU343225.1, on the reverse strand, counting down.
GCTTAAGATTTCAAGAACTTTGTTAAGTTATCTCAGTGTATTGTAACCCTTTTTCAGTTATTAATTTCAAGTTTTATGTACGAATTCAGTTCATGCCATTTTTAAGCTCAAATTCTAAAAATATTTAAAATTTGTTTGTAGTTGATAATATGAACTCATAAACTCATATAAGTTCTTTATATAGCTTCTGAGAGCTATTAGAACTCTTGAAATCAGTTTTAGTCATAGAACTTAAAATTTCATAAAAAACAAGAAAAATAGATTAAAAATCAAAAATCAAGTGAAGATGGTGCAAAAGACTGAAGTAGGGTGATATATGGATTGCATATGGTTTAGAAGCTTAGTGGTAAGCATATAGGAGTGATACTCGGCCTCAATTCTCGTTTGGAGCATAAAGCAATTTGTAAGCCATTTCTTCAAAATTTGCATATTCTAGTATAAGTGTTTAAAATCATAATATTGGCTTAATCCTGTTTAAATATAGTCATTTTAAGTTATTAAATAGATTACTTGGTTTAAAAGTTTGTTTTAGCACAATAAGCTTCAAAACTGCCTAATAAAGGGGTGTTTGAATTTGTTGTTATCACTGTGTTCAAGGTTGTTTGTAGCATTGTTCTTGTTTGGTACATGCCATATTAGTTCTAAATAGCGAAGATAAACCATAAAACATTGTCCTTATTTGTCAAAAAGTCAAAATAGCTCTAATCCTAATTTGCCACTATCGTTGAGAATTTAGATTGCAATTCTCATCAAATTAGCTTAAAACTTATTAATATAGCTTAATCCAATCTTATTATAGCTTAAAATAACTTATTCACCAAATAGAAGTAATCAAAGTTCATATAAGTCAAAGTCTTAGTGTAAATTAAAAGTCAAAATTTTCACAATTTTGAATAAAATCTATAATTTTAGTGTGTGCTTAATATTAAAATTTAGCTTATATCCTTTTGGGATATTAAAATTTAGCTACTAAACTAAATTAGAAAAATAATAGTTCACTTCTACTTAGCTTATTAACTGCTTATTTTCTTGTTTCTTTTAAGTCCTTTCTAAATCATGCCCTGCAAGTACGCTTTGAGCTATCCATTTCACAAGCTCTCACAGAGCTTATTAGTTAGCTTCAACTTGTGTAATTTTAGCTTTTGGAAAGCCCACCTAGTGTCTCAAGATTTCGGTTCATTTTCTATTCCTCTATTTATTAGGCCGCTACTTGCTTTTGTTTTGTCCATTTTAACTAGTATAATTATTAGCCAGTGTTTTCAAGCTTTTGAATAAGCTCATTAAAAGCTCTCTAGTGGACACCACTGTGAAAGCTTTAGCTTTTGGAGAGATTGGTTAGATTGTTAGTTGCAGTGCTTATTTGCATTTCTTAGCTTATCTTAGTGCTTATAAATTAGCTAGAAAGTACCTAGTAAACTAATTAGTGCCCTCAGGCAAATGCATAAGCTTGTGCTTATTTGAAGTAAATCCTAGTGCTTATTTCTTAGATAAATTGCTTTTCCAGTTTTCATTTTAGCTTTTTAACAGTACTTAGCTTATTTCATTTTACAATTGCTTATTTATTAGCTTTAATAGCCATTTGGCTAATAACTTGTGCTTATTCCATTTTTCTTGCTCACTTTTGAGAAAATAAGCTCAATCTTGAGCTTATTAGTTGATTTTGTGAAAAGTTGTAGTTATAAAAAGTGCTTATTTTAGTATTCTTAATAAGTTTGTGAAGAAAAATCAAAAAAATAAAATAGTTAAAAGCAGCTTTGGATTCAACCTGGCCACCCAAATACCACCACACACACACACTACCACTCCCCTTGGGTCTTTTCTCGTTTTCTTTGCAATATTTAATATATAAGCCTTATTTTCTCATTTAGCTTATACGAGCTTTTTAGCTTATTTCTAGCTTATTTAAATAAGTTGTCATACCTTTTACATTTTTCTTAGTTTGGTATTAGTATAAAGTATTTTATAAAAGTTTGAGATTTTTCTAAATAGTTTTAGTATTTTTAATCATTTAATTAGTCTAAAATAGTATTTAATTCATAATTAAAAATATAAAAGTCAAAAAGTATAAATATTTTTCTAAAAATTTTCTTTTGTCATATAGTAGGTAAGAAAATTGTTTTTACACTCGTAGAACTTTTATTTCAAAAAATTACGCTTTTGCTTATGACTCGTAATTTTTATACATAACATACGTTTTCATTTTAAGTCACGTTTTTAGATAATTTAAGTTTACGTTTTAATTAAAATAGTTTATTTAAGTTATTTTGTTTTATAAATCAAGAAAAACATCATTATAAAAATAGTGATAGCGTTTATTTAATATATTTTAGCTTTTTAATTTTCTTTAATTTGCATTTAAGCCCCTGTAATTTATAAACTTTTCTTTAGGTATAAATAACTCAAAATCCTTACTGATCACTATCCTTAATGATTATTCGACATCCATCGTGTTAAACACCATTCATCCTCCTGTGGGACTTAACGACCCGGAATCCCTATATTCCTCTCGATCTAAATTGCATTTGCTTTCTCGAAGCTTTTTAAGTTTTTACGGTTGACCATTCACAAGTGGTCAGCTTGTGTGATTAAACTTGACCGTTTGGAAGCAATCAGGGTCCGTCCGTGTAAAATTTTGGTGCCGTGGATCCTCCAGGTAACTTTCTGAACTTCGGTTCATTCGTCATTCCAAATTACCATCCAATGCTTATAGGTCAATCTTAACTAGTTTATACCCTTATTAGAACTAGTATAATTCACTTAGGCATATAAGAAATCCATTTCCCACCAAAATTCAAAAAATTTGAAAAATTCACCCAAGGAGCCCTTTGGCATAAAGGAAGGAACCAAATTTTTTGTACCTTCAAATCCGCAAGTAATCTCGATTGTTAGGAAATTCCACTCATTAGAACACATTTATTGCAAATCTTTGCTTCTTCACTCCATCTCTCTTGTATGGCTTGACTTGGGTGATATGACTAGCATTCAACCCACTTCCAAATCATTAGGAACCTCAAACTTTCTATGGTTTAACATCAAATCAAACACATTTCTCCACAATTTTTCACTTCTATAAATTGAGAGGTTTTACCATGATCATCTTCACACCTTCTTCATTCTTACCATCATCTAGCAAAGTAAAACACAAGTCAAAATGACAAAATCCTCTCCTAAACCTTGCAAGAAAACCGCTAGAATTAGCGTGAGGCCTTGTTGCTTTGTAAACTTGAGCTCCTCATCCGAGACTTCTCCACTCACAATCTCATCCCCCATCCGAGATGATACAAGCCTAACTTTGGCTACTCCCACTCAATCACCAATAGTGATCACCGCTCCACCGCCTACAAAAACACCAACTTCACCACCACCGGCACCTCTCCAACCATCAAAAACACCATCACCACCATCACCACCAACATCTCCAACTCTCATTCCAATGGAGTTATTTTCTACTCCACCCACTTCTCCACATCCTTTCTTGGAGGACTTAGAAGAATTGCCACCTAGGCCAAATCATCCACCACCATTGCCATCATTTGGAACCATTGAGCGGATCGCTCATGAGTTTCCTAGGTCATCCTTTGATCCAAACGCCCCATTAGGGCCAAAACCTCTTCTCTTCCACCCCATTCACAAAGACATCCATGGTCCTTTGTATGGGGACCAACCACTCCCCACATCAATGTCCCCTCACTTAGAGGACATTGAGGAGTGCATGTGGGATGCTAATCCCACAAGAGAGGAGATTCAAGCCGAACTCCACAACCTCCACCAATTCAAAGGCATGGTGGATTCTCACCTTAGTGAGACTATGCAAATGCAAAATGCTTTGCTAGCCTCCATCATGACCACCCCAAACATCCCCACCAACACCAACACATCTTCCATTCCACCACCACAACCTCACCAAACATACTACTACTAGGCATGGTTGCTCAACTTTGAGCAAACTGGACCAAACCGCTGATAGGACCCGGGTTATGGTCCATGACTTCCAAGAGGAAATGAGGTTCATCCTCAATCACATCCTTGAGCGCCTCAACGCTCTTTCTCATCCACCTTCTCATTAGAATGGTCATAGATTAGCACTTCTAAGTTTTTCTTTTCTTAGGATTATTTTCTTGTACTAAAACACATCATTGTGTGCTCTTTTCATGATCTTCATTCATGAAAAAATTTAACTAATGAATGGTGTTTTTTATATTGTCGGTGCCTTTACATAGTGTTTGAAAATGGTTGTGAATGATCATTATTACTAACATTTTTTTTTGTAGCTTTATTTTCACAATCCATGTATCTTCCCATTATGCACCCAATTTTGGGGGAGCTTTGATCAAGGGAGATAATGGCTCGCTCATTACATCCTCGTGATCCTCTTCTTTTGTTAAGAAAAAAAGGGGGAGAAAATATAGAACTTGGTTATATTTGACTTTTTTGAAAAAGTCAAACTGCATACATTGACTTTCTGAAAAAGCCAAACATGATACTTCATTGGTAATACTTGACTTTTCTGAAAAGTCAATCGCATACTTTGACTTTCTGAAAAGTCAACATCATGCATCAACTAGTGAATACTTTGACTTTCTTAAAAAGTCAAACATCATACACTTACATTATCATTTCCTTTTCAAGTTCTAAAACTAATATTTTTCTAACTCTTGCACAAACTTTGCATCCTTTATAAAAATAAAATTTATATTTTGTCCTCAACAAAAAAGGGGAGATTGTTAATACAATTATCGTCATTAAACGTTATTTATATTTTTGATCTTTACCTAAGTTTTGTTTACAAAATAAATTTAATTTGTATAAAGCTTAAAGCTTGTCAAGTTTAATAGATATTAAAACAAGCTTTTTCAAACAATATCTTCATCATTTAAACATTTACATTGTGACTAATCATATCTTAATATAAGTCTAAGCATAATGTATGATAGTAGTTTTTAAAATGTTTTAGTTTCTTAAAAACTAAACATTACTTATGTATTTGCATATTTTTAAAAATAGAAAAACAACACATGACATCATATGATGCATCATGGAAATCATTGGAAAATTTCATTAGATATTTTGTGTGGATTTGTACTCTTTATATCTTACACAATCTTACATAGATATGGTTGACTTTGGCAAGATCTTGATATCTTGATGTCGACTGGCGGCACCAAAATCCACAACGGGCGGAACCCTTTTAAGGGGTCCGTCCATGGATGTCATTGATGGTTTTGGCTATAAAGAGCAAAGCCAAACCAAGTAGTTTTTCATCCCTTTCTATCATATTCTTATACATATCTTCTCTCTAACCTTTCTAACTCAGTTTCATATCATAGTAGTGATCTTTTGTAGCAGAAGATCAAGTCACATTCAAGCTTCAACGAGAAGTTGGAAGTCTTGTTTGTTTGGTGTTGTATGATCTTGTGTTGATCCATACTTCATTGTTGTACCAAACCATTATAATCTTGTGAGTGTGAGTGGTTAGTATTTTAGTCCTCAAAATACATTTGTGTGTGGGAGTGGTTGTACCCTTGGAAAGAACTTCGAATTTAGCTTAGTGTCGAAATAGTGTAAGAGAAGTGTGGTTTCTCCACGATGAAAGGAGCTTGTTGACTAGTGAAGTTAAACTCTCGAGTGTGAGACTCCGGGAGTGGAGTAGGGCAAGGAGAAAGAGTCCTTGTAGACCGAACCACTATAAACAACTTGTTGTGGTTTGATCATTTCTTTCCTTATTTACTCTTTACATATTGCTTACATATTTCATCAACATATCAAAGATCAATATCAATTGATCTTTCAATAAGTTTCAAAACAAAGTTTTTTAAGTGGTAAACTATTCAACCCCCATTCTAGTTTTCTACAAGATATATTTTGTGACCATACATTTTAGACCAGATAAGATCTCTTACTTCCATGCATTTGTGCATATCTCTTCATGAATAGCAAGGGCAAGTTCTATCATTGTAACCTTTGGCAAAAAGAGTTAAGATAAAAAATAAGAAACAAATCCCTAATAACTTAAGTTTAGAATTGAATGAATGAAAACGGTCGACATCTCCCATCTATACTTTCACAAGTTCATATATTGTCATGGGCTAGAATAGTAGGGTTAAATGGGGAAAACCCATTGTCTCTCAACCTAGAGGTCAAGGGATCAATCCCCACTCCCTACAAAAAGGTTGGGGGTGATAGGTTAGGGGTCATTTTCTTACCTTAAGTAGAACCGGAAGCAGCCTCTCTACCTTAGTAAGGGTAAGAATGTCTACATTACAACCTCCCTCATAAACCTTGAAAAACAGTATTGGGACTCATAACCCATAAGAGACAGATATTGAGTTACTTTATGCATCATGTTTTTTTTATATGTATCATAATATATCTACTATCTCAAAGTTAGATAAATTTACATAAATAAAAAATGCATATCATCAAGTTAGGCTTAATTCTATTATTTTATGCCCTTTGGCCGAATGCGTTGATAGTACCACTTTATATTGTTTTCACTTCAAAATCATTTTTAAAACTATTTAAGATGCGTCTAAATGAATAGTAGAGGTGTATTAATTCAAGTCGGTGTATCTCAAATGTTTGGTAATATTTATTTTTCATCCTTCTAATTTTAAGGTTTTTTCTCAATTGATCCATACCCATCAATGTATTATTAGTTTTTATATATGACAATTTCATCCAAATGTATGTCGTAGAATTGTGGAAACGGAGAAAGTGAAACCAACTTTAACATATTATAACTTTCCAATAATAATTACTGTTCATTGGAATGCCTTTTTATGGTATCAAAGGCAATTGGCAAAGGTATAACTTGTTCGCGTTAAGATTTACATTTGGGTAAGCTTAAATTTTGTTGTTTCGCAAATTTTTACTAAATATTTTACCATAATTTGTTTAAATTCCGATGGCCTAAAAAATGGTTTTTAAAAACGGGTGAACCTGCTTAATTGGTATAAATCAAATAGATCAACTCTAATATGGTCACTTTTCCAAATATCTAAAAATAATATATGAGTAATACCTCTTAGAACATAAGAAAATTCGTTTTAAGTATGATATAACATTTTTCTTAAGGTCATAGTTTGAGTGTGTTTCGCACAAACTCGAGAAAACACTCTAACTTAAATTCGAGATAGTTAGGCACATATAAATTATGTTTCATGTGAGTTTAGAATATCAAAGTTACATGATTTTGTTTGATAACTGTCTTGATTCTCGTGACATTTAAAGAAAGAGGAAGAAGATCGATGTGTACATTGAAAACTTTAGAAGAACTGCTTTTCACAAAAAAAAAAAAAAAGTGAAGATTGAAGACATTAGTTGATAGGGTACTGAGTCCTAAAGATTAGAGTGTTCGTGGTTTTATTTGCTTAGTTTTAGCATCGTCTAGCTAGAGTACGTCTGAGCCGTCGAGGATTATGTGTTGTGACTGGGCCATCTTAATCCATCGACCACGGGGCATGTCTTTCGTGATTCGGTTGCATGGCTGGTCATGAGTATGTATAAAACTCTAAAACAATATATTCTGATCCGTCATAAAACTTTGCAAGATTCAGAATCACTATATCTAGGTCAGTTTACATTTTGTTCAATAGTGTGTTTATTTTCTGCGGTTGTCGAAACATATTTTTAGTACTCTCTTAGATATATCACTATCAAAGGTTAAACATGTCTGATACAGTGTATATCACATGCTAAGTGTAATGTTTTTAATAAAAATTAAGATGTATTGATTGAACGAGTAGTGATAAATTGTGAAAAGTGTATCTGATTAAAAAGACTCATCTAGAATTTAACTCGAGTCTCTGCATTTTTTGACAACCAGAATTTCGAAAACAATGGAACTGCAAAAGCAGCTAGCGTCTGAATGATTATTAATCACATTTACATAAAGTACATGAAATCTATCTAGTTCAGGACATGACAAGACTCAGAACTGACCTTTCGCATAGTTTGAGTAGCTATATTTATTACATAAGTTCACTTCATCGAAGAGTACAATCGATAAAATGCATGAAATATTTGCAATAGAATTTGGTCCAAATGAGAAATAATGTCATTCAAACAAAGTTGAGTTAACACTACATGATTTTTTCCAGGAGGCGAACCCGGGGTAGTTGGTACCTTAATAATTCGAGTTTGTCAAGTGAAGCTTACATCAAAGCGTTTGTCCAACGGTTAGGATAATTGCCTTCCAAGCAACAGACATGGGTTTGACTGCTGGCAAATGCATTTTACTTGTTTTTTTTTTCAATGGAACTCTAACGAAATTAATTTTGGGTTCTGTGTCTCGCCATCTCCTGAACTGGATCGACTTTTTTTACTTTAATGAAGGCTAATCTAGGGTTCCAATGTTCTTGAAATTGCTGTTGTGTACATCTGAACGTAAACTTGACTTGGATTTTCAGTTGAGTTTTTTTAATCGTTATTGTTGGAAATGTATATATTTACAAACATGTAAATGTCCGGACTCGAACTCGTGACCACGGGATTGCACACATTAGCGAATGAGAATTAAAGTTAATAATTAATGTTTATGTTTACGATTAATTATTGCACATTAAGTCCGGTTAACGATCGTTAAGTATTTAACGGAAAAATGACTAACGACCGTTAAATGAAAAGAGAAAGGACTAGAAATGGAAAGACTTGAAAAAGTTATGGTTTTCCCTTGGTCTTTGCTCATGACCGGCCAAGGGGGGCTTTCCCAAACCCTAATCCATAACTTGTTCCCAAAGTTTCCCATCTACTATATAAACAAGGTTAGGTTATAGGGTTTCTCACACTTTGTGCATTGAATTAACCCTAGATCTCTCCTCTCCTCTCTCTTGTCCCATATTCGGCCGAACACCCCTTGTAAGGGAGTTTGGTTTCGTTTTTCTTAAACGAGGACTTGTGTTAGATCTAGCAATCGCTTGATTCGTTGGTTAATTCGTGTGTACAAGAACGTGGTAGTAAGACACTATTCTTACACCATATTGGTTTAAGTTGTAGAATGGTAAGGGACAACTCTTCAAACCACTTCTTTGTTTTGCTCAAAGGATCTGACATTCGCAAGAGGTACGTTACACATACTTTCAGTTAATTAATTTATTTGTTATGATCTTTAAGTCTTCCGCTGTGTACTCTTGATGTCTTTATGTTTTATTGTATTTTATATATCATAAACTCAACAGTGGCATCACGAGCCTTGTATAACAAGTAATTAATTATTGAAACACATAAATAAAATAAACATGTTGTGTTATTTTTGTATCGTGTGATCTAGGGTTTGCAAAACATAAACCCTAATTTTTTGGGCGCGTTTATTTTGGTGCCCTAATTAGGGTTTTGTAAACTAAAGTTTTAATTGGATTAGAAACCCTAAGATGCATGCAACTTTATGTGTATTACGTAACTCTGTTTAATTGCATTAATTATTAAGTGTAATTTTATGTCCATGATAATTATCTGCATGTTTTATCATGGATCTATTTTTATTGTATGTCTTTCTTGTTTAAGTGATATACACTAAATTATGATAGATCTAAAATTGGGGAAGACCTCAATAATTATTAATTTAATCAATTATGTGCTATGTGGTATGTGTTTAATTTTGACTTACTGTCGATGAATCGATGCATGTGGTTCACCTTGTACATAGATGAAAGCGGGTGAAAGTCTTAATTAAATATATGCATATTGACAGATCTAGAATTGGTTATTAATAGGATTTATCAAAATTGTTTGCATGTGGCTATTTGATATGCATGACTTTTATATGTTATGCATTCATTGTTTATTTGTTTATTTTTATAAATACTTGCTTGTTTGTTATGTGTAACAAGGGTATTTTTGCAAGAAAAATAAACCGACCTAAACAATGGTGAAACATGTATTTTTTTAAGCGTAGTAATCATAATCGTTTAATTGATTGGTGACTTTGGTACAAATGGTCTGAACGGCTCACCCATAAGAATGAACTACAAAGGGGTTAATAGCGCGCGCAGTCATCTTGAAAGGATGTCTAAGGTTATGCTTGGTAACTTACACGGTCCTCTCCCACACAATAAGTTCGAATGGAGCTACTTAGTAAGCCATAAATGCTAAGCTCATCTTAAGAGGGCTTAATTAGTTTTAATTCCATGCGCCACTTGGTGGTAATTATCGAAACACTAAGTGTTTACACTTATGCAAAAGTACAGTATAATGGATGATAATTAACACTAAATTCCTTGATTGGTGAATTCAATACATCAATTAAAGTTTGATGATGAAAAGCTTATACATTAAAACAAGATATAAATGTTTTAATAAAACTATGCTACAAAGATGAATGCATGACATCTTTGTACATATTTGATTTGACATCAAAACTATTACCCTTTAATTTAAGTTATATGCCATCCAACGAAACGGAAACACCTAAGATTACTTTCTATTTATGAGAACGTGATTTAGATCGTAATCAAAGGGTAAAATGTCCACGTGTCGTGAGAGCGGGCATGGGCGATTTTGCAGTTTCTTAAGTTGGACAACTTAATTGAGTTAGGCAAAGTGAGTGGCAACTCAAGGCATAAGATGGGATAAAACATGTTTACATGACGATTGATATTGGCTATATGTAAATCCCATAAATCTAGGAATTGCAATTGATATTGGCAATTGAGCAAAAACTCTACCATTTTGTATAAGGTTCATTACTAGCGGATCAACCGCGTGATGAAATTATGGCAATTTGGATCCTAGTTTTCAATAAATATTAATTGGTTATATGAATATGAACCTTGGGTATTTAATTGTTTATTGAAAAGGAAAATTATCAAAATACTAATTATGGTTTTTTTTGAACTTTTTCGTAGATGGCTCAACACTGAAAACACTATGAGCTTAATGAGTTCCGCTTTCAAAGATATGATTGGAAGGGACAAGGACATTAACCCTAATTTCAATGATTGGCATCGTTCACTTAGGATCATCCTTCGTGTTGCCAAAAGGGTAATTTTGACTACACCTCTGCTTTGATGCTCCTCCCAACCACGGCAACTACTCTTGAACAAGAGGCATATCGTGTTGAATATGAGAAGCACAATGATGTGGCGTGTCTAAGGCTTTGAGGATGTTTGCTCAATTGCAAAAACAATTTGAGCACTATCCCTATGAGCATGCTAGATGAACTGGCATTATGTTTGAGAAGCCACCGGCAGCTTGAGCTGTATGAACTAATGAAAAGGTTCACAAGCGCAAGCAGGAGGTTGGCAAATCTGTCTCCGACCATGTCCTAGAGATGAAACATCACTAGGACCAATTGGAGAAGCTTCGGTTGTGGTTACCGAATGATGTATGTGTCACCTCATCAATCACTCCATATCGAGATTGATTTGGTGATTTTGTCGAAATTATAACATGCATTACGCGGGAAGACGGTGAATGAGTTACATGCAATGCTTGTAGTCTCTGAGAAGAGATTGCCAAAGGCTCCTACACGTTGTGCTCGCTGAGGGGGTGGTAGGGTGTGAATAAGCCTAAGCCATAGCGAGATAAGAAAGGGAAAGGAAAGGAAAGGGGAAACAAGTTGTCATCTACCAGCTCCTAAGAGAACACGGAAAGAAAAAGGAGAATCCTAAGAAGGATTTAACTTGCCACCACTGCAACTCACGGGTCTTGGAAGCGGAAGCTGTCCGGTTTATCTCAATGAGTGCGCCCGAATAAAATAAGATGGGGCCTAGCTCATCGGGTATTTTTATGTTTGAATTATTTTCTTTTCCTCATAAGCAAAATTCCTGGATATATGATACAGGATGTGGTACTCACATCTGTAATACATCGTAGGGACTTAGAGGGGCAAGAAGGCTGACCGTGGAGATACTTATGCGTTGGAAATGGAAAGCGTGCAGTGTGAAACCATAGGGACTTTTGATTTAGTTGTTGCCGCCAGGCTTAATTTAGAACTAAATAATTGTCATTATGCACCCTCCATTGTTAAGGGTGTTATTTCAGTTTCTTTGTTAAAAGATATTGGTTTTGTGCACACTTTTACCAGTTATGGAATTTCAGTTTCTTTAAATAATGTTTTTACTTTAATGCAATTCCTATGCTTGGTGTGTTTGAAATTGATATGGATGGTTGTGTATCCAATGAAAATAATTCATTGTATTGCATTAGCAATAAGAAGAGCAAGTTGTTGTGACTCTTCTTATCTTTGTGTCGCCTTGCCCATATTGGCAAAGCGCATGGAAAAGCTGCAACACGATGGGCTTTTACAAACGGTCAATGATGAATCATTTGACAAATGCGAGTCTTGCATATCTGGGAAGATGACAAGGAAACATTTTTCACATCAAGTGGAAAGGGCTTCGATCTACTTGGATTAATACAGTGTGTTGTGGCCCACTTAGACATGTGTCAAGCGAAAGGTGCTTCCTACTTCTTAACCTTTACGGATGATTTCAGTCGTTATGGTTATGTTTATTTACTTAAACATAAACATGAAGTCTTTGAAACATTTGAGGTGGCGCGTATGAAGAAAGTTCCTTATGCTTCGGCTGTAGGATGTATCATGTACGCGGTGCGATGCACAAGGACTGATGTGGCGTTTGCTCAAAACTTGACCCGGTTGGTATCAGAATCAGGCGAGAAATTCACTGGACTGCTGTTAAGCATATTCTCAAGTATCTTAGGGCTACAAGAGATATCTTCATAGTGTATGGGGAAATCGAGGAAGCGAGAACGCATGCATTACGAGTTCGCGATGCATCCGGAAGTGTGACAAAGATGATCTGATGTCTCGAGCGGGTTATATTTGTCATCAATGGAGGTGTTGTGGATTGGAAGAGTAAGAAGAGATAACACTGCGATGTGCGCTACGAAAGTGAGTACATAGCGGCGTCTGAGGCTGCCATGGAAATTGTTTGGATAAGGAAATTTGTTTCGGGCTTGGTGTTATCGCGTCGATTGAAAATCCTATTAAAGTATATTGTGACAATTCTACTGCAATAACTTTTGCCCATGAACACAGGTCATGAAGGGCACCGGACACTATCCTAGACAATATCACTATGTTAGAGAGCAAGTCGAGATAGGTGAAATTGAGTTGCTCAAAGTTCACACAGATGATACCCTAGCGGATCCGATTGAAGGCCTTACGGTGAAAAACTTAATCATTTGTCTGATAAGTTTGGACTTTGTTTAGCTAGTAGTTTCATCCCCATCTGTGACTAAGTATTTTAGATAAAAGGATATTGTAAACATTATTATTGAAATGAAATAAAGTATTTTGTTATGTTTGTTATTCATTTATTATGATGTTGTCCTATATTTGCATGTTTAAATCCTTGAATAACTTAAGTTATTCTAAATAGTCCGTTGTCAATCAATAACATGGGAATGATAATGAATTAAGACAAATCGAGTATTAGTTAGAATATACTTGAAAGTATATTGATGCGTAGCATGACTAATTTCAGATGATATTCAATGTATTGAGTATAGGACTTATCCCACCGCATGATAATACTTTATGGATCTTTGTCATTAAGTATATCATGAATATTTATCCTCTGACTTGAGATACAAGAGATATGTCATGGATGTAGTGCATTGTTGTGAAGCAATCTAGCATATCACGTGGCGGTAGTTATAAGGGTTGTTTTGAAATGTTGCAGATTTATGAATCCTTGTAGTCAAAATGGGATTTGTTTCCTTCAAATTTATTTTGAAGTATAATACTGCTAGGCCCCTCGTAGGGTTGTTAAGATGTTTGCATGGCCATGCCAAGGTCTTCGGAATATGTTGGAAAAATTGGTAATCTTAATCAATCACATAAGCGGAAAGCAGAATAGTTAATTAAGAAATGAGTGAGATCCATATTCTTATTAACATGATATTAGAAACAAAATGATGAATATGATGATGAATCATCAAACTTTGTTTTCTCCGAGAAAACCATACCCGAGTTGTACCGGGGGCATTGGCGTGTTGCTAGACGCTAACCAATGTCATTTTACGTTTTGTAAACATATCCAAGTGGGGGCGTTGGAAATGTATATATTTACAAACACGTAAATGTCCGGATTCGAACTCGTGACCACGGGATTGCACACATTAGCGAATAAGAATTAAAGTTAATAATTAATGTTTATGTTTACGATTAATTATTGCACATTAAGTCGGTTAACGATCGTTAAGTATTTAACGGAAAAATGACTAACGGCGTTAAATGAAAGAGAAAGGACTAGAAATGGAAAGACTTGAAAAAGTTATGGGTTTTCCCTTGGGCTTTACTCATGGCCGGCCAAGGGCTTTCAAGCCTAATCCATTTTTTCCCAAAGTTTCCCATCTACTATATAAACAAGGTTAGGTTCTAGGGTTTCTCACACTTTGTGCATTGAATTAACCCTAGATCTCTCATCTCCTCTGTCTTGTCCCATATTCGGCCCGAACACCCTTGTAAGGGAGTTTGGTTTCATTTTTCTTAAAGCGAGGACTTGTGTTAGATCTAGCAATGCGATTAGTTGGTTAATTCGTGTGTACAAACGTGGTAGTAAGACACTATTCTTACCATATTAGTTTGAGTTGTAGAGCGGTAGGGACAACTCTTCAAACCACTTCTTTGTTTTGCTCAAAGGATCGACATTCGCAAGAATGCGATTCACGCATACTGAGTTAATTAATTTATTTGTTATGATCTTTAAGTCTTCATTTGTGTACTCTTGATGTCTTTATGTTTTATTGTATTTTATATATCATAAACTCACTTGAGTTATGTCATATATAAGTGTTATATTTGATGAAAACTAATTAAAGCATGTTTGGTTAACTAGCATTACAAAGAACAAGCACATAATTTGACCAGATTCACTTTATAGATTACGAATCTTTGCAAATTTTATTACATAGGATCGACCATGTATTTCTTCAACGAAGATACTCCTAACAGATAAAAGATCCTAGCGAAGCATGGACTTGATTACTAATACGAGTTTGTAAAGAGATAAATGAAAGAAAAACAATAAACTTCCTAATGCGCAGTATGCAATCAAACACATCTCAAACTCGACACTTGATCGACAAACCAATCTCCCTTTAGTTAACTTAACTGATAAATCAAACAGGAAGTTATATTTTAATGCCCATAATTTATGTTACAAGTAAATAATGAAATAACATTGCGTATCTGCAGAAAGAGCAAAAATCAAATCAGAATAAGACCGATGGACCTTAAAAGTCTGATGTTATTCTGTCATTTTCTTCCTTTTTATCTTGTGTATCCCCTCATTGCTGTTGGCATCTCCCTCTCGCTCTGAATCCTCTCCCTCTCCCTTCTCCTCCTATCCACTCTCCTTTCATCGTCTACGGAATCAGAAGATACATGGCTTTGCCTTTTACTCTTAGCTCTCCCTCCATCGGAACGGTGAAACCCAAGGCTCTCCCTCTTCCTCTCACTCCTTTTCCAATCCACTCCTTCCATCGTCGTCGGATTCAGAAAATACATGGCTTTGCCTTTTACTCTTAGCTCTCCCTCCATCGGAACTATGAAAGACAAGACTCTCCCTCTTCCTCTCACTCCTTTTCCTCTCCACTCTCCTTCCATCGTCGTCGGAATCCGAAGATACAAGGCTTACCTTCTACTCTTAGCTCTCCCTCCATCAGAACGGTGAAACACAAAACTCTCCCTCTTCCTCTCACTCCTTTTCCTCTCCATTCTCTTTCCATTATCGTGGGAATCCGAAGATACAAGGCTTTGCCTTTTACTCTTAGCTCTCCCTCCATCAGAACTGTGAAACACAAAACTCTCCCTCTATCTCCTTTTCCTCCCCACTCTCCTTCCATTGCCATCAGAATCAGAAGACACATGCCTTGCCTTCTACTCTTAGCTCTCCCTCCATCGGAACTATGAAAGACAAGACTATCCCTTTTCCTCTCACTCCTTTTCCTCTCCATTCTCTTTCCATCGTCGTCGGAATCCGAAGATACAAGGCTTTTCCTTTTAATCTTAGCTCTCCCTCCATCAGAACTGTGAAACAAAAAACTCTCCCTCTCTCTCCTTTTCCTCCCCACTCTCCTTCCATTGCCATCGGAATCAGACGATACATGTCTACGCCTTTTTCTCTTAGCTCTCACTCCATCGGAACTGTGACACACGAGGCTCTCACTCTTTCTCCTTTTCCACCCCACTCTCCTTCGGTAGTCATCGAAATCAGAAGATACAAGGATTTTCCTTTTATTCTTAGCTCTCCCTCCATCGAAACTATGATACACAAGGCTCTCCATCTCCCCCCTTTTCCTCTCCACTCTCCTTTCATCGCCATCGGAATCAGAAGATACATGGATTGGACTTTTACTCTTAGCTCTCCCTCCATCGGAACTGTGAGACACAGGGCTCCCCCTTCTACTCTTCACGCTCCTCCCATCACCATCGGGAGATATCACATTTTGCCTTTTTCTCTTCATTCTCCCCTCATTACAATTACCATTGCCATGTGGAGATACAAGGCTCCTGACAAATACATGGTCATTATAACTAGAATCAAATTCCGAATTTATGGATAACCGGATATGAGCATTTTCAATATGCTTGTAATGTCCATGGTAAATTTCGTGGGGACGTTCAATGGTTCGCACCAATACTAGAGCACGTGAACCTTCTTCTAA
>OU343225.1:13625737-13719664 GCA_910596185.1 Chrysanthemum makinoi | reverse complement strand
AGACCAAGTCATCACCATGGGGAGCACCAGTCCTATTCGTCAAGAAGAAAGACAGAACTTTTAGGATGGCCATTGACTACGTGAGGAATAAACTAACCATTAAGAACGGTACCACTTCCGAGGATCGATGACTTATTCGATCAACTTCAAGGTTCAAGTGTTTATTCAAAAATCGATCTAAGGTCCGGATACCATCAACTAAGAGTTCAGGAAGAAGACATTCCCAAAACTGCCTTCAGAACTCGTTATGGACATTATGAGTTCCAAGTCATGCCTTTTGGGTTAACCAATGCACCAGCTGTGTTCATGGACCTCATGAACCGAGTGTGTAAACCCTACATGGATAAATTTGTGATTGTATTCATTGACGATATCCTAATTTATTCCAAGAACGTGAAAGAACACGAGGAGCATCTTAGATTGATCTTGGAATTGTTGAAGAAGGAAGAACTGTATGCAAAGTTCTCGAAGTTTGAATTTTGGATATCGACTGTGCAATTCTTAGGTCATGTAATCGACAGTCAGGGTATTCATGTAGATCCCGCTAAGATCGAGTCAATAAAGGATTGGGCGACACCCACAACTCCTACTAAAATACACCAATTCTTAGGACTCGAGGGGATATACGAGATTCATTGAAGGTTTCTCCAAGATTGCCAAATCTTTAACCAAGCTAACCCAGAAAAACACCAAGTTTGACTGGGGAGAAAAAGAAGAAGAAGCTTTTCAACTCCTTAAAGAAAAGTTGTGTAGTGCACCTATTCTGGCCTTACCTGAAGGTAGTGAAGACTTTTTTGTTTATTGTGATGCTTCACATAAGGGGCTAGGAGCGGTGTTAATGCAAAGAGAGAAGGTGATAGCATACGCCTCTCGCCAGTTAAAGACTCATGAGAAAAATTACACAACGCACGACCTGGAGTTAAGATCAGTTGTTTTCGCACTCAGAATTTGGAGTCATTATTTATATGGCACGAAGTGTGTCGTATACACCGATCACAAAAGTCTACAACAAATTTTGGATAAAAAAGAACTGAACATGAGACAACGCCGATGGTTGGAATTACTCAGTGATTACGACTACGAGATTCGTTACCATCCAGGTAAAGCGAATGTAGTTGCTGATGCTCTGAGTAGAAAAGAGCGACCAAAACCTCTTAGAGTCAGATCTTTAGGTATGACAATTAGTTCACCTCTTCCATCCAAGATTCTTGAGGCTCAATTGGAAGCACTCAAGGAAGAAAATCGTCTGAATGAGAACCTTTACGAAATGCCAGAAAGCGATAATGGATTCGTGAAAAGGTCGGATGGAATTTTGTGTTTCAAAGAGCGAAGTTGGATACCACTCTACGGAGGAATTCGCGATATCATTATGCACGAATCCCACAAGTCTAAATACTCCATCCACCCAGGATCCGACAAGATGTATCTCGATCTGAAGAAATTGTAATGGTGGCCAAACATGAAAGCCGACATTGCAACATATGTCACCGGTGTTTAAATGTTCAAAAGTTAAACTGAACATCAGAGACCCTCAGGTCTACTAGTACAACCCGAAATTCCCGAATGGAAATGGGAACGTATAACAATGGACTTTATCACTAAGCTACCTAAAACCTCTAGAGGCTACGACACTATTTGGGTAATAGTTGACCGTCTCACCAAGTCAGCACATTTTCTACCAATGAAAGAAAGTGACGGAATGGACAAACTTGCACAACTATACCTGAAGGAAATCATCGCACGTCATGGTGTACCAATCTCCATCATCTCAGACAGAGATAGCCGTTTCACCTCAAATTTCTGGAAATCACTTCAAAATGCTTTAGGATCTAACCTCGACATGAGCACCGCTTACCATCCTCAGACCGATGGACAAAGCGAAAGAACAATCCAAACACTGGAGGATATGCTAAGAGCATGTGTGATAGACTTTGGAAATGGCTGGGATAAACACTTGCCATTACCCGAGTTTTCTTACAATAACAGCTATCACACAAGCATCAAAGCCGCGCCATATGAAGCACTCTATGGGCGGAAGTGTAGATCACCTGTGTGTTGGGCCGAAGTTGGAGAAAGTCAACTTACTGGTCCGGAGTTAATTCAAGAAACTACTGAGAAGATTATACAAATAAAAAACCGACTGCAAGCAGCTCGTGACCGGCAAAAGAGCTACGCGGATAAAAGGAGGAAACCACTTGAGTTTCAAGTGGGAGATAAAGTTATGCTCAAAGTTGCGCCATTGAAGGGCGTAATCCGTTTCGGAAAACGTGGAAAGTTAAATCCTCGTTACATGGACCTTTCAAATTTCGCAGAAAGAATCGGACCAGTAGCATACGACTCGAATTACCACAAGAACTCAGCTCTGTGTACAACGTGTTTCACGTATGCAACTTGAAGAAATGTCTTTCTGACGAAACTCTGCTATTCCTTGGAAGAAATCAGTTACGACAGATTGAATTTTGTCGAGGAACCATTGAAATATGGATAGAGAGATCAAACGGCTTAAGCAAAGCCGCATTCCTATGCAAAGTCCGTTGGAACTCTCAAAGAGGTCAAGAATACACGTGGGAACGTGAAGACCAATTCAAGCGTAAAAATACCACATTTTCTCTACTTCAACGAATAATTCTAACTGAAAACCGAGGACGGTTTTCTCTTCTAAGGCGGGGAGGATGTGACACACGGTAAATTTTCACTAAAATTTAACTGATAAATAGTAATTTATTATTACTAAGCATAAGTCATTAAGCATGCATAAGCTTTGCCTGATCATTTGAGTAGATAACTCGCATACAGTAGATAATTTCACCACTTTTTTCATTCATATCATTTTATGAATAATTCATTTTTGTCTTATGATTTAAATTGTAAGACGAGAGGTTATCTCGTTTTCCCCAGTGACCGACACTGCACGAGTACCGACACTATGATAAGGGCTTGATAAAACAAATGACAAATGTCCGTGATTTGGAATATGACAAAGATAAAAATATCAGACACGTAACATAAAATACTACGTTATAAAAAGTTATCAAACAATGATACTTCGATCACAAATTAATATCGCGGGACACAAAGTATATAACACACTTACACTTAAATATGAACTTTTATAAGACTCAAATACAATTAAAATATAAGTGGAACACAAGTACATGTACACAAAATAAATCATAAGTATACATTACATATACACTCACTTTTACTTACATTACCTTATTTTACTTATATTACATTTAAAAGAAAAGGTTTTTATAAAAATTTGAGATACACCCTTATCTTACTCTTCCCACACACGACAAACACAAGACAGAGAAAAGGAGATACCCAAGATCTTCATCTTCAACCTCTCTACCCCTATACCTGCGCCTTATAGGCCGAATCTCCCAAAATGGTAAACCAACATACCTCTTTTCATTATTCCTCATCTTTCCTCACCAAAACCATGAAAGGTTTGCTTCTCAAATCTCTCCTTGATGCTCCTGCTACTACACGTACGAATCCAAGGAGAATCAAGGCAAAGTCATCCAAGAGAATAATATCTTCACACCAATCTAGCTTGAGCCAAAAAGTCCAAGATATCCTTAGTTTTGGAAGCTAACCAAATTCGGCTTCAAAACAAGACATAAGGAAAGATAAGATAGCCAAGCTCTTCCCAATATACTCCTTTTCTTAGTAGAGATGCAAACGCCCAAACTCAGTTCCCATCAATTTTACCAAAAAACTAGGGTTGTGAAAGTAGGGCTTTCTAAATGATTTGGGGGTTTGCAATTGGAGGTAGTTTGGAGCTAATTCAAGTCTTGTTTGGTCCGAATCCAAGAAACAACTTTCGTTCATCACCCATCATCTCTTCCAAGTTGAGGTTATCCATCTTTCTCGTTGTCATGTTTTATGTTGTTATTTGATGTCAAGTTTGGTATTTTTGTATCAAGGATTGTTATATACATGTCGCGTTAAATATGTTTGGTGTTATGATGAGTTTTGCTCTAATTTACTGTGTAAAATGATTGTTGTCAAAAAATAAGATGTCACTTTGATGTATGTTTGAGTTTCCTGTCGAGACAAATGAACCAAGTAAAACTAGAAGTGAGTTTTGGCATTGTTTTGTTAGCCTTGTTTTCTTGTCGAGACATATAAACCAAGAATTTGAGAAGTTGAGTTTACATGATATAATCTTTGGTTTGACAAACAATCTATGTTACTTGAACTTAAGTGGTCATTTGCACAAGGGTCCATTTGGTTTACTGTCGAGATCATGAAACAAGAAAAAGATAGATGAGTCAAGTTTACAAAGTCTACTAGTAACCCATGTTGAAACTCACATTTTCAGTCAACATTCTTGTCTTTAAAGCGGTGTCGAAACTTGATTTTTACATTGCTTAAACTTGAGAAACATGCTTGTTGTCTTAGTGTCTGTGACCCAAATTTAGTGGTGAAACTTTGTGTCTAAGTCGCTATGTATGCCTAGGGAGAAACTCAAGTCAAATGTGCTCGCTTACTAAAATATTTTTGAGTAGCCTATGTTGTGTCGAAGTCCATAATGGTTGACGGGAATGAGACCAAGTTGAAGTAGTACTCAACTAATGCATGGCCTCATCAATCATTTTCCCACATCTTCCTAGTTATTGATGTTGGCCAACCTTACTCGAAACAAGTCTAGTGCATAATCATATTTTCTTGTTAGCTTGTCCTTAGTAAGTACATTGTAGTCATTAAAATGGAGGTACTGGAGTCTATTAAGTGAGTCGACACTCCATTGTGGTAGTACCATGGTGGTGGGTTGTACTCACTAGTCGAAGAGTTCGGCTTCACGAAATGAAGCATGAGCCAACAAGTATATTTCGAGCCAAGTTACTCACGTCCAACTTGAAAACAAAATGTATGTTAGTAATAAAATCTGGAAATGAAATCTTGGTTTATGCCTTCTAAAATTTGAGCATGTACATGTTATGTCACCACTGTTGGATCAGTCCAACTTCCACACCATCATTGGGCTGAAGCCCATTCCTACATGTACAACACCACCGGCAGGCCAATACTCATTACATTTGACATGGGCCACAGCCATGGACATGTATGTTGGCGTCTGTTGATATAACGTGTATAGCCGAATAACATGATACTCGAAAACAATTTAATTGATGTCTAATAACGAAAATCATTCATCGTCTATCCTTACTTTTCCTCGTTACATATCATCTTAGCGTCGATTAGTATACAAGCATATCTTAACGAAAACTATACAAAAGTCGGCACGAACAACCAATGTTTAAAAACATGCTACACTTAATAATGTCTACAACAATGTTTAACGACAATAAGTAAACAAATGCATGTCAAGTAAACTTTCCGTTTAGGACTATATATTAAGAACAGTTTGATAAACAACTAAAGACACTATGTCATTTTATCATATATTACAAATGAAAGTCTTCACATGTAACATGAATATTTTCTAAATGCAACTAGAAAATAAATCAATTATATCTATATAATTTTGACAATACCATTTTGTGTCAACTTAAATAAGTATATACACATTTATATACTTACTAGTGGAATATTATAATTATTTTTCATATCAAACTTTGGATATTAAAATCGTCTATAGTGTCTACATGAAAAGTATATATATTTCATATACTTACTAGTAAAATCATTCTTATAACTTTTACAAACTAAAGTTTAGTTTTAATACAATTATATTGAACTATTTTGAGTAAGCAATACTTAAAACAATGAACTAAAACATTTCCCTCCTTATCTAGGTCGCGTGTCGGTGCCGCTTCACAACAATCACTAATCCCACTTTTGGATTGCACATTTGCTAAGGTGGGTTTTCATAGCCCCTCTTTTACTTGATAAACTGTTTTATACATTTTGGGGTGAGAAATATGCAAAACCTTTTTATGGACCTAAAACTCTTACATGATTACTATTACGTGGTTTAGCCTAAGCCCTTATTGTCCTAGAGAATGCCTTTTCATGAACCGTCAATTCACCATTGGGAAACCTGAATGTTATAAATAGATCTATTGAGGTGACTCCTCGTTCGGTTGGCCACGCTTAGGCCAAGGCGAAACGTATACCATGTCGGAACCAAGTGTTGAGGACAAAACACTTGCTATGGGCCCCTATATTGTATGACATCTTTTAGCATACAGAAATTGTCGTAGTATCGGTTGCATGAACTTAGAGCTAACCGTATAGACATTCATCCATATATCATTATATTTGTTGTAA
This sequence comes from Chrysanthemum makinoi, assembly GCA_910596185.1. Taxonomy (NCBI): domain Eukaryota; kingdom Viridiplantae; phylum Streptophyta; class Magnoliopsida; order Asterales; family Asteraceae; genus Chrysanthemum; species Chrysanthemum makinoi. The sequence continues at coordinate 13,713,421 of OU343225.1, read as the reverse complement.
TGATTATATGACTTGCTTATGGTCCAAACTTACTATTTTAATCTAAACCTATGAATCACAGCTTTCAGCTGACCTTTAGCATATTTTTCTCAGGTGTTTAGTTGTGAGCATGGATGCAAGGCAAGAGGCGGATAAATGGTCATAGTAATTTCTAAAGAAGGTTTTTTTTACACAAAAACGATGTTTTATATTAGGACCACTAAGATTTGGATGTGCCCATTATCTAAACAATGTTGTAAGATAATGTTTTAAAATATTTATGAAATTAAACGGAGTATGTATCCGTCCTTTATGCTTGTGTTATGATTCACCAATCCCGTAACGCTCCCAAATAATACGTATGCTTCCGCTAAACCAAATTTGGGGGTGTTACATCTTCTCCTCTATGCTTGACAAAACTCCATCTGCTAATCCCAGATGAAGATTTGCAATAGCATTTCCGTCCATCTCGTCCCATTTACTGTCATCCGTGACCTTAGCTGGCCTTTCGTCAATGGCCGCTAAACATTTATCCTTTCGAAGGATAGCCTTCATCTTTAATTTCCACAATGAGAAATTATTCCCATTGAACTTTTCAATTTCAAATTTCGTTGCCATAGCTACAATCACAATCTTCTTTCGACAAAAAAACTACTACTATGTGAAAATAGTAACAGACACTTTTTGAGTGGGTATAATCTTATTTATCTTTTGATGTGGAGGGTCCACTAATTAGTGGCAACCACAGAGCATACGATAAATAATTATACACACACCAAACTAGCTCTTGATACACTTGTTGAGAAAAAGCGACACCGGACTGAAGCAAACCCACAACTAAAATATGAAATATAATAAAAGATGACACACGGATTTTACGTGGAAAACCCCAATTAATAGGGTAAAAACCACGGGCAAGGAAAGATACGTTTCACTATGATGAAAATTAGGAGTTACACCTTCTAAATTACAAAGATAATAAGAATCTCTTGTAATTAGGAAATACTACAAACTCTCTAATAGACTCAAATACTAGGAGAAAGAAAGAAAACACAAACACTTTGTATGTGTTTTATGTTGTAGATGGAATGATCAAATGAGGCTGTAAACTCCTCTATTTATAGTGTTGGCAAGACACTAGTTTGCATGTGAGAACACTTTGGTTAATATACAGCTTGCATGTGAAAGTAGGCGCCAACTTTTCTTGCCTTCCAAAATGAATGCAACCAACCAATTGTAGGCTGGTCAACATTTGCAGACTACTTCCCATGCAACCAATCAAGTTCTAACAGTGGCGAGGCTTCCAAACAACGACATAAATGAACGCCGGAAAAATCCGGCTATCGGTAAACAAACCATCGTAAAAAGACGAGTAGGCTCTGATATGAGCCGAAGGTGATGACGGAGGTGGTTCTTGATTTTTAGATAGAAACTTTTTAGATATATAAGATTAGAGATAAACTGTGGAAGGAAACTTTATAGCGGTTGGGCCGGTAACGTTGTCGGAAAATGAGCCGATCTACTTTCTAGAGTTGTATATTTCAAAATGAGAGAAGATGATGGAAGTTTTGTGGCACATCTGGAGTTCTATGAGTCGGCCTAATTTTTAAGAGAGAATCTGATTTTGTTTTTCGTAAAAGATATGAGATATGGTTATGTGTGAGAAAGATGAGTAATAATAGGGTTGTTAGGAGAAATACCTATTGTACCCTTAAACACATTAAAATTATTTTATATTTTCTTCTAAATAAAAATGACACTTGTCACCATTTTATTGGTGCCTATTGTATCATACTTTAAAATGTACAACATATGAACATATATAATATATATATATATATATATCTATTATTATATATATATATATTATTATATATATATATATAATATATATATTATATATATATATATATGGGATATCTTGGCTACATTTTGTAGCCAAATTAGCTACAACCCCTTATATAAAATACACAACCAATGAATCAGGGCCCCACGGAAAATAATCAGGACCCACAAAAAAAATCAGGACCCCACATTTATACACACAGAATTGTAGCCAATTAGCTACAAAAAATTGTAGCTAATATATTCCCATATATATATATATTAATATATATATATATATATATATATATATATATATATATATATATATATATATATTTTCAATTTGGCTAATAACCTATTAAAACATTATACTTGTCACAAATGTCAGTTCAACGTAGCGAACAAAAAAAATACCTCTTTTAGACATTAAACTTGCCATTGTTGTCTTCAATTGAGTAATAAAGATAAAATACAAAATTGTGATCACCATTTTACCCTTGAATTTTTAAAAATTGCATCCATTGTTCAAAAGGTAAATTACATAAATGATCCCTCTATTACATAAACTGCATCCATTGCATCCATGATCCCTCTATTACATACATAAGTTGCTTTAATGGAATAAGGCATGACCTTTTTTTTTTTTTGTTTACCCCAATTATATTGATGTTTGTCTAGATCAGATAATATGGAAGCTACTCAAAGAGAAAAGTGTAACTAAGAACAAGGTATATACTTATTCCAATTGCCATCTAATTCCTATTCTATCCTAACGCAAGATTATCTCAAACTAAGAATTGATTATGAAAGTAATCCCAAAGATTATCAATAAAACATGATAATGATGAAGGTTAATAAATACATAGCAAAATCCAACATCTATCATTCATTATCTACTTTACTTTATCTACAATAGTATAAGCCAGCACCAAAATCAGTTGGTGACACCACAAGTATGACCACCTCAACAGCCACCAACTCTACATCACCACCTCAACAGCCACCGCGCATCACCAACTCTACATCTGAAACCGTCAACACCTCGATAACCGCCACGCATCACCGCCACTACAACCATCACCAACCACCACCTACCAGAGATCCGGATCTAGTTTTACCATGCGCCGCCACTATTACAGTTTTGGGTTTCGAGCGTTTTGAGTTTTTTAGGTGGCTGGGTTGATGGTGTTGAGGAAGATTAATGGTTGGAAGAGATGAAGATTAGTTAATTAATTTGGATTTTGATTAAGGTATTTGGTTGAATTGATCCAAGTGGGTTTAGTTATTAATTTAGTGGGTTTTTATTTTCTATGTAGAGAATGATTGTTTTTTTTTTATTTTTGATGTTGGTAATGACATTCGAAAAAAAGGGACGATGGATGACAAAGATTTTTAGTGGTGAAAGTGCGGAAGCTATTCCTGCTTTCCTGTGGTTCTTAAGGAATGGTGGAAAAAAAAGGGACGATGGACGCAATGTTTTCAAACGACAGGGACTATTTTTGTAATTTAGCCTAAGGACGATGGATGCAATTTTCGCAAACCACAGGACCAATTATGTATTTGGAAGGGTAAAATGGTCATAATACTCAATTGAAGACAACAATGTAAAGTTTAATGTCTAAAAGAGGTATTTTTTTTGTTCGCTACGTCCAACTCACATTTGTGACAAGTATGATGCTTTAATAGGTTATTAGCCCTTTTCAATTTCATCGCAGCACGAAGGTAAAATAATTCTCGTTATAAACCAAATTGAAAGGCAGACTTAAATCAAAGTTTAACTAGATAAATGTGATATCGAGTTGCTGTACAAACTAAAAACATGCTTCTTATTGTGTCAAAAAGAATTTTACACAAATCAATCTATACAAATATTCAAGAACTTTTAGCTTTAATCCTCAACTTCCTTGCAATACCTGTTGCTTTTGGATGCACTTGCTTATTTCTAGAATCACATTGATTAACTTCTACCCAGTTCAAAACCTTCACAATTAACTAATGAGGAACCTTTTTAGCATCCGATTTCGAGTTTTACATACCATTTTCCAAATACTTATCCAGCAACTCCATAAACCAGTTTCCTGCCTCTATTTCAATCTATTGCGCTAGTTTAATAGTGTCATTCAGACTTCCCAGTTTCTCCTGATGATCTTGTGTGCTTTCCTAAAACTGTTGACACTTGTAGACTTTTTACGGGAAATGAGGAAATGGATTTGTGCAGAGTGGAACTTCTCTTGGGAGTATAGTGGGAGTCTAGTTCATTAACTTCTGTTGACTTTTTGGTGGTCGTTTCTTCTTTCTTAGTTGTTTCAGTTGCTGCTTTGATTGATATAATGTCGGCTATATATTGGTTGAACAAGTTGGTTATGATACTCAAGAAAGTTATCAAAATAGGCTGCTGGATCATCAGAGTTAGCTGACTTGGTAGAGTAGTAAATTCCGCAAGTGAAATACAACTTAATTAACAATGGTTTAAACCCAAGTATAAAAATTAAAAAATGTGGCATATTTGAGCCTGTAATGTAAGGGATCAGTTAGAGTGTTATTATTATTATTATTATTTTTTTTTGTATCTAACGGGTCAAATGGATAAACGTGAAAGAATATGGCTAAATGTAACGATTATTACATCATCATTTATTGACTGGTTCGTTATAAAAAAAGTGTTCGTGGTCGTCCTGAACAGACCCACGCAAAAAAGTTTACCCATTCTGACCCGATGATAGATATTGTTTCATGGTCGTAGGAATTTATATGGTCAAAAATATGCACAATAATTAAAAAGGCTAAATGTTGCTCCTTCTTCACAGATTACGACATATATGAAGAGTAAGATCAAAAAAGCATACTGGAGAGATTAAACAAGAGTGTTAGTGACTGAAGCTCTCTGTCCTCTTTCTTGCAGTTGAACAGCTTCCTAATATCTCATTTTTCATAGAAGTTAGATAAATCATATACCTTTTGGATAGTGAAATGAGAAACAATAATACTTGAGGACTAGCAATTACCTTCCGAGTATTTAATGTTTTTGTTGCAAACTACCGGATAATATGGTTCTGAATGATGAATCAGCAGATGGAGATTTACTTTCATACACTAATTGGAGAAGACATGCCGTGAACGTGATGACGAGGCACTTTTCTTTAACTATGATTATCATGCATAAGTAATAAGTAATCATATAAATCTTCAGTTACAAGGTGAAGATTGACATAGTAAAGAATAATTCAACAGAGGTTTCATAGATGATTTCACACCACACACACTGAATGAATTGCACGAGATGTAAAAAATAGACTTTATTACAAATTTAATTCGGTAGCTCATCCATAAACAAAAGTGCAGTATTTATAAAACACTATACAACAAATCAGCTTTTAACATGTCAATATACTCAATGATCCTCAGCTGGAAAAAAAAATAGTAAATATGGAAAGTGACCTACAACTGAGTTAATGGGTTTTGCACCTTTGTCACGTAAGCCACTATTGTTGTTGGAATCTTCCCCTAGATGACATAACACAAATTTTTTTCACAGCCATGAGCCATAGGAGTAAACGCTGGAAGATATAAGATATAACTAAAGAGGGCAACATAAATATGATCTAAAAGCTGCTATGTTACAACCATGTAAAAAACCGTCATACAGAAGTTACAAAAAAGCATTTCTTTAACACAATATAAGATGAAATGTATTTTTATTAGAATGCCGTAAAAAAAAGAAAAGAAACAAAGAAGAAGCAAAACTCTCAAAGCGCCAGTCATCCACAATATTGCTACTCGATCAAGGAATAAAGATCTCCCTTGATTAATGATAATCAAACGGGAGCTGATTTTACTTATGGGTAGCCGAGATGTAGCACAAAACAATAATAGTCGTTAATTTTGTCTTCGGTAAACTTAAAAGCTAAATATCAAAGTGGTTAACTTTTACTCACTGACTAATATATGCACTATTTTTTATTGGTGGGCTATAGCCCACCAATGCCTCCTGTAGATACCCACTTGATATTGGGAGATACAGGCTCTTCACGAATACATGGTGCATAATATAATTACTTCCAAATTTGTAGATAAACGTATATAGGATAGTCAGATTTATCGTCGGGACGTTCAATGCTTCGCACCAATAGAGGAGCACATGAACCTTCTTCTAACAGCCATATGTGAACATGGCCAGGGAAGATTATAGTGTGGAGGTACTTCATCATTGTTTGTGTGCGTCCATAACAAGGTGGCGATAACTTAGTTCCCATATACTTGTACATTGTCGTTTCTCATTACCCATATCTCAATTTCCTCAGTTTCCTCTAAGTTGTCTGTACTTGGAAAACGAAAGACGCATAGACAGTCTTTCATAGTCCCCAAAGTCCACGAGACATATTTACCATCACCCAATTTTGGGAGAGGGATTTATTTGAAAACCTCATTGGATAAATCAAAAGAAACAATTACTTCCTTGTCATTTTGATCATATGAAGTCCAGTGAATCGCCCCATTCCATAAGATACCATTGCCAAACAAAGAATCATAGTCTGATTCTAGAGCAACTGATCTCCAAACGTTTGATTTCAATGTAACACTTCAATACAAGCTCTCACTATTTTTATCCGTGCACCCTATTACAACCTTGTAATCATCTCTGGATGAATCATAGCCAAAACCTGACACCAGTGGCCTACGAACATTTATACTCTCGAGTAGGGTTTTAGTTCTTTCACCTCGCGAAGTGAGGGATTAACAACAAAAAATTCTTTTACAGTAATAGAGAGCCGCGATACATGACCATTAGAAGAAACAACAACTTGACATTCATTTTAAACAGCAATCAGCACAGAAGCCTAGTAGTAGTCAAAGCAGTAATCCTTGTATTCCAGTTTCTATATCTACTTTCTTCTAAGATTGTAGTAAGCTGAGATTTAACAAAACGAGGACTCGAGATTAAGGAATTCCATGACTTACATACACTTTTGCATCGGATGAGATAGTTTACTTCCAATCTTAGAAGTATCTCTTTATGAATACTAAGGCCAGGCTCTGTCATTGAATCCTTTGCTATAAACCAAAACGAAAAAAAATAAATAAATATGTATACTAATCGTAGCTAGGTTTGGTATTGAACGAATAAAAACGTACAGTCAACATCTCCTTTTATACACTCACATTGTCGGTTACTAACGGGCCTTGTGTTTTTTTTCCTATGTGGGCTGCGTTTTTTTTTTTCTTTCTTTCTTTCTTTCTTTTTTTCTAGGTAAATGCTTGTTTTACGAAACAACCAAACATGCATATAATAGAAAGTAAACCATATCTATACTATATACTATATACTATACTATATTATAAAATAATGTTTTGTACAAGCCTTCTAAAGCACAACATTAAATTTTATTATTAAAACACATGCCTTATTTAGTATCAATTTACAACACCTTGAAGCACCTAAATGGTTTTAAACATTCCTAAAACTCATTCGCACAATGTCAACACCAACAGAAACGCTCCTCCTTCACTTATTTTTGTAAAGTATTGAAGACCATTAAATAATATGGTTTCTTCCTCACAATGAAGTATTAGTCCAGTGGTATTAGTCCAATGGTTGGGGCACTTGTGCTTGACTCCACCCCACAATAAAGTATTAGTTAAATGGTTGGAGCACTTGTGCTTGAGTCAATTGACCCAGGTTCAAGTCCGATCCTTGGCATTTGCTTTATATAGGTAACCACCTCCGCAAACTGGAGAGACTTTGTGGAATAAGAGATCAGCGGTCTGAGTATTGGCTCGTGCTCACTCCAGTTGGTGCCCCACTAGGCCAGAAGAGTTGCCGGAGCTATTCCTTGTGGAGTGGACAATGACTGGTGCCAAAAGGCACCCGGGGTCAGGGTGTTCCCGCCAATCCAGTGGAATATGGTTTCTTCCTCTACACAATTCGGCAGTTTCAAATCATAATTTAATGTCACCGGTTGATAAAATCACAGAAAACATTTTCGATTTCAATTTGATTCAAAAAGACACACAAAATATCCCTAAAAAGTAGATCTATGCCAATGGGTATTTAGCTGTACAAACCTTATAATCGTATGTGTATTACACCATCTCATCATCCTCTACTTTTACAATTCTTTATCGTCTTTTTACAGGTTGTTGTGATTTGGATATAGGTTGAACTGATTATGTTCAATTTAATTGAGGACGCTCCTCTTTGATGTACAATTTAATCTCACAATCAATTGTGTTATGTCAACATCAAACATTGGTATGTACCTATTAAATTTGGGGTTTTGAATTATTAGTTGAAAATTACAATTATTTTGCTGCAGAAGTATTATAACATACTTTTCGTTGGTTAAGTTCAATTTTATTTGTGTTTTTCCATAACCCTTGAAAAAAATGGGGGAAATCACCTTCATGAGTTACTTATCAGGTACTATGAATATATTTCTCTGAGTTTGCATTAACGATTTGTATAAATGGTCTAAGTTTGCATTAACGATTTGTATAAATGGTCTTCAACTACCATGGATGATATTAAATTTCACCTGATAATTTTTGCATGTTTTTGGTTGTATTGAATCGATTTGATTTATATTATTGCTTATTTTTTTTATGTATATGATTTAAAACCAGTAATTTAGTTCATGCTGATTTTTGATTGTTTCAATTCAAGTGATGATACATGTTTCGATTTAATCATTGTTACAGTTCCACCATATCGGATAGTGAACGGCGAGCGCATGTTATTATGGCTATGCATTAATCAAGGTAAAAAATGTATCTTATGTATTAAATCCGTGTAGCTTTCTAATACTAAATGTAAATAAGCACACTTATTAAAGCTCCACATTCACATCACTCTTATTTGAGTAGAGCTTACATTCAGATACGATTAAAATGCAATAGCTTATCCAGTACAAGTATAAGGCCTGAACCGGATATGTTTAATCTTTGTATGCACTGATTCGTATTGTTCGGTTTTTTATCCTCTTCAAATGTTTGTGATAGGCCAAAATGCATTTATGTACAATTGATATTGGCAAAATTGCAAATGATGCAATAATTCCACCAATTCAAACAACTTTAAAATACCTTCAAAATCGATCTATGCCACTTATCAATTTAATTAGTTTTTTTAATCTATTTTTGTATCTGATATTACTTATAATTTTATATATTTCCTTTGATTATAATACATGATTTGGGTAATTTTCAGTTCCTGTTTGGATAACCGCAAGAATTGATGTTCCACGAGCACAAATCGTATTTGATTATTAAAAATAGTAAAAGGTCAGTTCAATATTTTATATTTTAGTCATTCAATATCAATAAGTTATTCATGTTTAGTTTAATACTATTTCTATATATACTTGAACCAAAGATGAACTGTCAATTTGGTGAAAGTCAAGTGTCTTTGGGAAACTTGAGAAACGTATAAACTAAGGTATTGTTCTTCATGTGACTCAATCTTTTATGGTATTGTTGCTTTTCTATAAAGTTAAATTTTTAAGTATCAGAATATTACTTTTGCTACATTGTTTCTATAGTTGATTAATTTTCACTTGAATATATATACTATCAGATTTATTAATTTTTTATTTGTCAGGAAATCAAAATCGTTGAATCAGCTCCACCATATCGGATAGTGAACAGCGAGCTCATGCTATTACGACCCTGCATAAATCAAGGTAAAAAATGTATCTTATGTATTAAAGTTTAAGGATGTGCCGAATTGCATCAATTGATATGGTTATGTATTAAAGGTGTTCGTTGTGCTGTTATTTTATTTGAATAAATATGCTTAGGTGTATGATGTTACTATGAACTAAATGGATCAGGACACAATCTTCTATGATATGGTGATTGAAGAAATTGCATAAAAATGAGATCATTATAGACTTTAAGAAAAAAATATTTATTCACATAATACCAAAAATCAAATAGTCATCCTACCTGTTCATATCAATTACATATAGTGATCCGGAAACATTTTTAAGTGATTACTTTACACTTGGGTACTCTTTGCTGTTTGCTTCATATCTTTTTTAACTTCTTAGCCGGATCTTATCAAAGTGGGACAGTTTATTCAGCCGGTAGTAGCATACGCCCGATTGCATCAAAGAAAATTAGAAGGGATAAAACATGACAAAGCTCAAGCCAAATCACGTTCGAAAATAGGAGATGATGCGGACCCTCAGACTGAACCTGACTCATTAGTTCCAGTTAGTCGGTTCCAAAGATCAAGTCTTGCTTAAGGTCTTTCACCTTCACCATACCAAAATAGTAGTAAAACTCATTAACGAACCCAAAAGATTGCACACCTATCTTCGCTTTCCTCTGTAGTTTTTGCCATTGTTGAACCTGAGAGTAATTTTGAAAGAGATGTATGTTCTCTTTAGATAGCCACTTTACTGCTTTTAATCTATGTTATTTTATTGTCCAACTTTTCTTATAACCATGAGTTGATATCTTCTTTTCAGATTGTTGATAACAAAGCAGAATTGAAACAAAGTTGAAGGAGATACTCTACGAGAAATGTGACGCATTTATTCTAAGCAACTAGAGGAAGATAAGGTTAGATATGAAAGGTGACATAGAGACTTTAAGTCATGCTTATCTTCGATTAGCATGTTTTGATAGTTGATTGATACATACATGCACACATTATTATCTGAATACAGATTAAACTTAGAGTGACTGGGTGGAAAGAGAGGTAATATGAAGTGAAGTTTTCTGCAAAGTCTCCAGAAGATCTTGAGTCGATACGAGGAGACGTTGTAAGTTTGAAGTTTGATTTTACAGTTAATCAAACAATCATTTATCAGTTATGAGTGGATAAATTGTTTTGTGTAGTCACATTAAACCTGCTTAGTTATAACATGTTATTGTAGAAGGGTATAATAATAGTGAAATTTGAACCTGCTGATTACTTTTAGAAGGGTAACATGTTTATAAACCCAACCCATTCTCATTTTCATTCCCATAGTGATTCCTTTTACTAAACAAACACCTCAAGTCACAAATGAAGTATTCTAAAACCTCAATACTTAATTAGCAATAGTGTCATACAAACTTATATTTGAAGTCATCATGTTTGATTGTATGGGTTTCATGAACATGGTCGGTGCATACCAGTGAAGGCATAGTTAAAAAGGCACATATGATATATTTTATGATGCCTTCCTAATTATTATCGTCGCTGGCGTGTGCTATAGGCAATGTTAGCACTTTCCACATGTTAGTCAGCTAAGATTCACATATATATATGTTATAATTTTGACCCATGAATTATAAATGGACCAATATGGATTATATTATTATATGTCGCAACGGGTAAATGAACAAGCTTTGATAAGGAAATGGGTCAAAGTTTTCTTATAAACTTAGGTGTGAACATCTTGGTTTTTTACTCTTCACCGTATGACCTGAAGGAAATGGTTGGGCTAATTGAGGTTTTTCGATTTTAAAAGTGCATGAAAGGAGTTATTCACTTGAAGTGTGATGCTTACAAAGATCTTTAAGTGGTCTATGTTATGAGTGAATAATGTTTAGCCGGGCAGCCCTTTAAAGGACAGAAAAGAATATTCAGTGTAGTAGAACTGGTCCAAAAGGACATGCTCTGTCAAGACCTTCGGTGGTGAGTGATTTATTAGATATATTACGTGCTTTTGAAATAAATGGTAGTTATCACTGCAGCATATTATATGAAGCAAATGGATTAACTGAACCAGCGGTTTAAATATGATTTGAAAAATGTAATAACTTCTGTCTTCATTGAATAACTTCTATATTAAATTGAAAGCAATTCGCGACCCTAAATCAATCAATCGAGTTTGTGTTATAGTGGCTTCTTCAACCAAAGTCTTCTATTTGCAAGTGTATATGGTTAGTCAAAAATCATTGTAAAGTACAATGCTTCAAGAGGCTACAAAATGGAGTCGGTCGTGTTGGGTGACAATTCGAATTGCTTCCTATTTTATTTTAAGTGAACTCTAAACTTATAATTTGTTTGTTTGCTATATACACATTTATGATAGTACATGATAAATGTAAGAGAACACTATGTCATAGCTAACATTAGGCGCTGAAATGTTTTAGGCTTGATGCATACGTAAAGTGAGTTGATGGGTTAAAGTGCTGCAGGTGAAGAAGAGGTGCGGGCTGAATAATGTATTATGTATTATGTAAGTATAAAGTAGTTTAAAACACAACAGGTTAATGTTTTTAGCTTATAAACTGATTTTGGCTTAAATCGAATTGTTGTTGTGGCTGAGGAGGTAAAGGTATTTAAAGACACCACATTATTTTGGTTGGAATAAACACAAATTTATTAGAACCATTGAAGTTATGTATTCCCAAACACCTCCTAACCTAGGGATGAGCACGGTATCGGTCCCGTACCGAATTAGTGGTACCGATTTTTTCCCGAGCATAAATTAGTGGTACCGGTACCGTACCGAACGGGATTCGGATATCGGTACCGGTACCGGGAAATCGGGTTTTCCCCGCTTTTTTTCGGGAATTTCCCGATTTGGTACCGGTCCCGTACCGAATTAGTGGTCCCGATTTTTTTTTCACCTTATTTCGTAGTCCCGGTACCGTACCGTATTTCAAGAATCGGTACCATTTCGGTACGGTTCTGGTTCGGTTTCGGGATTCGGTTCGAAATGCTCATCCCTATCCTAACCCATTACATCAAAATTCAGTATTTAACTGAAACCCCCGTACTACACGGGTCATATACTATTACATTATAACAAACCCATTGATTCGATTTGTAGCGAAGGGGCTTTTAAAATTTTGTATTTCCCGATTAAGAATCAATCACTACTTGAGGACAAGTAATAATCAACCTTCCGGATATCGTATTCCTAGGCGAGAGATGAATTGAATTTGATGTTTTTGTTTGTTCGTTTTAAATGATGCTTGATTATTGTTTTGGTTTTTGTTTGGTTTTGTAGTCTAATTTTTAAAACTTTTTATACTAATTAATAAAGCAACTATTTTAAATGAGATAAAAATTAAACTAATAGCAAATAATAGATACCGACTAACAATATATGATAAGAAGCTATGCTTGTCAAGTGTGGTGAAAAGTTCATTAAGTGTGGATTTTTTTCTTAAAAGCACTTATGACATTAATACCCGTCGAAACAAATTATTTCCTCACAACATTGGCTTATATTGAAAACAATTATTTATCGAGGTAAAAATTAGTAGACTTTAAATAATTAATTATCCCAACGGCTTTTTCCCGTTAAAATAACCAACTATTCAAATCATCGATTAATCCGAAAAATATTAATTAACAACCTTTAATTATCCGTTTAGAAAGTAGATTTTTCTCACAACGTTGGTTTATATTGAAAATCCTACTTTTTATCTAGATAAAATCTACTTGGTTAAATAGTTATAATCCTTAACGGCTTTTGCCCGTTAAAGTTTCTAAAAATCAAACCTATTAAACCAAAGGCTACCAATTAATAATCTCTAACATTCCACACTTAGTTTCATAATTCACCAATCACTTAACAAGCATAATAAAAATCTACTCACTAATAGTCATAACTAAACCAACGAAGATAATAATAATAAGCTCAACAAACATCATTTTTCTACAAGCTAAAAGAGAAAGTAAGGAAAATAGAACCCGATCTACAATACGAGACGAATAAAACCACCCGATTTTATAAACTTATCAAACCCTAAAGTTTACTTCTTTATAAGCTTTAATAAAACCAAATGTTTAATAAAGTTTGTGACTTTATTAACTAATTTAGCTTATTAAGACTAAAAAGCTTTAAACTTTAGTTAATAAGTAAGCTTATAAAACCCTTAAGCTCCTCGCCTTAGGATGAAAATGATGAGAAACTAAGAAAGATCACAACTTTATCAAAGGTTAGAGAATAAGCAATATTATGGATCAAATAAGCTATGGAAAAGCTTATTGATCTAAAAAAGTACTAAACTTTAAACAAAATAAGCAAAGAAAAAGCTTAAAGATTAGATCCAATATCCACCCAAAACTAAGTTGTTCAAATCCGAAGATTAAACGCGAGTTGGGTATATTTAAGGACTAGATCTAAATAAATAAGCTAAAGAAGAAAATAAGCTAAAGATAAGCTAAAAAGATTAAAACTTTTTTTTTGTTTTTTTTTTATAAAAGAAGTTGTAAAAGAAAATAAATCTAAGTAAATAAAAGAGTTTTTGAAAAGAAACTAAAAATAAAAAGTGCTTATTAAATAAGCTATGAAGCTAAAATAGATTATTAGATCTGAAAAAGAAAAAGAAAAGAAAGAAAGAGATGAAAAGGAAATAAGCACTTAAGTAAACTCCATAAACATCATTATCATTAATAAGCAAAAAAGACTTGAGTACAATAAGTTCTTAAAAATAAGCTAAAAGCTTAAGCAATAAGCTAAAGAAAATAAGCTACTAAAATTAAAACTACTACAAAACTAAATAAAGAAGTGTGTGTAAAATTAATGTGTGTCTAATTGATGTCCTCGGATCTGGTGCAATGTATCTGATATTTATAGCCTCTTTAATTCTCGATCCTTCCGAAGCAAATATCTCCTCGTATTCCTATTGCTTTTCTTTCCGACCAAGGCTCCATGTGGCACAAAATTCATAGGCTGGAGCATGTGATAGTGCTGGATCACGTGCGTTGTGGATATTTAATTTGAGTGCTTGAGGATCACGTGCTATCAAAGAACATATATTTGCAATTTGTCTTGTAAATTCACTTCAAAGGCTCTTGCTTAGGAAGCATGCACCCAACCACTAGACCAAGAGACTTTTTTGTGTTAATTCTTTGCATTTAATTCTTTTTATCCCTCTTTTACTTGATCCAAATTTTAGCCATTATCTTTAAAATAATCTTCGTTCAAGCTCCGTTTAATCTTTCAATTTTTCTTCTTTTGCCTCGATGATCCAAATCAAATAGCCACTTGACTCGATACTTCGTGATCTTTCCAATGGTGTACTCGGTTAATCTTTATGACTTCTTTTGAACTTCGAAAACGTGAAAAATTCATCGAACCTCATCCGAAAATCACCGTTTTTTGCTTTGTTTTCAAACCCTTGTACCTGCAAGACATAATAACACATATCCAACATATTTGCAATATAATTTGACATATTTAATGGTTATTAGTCTGATTTGTCATATTTTTAGATATAAAATGATGTGTATTTTAGCACACATCACCCATAATGTTTGAGCACGATTGGTATGTTTTATATAGTGAGTTCAAAGGTAATCTAAATCTACAATAATATATATCCTTAATTCAATATATAACCACCAATGTATTGCATATAGAAAGAAAAGATTTGAACTTGAGAATTACAACGACGTTCTCAGCAATGGTCGAGAAACTGGAAGTGATCGGAACTAACAGACCAAAAAAGGTGATACTATAGACGCCTTTACAGAGGTAATGGGGGCCATGGCTCATTGTGATAGAAACCCGATGCTCCTCTTCAAGGGTGTTGGTATGGGTGCCGGAAAGAGCATTGTTCTAAAAGAAATCCTTAAAGAATATGATACAACACTACTTAAGAGTTACAATCTTAATATGAATGGTTGTACATCTCTCTAACCACGGAATACAAGGGTGTTTATGACACCATAATGAACTCCATTGAGACACGAACATGGGGCGTGTATTTTGTTTACTGGTACGGAGGTACCGAGAAGACCTTCTAATGGAAAACACTTGATGCCGGTATTAGAAGAAAATGTGATATAGTCTTAAATGGACATTTGCTATTAAATTTATTGGCGCTCGCATACGTCATTTGCTATTTAAGAAAATCAAATTTGGAGACGACAACACGTGGACGTTTATTATTTTAATTGTTACAAACTCAATTGATTATCGAATAATTACCGTATTATCTCATTGTTTCCTTCATATATTAATGGAACATGTCTACGTTCAATGTTTTCTTATTATCTCTGTTTCATATTTCTTTAAAAACTCCGTGAATTCACGAGTCTTTAAGCTAGTATTTAAATACTTAAGGGCTTGTGACCCAATGCAATGCTGAACATGAACATTTTTCTTGAGAGGGCCAAAATCATGGAAATATATTAAAGTAAAATGTCAAAGAATTTATTCGTTAGTTACATAAACTTTGTAGTAGCAACACAAAAATTGATAAGCCCCATTTAACCTTTACCATAAGAGAGGATGGTATAATAACGTTGAAACGAGCGTTAAACCTTAACGCGAGGGCGTTACGCCCCGTTACCCACACTGTCCGTGGCATTAGAGCCACGTTAACGCTCCTACGTTAGGGAAATAACGCTGCGTTGAGGGAAAGAAGTGAGAGAAAAAAAATCATTTTACCCCCCCCCCCCAAACGGCCACTAGCCGTTGGGGTTTAAAAAAAATTATTTTCCCCCCCCCCCCCCCCTCCCCCAACGTATAATAACGGCTTGTTTCAAAAAAAATCAAAACCATTTTATTACCACTATAAATACCCAAATAAAACACGATTTTTTTTACACTTCCACTACTCAATCCTCTCAAACTTATACTTCCAATTACTAAAAAAAATGTCGGGAGGCAAAAACAACGATGATAGATTCATGAATCTTCTCGGTGGTGGGTGGAATACCTCAAACCCGGGTTCATCTTCAAACCCGAACGCGGGTTCATCTCCAAACCCCAACGTCTCTTTTCCCAACCCACTAGGCATGTCGAGCCAAGATCTTTTCCTACAACATCAACAATTTATGTTTTGGAAACAAAGTCAACAAAACACGCTAAACACCAATTTTCAAAATCTACAATTCTCACAACAGTCACAACATTCACAAACTGAAACACATGATATTCCTGAAACACCGTCTCCTCCAAAGCCCAAAAGTCGTGGTAAACAAAAGACCAAAAATCCAAAGACCCCGAACCAATCGATGATGATGACGAACACTGCGTTGCTAGATGTTGGCAACCAAAAGAGGAAGAATTACTTGCCACGTGTTATGTAGCTGTTACGGAGGATCCGATGGTCGGGCGTGCACAAGGATATGATACGTTTTGGCATCGGGTCAGAAATGAGTTCAATAGACTCAATTTTCAACGACGCACCAAGGACATGATAACAAGCAAGTGAAAAATGTTGAACCGTGATTGCACAAAGTTCAACGCGTATTTCAAACGTGCGCAACGGGAACAGAGAAGTGAGGAAAGTGAGATGGATGTCCTCAAACGGGTGAAGCAAATGTATCGTGACGAGCACAAATCCGCGCCGTTTGCTCTCGATAATGCTTGGGAGATTTTGCGTAAGCATAAGAAATAGGACTCGCCGGATCCGGTTGATTTAAACGGCGATGTCCCAAGCCAAACAAACGAGGCTTGTTTGGTCATGATGAACAACCACGCCCCATGGGAAAAAAACGTGCTTCTAAGAAAGCAAGATCCGAGAGCACGACAAGTACTGGGGGAGCGAGCACCGGAGGAACCAGCTCGTCAATCCAATTCACTAAAACTATGACAAATGAGTATTGTATCAAATGTGTAACCGCCCAAGCGGCGTATGGGGTCGACCAAGTCAAAGATGAAACGATAACAAGGTTGGAAGAGATGAAATTTTTGATGATTGACACTGATGGCAAAGATCCAAATGTCGTGGCTTGGATCAATGAAGAAAAAGACCGAATCACCAAAAAATATAACTTGCAACCTCGTCACTAGATTGTATTTTTGTCATTCCCTTTATGTTGTAGTTTAATTTGTAGTGTGTTTTTTTATTTCGTTGTAACCTTTTTTTTTTTTAAATTTCGTATTGTAATATGTTTTCGAATTAATGATATGTTTTTTTAATAAATGAAGTGTTTGTTTTAGTTTAAGGGTTGAATTTGAAAATATCAAATGTTAAACTTTAACTTGGGAATATTATGATAAGGGGTGTTTTTTTGGTGAGTTAAGGTAAAATGTTAAAGCTGATGTGACGCTGATGTGACAAAGGTTAAAGCTTAATCTAAGGTCACCACACCTTAGGCTCTAATAGCTTCTACAAGCTAACTCCCATGAAAATAAAAAGTTAAAAGAGTTCTTTGAGATTTAGATTAAAGTTCCAATAACACGTACACTGCTATAAGCATTGATCCTTGTATCTCCAATTTCATTATTATCTACTTTCTTTTTAGGGTTAAGTGCTTGAAAATGTACTATACTTGACACTTTTTATTATTATGTGTACTGCACTTTTTCTTTTCTTATTGTGTGTACTAAACTTTCAAATTTGAATTATTGTATATGTTAATACAAATATCGTCATTAAACGTTATTTATATTTTTGATCTTTATCTAAGTTTTGTTTACGACAAAAGTAAATTTAGTTTGTATAAAGCTTAAAGCTTGTCAAGTTTAATAGATATTAAAACAAGCTTTTTCAAAAAAATATCTTCATCATTTAAACATTTACATTGTGACTAATTATATCTTAATATAAGTCTAAGCATAATGTATGATAGTAGTTTCTAGAATGTTTTAGTTTCTTAAAAACTAAATATTACTTATGTATTTGCATATTTTTAAAAATAGAAAAACAACACATGACATCATGTGATGCATCATGGAAATTATTGGAAGATTTCATTAGATATTTTGTGTGGATTTGTACTCTTCATATCTTACACAATCTTACATAGATATGGTTGACTTTGGCAAGATCTTGATATCTTGATGTGACCTGGCGGCACCAAAATCCACAACGGGCGGAACCCTTTTAAGGGGTCCGCGGTCCGTGGATGCTGCTGATGGTTTTGGCTATAAATAGGAAAGCCAAACCAAGTAGTTTTTCATCCCTTTCTATCATATTCTTATACATATCTTCTCTCTAACCTTTCTAACTCAGATTCATATCATAGTAGTGATCTCTTTTGTAGCAAAAAAGATCAAGTCACATTCAAGCTTCAACGAGAAGTTGGAAGTCTTGTTTGTTTGGTGTTGTATGATCTTGTGTTGATCCATACTTCATTGTTGTACTAAACCATTATAATCTTGTGAGTGTAACTGGTTAGTATTTTAGTCCTCAAAATACATTTGTGTTTGGGAGTGGTTGTACCCTTGGAAAGAACTCGACATTTAGCTTAGTGTCGGAAATAGTGTAAGCGAAGTGTAAAGGTTTCTCCACCGGTGAAAGGAGCTTGTTGACTAGTGAAGTTAAGCTCTCGAGTGTGAGACTCGGGGAGTGGAGTAGGGCAAGGAGAAAGAGTCCGTGTAGACCGAACCACTATAAACAACATGTTGTGGTTTGATCATTTCTTTCCTTATTTACTCTTTACATATTGCTTACATATTTCATCAACATATCAAAGATCAATATCAATTGATCTTTCAATAAGTTTCAAAACAAAGTTTTTTAAGTGGTAAACTATTCAACCCCCCTTCTAGTTTTCTACAATTGGTACCAGAGCCTCGTTGCTCAAGAATTTCTTAAATAATTTGTATTTTATAAACTTGAAACGATCCATGAATTCTGAAAACTTTTAAGAAGGGCAATCTATGCAAAGACCACCACTTTTTGAAACCAATGGATTTATCTATTGGAAAAACCGTTTTGAAACATATGTAAAATCAAAAGATATAGATCTTTGGTTTGTTATTGTTAAAGGGGATTTTAGTTCTACAACAAAGGATATTTTTGTTGATGAACAAAAGAAATTAGTTGCTAAAAATAATGAAGCTAAAATGATGCTTTATAATGCTTTACCTAAAAAAGAATATGAAAGAATTTTTATGTGTGAAACCGCCAAAGATATTTGGGAATCTTTGATTGTTACACTTCAAGGTAATTCACAAGTTAAGGATAACAAAATTGATCTTCTTGTTCAACAATATGAACAATTTGTTATCCCTGAAGATGAAACCATTGATTGTGGCTTTGCTCGCTTTAATACTATTATTACATCACTTAAAGCACTTGATGAATCTTTTCGTAGTAAGAACTTTGTCAGGAAATTTCTTAGAGCACTCCATCCCAAATGGAGAGCTAAAGTGACCGCTATTGAAGAATCAAAAGATCTCTCAATAATGTCACTAGACGAGCTAATCGGTAACCTCAAAGTACACGAAATGGTGATGGAGAAAGAT
Source organism: Chrysanthemum makinoi (assembly GCA_910596185.1). Lineage (NCBI taxonomy): Eukaryota > Viridiplantae > Streptophyta > Magnoliopsida > Asterales > Asteraceae > Chrysanthemum > Chrysanthemum makinoi. Next base: position 13,693,517 of record OU343225.1, on the reverse strand, counting down.
TCGGAGATCATCAAAGGAAGAAGGGAGAAGATCAAATCCGTTGCTCTAAAAGCAAAGGCGGAATCAAGTGATGATGACGAATCTTACTCCGGTAGTGAAGATGAGGAATATGCCATGGCCGTTAGAGACTTTAAGAAGTTCTTTAGAAGAAAAGGAAAGTTTGTAAGACAACCTCGAGAAGAAAAGAAGCCATTCCGAAAAGATCAGGATGACAAAAAGGGTAAAGGTGAAAGAAAATGTTTTAGATGTGGTGATGCAAGTCATCTCATAGGAGAATGTCCCAAGCCACCTAAAAGCAAAACTCAACGAGCTTTTGTAAGTGGTGCTTGGAGTGATAGTGAAGACGATGAAGAATCAAGCAAGGAAGAGATCGCTCTAATGGCACATGAGTCAAACGAAGTACTTTCCGACTCTTCTTATTCTTCTATTGATGATGAAACTTTGCAAAAACAATATAATCAATTATGTGAGCTAAGTCTAAAAATCATAACTAAAAATAAATTTTTAAAAACCAAAAAGGAATTTTTGAAAAATGAAGTTTATGAGTTAAGAGAAAAAGCAAAACGACTTGAAAAGGGCAAAGCAAATGACGATGGTTGTAAATCATGTCAAGAGCTTAATCTTGAAATAGAAAAACTTAAGCTCACACAAGACGTTCTAATCAAACATAATTCTAAATTTAAAAGGTTTAACAAAAACATCGCACTTGCCGATGAAATAATTAAAATACATAAAACACCAGGAGATATGAATGAGCTAGGATTTAATGAGGTATTAATTCCAAAGAGTCAAAACAAGACGGCCGAAAAGGACGAACAAACTGTCAAAACTGCTGCAGTACAGCACGGACCAGACGGACCCAAAATAAGGGTTCCGTCCGTTGAACCAAATGGTGCCGTGGTTACTTCAGCAGGACAGAATGTTTGTAAAACGGACCGTAATGAATTTGTCAAAGTAACAAAGAAAACCAAGGATAGTGTTAAACTAAAACCAGCTGTTACATCAGGAGTAGGACTTGCTAAAAATGAATTTAGATCAAAAACTACTCAACAACGACATAAAACACCTTTTGCCAAACGCCCCTTTCCTAAGAGCAACCACAACGTACAACCCAACTACCAACACAACGGTTGGAATCAAAACTTTCCTAGACCATATCAAACTCCAGATTACATGTCATGGAACTCTTACCCATCGTTTCCATACATGAATCAAATAAATGGTATGTTTAACCCAAACGGACCCATAAGATATTGGGGACCAAATGCTTGAGTTATTTGCTTCTTAGGTATGCTTGAAAGTTGGATTGGAACCTGATGAATGGATTAAAGATAGTGGATGCTCACGACACATGACGGGCAACAAAAGTCTCTTCTCATCATACCAAGAGTATGACGGAGGTAATGTCACTTTTGGTAGCAATCTCAAAAGCAAAATCATTGGCAAAGGTACGATCGCTCATAACTCCCTAACTATTGAAAATGTTGCTCATGTAGATAGATAAGGATTTAATCTACTTAGTATTAGCCAATTATGTGATAAAAAGTATAAAGTATTATTTGATGAAAATGGTAGTAAAATACTAAAAGATGGTATCACCATAGCTAAAGGAGTTAGGAAAAATAACATAAACGTCATGAAAATAGATAAAACATATAATGACAAACTTTGCCTAACAACGTTAGATGATAGCTCATCTCTTTGGCATAGACGCTTAGGTCACGCTAATATGAGACTTATACAAAATCTATCTTCAAAAGAGCTAGTTAGGAATTTACCAAAACTAAAATATGACCAACACTTTTGCGACGCTTGCAAAATTGGTAAACAAACCCATAGTAGTCATAAATCTAAAAATATGGTGTCCACATCTAAGTGTCTAGAATTATTGCATATGGACTTGTTTGGTCCATCCGCTATAAGAAGCTATGGAGGCAACTTATACACTTTGGTCATAGTAGATGATTACTCAAGATTTTCTTGAACGTTGTTTTTGAAAACTAAAAATGAAGCTTTTGATAAATTTAAAATTCTTAGCAAGAAAATTCAAAATCAACTAGGTGTTAAAATTGTGTCGATCCGAACGGATCATGGTCGTGAATTTGACAACGAAACTCAATTTGGAAACTTTTGTGATACAAATGGTATAACACATAACTTTTTGGCTCCACGAACACCTCAATCAAATGGAGTGGTAGAACGTAAAAATAAAACAATTCAAGAAATGAGTAGAAAAATGCTCAATGAACAAAAAATTCCTCAAAACATATATTTTAAATAGAGTCTTAACTCGTCCTTTCCTAAACAAAACACCATATGAACTTTATAAAGGTAAAAAGCCAAATTTAGGATATTTTAGAGTCTTTGGTTGTAAATGCTTTATTCTTAATACTAAAGATTATCTCATCAAGTTTGACCCAAAGTCTTATGAAGGTGTATTTCTTGGTTATTCTCAAACTAGTAAAGCTTACATTGTCCTAAACAAAGAAACAATGATAGTCGAGGAATCGTTGAACATAACATTCGACGAAAGTCCACCTCCCTCTAAGACATCACCTTCGGTAGATGATGACTTAGTTGAAAGTCAAATGATAGAAAGTCAAGAAATAATTAATAATAACAAGGAAGATGAACCATTAAATAAAGAAATTGTAAACATCAAAGAATCTAAAAGTCATCCTTTAGACAAGGTCATGGGACAACTTAATCAAAGAACCTTAAGGTCACAAGCCCAAAATCAAAGTAATTATTTTTGTTTTGTATCCACCATTGAACTGAAAAACATAAGTGAAGCAATAAAAGATGAATCATGGGTAATTGTCATGCAAGAAGAGTTAAACCAATTCGTTAGAAATGATGTTTGGAAATTAGTTCCAAAACCTAAAGATCAAACTATTATTGGAACGAAATGGGTTTTTCGAAATAAAATGGATGAAAATGGTGTAGTATCTAGAAACAAAGCTAGGCTTGTTGCACAAGGTTATAATCAACAAGAGGGGATTGACTATGATGAAACTTATGCACCGGTATCTAGACTCGAATCTATTAGAATATTACTTGCTTATGCATGTGCTTATGACTTTAAGTTATTTCAAATGGATGTCAAAAAGTGCTTTTCTTAATGGGTTTATTAACGAAGAAGTGTATGTTGCTCAACCTCCGGTTTTACCGACTTTGAGAAACCACATCATGTCTTCAAACTCAAGAAAGCATTATACCGTCTTAAGCAAGCACCAAAAGCTTGGTACGACCGACTTAAGACTTTTCTTATTGATTACAAATACACTATGGGATTAGTAGATAATACTCTCTTTACTAAGAAAAGGAAATCACATATTATCATTGTTCAAATATACGTTGATGACATTATATTCGGATCGACTTGTCAAGAGCTATGTGATGATTTCTCTAAAATCATGCACGACGAGTTTGAAATGAGTATGATGGGTGAATTAAATTTCTTTCTAGGACTTCAAATTAAACAACTAAAATATGTCATATTTTTTAACCAATCTAAATATATAAAAGACATGCTTAAGAAATTTGGTCTTGAAGATTCCAAACCAACTAAAACACCCATGTCCTCGGACACTAAACTCACCAAGGACGAAGAAGGTGAATCCGTAGATAACACTAAATATAGAGGAATGATTGGTAGCCTACTTTATCTTACGGCTAGTAGACCCGACATTATGTTTAGTGTTTGTCTATGTGCTCGCTTTCAAGAAAACCCAAAGGCATCACACTTAGAAGCCTTAAAAAGGATTTTTAGATACATTAAGGGAACAACGTGTTTAGGATTATGGTATCCCAAAGGAACGTGTGTAGAAACCATAGTGTATGCCCACTCGGATCATGCCGGTGATTATGTCGATAGAAAAAGTACAAGTGGTATTTGATCTTTTGTTGACATTGTCTCACCTCATGGTTTGCAAAGAAGCAAACGACTTTAGCCATCTCAACTACTGAAGCGAGTACGTCTTGCCGGAAAGCATGTCAACAAGCTCTTTGGATGAAGCAAGCTCTCGTAGATTACGGAATTTATCTCAACGACATTGTAATACTTTGCGACAACAAAGGAGCTATCGATCTCAGCAAGAATCCCGTTCAACATGCTCGTACAAAGCATATTGAAATCATCATCACTTCTTCTGCAACATGTTCAAAAGGAAACATCTCAATCGAAAGTATCCTCCAAGACAACATTGCCGACATCTTAACTAAGCCTCTTAAACGAGAACCTTTTAATCTTCTTAGACTTGGTTTAGGGTTAATGGAACCAACATGTAGGATAAACATAGCCCAAAACATTAGAATAGTCAAAACAAAATAATTTTGTTTTGTATCTGCACTGTAAGCCACGACACCAAACGACAACAAAACAACTGATGGAACCAAAAATTTGGTACCGTCTGTCCGTGGTTCTACAGTAGCAAACTGCTACCTACAAAACATCTTCTTCCTCAAAACCCACTTTACCAAAACGTGTAAACGTTAAACCAAGCTCATTATTGACACCTTCCCACTCACTAATCACTGAAGATAACATCATTGTAAGTATCCTAACTACATTTTATCTCTTAATTCTGAGTCTAGGATTCTTATTTATGCACAAAACCATTACAAATCATTACATGGGGTTTTTATGTATGCTTTTATACTTAATATGAATTCAATTGGCAAATTGCATAACTAGTCATTGAAATTAGGTACTACATTATCATATTGCATAAACAAATCATGCTTCCCACTAATCAATAGATAATGACTATAAGGCCTTATTCAAATAACCAAACACCCCATGTCAAAAAATTTGCAAAGCTTCTCACTTGTAGGAAAACAATTTTTTTCATTGTTAATACAAATAGAAACGTTAGACTTTCATCACTTGCATGCTCTTGAATACTAAAGGTATTGCATAACTAATATGCATTCCCGGGTATATTCAAATGAAGCCACATTGAATTAGGAGCATTTGGGTTATCTCATGGTATTTGCCAAACACCCCACTAAAACCATTTTGTGCATAAATGAGTCGAGATAACCGCAACTCCAAATTGTTTTCATATAGGCACACACATATAACCAAACGTTAAAGTTTATTTCTCACTTTTAACATATTAATTCTTGCTCTTACGAATAACCATGGTAGCCGCAAGATGCTATGATCACAAGGACACCCTTGGCTATATTCCCAAACATCACAAAACCAAAGGACTTTTCAAGGAACAAGTAGAAATCTTTATGAGTCTAGAATCAAGGTATTTCCATGAGGGTAGAACCATTACCATTCACCCATCTTTCCTTGAAAATACCAATCTCCGTGAAGAACTAGTCGCCATTCAATTCGATTGTCTTCTTGACATCGACGAACCAATTTGTCCTAGGTTTGTGTTAGAGTTCTATGCTAGCTAATGTGACGGCTTTAGTGATGAAGACGATGATGAATTTTGTCTTAGGTTTAAAATCATCAATCAAATCACCTTACCAATTTACCACCACACCTTAGCCAACTTTTCTTTCTCCTCAATTACTAGGAATTCGAACCGAGGGACTTGTGTCTACTCAGAATAAGTGGTCACTCCCGCTCTTGATGCAATTCAATAACCTCAAATACACTTACCAATCCCTAACTATCGGACTCAGCATCTTGTACCAGGATTAAGTCCTTAGGATGTGATCCACACCTATTTAACCCAAGGGGATATACAACCCTAGTTACCACCAAACGAAAGGGAAAGGAGGTAAACCGAATCCATATGGAATGGAGCTAAGTGAACTTAAGCCCTAATTAAGAAATGGGAGGGAGCTACTTAGAGCCACAACGTCATTAGCACCATAGAAATAGGATCACATCAATGCTTGCCTTTGTTACATGGTCATATACAACTTGTCCACCATTGCCCAACCATTCAATTTAGCTTACTACATACGCTAGAGAATGATTGATATTCCAACTCAAGGATCTGTTGCTCTCTTCTTCCGACGGGATGCTTCTCACCCGCTTCTATAGAAACTTTGCACCAATTCCACAATTCCCCCCAAAAAGGATGCACGCTTCACTATGAAACTGCTCACCTCCTCACATCCTCACATCCTTTGTAGCCTTGAGTGAGCAATCCGAGTTGCTAAGAAAAAAGGCAAGAGAGCAAAACCTCCAACTCCATCATCATCATCATCAAATAGCTTCCAGGATGGTCTTCCAGGCTCTCATCTTCAAACCTCTTGACCTCATTCTATTATTATGCATCTTTCCCAGATGAGAATGAATCACAGAATTCAAATTCAGCAAACTAAGGGGATGTTCAAGTGCCTTGGTAGAATGATGACCAAGATCTACAAGAAGTTGGATAATGAAATTATTTTTAGGAGCATTTGGAACAATACATTATCTCTAATGATTGATACAATTTGGTTGTTTTTATCTTGTAGGATGATAATATAACTTGAAACAATGATGTATGCTAACAATCTTATGCAGGGAGATAGCACGAGTATGCTATCAAATTTAACAGCCCCATTTTCACATAATGTGAAATCACTTGGCCTGCTCAATATCTACTCCCTATGTTTGTACATTTGTTATTTACTTTTCCTAACTAGAAATGTTTAGTGTAACATGTTTTGAGAAAATTTCAGTTTCGGAAAAGTCCCCCCCCGAAACCTAAATAACTCTGTGAAGTTTTCTCACTGCAAACGGACGTATCAGACGCACCAACGTTTTGGTACCTTCTGTTATGAGAAATGGTACCGCCTGTACCACACGTATGTAAAGGCGACCATGACATCACCCTTTTTGGGTCCGTCGTGTAAATTTTGGGGTCAGTGGATCCTCCAGTAACTTTCACCTTCTTTATTCGGTTCTTTCAATTTCCAAATTACCATCCAATGCTTATAGGTCAATCTTAACTAGTTTATACCCTTATTAGAACTAGTATAATTTACTTAGGCATATAAGAAATCCATTTCCCACCAAAATTCAAAAAATTTGAAAATCCACACCAAGGAGCCCTTTGCATAAAGGAAGGAACCAAAATTTTTTGGACCTTCAAATCCGTGGTAATGATTGTTAGGAAATTCCACTCATTAGAACATATTTATTGCAAATCTTTGCTTCTTCACTCCATCTCTCTTGTATGGCTTTGACTTGGTTATATGACTAGCATTCAACCCACTTCCAAATCATTAGGAACCTCAAACTTTCTATGGTTTAACATCAAATCAAACACATTTCTCCACAATTTTTCACTTCTATAAATTGAGAGGTTTTACCATGATCATATTCACACCTTCTTCATTCTTACCATCATCTAGCAATTAAAACAAAGTCAAAATGACAAAAATCCTCTCCTAAACCTTGCAAGAAAACCGCTAGAATTAGCGTGAGGCCTTGTTGCTTTGGAAACTTGAGCTCCTCATCCGAGACTTCTCCACTCACAATCTCATCCCCCATCCGAGATGATACAAGCCTAACTTTGCCCTTTCTACTCCAAATACCCACTCACCAATAGTGATCACCACCCGCTAAACATGCATACAAGCCACACAGATACAAACTTTCCACCGCTACTCCCACATCGCTCACCACATGATCCACTCGCTCCACCCTACAAAAACACCAACTTCACCACCACCGCACATCTCCAACCATCAAAAACACCATCACCACCATCACCACCAGATCTCCAACTCTCATTCCCATGGAGTTATTTTCTACTCCACCCACTTCTCCACATCCTTTCTTGGAGGACTTAGAAGAATTGCCACCTAGGCCAAATCATCCACCACCATTGCCATCATTTGGAACCATTGAGCGGATCGCTCATGAGTCTCCTAGGTCATCCTTTGATCCAAACGCCCCATTAGGGCCAAAACCTCTTCTCTTCCACCCCATTCACAAAGACATCCATGGTCCTTTGTATGGGGACCAACCACTCCCCACATCAATGTCCCCTCACTTAGAGGACATTGAGGAGTGCATGTGGGATGCTAATCCCACAAGAGACGAGATTCAAACGGAACTCCACAACCTCCACCAATTCAAAGGCATGGTGGATTCTCACCTTAGTGAGACTATGCAAATGCAAAATGCTTTGCTAGCCTCCATCATGACCACCCCAAACATCCCCACCAACACCAACACATCTTCCATTCCACCACCACAACCTCACCAAACATACTACCCCCCTAGGCATGGTTGCTCAACTTGTGAGCAAACGGACCAAACCGTTGATAGGACCCGGGTTATGGTCCATGACTTCCCAGAGGAAATGAGGTTCATCCTCAATCACATCCTTGAGCCTCAACGCTTCTCATCCACCTTCTCATTAGAATGGTCATAGATTAGCACTTCTAAGTTTTTCTTTTCTTAGATTATTTTTCTTGTACTAAAACACATCATTGTGTGCTCTTTTCATGATCTTCATTCATGAAAAAATTTAACTAATGAATGGTGTTTTTTATATTGTTGGTGCCTTTACATAGTGTTTGGAAATGGTTGTGAATGATCATTATTACTAACATTTTTTTTTGTAGCTTTATTTTCACAATCCATGTATCTTCCCATTAAGCACCCAATTTTGGGGGAGCTTTGATCAAGGGGGAGATAATGGCTCGGGCTCATTACATTCCGCATCGCCTCTTCTTTTTGTTGAGACAAAAAGAGGGAGAAAATATAGAACTTGGTTATATTTGACTTTTTTGAAAAAGTCAAACTGCATACATTGACTTTTTGAAAAAGCCAAACATGATACTTCATTGGTAATACTTGACTTTTCTGAAAAGTCAACTGCATACTTTGACTTTCTGAAAAAGTCAACATCATGCATCAACTAGTGAATACTTTGACTTTCTGAAAAAGTCAAACATCATACACTTACATTATCATTTCCTTTTCAAGTTCTAAAACTAATATTTTTATAACTCTTGCACAAACTTTGCATCCTTTATAAAAATAAAATTTATATTTTGTCCTCAACAAAAAAAGGGGAGATTGTTAATACAATTATCGTCATTAAACGTTATTTACATTTTTGATCTTTACCTAAGTTTTGTTTACGACAAAAGTAAATTTAATTTGTATAAAGCTTAAAGCTTGTCAAGTTTAATAGATATTAAAACAAGCTTTTTCAAACAATATCTTCATCATTTAAACATTTACATTGTGACTAATCATATCTTAATATAAGTCTAAGCATAATGTATGATAGTAGTTTTTAAAATGTTTTAGTTTCTTAAAAACTAAACATTACTTATGTATTTGCATATTTTTAAAAATAGAAAAACAACACATGACATCATGTGATGCATCATGGAAATTATTGGAAGATTTCATTAGATATTTTGTGTGGATTTGTACTCTTCATATCTTACACAATCTTACATAGATATGGTTGACTTTGGCAAGATCTTGATATCTTGATGTGACCTGGCGGCACCAAAATCCACAACGGGCGGAACCCTTTTAAGGGGTCCGCGGTCCGTGGATGCTGCTGATGGTTTTGGCTATAAATAGGAAAGCCAAACCAAGTAGTTTTTCATCCCTTTCTATCATATTCTTATACATATCTTCTCTCTAACCTTTCTAACTCAGTTTCATATCATAGTAGTGATCTCTTTTGTAGCAAAGAAGATCAAGTCACATTCAAGCTTCAACGAGAAGTTGGAAGTCTTGTTTGTTTGGTGTTGTATGATCTTGTGTTGATCCATACTTCATTGTTGTACCAAACCATTATAATCTTGTGAGTGTGAGTGATTAGTATTTTAGTCCTCAAAATACATTTGTGTTTGGGAGTGGTTGTACCCTTGGAAAGAACTCGAAATTTAGCTTAGTGTCGGAAATAGTGTAAGCAAAGTGTAAAGGTTTCTCCACCGATGAAAGGAGCTTGTTGACTAGTGAAGTTAAACTCTCGAGTGTGAGACTCAGGGAGTGGAGTAGGGCAAGGAGAAAGAGTCCTTGTAGACCGAACCACTATAAACAACTTGTTGTGGTTTGATCATTTCTTTCCTTATTTACTCTTTACATATTGCTTACATATTTCATCAACATATCAAAGATCAATATCAATTGATCTTTCAATAAGTTTCAAAACAAAGTTTTTTAAGTGGTAAACTATTCAACCCCCCATTCTAGTTTTCTACAGTATATATTTTGTGACCATACATTTTTAGACCAGATAAGATCTCTTACTTCCATGCGTACGAGTATCTCTTCATGAATAGCAAGGGCAAGTTCTATCATTGTAACCTTTGGCAAAAAGAGTTAAGATAAAAAATAAGAAACAAATCCCTAATAACTTAAGTTAAGAATTGAATGAATGAAAACGGTCGACATCTCCCATCTATACTTTCACAAGTTCATATATTGTCATGGGCTAGAATAGTAGGGTTAAATCAGTTGGAAAACCCATTGTCTCTCAACCTAGAGGTCAAGGGATCAATCCCCACTCCCTACAAAAAGGTTGGGGGTGATAGGTTTGGGTCATTTTCTTACCTTAAGTAGAACCGGAAGCAGCCTCTCTACCTTAGTAAGGGTAAGACTGTCTACATTACAACCTCCCTCATAAACCTTGAAAAACAGTATTGGGACTCATAACCCATAAGAGACAGTATTGGAGTTACTTTATGCATCATGTTTTTTTTATATGTATCATAATATATCTACTATCTCAAAGTTAGATAAATTTACATAAATAAAAAATGCATATCATCAAGTTAGGCGAATTCTATTATTTTGCGTCCTTTGTGCGTCGAATGCGTTGATAGTACCACTTTATATTGTTTTCACTTCAAAATCATTTTTAAAACTATTTAAGATGCGTCTAAATGAATAGTAGAGGTGTATATAAATCAAGTCGGTGTATCTCAAATGTTTGGTAATATTTATTTTTCATCTTTCTAATTTTAAGGTTTTTTCTCAATTGATCCATACCCATCAATGTATTATTAGTTTTTATATATGACAATTTCATCCAAATGTATGTCGTAGAATTGTGGAAACGGAGAAAGTGAAACCAACTTTAACATATTTTAACTTTCCAATAATAATTACTGTTCATTGGAATGCCCTTTTATGGTATCAAAGGCAATTGGCAAAGGTATAACTTGTTCGCGTTAAGGTTTACATTTGGGTAAGCTTAAATTTTGTTGTTTCTCAAATTTTTACTAAATATTTTACCGTAATTTGGTTAAATTCCGATGGCCTAAAAAATGGTTTTTAAAAACGGGTGAACCTGCTTAATTGGTATAAATAAAATAGATCAACTCTAATATGGTCACTTTTCCAAATATCTAAAAATAATATATGAGTAATACCGTACCTCTTAGAACATAAGAAAATTCGTTTTAAGTATGATATAACATTTTTCTTAAGGTCATAGTTTGAGTGTGTTTCGCACAAACTCGAGAAAACACTCTAACTTAAATTCGAGATAGTTAGGCACATATAAATTATGTTTCATGTGAGTTTAGAATATCAAAGTTACATGATTTTGTTTGATAACTGTCTTGATTCTCGTGACATTTAAAGAAAGAGGAAGAAGATCGATGTGTACATTGAAAACTTTAGAAGGAACCCTACTCTGCTTTTCATCAAAAAAAAAAAAAAAAAAAAAAAAAAAAAAAAAAAAAAGTGAAGATTGAAGACATTAGTTGATAGGGTACTGAGTCCTAAAGATTAGAGTGTTCGTGGTTTTATTTGCTTAGTTTTAGCATCGTCTAGCTAGAGTACGCCCTGAGCCGTCGAGGAATATGTGTTTGGATGGGCCATCTTAATCCATAATCGACCACTGGGCATGTCTTTCGTGATTCGCGGGTTTGCATGGCTGGTCATGAGTATGTATAAAACTCTAAAACAATATATTCTGATCCGTCATAAAACTTTGCAAGATTCAGAATCACTATATCTAGTCAGTTTACATTTGTTCAATAGTGTGTTTATTTTCTTATGCGGTTGTCGAAACATATTTTAGTACCTCTTAGATATATCACTATCAAAGGTTAAACATGTCTGATACAGTGTATATCACATGCTAAGTGTAATGTTTTTAATAAAAATTAAGATGTATTGATTGAACGAGTAGTGATAAATTGTGAAAAGTGTATCTCTGATTAAAAGACTCATCCAGAATTTAACTCGAGTCTCTGCGTTTTTGACAACCAAATTTCGAAAACAATGGAACTTCAATGGAACTAAAAGCATCTAGCTGTCCTGAATGATTATTAATCACATTTACATAAAGTACATGAAATCTATCTAGTTCAGGACATGACAAGACTCAGAATACCTGACCTTTTCGCATAGTTTGAGTAGCTATATTTATTACATAAGTTCACTTCATCGAAGAGTACAATCGATAAAATGCATGAAATATTTGCAATAGAATTTGGTCCAAATGAGAAATAATGTCATTCAAACAAAGTTGAGTTAACACTACATGATTTTTTTTTCCAGGGGGAGGCGAACCCGGGGTAGTTGGTACCTTAATAATCAAGTTTGTCAAGTGAAGCTTACATCAAAGCGTTTGTCCAACGGTTAGGATAATTGCCTTCCAAGCAACAGACATGGGTTTGACTGCTGGCAAATGCATTTTACTTGTTTTTTTTTTCAATGGAACTCTAACGAAATTAATTTTGGGTTCTGTGTCTCGCCATCTCCTGAACTGGATCAACTTTTTTTACTTTAATGAAGGCTAATCTAGGGTTCCAATGTTCTTGAAATTGCTGTTGTGTACATCTGAACGTAAACTTGACTTGGATTTTCAGTTGAGTTTTTTTAATCGTTATTGTTGGAAATGTATATATTTACAAACATGTAAATGTCCGGACTCGAACTCGTGACCACGGGATTGCACACATTAGCGAATGAGAATTAAAGTTAATAATTAATGTTTATGTTTACGATTAATTATTGCACATTAAGTCCGGTTAACGATCGTTAAGTATTTAACGGAAAAATGACTAACGACCGTTAAATGAAAAGAGAAAGGACTAGAAATGGAAAGACTTGAAAAAGTTATGGTTTTCCCTTGGGCTTTGCTCATGACCAGCCAAGGGGGGCTTTCCCAAACCCTAATCCATAACTTGTTCCCAAAGTTTCCCATCTACTATATAAACAAGGTTAGGTTATAGGGTTTCTCACACTTTGTGCATTGAATTAACCCTAGATCTCTCCTCCTCCTCTCTCTGTCCCATATTCGGCGGCCGCCTTAACACCCCTTGTAGGGGAGTTTGGTTTCGTTTTTCTTAAACGAGGACTTGTGTTAGATCTAGCAATCGCTTGATTCGTTGGTTAATTCGTGTGTACAAGAACGTAGTAGTAAGACACTATTCTTACACCATATTGGTTTAAGTTGTAGAATGGTAAGGGACAACTCTTCAAACCACTTCTTTTGGTTTTGTTTTTTGCTCAAAGGATCTTACATTCGCAAGAGGTACGTTACACATACTTTCAGTTAATTAATTTATTTGTTATGATCTTTAAGTCTTCCGCTGTACTCTTGATGTCTTTATGTTTTATTGTATTTTATATATCATAAACTCAACAGTGGCATCACGAGCCTTGTATAACAAGTAATTAATTACTGAAACACATAAATAAAATAAACATGTTGTGTTATTTTTTGTATGCGTAGATCTAGGGTTTGCAAAACATAAACCCTAATTTTTTACGGGGGGCGTTTATTTTGGTGCCCTAATTAGGGTTTTGTAAACTAAAGTTTTAATTGGATTAGAAACCCTAAGATGCATGCAACTTTATGTGTATTGCGTAACTCTGTTTAATTGCATTAATTTTTAAGTGTAATTTTATGTCCATGATAATTATCTGCATGTTTAACATAAACAATCATGGATCTTATTTTTATTGTATGTCTTTCTTGTTTAAGTGATATACACTAAATTATGATAGATCTAAAATTGGGGAAGACCTCAATAATTATTAATTTAATCAATTATGTGCTATGTGGTATATATTTAATTTTGACTTACGCAATCGATGAATCGATGCATGTGGCTCACCTTGTACATAGATGAAACGGGTGAAAGTCTTAATTAAATATATGCATATTGACAGATCTAGAATTGGTTATTAATAGGATTTATCAAAAATATTTGCATGTGGCTATTTGATATGCATGACTTTTATCTGTTATGCATTCATTGTTTATTTGTTTATTTTTATAAATACTTGCTTGTTTGTTATGTGTAACAAGGGTATTTTTGCAAGAAAAATAAACCGACCTAAACAATGGTGAAATATGTATTTTTTTAAGCGTAGTAATCATAATCGTTTAATTGATTGGTGACTTTGGTACAAATGGTCTGAACGGCTCACCCATAAGAATGAACTACAAAGGGGTTAATAACGAAGTGCGCACAGTCACACTGAAAGGATGTCTAAGGTTATGCTTCTGCGCTTACCTGATCCTCCTCCCCCTGTAAGTTCGAATGGAGCTACTTAGTAAGCCATAAATGTGCAAGCTCATCTTGGGCTGAATTAGTTTTAATTCCATGCCACTTCTGTAATTATCCAAACACTAAGTGTTTACACTTATGCAAAAGTACGGTATAATGGATGATAATTAACACTAAATTCCTTGATTGGTGAATTCAATACCTCAATTAAAGTTTGATGATGAAAAGCTTATACATTAAAACAAGATATAAATGTTTTAATAAAAACTATGCTACAAAGATGAATGCATGACATCTTTGTACATATTTGATTTGACATCAAAACTATTACCCTTTAATTTAAGTTATATGCCATCCAACGAAACGGAAACACCTAAGATTACTTTCTATTTGCGTGAGAACGTGATTTAGATCTTAATTAAAGGGTAAAATGTCCATCGGTGCGTGAGAACGGGCATGACGATTTTGCGTTTCTTAAGTTGGACAACTTAATTGAGTTAGGCGTGAGAACGGCAACTCAAGGCATAAGATGGGATAAAACATGTTTACATGGCGATTGATATTGGCTATATGTAAATCCCATAAATCTAGGAATTGCAATTGATATTGGCAATTGAGCAAAAGCTCTACCATTTTGTGTAAGGTTCATTACTAGCGATCAACCGACGTGATGAAATTATGGCAATTTGGATCCTAGTTTTCAATAAATATTAATTAGTTATATGAATATGAACCTTGGGTATTTAATTGTTTATTGAAAAGGAAAATTATCAAAATACTAATTATGGTTTTTGAACTTTTTCTGTAGATGGCTCAACCTGAAAACATTATGAGCTTAATGAGTTCGCTTTTCAAAGATATGATTGGAAGGGACAAGTCGACCGCCCTAATTTCAATGATTGGCATCGTTCACTTAGGATCATCCTTCGTGTTGCCAAAAGGGTTGAATTTTTGACTACACCTCTCCCGATGCTCCCAACACGGCAACGCTCTTGAACAAGAGGCATATCGTGTTGAATATGAGAAGCACAATGATGTGGCGTGTCTAATGCTTTCGGGGATGTTTGCTCAATTGCAAAAACAATTTGAGCACTATCCTCCTATGAGCATGCTAGATGAACTCAAACGTATGTTTGAGAAGCCACCAGCAGCTGAACTGTATGAACTAATTGAAAAGGTTCACAACTGCAAGCGTGAGGTTGCAAATCTGTCTCCGACCATGTCCTAGAGATGAAACATCACTTGGACCAATTGGAGAAGCTCACGCGTGGTTACTCGAATGATGTATGTGTCACCTCATCAATCACTCCCTTAATCGGATCAATTTGGTGATTTTGTCCGAAATTATAACATGCATCGTGCACGGGAAGACAGTTGAATGAGTTACATGCAATGCTTGTAGACTACGAGAAGAGATTGCCAAAGAAGGCTCCTACACCTGTTGTGCCGCAATACAGTGGTGGTAGGTGAATAAGCCTAAGCCTAAAGGATAAGAAAGGAAAGGAAAAGGAAAGGGGAAACAAGTTGTCATCTCACCGCTCCTAAGAAGAAACCTGAAAGAAAAGGAGAATCCTAAGAAGGATTTAACTTGCCACCACTGCAACTCACCGAGTCACTGGAAGCGGAACTGTCCATTTTATCTCAATGAGTGCATTGAATAAAAAAATAAGATGGTGCCTAGCTCATCGTATTTTTATGTTTGAATTATTTTCTTCCTCATAAGCAAAATTCCTCGATATATGATACGGATGTGGTACTCACATCCTGTAATACATGCAGGGACTTGAGGGCAAAGAAGGACCTGGAGAGAGATACTTTGACGTTGGAAATGGAAAGCGTGCAGCTGTCGAAGCCATAGGGACTTTTGATTTAGTGTTGCCTTCAGGCTTAATTTTAGAACTAAATAATTGTCATTATGCACCCTCCATTGTTAGGTGTTATTTCAGCTTTGTTAAAAGATATTGGTTTTGTGCACACACTTTTACCGTTATGGAATTTCAGTTTCTTTAAATAATGTTTTTTACTTTAATGCAATTCCTATGCTTGGTGTGTTTGAAATTGATATGGATGGTTGTTTATCCAATGAAAATAATTCATTGTATAGTATTAGCAATAAGAAGAGCAAGTTGAACTGTGACTCTTCTTATCTTTGGCATTATCGCCTTGCCCATATTGGCAAGGAACGCATGGAAAAGCTGCAACACGATGGGCTTTTACAAACGGTCAATGATGAATCATTTGACAAATGCGAGTCTTGCATATCTGGGAAGATGAAAAGGAAACATTTTTCACCACAAGTGGAAAGGGCTTCTGATCTACTTGGATTAATACACACTGATGTGTGTGGCCCACTTAGACATGTGTCAAAACGCGGTGCTTCCTACTTCTTAACCTTTACGGATGATTTCAGTCGTTATGGTTATGTTTATTTACTTAAACATAAACATGAAGTCTTTGAAACATTTGAGGTGGCGCGTATGAAGAAAGTTCCTTATGCTTCGGCTGTAGGATGTATCATGTACGCGGTGCGATGCACAAGGACTGATGTGGCGTTTGCTCAAAACTTGACCAGTTGGTATCAACAGAATCCGGGTGAAATTCACTGGACTGCTGTTAAGCATATTCTCAAGTATCTTAGGGCTACAAGAGATATCTTCATAGTGTATGGGGAAATCGAAGGTAAACTGCCTGTTACAGTTACTGCGATGCATCCTGGAAGTGTGACAAAGATGATACAAGTCTCGACGGGTTACATATTTGTCATCAATGGAGGTGTGTTGTGGAGTAAGAAATGCACAACACTTGCGATGTTCCGCTACGAAGTGAGTACATAGCGCTTCTCGAGGTCGCCATGGAAGCTTTTGATAAGGAAATTTGTTTCGGGGCTTGGTGTTATGCCGTCGATTGAAAATCCTATTAAAGTATATTGTGACAATTCACCTGCATTACTTTTGCCCATGAACCCCGAGTCATGGGGCACCAGACACTATCCTAGACAATATCACTATCTGAGAGCAAGTCGAGATAGGTGGAATTGAGGTTCTCAAAGTTCACACAGATGATAACCCAGCGATCCCGCTAACGAAGGCCTTACCTGGTGAAAAACTTAATCATTTGTCTGATAAGTTTGGACTTTGTTTAGCTAGTAGTTTCATCCCCATCTGTGACTAAGTATTTTAGATAAAAGGATATTGTAAACATTATTATTGAAATGAAATAAAGTATTTTGTTATGTTTGTTATTCATTTATTATGATGTTGTCCTATATTTGCATGTTTAAATCCTTGAATAACTTAAGTTATTCTAAATAGTCCGTTGTCAATCAATAACATAGGAATAATATTGAATTAAGACAAATCTGAGTATTAGTTAGAATATACTTGAAAGTATATTGATGCGTAGCATGACTAATTTCAGATGATATTTAATGTATTGAGTATAGACTATCCCACCCCGCATGATATACTTTTTATGGATCTTGTCATTAAGTATATCATGAATATTTATCCTCTGACTTGAGATACAAGAGATATGTCATGGATGTAGTGCATGTTTGTGAAGCAATCTCAACGCTATACGTAATGGTAGTTATAAGGGTTGTTTTCAAAAATGTTGCGAAATTTAATCTCGCTTGTAGTCAAATGGATTTGTTTCCTTCAAATTTATTTTGAAGTATAATACCTTAGGCCCCTCGAGGGTTGTTAAGATGTTTGCATGGCCATGCCCAAGGTCTTCTGGAATATGTTCAGAAGAATTGGAAATCTTAATCAATCATAAAGCTTTAGAAACAATAGTTAAGTTAAAATGAGTGAGATCCATATTCTTATTAACATGGTATTAGAAACAAAGGATGAATATGATGATGAATCATCAAACTTGGTTTTTCTCCAGAAAACCATACACGAGTTGAAACGGGGCATTGGCGTGTTGCTGGGACGCTAACCAATGTCATTTTACGTTTTGTAAACATATCCAAGTGGAGCAAGTTGGAAATGTATATATTTACAAACACGTGAAATGTCCGGACTAACTCGTGACCACGGGATTAAAATACATTAATATTAGCTTAATGAGAATTAAAGTTAATAATTAATGTTTATGTTTACGATTTATTATTGCACATATTAAGTCCTGTTAACGACGTTAAGTATTTAAATCGAAAATGACTAACGTAAACGAAAGAAAGAAGAAAAGACTAAACAATGAAAAGAGAAAGGACTAGAATGGAAGACTTGAAAAGTTATGGGTTTTCCCTTGGGCTTTGCTCATGGCCGGCCAAGGGGGGCTTTCCCAAGCCCTAATCCATAACTTTTTCCCAAAGTTTCCCATCTACTATATAAACAAGGTTAGGTTCTAAGGTTTCTCACACTTTGTGCATTGAATTAACCCTAGATCTCTCATCTCCTCTGTCTTGTCCCATATTCGGCCGAACACCCCTTGTAAGGGAGTTTGGTTTCATTTTTCTTAAACGAGGACTTGTGTTAGATCTAGCAATCGCTTGATTCGTTGGTTAATTCGTGTGTACAAGAACGTGGTAGTAAGACACTATTCTTACACCATATTGGTTTGAGTTGTAGAACGGTAAGGGACAACTCTTCAAACCACTTCTTTGTTTTGCTCAAAGGATCTGACATTCGCAAGAGGAACGTTACGCATACTTTCAGTTAATTAATTTATTTGTTATGATCTTTAAGTCTTCCGCTGTGTACTCTTGATGTCTTTATGTTTTATTGTATTTTATATATCATAAACTCAACAGTTATGTCATATATAAGTGTTATATTTGATGAAAACTAATTAAAGCATGTTTGGTTAACTAGCATTACAAAGAACAAGCACATAATTTGACCAGATTCACTTTATAGATTCTGAATGCTGCAAATTTTATTACATAGGATCGGCCATGTATTTCTTCAACAGAAGATACTCCTAACAGTAAAAAGATCCCTAGCAGAAGCATGGACTTGATTACTAATACGAGTTTGTAAAGCAGATAAATGAAAGAAAAAACAATAAACTTCCTAATGCGCAGTATGCAATCAAACACATCTCAAACTCGACACTTGATCGACAAACCAATCTCCCTTTAGTTAACTTAACTGATAAATCAAACAGGAAGTTATATTTTAATGCCCATAATTTATGTTACAAGTAAATAATGAAATAACATTGCGTATCTGCAGAAAGAGCAAAAATCAAATCAGAATAAGACCGATGGACCTTAAAAGTCTGATGTTATTCTGTCATTTTCTTCCTTTTTATCTTGTGTATCCCCTCATTGCTGTTGGCATCTCCCTCTCGCTCTGACTCCTCTCCCTCTCCCTTCTCCTCCTATCCACTCTCCTTTCATCGTCTACGGAATCAAAAGATACATGGCTTTGCCTTTTACTCTTAGCTCTCCCTCCATCGGAACGGTGAAACCCAAGGCTCTCCCTCTTCCTCTCACTCCTTTTCCAATCCACTCCTTCCATCGTCGTCGGATTCAGAAAATACATGGCTTTGCCTTTTACTCTTAGCTCTCCCTCCATCGGAACTATGAAAGACAAGACTCTCCCTCTTCCTCTCACTTCTTTTCCTCTCCACTCTCCTTCCATCGTCTTCGGAATCCGAAGATACAAGGCTTTGCCTTCTACTCTTAGCTCTCCCTCCATCAGAATGGTGAAACACAAAACTCTCCCTCTTCCTCTCACTCCTTTTCCTCTCCATTCTCTTTCCATTATCGTGGGAATCCGAAGATACAAGGCTTTACCTTTTACTCTTAGCTCTCCCTCCATCAGAACTGTGAAACACAAAACTCTCCCTCTATCTCCTTTTCCTCCCCACTCTCCTTCCATTGCCATCAGAATCAGAAGATACATGCCTTCGCCTTCTACTCTTAGTTCTCCCTCCATCGGAACTATGAAAGACAAGACTATCCCTTTTCCTCTCACTCCTTTTCCTCTCCATTCTCTTTCCATCGTCGTCGGAATCCGAAGATACAAGGCTTTTCCTTTTAATCTTAGCTCTCCCTCCATCAGAACTGTGAAACAAAAAACTCTCCCTCTCTCTCCTTTTCCTCCCCACTCTCCTTCCATTGCCATCGGAATCAGACGATACATGTCTACGCCTTTTTCTCTTAGCTCTCACTCCATCGGAACTGTGACACACGAGGCTCTCACTCTTTCTCCTTTTCCACCCCACTCTCCTTCGGTAGTCATCGAAATCAGAAGATACAAGGATTTTCCTTTTATTCTTAGCTCTCCCTCCATCGAAACTATGATACACAAGGCTCTCCATCTTCCCCCTTTTCCTCTCCACTCTCCTTTCATCGCCATCGGAATCAGAAGATACATGGATTGGACTTTTACTCTTAGCTCTCCCTCCATCGGAACTGTGAACCAGGGCTCCCCTTCTACTCTTCACGCTCCTCCCATCACCATCGGGAGATATCACGTTTTGCCTTTTTCTCTTCATTCTCCCCTCATTACAATTACCATTGCCATGTGGAGATACAAGGCTCCTGACAAATACATGGTCATTATAACTAGAATCAAATTCCGAATTTGTGGATAACCGGATATGAGCATTTTCAATATGCTCGTAATGTCCATGGTAAATTTCGTGGGGACGTTCAATGGTTCGCACCAATACTAGAGCACGTGAACCTTCTTCTAACAGCCATATGTGAACACCTCCATACATGAATTCTGAAGGGGGATTGTAATACATCATTGTTTTGTTCGCTTCATAACCAGGTGGCGGTAACTCTCGTTCCCAAGACTCTTGTACATTGTAGTTTCTCATTACCCATATCTCCATTTCCTTGTTTTTCCTTAAGTTGTTATCTGGCCGAGGAAAGATGCATAGATGGTTTTTCATAGTCCCCAAAGTCCACGAGTCATATTGATCATCCAATTTTGGTAGGGGGATTTCTTTAAAAACCTCTTTGCATAAATCAAAAGAAACAATTCTTGATGGCTTATACCAATCCAACCAATGAATCGCCCCATTGCATAGGATACCATCCCCTTCTAAATAATCATAATCATAAGATACACCAACTGATCTCCAAATATTTGTCTTCAATTCTAACACGTCAAACATAAGGCCAGCATCATTAGGTAGAAACTTGTATCCTATTACAACCTTGAAATCGTCTATAGATGAATTGATGACGTATAGTCTGGAGTCGGGTCATAAACCCGACTACAGTCCACTACTTGCAAGCCCGGTACGAACTGGGCCAATATCAATACGCGTTTGGGTTCACGAAAGCCCAAGCCCATATCTATTTACGGAATAGATATCCGATATTTTCTAAAATAAGAAGATAATCATTCCCAACCGACTTAGGCGGATACGCCGAAGGTTGGGGAACACGGAACCAACAAGGATTCCGTGTGTATATAAAGGGAATTATATCCCTCATTTAAGGTACGATCTCATAACCCTAAAAACTCCTTAAACCTAAAACCGATACTCACTCTCACGCCGGAGGATAATCGTGGGAGACAATCCCACAATAAGCCTAACGGTGTTTTCTTTCTCTTAGTGCCAGGTCTCAAGCAGCAATTCTCAATTGGTACGAGAACCGGAGCTCCAAACCCGGAACGCCCAACTTTTGTATCAACAAGTGGCGCCATCCGTGGGACCCTACACTAAGAACTGACACTAGAATGACAAAGCACGGTAATCAGCGATCGCAGTCAGACCTCATGGGAAAGAAGTCGCAAAGTGGACTAACCCTAAGCAACCCCGGGACACCAGCGCTGCTAAAAATAAGGGATCAGGCCAAGACTTGATCTTCCCTTTGGTGGAACCACACTCGGGAACAACCCAAGCCACTACAACCACCACGAGTGGAGTAGACCCATTGCGCACCGTCTTTACTACTCCCTTCCAATCGGTGCTAGAAACTGACCTGACAAAGGTACCGGAGGCACCAAGCCGGGATAAGGGTATAGCGGCAGAAACAAACGCACTCACTCTCGAGGGGGTAGCGCCGGAATTAACACCTGAAGTTTTCTTATCCCAAAACTACGAAACATTAACTGCCCTCATGCAAGAGGAAGAGGATCAGTCAGGAACTTGAAAGCTCGACTCAATTTCGATTCAGAATATGATACTTCTCCACTGCGCCACCAGAAAGAAAAGCGCAGAGGAAGCGGTCATAAACCCCCAGTATTCAACGAATCGGAGGAGAATCGAGGTGATGAGACATCTCACTCACAACACTTGAGTGATAGTGATGGAGAAGAACGGCGTACCAGTGTCTATGCCAGACTGGGTAGCCGTAAAGTACATGACAGACTGGGGCGAAAGTATTCCCCAAGTGAGAGCCCTTCAGATCCGGACTACAAGTCAGACTCTGAGAATGGCCGGCGCAAACGCCGTAAGAAGGAAAATTCATCTTCTGATAACTCCTCGGACAACGAGGATAGTGATACAGGGCATTGGAAATCCAGAAGCAGGCGCGATAGCCAAGAGGAAGACATGTCTCTCCCATGGCGCCGTCAGAAAGTGGATGCGTTCACCAGACGCATCAGTGATTTCTCCGAAAACAAGAAAAGGCGCATGCCTACGAATGTCAAGACCTATGATGGAACAGGTGATCCAGACGATCACCTAAAAATCTTTGAATCAACCGCGACCATTGAGACTGGCCACAACCATGTGGTGCCACATGTTTAATTCCACACTAGTGGGAAGTGCGCGGAACTGGTTCAACAAACTCCCAAGAAGAAGCATCAATGGTTTTGAAGAGTTGAGAAAGGCGTTCCGCCTAAATTTTACTCAACGAAAAAAGTGCGCTAAAAATCCTGTTGAACTCGCCTGGGTAAAGCAGCACCAAGGAGAATCTACGAGCGCATTCATGGAACGTTTTAAAGATGAATGCATGCAAGTTAAAGCATGTCCTGAAGTACTGAAGATTTCGGGCTTCATGAATGGGATTAATAACCCAGAACTCATCAAGCGGTTGAACGACAAGATCCCGGAGACCTTTGATGAACTCATGAAGCGCACTCGGTCTTTTGTCCAGGGAGAAGCCGCCGCGGCGGATAGCAAAAGGAACCACTCGAGCTACCGCCACAGGACAACCTGGGAGGCAATTGAACGACCGAGGTAGTAACCGCAATAGGAACTATCGCAGCCAAAGGAGCGGCAGAGATAATGACAGGTATACTCGCCTGATCAAAACACCAAAGGAAATACTCGCAGCGGAAGGTGCGAATTTCCCAAGACCACCGCAGATGCATACACCAAAGATAAGCGCACTGGGAATGGATACTGTGACTACCACGCGCAAAAGGGTCACACCACTAACGAGTGTGTCCAGATGCGCCAACTCATCGACAAGATGGTTAAGGAGGGCAGACTGGACCACTTAGTTAAAAACATTAAAGAAGGAAGAGATAAACAAAAGAATGGAAGCAAGAAGGAGACACCCAAAGATAAGGCCGACACAATCTACATGATACAGACGTGGCAACGAACCACTAGACAAAAGGTCAGCCAGGAGTTTTCCCGAAGAAGCGAAATCTCTTTCCCTACTCTAACTGCGGACAACGCAGCAGCAGAGCCCCTCACCATTGAAATTAGTGCGGGTGGTCACGACATACACCGCATGTACATTGATGGTGGGGCATCGGCAAATATCATGTATGAGCATTGCTTTAAAAGACTACGACCTGAAATACGCAGTCAGTTAAACCCGGTCAACACAGCACTCACTGGTTTCACGGGTGAAAAGATATGGCCCATGGGGCAACTGCGATTACTAGTCAGCGTTGGCAACGCAGAGCACTCTACGACAACTTGGATGGATTTCATGGTGATCAAATCCCCCTCGCCATACAATGGCATTATTGGGAGACCCGGGATATCAACCATGCGCGCGGTGCCATCAACAGCGCACGGGATGCTTAAATTCCCAGTAGCAGGAGGCATTGTTACTCTTTACAATACCACGGTACCAAACAGAGAATGTAACACGGTTACATGCGAAATGGAACCAACTCCGAAACCGTGCGCAGCCAAAGTCCCCAACTTGAAGGTCGCAATTCACCCAGAATACCCAGAACAGGAGATAACCATTGGAGGGTCATTGTCGGACAACGGCAAAGCAGCTGTGTGCACGCTTCTACAAAAGAACGTGGATATTTTCGCGTGGGAGCCAAAACACATGACCGGAGTACCACGCTCGATCACAGAGAATAAACTAAGAATCCGACAGGGTACTCTCACCGATACGCCAGAAGAAGCGTGGCCAAGCCCCAGAGAGGGCACAGGCAATTCTGGCAGAGGTACAGAAATTGGTAACTGCGGGAATTATGCGTGAAGTCTACTACCACGACTGGCTTTCTAATCCAGTAATGGTCAAAAAAAGCGACGGTAGCTGGCGAATGTGTGTAGACTTCACCGACCTTAACAAAGCATGCCCGCAGGACTGTTATCCATTACCAGAGATAGACTGGAAAATAGAGTCCTTGTGCGGATACCCGTTAAAGTGTTTTCTTGACGCGTACAAGGGATATCACCAGATACAGATGGCTAAGGAAGACGAGGAAAAGACAGCTTTCCACACAAGCCAAGGCGTTTACTGTTATACAAAAATGCCATTTGGCTTGAAGAATGCGGGTGCCACCTATCAGCGGTTAGTAGACAATGCCTTTGACAAACAGGTGGGCCGTAACCTGGAAGTCTATGTGGATGACCTGGTCATAAAAAGCCATACTGAAGTTGAACTTGTGCGCGACATAGAAGAAACATTCAAGACTCTACGAGAGATCAACATGAAGCTAAATCCTAAGAAATGCACCTTCGGCGCTACTGAAGGCATGTTCTTAGGATACCTGATAGAACCTGATGGCATAAAACCTTGTCCAGAAAAGACAAAGGCGGTAATAGAACTTCCCTCACCACGCACGCTGAAGGAAGTCCAATCCCTCAACGGAAAACTGGCCGGCCTCAACAGGTTCCTGTCTAAATCAGCAGAAAAGTCATTGCCTCTTTTCAAAACACTCAAGAAGTGTATAAAAAAGGGTGACTTTCGGTGGACGACGGAGGCGGAAGAAGCCTTCACTACACTCAAACAGCATCTAGCAACGCTCCCAACACTCGTGGCACCCCGACCAGGGGAAGAACTGATCATGTATTTATCAGCGACTCATGGGGCAGTCAGCGCAGTGCTACTAACAGATAGGGACTCAGTGCAAACCCCTATCTATTTTGTCAGCAAAGCGCTCAAAAAGACGGAGATGAACTACAGTGCCATGGAAAAGTTGGTCTTGGCACTAGTATTTGCCGCCAAGCGGCTGCGCCGATACTTCCAAGCGCACCCAATAGCGGTAATCACAGATCAGCCATCAAGCAGATCATCTCCAAACCCGATGCGTCAGGACGACTCCAGAAGTGGAGTGTGTTGCTAGGCGAACATAACATCTCTTACAGACCACGTACTGCAATAAAGGGACAGGTTCTGGCAGATTTCATCATCGAGAAGCCAGATACTGAGGAAGTACCTACACCAAGAAGAAGAACTACAAGATCCCTGGATTTTGTTTACAGACGGGTCCTCATGCGTGGACGGGTCAGGAGCTGGCCTTATTCTCACAAACCCAGAGGGAATGGAATTCACTTACGCACTGCGTTTTGAATTTACCGCAACAAACAATGAGGCAGAATATGAAGCTTTAATCGCTGGACTATGCATTGCAGCTCGAATGGGGGTACGTAACCTGGAAGCAAATGTGGACTCCCGGCTAGTGGCCAACCACGTGTTGGGTGAATACGTGGCCAAAGAAGAGAATATGATTCAGTATCTTGAGAAGACTAAGACACTGATCAAAGGCTTTGACAGATTTACTATCAAGCAAGTACCTAGAGGAGAAAATCGCAAAGCAGACGCACTGAGCAAGATTGCCTCGACAAGCTTCGCACACTTATCAAAGCAAGTGCTGGTGGAAACACTGAAAAGCAAGTCAATATCGGAGATGGAAGTCTCCGCAGTCATAGAGGAGGATGGTCCTACATGGATGACACCGATTACGGAATTCTTAAGCAAAGGAACATTACCTCAAGAACAGACAGAAGCTCGCAGAATACGGCGCACAGCGCAGAGATTCGAATTGCGCGACAACATATTGTACCGACGTTCTTTCCTTCAACCATGGCTCCGTTGCGTCGGCCCCCTACAAGCAAATTACGTGCTGCGAGAAATCCATGAAGGCTCATGCAGCATGCATGCAGGACCACGGTCCGTTGTAGCACGTGCCATGCGATCAGGATACTACTGGCCAACCATGCATCGAGATGCGCGGGACCTAATAAGGAAATGCAATGATTGCCAAGTTCATAGACCTGTCCCGCGCCAGCCACAACACGAGCTAACGCCAATCACGGCGCCCTGGCCATTCTACAAATGGGGCATTGATATTGCAGGTCCTTTTCCAATAGCAGCAGGCGGTCTTAAGTTTCTCATAGTGGCTATAGACTACTTCACCAAGTGGATAGAGGCAAAAGCAGTGGCGACAATCACCGGCAACCAGGTGAAACGCTTTGTCTGGGACAACATTGTATGTCGCTTCGGATTACCTGGTGAAATCATCTCGGATAACGGGAAACAATTCTGCGACAACCCCTTCAAAGATTGGTGCGATAAGTTAAACATCACCCAACACTTCGCGTCTTTACACACCCGCAAACCAATGGCTTAGTAGAGCGCGCAAATCGAAGCCTAGGTGAAGGAATCAAAGCGCGCCTGGACAGGCACAAAGGCAGGTGGGTCGAAGAGCTTTCGCATGTTTTATGGGCACACCGCACCTCAATAAAAACCAGCACGGGGGACACCCCCTTCTCTCTAGTCTACGGGACAGAAGCCGTTATACCAACTGAGATCGGCATGCCAACTATCCGCACTGCGGAGATCAATGTAACAACAAACAATGACGAAAGACGTGTCGACTTGGACCTGCTGGAAGAAAGACGCGAACGCGCAGCCATACGGGAGGCAAGGTCGAAGTCCAAAATGAAAGGATACTATGATGCCAAGGTCCGCAATGTTTCATTCAGACCAGGCGACTTTGTCTACCGTGCCAATGAGGCGAGCCACGCAGAAGATACAGGTAAGCTCGGACCAAAGTGGGAAGGACCTTATGAGGTTACTGAAGCAATAGGCACAGGCGCGTACAAGCTACGAGGCTTGGATGGTCGCGACCTGCCGCGCATATGGAACATCGGCAACCTCAAGAGATGCTACCTATAAAGAATAGCTACGGCACAGCACACAGACGCTCCGCACTTTTAGTGCCCAATAAACATTCATGTATTCATTTTTTATTTTCATATTTACTGTTTTTCTTTTGTGTTTCTCAAAAAACTTGCAAGTATCAATAAAACGCCGCGGTTTCTAGCTAACTCCGCGACACATTTTAAGTTGTTATCTCCATATACTGTATGTCTTAACAATTCTTTATTTCTTGCCCACGATGGCGTGCATGCACTATGAATAAACCCACGATGGTAAAAGGATAAGTTAACCTACTAACTAACTTGTTGAGTAAGAGGGTTGCAAACCCATCAATACTGGATCACGCATCCTTGTTAAACACCTTGTTCTCAAGACGTTGGAATAAGATATGTGCGCATCCCACGACGGTTGCGTAGCAACGCACACGTGCACGTTTAACAACTTAGGAACCAATTCCCACTTGATTCCTTAATAAGATATTTACAGTACGCTGTGAATCAGAACATACACGATTATGATAAAGTACTTAGAATTATTTTCTAAGTATACTATGATCTTCATACATGACTATGAATTTCCTACATCGCTTTGCTTACACGTTTGTTTCTTCGGCAACAAATACATCTTTCATGCAAAGACAAACAGATATGTATACATTACAAGTCTCAATAATACCCACAGCAAACACAACTTTTATTCATACCTACGAGTTATTACAAGAAAGTGTTTTGCAACATATCAGCTACCAGCTGCTACAACGCTTACGTGACGATGTGCCAACATGACTTGTTGCATCTTTAGCTTCGCTCATACCCTTCAACACGACTGCATCTTGACGCGATACAGTAGCCACACTGACTGGCACCCCATCAGACCTTGGCAAGTGAGCCGCACCGACCCCACACAAAATGGCTTTACCTGCAATACCTTCTTTCTTAGCACGACGGGTTGCATGTGCTTCCAAGACTTCCTTTAACGATACCTCCTTCTCCAAAGCAAATGGATTCTGACTATCCCTAGGACGCGCAAAGACAGGTACTTGAAGCTGTGACTCATGGGGCTTCAAATAAAAATCCGACTGTGTTTCGGTTTCCTCAGTCCGATGCCGCGCCAAGGTCAACCCCGCCATGATAACATTTATCGGATAGTCTTGATCGCGCTCAAGCTCAGAAATCATAGGGAGCTCCAAGTCCTTCATTCTCTGCATAGCAGCCACCAAGTGATCATATGACTCAGCATCATAATTTGGTACCTTATCAATCGGCGTCTTCAACAGTTCTGCCTCATGGAGCTTCTCAATCGCTTCTGATTTACCACGCTCCAAATCGCACTGCACAACCTCCCCGAAGGCACTCACCACCTCTGGCGATTCCGGGTACTGAGGCGCTAGGCGAAGACCGTGGCCTATGAGCCACCTGCGCTCCGCTATGGTGGACATGAGCTGAGGATACAATTCCTCGTCATACTCGATGCTCAGCTTGCGCAGTTTAGCCTCCTGCACCTACAATGACCAGCTCACAGTAGCTCCAAGCTCCCCTAATTGCGCAAACAAACTTTCCTTAGCCTGCTCTAGATGTTTAAGGGCCCAGTTGCATGACAGCTTATACTTGACTGCTTCAGCACGCTCCTGCTCTATTTGAGATAGTAGAAACATTTTTTCTCCTGCAAGCCTCTCCGCATACGCATTGGCTTCTTTGATTTCAGCTTTGGCACTGGCCAGTTGCGCCTCCAGTGATGCTATGCGCTGGTCCTTTTGAACGTCCTGCCTATTTTCCCCAACACATTTCGCCTTCAGCTGCGCAGCCAGAGAAACCAGGTTATCAACCAGCTGACCCATTGACGCATCCCCTACTGCCACTGGCACTGCGCTACCAATCTCCGGTTCTGAAGACTCGGACAAAACAGGACTCTCTTTGGGTGGCGATTCCGCACCCTGTTCGAACCTACAAATACAGACAGACTTATCAAGACCGCATGCGCAAACTTGATGAAAAAAAAAATATATATATATATATATATATATATATATATATAATGGTAACTATCGAGAGTACTTACTGGGGGCCAGAAACATCTGCTGACGGGTGTGATGATGCTGCCTCACTGGCAGAAGATTCAACATGAACAGTCATGGGACGCTTCTTCCTTGCCGAACTCGTACCATCTCCGCTGCGCGACCTTTTACGCAATAGCGCCTGCTCTTGCTCCTCCATTTCCTCATCAATGGGATCCGCCACTACGGGTGGTGGTTGCGCAATAGAGGAGGGCGCACGAGGGCTCGGCACGCCTTGCACCGGTGTTGCCTCTATCGCAACGGAAGAGCTGGTCCCTGTCACCCCTAAGTTCAACTCCACTGTATGCCCCGCGGTACTCGCTAGTATTGGCTCTTCGCCTTCTTTCAAAGGCCGTACCTCCGACCTCACACCCAATGGTTTGGCCAACTGCACCACAGCGAATAGATCCATTTCTGCGCAAAGGAAGCAACAAATAACATAAGGTATATAATGTGCAAGTACAGACAACGGACTCACATTATTTACACAGAAGTACAGCGGAATGAGTACCCACCCTGGCCATTGGCGTCCAAGAAGATTGGAATCTCATCTTCAGAACCAAAATAGTTACGGCTGATGCCCATATGTACCAGAAATCCCTCCGATAGCACTAATGGGGATGCGGTTGTCATTTATCAGTTCCGCATCCTCAACATCATACGACCCAGGCAGGGGGCACTCATCCCTCTCTAATGTACCCCGGGTATAAAACTGATAGTTCCATGGAAAGCATATATCATCTACCCAGAAGAAATACTCCCTCCAATCCCGAAGCGAGTCTAGCTTATCCGTATAGCATTGGAGCCTACCGGCACGCTTCGCAAAAGATACCCACCCATGTGCCCATATCGTGTGGTAAAATGCGCGGAATAAATGAATGGTTGGGTTAACTGCCAGTAAACGGCAATTCACCTCAAAATTGGTAATTTTGGCCGCACCGATACAGTGTAACTGGGATATATGCAGGCTGTAATAGTTTAACACATCGCATAGAAAGCGGGACAGGGGCACGCGTTGGTTCGAAAAATCGAACAACCGCGTATAAACCCCCACTTTCCCTCTGGGGAAGTCCGCAATGGTTGCCCGCACATCCGGCACAACCGGATGCACGTCAAGGGGTATAAAATAATCTGAGGTGAACTCTAAGAGATCGCTCTCGGATAATAAGGAGGTAAAGTCCGATAATTGTTTCACCATAGTGTTGGATGTACAGACACGCACGCGCGGGTACCTTGAGGTAGTTTAATTTCTGGATTGCAGCTGGAGTTCTATTTCAACAATGGCGGATTTCTTCTTTACGGTGGATTACATTGTGACAATGACGAGTGCTTTTATGCTTTTCTCTCATCCACACGATATGTGCCACGTGGACTCCACTAACTTCACTTGTGTGGTTGAGATTACTCTGATGGGACGCGGGACAGTTACTTTCCCCCGAATAACGAGGCATTTACAAATCCCTTTTATGTCTAGATACAACGCACCTACGGGTATGTGTATGGCCTCTTTAATACGTTTCGTAAGTTTCTTTTATTTTGGACTACGGTCATTAGTCTAGCATCCGCAGTTACGCACTGCGCATACTAGACTGGGGGGACATGATGACGTATAGTCTGGAGTCGGGTCATAAACCCGACTACAGTCCACTACTTGCAAGCCCGGTACGAACTAGGCCAATATCAATACGCGTTTGGGTTCACGAAAGCCCAAGCCCATATCTATTTACGGAATAGATATCCGATATTTTCTAAAATAAGAAGATAATCATTCCCAACCGACTTAGGCGGGATACGCCGAAGGTTGGGGAACACGGAACCAACAAGGATTCCGTGTGTATATAAAGGGAATTATATCCCTCATTTAAGGTACGATCTCATAACCCTAAAACTCCTTAAACCCTAAAACCGATTACTCACTCTCACGCCGGAGGATAATCGTGGGAGACAATCCCACGATAAGCCTAACGGTGTTTCTTGTCTCTTAGTGCGCAGGTCTCAAGCAGCAATTCTCAATTGGTACGAGAACCGGAGCTCCAAACCAGGAACGCCCAACTTTTGTATCAACATGAATCATAACCAAAACCTGACGCATATACATTATACTCACCATAAACGTCTTCTTGAGGAAGTTCTCTTAGTTCTTTCACCTCACCAGTAGAGGGATTAACAACTAAAAAATCGGTAGAGTGACGACGAGAGATGCATACAAGACCATTAGAAGAACCAACAAGTTTACTAGTAGGGGAAACTATGATTCTTGTATCTCCAATTTCATTAGTATTCTTAATGAGAGTGTAGTTAAGCTGAGATTTAACAAAACGAGGACTCGAGATTAAGGAATTCCATGACTTACATACACTTTTGCATCGGATGAGATCCTTAACTTGCGATCTTACGAGTATCTCTTCATGAATATCAAGACCAAGCTCTTTCAATGAAACCATAGCTTAGCTCTAGACTAATCGTAGCTAGGTTTGGCTTTTTTTTTAAACGGCAGCTAGGTTAGGAATTGAATAAATAAAAAACATTCGACATCTCCTTTTATAACATTCACATTGT
This sequence comes from Chrysanthemum makinoi, assembly GCA_910596185.1. Lineage (NCBI taxonomy): Eukaryota > Viridiplantae > Streptophyta > Magnoliopsida > Asterales > Asteraceae > Chrysanthemum > Chrysanthemum makinoi. Next base: position 13,661,265 of record OU343225.1, on the reverse strand, counting down.
CGGTTAATTCTTTCTTAATGTCACATTTCTCAAATTCCGGTCATTTCTTAAATTAAATATGCATCATATTAATTCATTCATGGCATTTCATTTCACATTTAACGCGTAATTTTTATATTTAATAAACGTTATCGCGTGAGTTATTATTTTGAATATTTAATCCGTTACTTTCAAAAATGATCCCGATATATTTTTATACTCACATTTAGTTTATAAAAACTATATTTTGACTTTACCTAGTGTTTTGAGTTTATTTGGTACATAAATCGTTAAAGTTATATTTATTACGGGTTTTTTCTTAAAAACTACACTATAATTATTATATCACTCAAATTTCACAAGGAATGTATTTTTACAATTTTTATAAAATCATTATACTCTATTTTGATCTACTAAAAATTTACTTGTACCTAAAAACTACCATTTACCTTAACTTGAATCTATTTCACTTATACTTTCCTTACAAATTACACAAATATTTACACAAGCATATATAAAAAAAAAAAAAAAAAAAAAAAAAAAAAAAAAAAAATAATGTTGAAACATTACTCCCCCATATCCGGCCCTATGGGGGAGGGTGGCAATTAATGGCTTGGTGACTTATTATTTGATAGTATACAAATACACTCCAAATCATTTCATTCTTTAAAACTCAATTATTCAAAGTGATAGTAAAGACTTTTTCTCTCCTTGTTCCTCATCACCAAGAACCGGTCACTTCAAAGGGGTAGCAAGAAATCAAAAATTTTGCAAGCTCTAGTGTTAAAACAATCTAGTTTATACTCTTTATATGGTTTTGAAATAAAAACCAAGAGTATTTAGGATAATCCTTGTTACTTTCACCTCATCATATTAACTAGTAAGCATGTTTCTTTCATTTTTCATGTTTCCTTTTCATTTCATATGTATCTTTTCATTTTTGGAGCAAGCATGCATGATATGTGATTTATACCATTTTTACTTGATTTTTGGAGTTTTATATATATATGGTCATCCTATAATTATCCCCTTGGTATTCATTGGTCTTGATGGTGATTAGGAACCCATGACACCCTAAGAAGGTGTATGGTAGGATTAGATTAGCTTTGGAGTTGATTTGAAGGGATTAGAATAGGTTTTGTCCGAGAAAAACTATTTTCAATACGTATAAAATAGGTTCTGTCCTTGTTTTGGTTTTCTGGAAAATCCGACAGTAGGCACGATATTTTGGCCTTGATATTTAGAAAATATACTTTAAAACGAATCCGTGGCCGCTTGAACGGATTAAAACGGACTTATAACGAAGAAGTTATGGATTTTACAAGATTGACGACGAAAAATATATTTTTCAGAAAATTCAGCAACTTATTTTTGGTTTGTTCGGGTCAAAAACGAGCCTTAAGCTTCACAAATTATTTCGACTTATCAAAAATATATTAGTATACTTTGATACGAAGCTAAGGACGTATTATACGTAGAAAACGGATTTGAAACGACAAAGATATGCACGTTTTCATAAATTTGCCGTAACTATTATTTTCTGAAAAACTATATTATTTTACGAGACAAGTGTTACGGTAACTAAAACGACCATGTTGGAGGCTGTTTTTAACCATGATGTGGAACTTTTTGTAACGAAATGTCTTTTAATAAAAATTAAGATCACCGAGCATACTTTCTAAAACGACAAACTGTTTGTAAAACGGAGTTGTAATAAATTATTTATGGTTGTCTAAACTTGGCCGAAACTCATTTTTTTTCACAACAATTAGCCGAAATCATCATCTTTAACCCTTATTATCTTTATGTTCGAGACCTTTATGACGAAAACTCCTGAACTGAAACTTCTAGATTTCGATACAAACTTTCCAAAACTGTCGAGTTCGTTCTCTAACGTTCGACGTACACCATTTTACGACTAGTTTTTCAAAGCCATTTTTGTTACTTTCATAAAAATTCCGACGACATTGTTTTGCGACGAAAAGTGATAATTTCACCATAAATCATTATAAAACCATTGTAGGATGACATTTTGACGTAAAAACTTGTAAAGTGATTTTGAAGGGTCAAGACGTCAAAAGTGTATTTTTCGACGATAAGTAACATTTTTTTTAAAACTCGCTAATGGTATAAATAACATACGAAATGGATGCATAACATTACATTGCAACTCATTGCACATCATATCATTCATAATAGGTCAGTTTCGGGATTCACGCTACATTTCGGTGTAATCACTTTGTCATCGCATCTACTCACCAAGTGAGTAATCACATCCCCTTTTTACCGTTTTACTATACTTTTGGGGCGAAATGCATGAACCATATTTGAACTAAATTGATTATTACTTCTATGAACTCTCTAGACTAGAACTTGTGAACTCGAATCGATCCTTGAACTTAATTACGAACTTATGACTTGTTTAAACTTATTGAACCGTACGTGTTATGATCTTGACCTAAAGTCTCCCATGTTCGGAGCATCACTATAAAGTCTCGCCTTATTGGTGGAGCGGTCTCAATAAATCTCGCCTAGGTGGTCGAGTGACAAAGGAGTCTCCCTTGTTGGAGCAGTGCAAAGTCTCCCATGTTCGGAGCATCACTATAAAGTCTCGCCTTATTGGTGGAGCGGTCTCAATAAATCTCGCCTAGGTGGCCGAGTGACAAAGGAGTCTCCCCTGTTCGGAGCAGTGCAAACTGCAAAGTCTCCCATGTTCGGAGCATCAACTTAAATTATTATATACTTGGTACTATATTGTGAACTATTATGACCGCTTACACTTGACTACTTGACGCACTATATTTTTGTGCAATGGGTTGTGTACACACAGGTTGCAAGTTTTGTATGGGCGGAATTTGGAACTGAGTGGATACACAATGCCTTTGCTTTGAGAACTATTTTTTTTGTTGACCGAAAGCTTTGTATATTTCTTACGAGTTTTCTTATTTTTGTTAAACGTGTTTACTCACCAACTATTTTCATAGTTGACCCGTTTTTCTCTCATGCATTTCAGGTGATCGTTAGTAAGCTTTTCTTTCAAGTCTTGCATAATGAAGTTTTCACTTGTCACTACAAATCATTATGTAATAGAACGCAATATTTTGGGAACTAAACTTTGTAATATATTTGCCGATGACGGCTAAACTGGTATTGTAATGAAGTATTCTTCCTTTTAAATATTAACGATGGTATGTTCTATTATCTTGTGCTTATGTTCCCTTCCGTTACACCTCGTGTTTCCGCCTCCGGCGAGGGTGTGACAGATTGGTACCAGAGCCAAAGGTTATAGAGAATGCCGATTTTTCAAAAATAAAAATCACAGCTATAACCGGAAAAATTTTTATTTTATTTTATTAAACATTGAACATCATCCGAGTCATCTAGTCCTATCGTTGCATCGTTAATCATAAATTATACATAGCCTGATCAACTATGTCTAATTTATGAAGAACCATGCAATGATAAGAAGGGTAAATTTAAATCATGATTAGTCGAGTCTTTTGAGTCTGGTCACCTGAAGTTGCATTGGTCGGGTGGGTATGCACAGCATGTTTTTACGTTCACGTCTACATTACCGTACCTTGTTCATATCTTCTCTTTTCCATCTTTCGACTTGTTAGACATAGCATGTCTCTGTTCCTGTCATGTTTCGATCACTATAACACACATTACCACCGTTCTGCACCTCATCTGACTTCGTTCGAATGTCGTTTACTCAACCCGATGTTTTGGTCCTCTGTAGGATCATGGCTGCAAGAAACACACGCTCAGGAGGTAACAACAACGGCAACCCAAACAACAATGACAATCCAGACAACAACGCTGCTGGAATAGCGGATTTACTCACCCAAATTATAACACAACTCGATGCTAGGCGAACCAACAACGGAGAAGGCTCTTCAAACGCTGGTCAAGGATGCAGCTACAAAACTTTCATGACATGTAAGCCAATGGAATTTCATGGTACTGAGGGTGCCATTGGACTGCTAACCTGGTTCGAGAATGTTGAGTCGAAGCTTAGTATCACGAAATGTGCTGAAGGAAACAAGGTTGAGTTCTCTGCTGGTCTACTACAGGGTCGAGCATTGACTTGGTGGAACAACCAACTACAGATCAGAGGAAGAGGGGCTGCAAATGCATTATCTTGGGAAGCATTCAAGAAACTACTAACTGATGAGTACTGCAGAAAAGATGAAGTGCAGAAACTGGAAGAAGAATTTTGGAACCACTTGATGGTAGGAGTAGAGATCGACAAGTACACGATCCGGTTCCACGAGTTAACTAGGATGGTTCCTCACATGGTTTCCACTGTGGAGAAGTTGATTGACCGGTATATATGGGGATTGATACCAGAAATTAGGAGGGATGTCACTTCGTCGAAACCAACCACTCTGCAAGCCGCTGTGAGTATGGCGTATCGCTTGACAAATGATGTGATCAGGTCTGGAGAACTAACAAAAGCAAACGACAATGGACGAAAGCGACAGGAGGATCACCAGGGAAATCGAGACCAGAATCAGCAAAACAAGAGGCAGCGAATAACCCAGAACTATGGGGCGACCACCCAGGAGCGCAAAGGATATGCAGGTCCACATCCTTTGTGCACTCGATGTAATTATCATCACATAGGAGACTGCCCAAGGTGCGGCAAATGTGGGCAGACGGGCCACTTCGCGAAAAATTGCTCAAACAAGACTGGGAATCAAGGACAGAGAAAGGCATGTTACGAGTGTGGGAGTCTCGATCACCTTCGCAATACCTGCCCAAAGTCAAAAGAACTCCCAATCAGGAGGTAATCGCCCAAACCTGGCGCGCAATAGAAGGCCCACAAGATCCGAACATTGAAATTCCTCCCGCACGTGGTCGAGCATTCTATCTGGGTACCGAGGAAGCCCGCAACGCGTAACGGGTACATTCCTTTAAACAACTACCTTATTCTCGTACATTTACATAAATTTTGAGTGCATAACTTCCTTCCAATCTTTACCACGTTCACGACATCGATTAATTTGAGACCTATTGATATCGACCTTAGTTGTTATATATATTTTGTTGATTTGATTTGAATTGTGTAAGCAAATCCAAGATCGAACGAATCTTTCAAAAGACTTCATTCAAGGATGTTGATTCCTATCTTTCTAACAACTTGTTTCCTAGCTTGATCTAGTGACAGCTCTTGTTTGATGAGTTGCGAAAATCAAGCTAAGAGACAAGTTTACTCAAGTCGGTTTAGTTTAATCTCATGACAGTTCTTGTTTGATGAGTTGTGGGATTAAATTAGAATCGACTACCTAAAGGTCTTTTGAGAGCTACGTTCGATATTGGGCAAGTTTACCCTATCCAATCTAATCACGGTCACGTACTTAGTTGAATGGGGAACCTGTACGCATGGGCATTGATATGATCATTTAGACTGTTCGTACGAGCATGAACTTTTAGAACTCTTGTCGAGGTTCGGACCATAGTATCGTTAATCGAATCACGGGGACGTGATTCCGCTGACATGGGAAGAATGTCACATTTCTCAAATTCCGGTCATTTCTTAAATTAAATATGCATCATATTAATTCATTCATGGCATTTCATTTCACATTTAACGCGTAATTTTTATATTTAATAAACGTTATCGCGTGAGTTATTATTTTGAATATTTAATCCGTTACTTTCAAAAATGATCCCGATATATTTTTATACTCACATTTAGTTTATAAAAACTATATTTTGACTTTACCTAGTGTTTTGAATTTATTTGGTATGTAAATCGTTAAAGTTATATTATTACGGCGTTTTTCTTAAAAACTACACTATAATTATTATATCACTCAAATTTCACAAGGAATGTATTTTTACAATTTTTATAAAATCATTATACTCTATTTTGATCTACTAAAAATTTACTTGTACCTAAAAACTACCATTTACCTTAACTTGAATCTATTTCACTTATACTTTCCTTACAAATTACACAAATATTTACACAAGCATATATAAAAGAAAAAAAAAAAAAATAATGTTGAAACATTACTCCCCCATATCCGGCCCTATGGGGGAGGGTGGCAATTAATGGCTTGGTGACTTATTATTTGATAGTATACAAATACACTCCAAATCATTTCATTCTTTAAAACTCAATTATTCAAAGTGATAGTAAAGACTTTTTCTCTCCTTGTTCCTCATCACCAAGAACCGGTCACTTCAAAGGGGTAGCAAGAAATCAAAAATTTTGCAAGCTCTAGTGTTAAAACAATCTAGTTTATACTCTTTATATGGTTTTGAAATAAAAACCAAGAGTATTTAGGATAATCCTTGTTACTTTCACCTCATCATATTAACTAGTAAGCATGTTTCTTTCATTTTTCATGTTTCCTTTTCATTTCATATGTATCTTTTCATTTTTGGAGCAAGCATGCATGATATGTGATTTATACCATTTTTACTTGATTTTTGGAGTTTTATATATATATGGTCATCCTATAATTATCCCCTTGGTATTCATTGGTCTTGATGGTGATTAGGAACCCATGACACCCTAAGAAGGTGTATGGTAGGATTAGATTAGCTTTGGAGTTGATTTGAAGGGATTAGAATAGGTTTTGTCCGAGAAAACTATTTTCAATACGTATAAAATAGGTTCTGTCCTTGTTTTGGTTTTCTGGAAAATCCGACAGTAGGCACGATATTTTGGCCTTGATATTTAGAAAATATACTTTAAAACGAATCCGTGGCCGCTTGAACGGATAAAAACGGACTTATAACGAAGAAGTTATGGATTTTACAAGATTGACGATTTAAAAAATATATTTTTCAGAAAATTCAGCAACTTATTTTGGTTTGTTCGGTCAAAAACGAGCCTTAAGCTTCACAAATTATTTCGACTTATCAAAAAGATATTAGTATACTTTGATACGAAGCTAAGGACGATATACGTAGAAAACGGATTTGAAACGACAAAGATATGCACGTTTTCATAAATTTGCCGTAACTATTAATTTCTGAAAAACTATATTATTTTACGAGACAAGTGTTACGGTAACTAAAACGACCATGTTGGAGGCTGTTTTTAACCATGATGTGGAACTTTTTGTAACGAAATGTCTTTTAATAAAAATTAAGATCACCGAGCATACTTTCTAAAACGACAAACTGTTTGTAAAACGGAGTTGTAATAAATTATTTATGGTTGTCTAAACTTGGCCGAAACTCATTTTTTTTCACAACAATTAGCCGAAATCATCATCTTTAACCCTTATTATCTTTATGTTCGAGACCTTTATGACGAAAACTCCTGAACTGAAACTTCTAGATTTCGATACAAACTTTCCAAAACTGTCGAGTTCGTTCTCTAACGTTCGACGTACACCATTTTACGACTAGTTTTTCAAAGCTATTTTTGTTACTTTCAAGAAATTCCGACGACATTGTTTTGCGACGAAAAGTGATAATTTCACCATAAATCATTATAAAACCATTGTAGGATGACATTTTGACGTAAAAACTTGTAAAGTGATTTTTGAAGGGTCAAGACGTCAAAAGTGTATTTTTCGACGATAAGTAACATTTTTTTTTTAAAACTCGCTAATGGTATAAATAACATACGAAATGGATGCATAACATTACATTGCAACTCATTGCACATCATATCATTCATAATAGGTCAGTTTCGGGATTCACGCTACATTTCGGTGTAATCACTTTGTCATCGCATCTACTCACCAAGTGAGTAATCACATCCCCTTTTTACCGTTTTACTATACTTTTGGGCGTAAATGCATGAACCATATTTGAACTAAATTGATTATTACTTCTATGAACTCTCTAGACTAGAACTTGTGAACTCGAATCGATCCTTGAACTTAATTACGAACTTATGACTTGTTTAAACTTATTGAACCGTACGTGTTATGATCTTGACCTAAAGTCTCCCTGTTCGGAGCATCACTATAAAGTCTCGCCTTATTGGTGGAGCGGTCTCAATAAATCTCGCCTAGGTGGTCGAGTGACAAAGGAGTCTCCCTTGTTGGAGCAGTGCAAAGTCTCCCATGTTCCGAGCATCACTATAAAGTCTCGCCTTATTGGTGGAGCGGTCTCAATAAATCTCGCCTAGGTGGCCGAGTGACAAAGGAGTCTCCCCTGTTCGAGCGTGCAAACCGCAAAGTCTCCCATGTTCGGAGCATCAACTTAAATTATTATATACTTGGTACTATATTGTGAACTATTATGACCGCTTACACTTGACTACTTGACGCACTATATTTTTGTGCAATGGGTTGTGTACACACAGGTTGCAAGTTTTGTATGGGCGGAATTTGGAACTGAGTGGATACACAATGCCTTTGCTTTGAGAACTATTTTTTTTTTGTTGACCGAAAGCTTTGTATATTTCTTACGAGTTTTCTTATTTTTGTTAAACGTGTTTACTCACCAACTATTTTCATAGTTGACCCGTTTTTCTCTCATGCATTTCAGGTGATCGTTAGTAAGCTTTTCTTTCAAGTCTTGCATAATGAAGTTTTCACTTGTCACTACAAATCATTATGTAATAGAACGCAATATTTTGGGAACTAAACTTTGTAATATATTTGCCGATGACGGCTAAACTGGTATTGTAATGAAGTATTCTTCCTTTTAAATATTAACGATGGTATGTTCTATTATCTTGTGCTTATGTTCCCTTCCGTTACACCTCGTGTTTCCGCCTCCGGCGAGGGTGTGACACTTAATGGGCCTACTGTATCGTAATGATATAATGATCGTACTTTTTTTTTACCTATTGTAATGGGCCTTAGTGGGAGACCGGGTTCTCTTTAAACTTTGTGACCTTACTTAATTTTAACAAGAGTCACAATACAATTGGTTAAAATGTAAATTTTTATCTTGGCATGCTTAAATTTGTTTTGTGCATTCACAAGATTGTTTAATAAGATTTGTTAATAACATAATATGAATCTTTTATACTTGTATAGTTATAATATCCGTGTATGAGCGAGTTTTTACATAAATTTTTTATTATGTATTAATATCAACTAAGATTTTTTTATAGATTTTCGTTGCACAAATTACTTTAGTTTGTCTAATTTGGAGTTGAAGTTGATGTTAATTAACACTGTGCATGTTGAGTAGCACGCAATAACTCTAGCTAGAAAATTGTTTTTCCGCATAACTTCAAAGTAGAATTACATGCATTGTTGTTGTATGTACAATATGATGTAATTTTTTCAACTGACAGTAACTCGTGTTGTTGTGCCTTCATTTTGTCAGCCAAAAGATCGAAAACCATGGTTACCCTAAAGAAAATATTGGTATAAAAAAAATAAAAAAATAACGGACATCTCATAAAGAAAAATAGCATGATTTGTGCATTCATTTATATATCAAAGTAACGCGTGCTTTCATTTTAAAATTTTACAACTAATATATATATATATATATATATATATATATATATATATATATATATATATATAAACAAGCTCAAACGGAAGTTCTCATTTTTTGTGAGAACGCGAGAAGAGATCTGGACCGTAAGATCAAATGAATCTAATCTTAATATTAGTTTGGGCGGAATGGCATTTTCGTCAATTTTGCCCTATGATTTAGGGGTCTAACTGAAATATTGTCATTTGCTTCCCGCCCCCAAAAAAAGTATCCCGATTTCTCTCTCTCTCGGTAAACAAAACACACACACACCAACCACACCTCATCTTCATCTATCCAGTTGTTAATCACACTTCAACTTCATCTCGCTGGTTATTAACAGTCATCTCCGTCATCTCTTCGCCGTCAACAATCTCCGGCATTGACTGCGGCGTTGACTTTTTTAATTGATTCCGATTCAATTTGATATAAATTTTAACTTTTTAACAATCTTTTCATGATGAATTCGTCTGTTAATCATTTGGAACAGTGTTCTGTGAATTTGAATGCTAATATTGGTACTTTTTTTTCAACTAATCAATGTTTTTACTGTTTGTAGTTATAAAATATGTGTTTTGTACTGTGTATCTATTGCGTAACATATCAAGATGTTATATGATGCTCTATGTAATTGACTGATTAGATATGTCGCCTTTTTATTTTGATTTTAGTTGAAATTTAGTGTCTGGTTAGTTGTGACCTTAATTTACGGCGTTTATTGTGGTCTCCATTTAGTTTTATTGTTTTAGGCATTATCGTTGTTTCCGTTTAATTTGATTTTTCATTTGAAATTTAGTGCGAGCTTAGGTATTGCGTTGATTTATATGTTTTGTAACTTTTCGCATGTGAAGATATTATATTATTCTTTTATGTAGCTGAACGATTAGATATGTTATCTTTTTTGTCTCTCTTTTATGCTTTTATATTATGCTTTTATGTTCATATTCGAATACCTTCACATGTGAAGAAATTAGGTATCGAATACCTTCACATGTGAGGAAATTAGGTATCGAATACCCTCACATATGATGAAATTAGGTAACGAATACCTTCACATGTGAAGAAATTTTCTTATAATTCGATTTGTGTCAAGGGCTTAAAATAAGGTATTGAGATTTGAGAGGCTTTAAATAAGGTATCAAATACCCTCACATGTGATGAAATAAGGTATCGTATACCCTCACATGTGAAGAAATTTGCTTATAACTTGATTCGTGTCGATGACTTGAGCATATATCTTCTACATTTCATCACGATACTAGTAGGCTTGATTAATGTTTCCTTAGTTGAAATTAACCGTCCTGTTTGTTGTATTCTTGTAGGCTTGATTAATGTTTCCTTTTATTTTCAACTTAAGTATTATGCTTTTATGTAGTTGAACGATTAGACATGTTTCCTTTTTTTCACATGTGAAGATTGTGACGAAAAACGTAGCTATGGTTGTTTTGAAAGGATTGCTAAAACTAGGATTGGAATTATGGCTAAAACTAGGATTGGAATTATGGCTAAAACTAGGATTGGAATATGGTTAACTTAAGCGAAAGATTGGTGTGCTTGGTCTGCACCCAGGATCATCTAAAACTAGCCTTTGCATATCACTCTGTTTGCACCATACTGTAAATTTGCACCATTGTCCGGCATTATGACTATGCCAACGAGTTCAGTCACTTGTTTATCTAGGATCACTGAGCCACATCAGCCACAGACCTGTAGTACAAAGACATGTAAGTTTGAGGGATGTGAAAAAGGAGCAAGAGGTGCTTCAATAACAATAAATATTCTCCCATATTTTCATAAAATCAACGCAGCAACGAGAATTGTACTCGTGCAGCAAGGGGGAAATCTGGGTTTTGCATAAGTTACGACGGTGGTAAGAGATGCCAGATGGAGAATTGCACCAAGAATGATGAAGGTCTATCTGGTCTCTGCATCTCTCATGGTGGTGGACGCAGGTGTCAGTTTCTTACTTGTACCAAAGGCGCTCAAGGAAGCACCATGTTCTGCAAAGCACATGGTGGTGGCAAAAGGTGCACATTTGAAGGCTGTACCAAGGGTGCAGAAGGAAGTACCCCTTTTTGCAAGGGTCATGGTGATGGGAAACGATGTGCTTTTGAAGGTGGTGGAGTTTGTCCAAAGAGTGTTCATGGTGGAACCCTTTTCTGTGTGGCACATTAAAGTTTAATTAGAGTGAGTTATGCATTGGTGTTTTGGTGATCGAGTTTCAATGGAATGGAAAATTTTAAGGATCATTGTTGTTTGAACTGAATGCACTTCAAAATTAGTGTCGAAAAACGTTGATTTGGTAGGGACTGATTTATACTTGAAGTTTTATTTATTTTTCTGATTTTTGTGCTTAATGTCTATGAGTTAGGTTAAATAAGTTGATTACGGTTAAAGTCTTAAGGATACAGTAGGTTGATACAATAGGTTGCTGCACTTTGAAAGTGGAAAATGTGGAACCGTTTCCTCCAAATATCTTAAAGGTCTGTTCATGTCAATCTTCTGTGGGTTTTATAATAAGAAAGTCCTAATACATTTTGATCCATGTAAGAACAAATAATGATATGAGGTTTAATGTTTCTCCAGTTTGACTTTCTTGGTAAAGATTCTATAAGATACCCGAATTAGGTTGAAGTAGAACATCCCGTGTTCAAGGCAATTCAGCAGTTACGAACAGGTTAGTTGACACTTTCTAGAGGTGGCAAATTGGACGGTTCAGGCTTAAAAACTCGCCTGGTTAGGTTGACCTGCAATTTTTTTCATTTTACATTTTTTAATGCTTTTCTAAATATGTGATGCTGCTGGATGTGATTATACAAGCTTTGTTATTACAATAATAGTCTGAATCTTTGAATAAAACCCATAGGAGCATGTGAGCACTAAAAACACACTTTGGACGACTTGTAATCTGTTTAGCATGTTCTCTTTTTAACATAATATTATATTTGGCCAGTTCTACCATTTACAACTAAAACATACCTAAAACAACCCATTCATATGTAAACAGTTTAAAATTGCCACCTACAATATGTTTTTTATTTGCTTATGCTGGAATAGGATATATCCAATAAAGAACGAGATTATTAGGGTTGTTCAACAATCATTATTGGGATCTATCTTATCAAATATGTTGTTAGTGCTTGGTTATGCCTTCTTTACCGGTGGTATTGTACATTATCCAATAGTTCAACGTTTCAACCAGGTAATTTACGTGCAATTTTATGTTTACAGAGCGACAATAGTTAGTTCAGGGCTGCTGTTGATGGCTGTTATGGGTATACTGTTCCAGCAGTACTTCAATTTACGCACACAGAAGTCCATTTTGGGAAATCAGAGTTGGTTCAGGGCTCCTGTCAAGATTCAGCAGTTGTATAATGTTGGTGGCGTATGCAAGCTATCTTTTCTTTCAGCTTAAGAGTCATGCTAATCTGTATGATTCCATGATGAGGTAGGTCTTCTATTCTTAAAAGCTATGACCTTTGATTCCCTTTTTTCAGAAAAGTTTCTTAAGGGATTTTCTTAAGCATTTGAAATGTTAATAGCCCTACCATTTTTATATATAATAACATCCGACTCCTGAGGGAAGAATTTTGTCTAAACATTTTTTTTTTGTTTATTTGTTATCCACCTTCTTACAAAAGAATTGCACTGTCTTGATTTCACAACAAGTCTTGGCAAAGTGCTTTCTCAAGACACAAGCACCAGCTCACAATCCTACTATTAATCGAGGTTAGCCTCTAAGCTTATCCTATATTAATAGTTTTCTTATATCTTTATGGATAGTACGTAGTGGTGGCAATCTTGTGAAGGGGTTGATTTGGATAGTATGTATTATCTCAATTAATTGGTAAAAATAAAATATTTATGTGTAATTTAATCTTCTTAATTCACTAAAATGAACAAAAAAAGTAGTTGTATCTCTTTCCTCTCTGTTTGCTAGTTTAGACAGACAGTACTGCCCCTTTGGCTTCTTCTGAATGATTGGTCGGTCACTGGAGTTGATAAAGTGTCTGATCTTCTATGCAACACATATCAGGTTTGGAATTTGTTAGGCTCTTGAGTATGCCTAGTGCTAGTATGGTACTAAACCCATACCTATAAAACAAACATATTCAATCCATCCAACCAAACACCCCTAACTACATCTGTTACTAACCGCAAAACCATCATACATGTATGCATAGCTTCCCATGATAGACCAGTTATTACAATTTTTATAGCTTATATACCAGAGACATTATTTACATTCGACAGTCTCAATTGAAGCTCGTCTATTGCTTATTGATTCAAGGCTAGTTAATAGTTTTATTAGTTGATGGTTGATGAGCAGTTAATTTTGCAAATTAATTTCTTGCTTATATATCTTTTTTTTATGGCGTCATTGACTGGTGCAGATCGTGGATGGGGTCAACTAGTTTCATGTAAAGGTGGTTGGATTGCTGTTTGTTGCAACCACTAGAGCAAATGTTTCACCTTCGCTTGTCTTTGAGCTTCTACAAAGAATAGCACGTGTTACTCAAGATTACCTTGGTATCCTCAATGAAGATTCTATTAGGAAAACCTTCGTTCTTGTGTATGAATTGCTTGATGATGTAAACCAGGAACCTGTTATCTCATTGCCATCTGATGAAGATGATGATGATGATGATGATGATGAAACATCTTCACACAAAACGACTGTCAAATTGGAGGACTCTCCTAACAAGAGGCATAAGTCCCAAAATACAAAGAAGAGTACTTTATCTACTTGTTCTTTTATGTATATTACTATGCCTATACTTTCCCTAATTATTTCTTCTTCTTCTTTACAGAGATTGACGACCATTCAAATCTTCTTCAAACTGACAACAACAACAAGCAAAGCAGAAATTATGTAATTTCCCAATACTTGTCCCTCCCTCCCATCATTACTTTACTTTCTAGTCACTTGACACAATAAAGTCCAACTTGCAGCTTTCGTCTTCAACTTTGCCTTTGCTGCTTCCTGATAAAATCCAACATTCTAAGGTACCTTCTTCTACACCCCCTCATCATCGTCAAGTATTTCTCTGTAATGTGTTTGTCAGTCATAGTAGATAAATTTTCTTGTCAGTAACCTGCCTTTTCAAATTTACAGGCTCTTGTCGTGAGAAGGTGATTCCATCGATCTAAGTGGCGATTTGGGTGTTGTGGGGAGAGTGGTTATATTAGATTCCCCTTCTGGCGATCAAGATATGTTTTTGGATTTAAAAGGTATGTATTATCTTTCTCTATTATATGCTTGTATCATTTCATTAGGTGCAGTTTCTTGTGTATATTATGTCCGTTTATGAACCCACAAACTTCTAATTCTGAATAGGGAATTCTTTTAACTTACTCTGGCGTCCTCTAATACCCAACAATGTATTTTCTGTTTCTCTTTCAGGAACTATCTACATGCCAATAATACCTTCGAGAACTTTCTGTGTTGTATGTACCATTCTCTCCCAATCTGCAAATTCATGTAATTTTGTTTTATCATTCTATTCGAATAATTATGGCTACACATTCATTATTTTTTCTCAGGTTAGCTTTGGACAGTCAGAAGCAAAGGTGTGTTTTCGCTTCATGTTCGGTTTTAGTTTTTCCCTCTGTTCAATCATTTTTATGCTAGTTCTTGTCGATGAGAAGCTTTGGCTAGGTTGGTCCGTTTCTTAATATAAAGGTTGAAACAAAAGATCAATCTAAGTGAATATATTTTTGTTTCAGATAGAGGCAATCATGAATGACTTCATTCAATTAAAGCCATAATCGAATGTCTACGAAGCTGAAACCATGGTTGAAGGTCAGGATTTCCTTTTGATGGTTCCGGTAGATGTTCAAGTTTGCATTTTTTTCATTTGCCCACTTTTTGCTTTTTTACATCATTTTGGTAGGAACACTGGAAGGATTTTCATTTGATTATGAAGATGAAGCTGATAAGCAGACTATTCACCAGGCGGATGAAAATGAGGGGGCTGCGCCTCAATCCAACAGGAAAGGCAAACGAAAAGTTGAGAAAACATCGGTATGCCTTTTATTTATTACTAAGGGATGTACAACATAATCATCTGATTTAATTTATTTGCTAATTTTAAAAACTTTGGATTCAGGAAGCAGCAAAAAAGAAGGGGAAAGCAGTTGTGAAAAAGCCAGCAAAGAAGGTCAAAAGAAAAGCTCCGGTTGCAAAGAAAACCAAGACAAAAAAATGAGGAATGCAATCGTTCATGTGCATGTTCCACCATTACATAAACCGTCAACCTGTCGTGGATGGTTTCCTGCAATTAACTTATTGTTTTAAACCCACAATCAATTCTCAGACCTTGTAGGTTATTAGAAGAAAAACTGTAGCACTAGATAGTGTAGTAGAGTGTAGCCTATAAAGTTTTGTGGCAGTTGTATGATAACAGAAGTATATGATGCTTTATATATCAGTCAAATCTAGTTGCGGTTTCATGTACTTTTTTATTTTTCGTTTATTGTGTAAATGAACATACTAATCCTATGCCTTGGCTCTAGCATGGCCTTTGGTTTTAGGCTAGTACATGTCAAATTGATCTGAAATACACCAGATCTTCAATAGCTCTCAATTTGAGTGCCATGCTTCAGTATACCTGCTTGTTAGTTGCAAAATGTCAAATGTTCTAACAGGATCGTATTCCCAACCACAAGTGTACTATTATGGAGTACCACTAGCTTACAACCCTTTTGTCATCTCAAGGTTTAATATTTTCACACTTACGGTTCAAGTTTGTCACTGAGTTCCTCACAAACTTCAAGTTTCTCACTATCAATTTATGAATGGTTTCATTTGACATAACCTTGCTAAATTTATATAACTGTGACGTTTGGTGTATCAGAAAATGCTCATGTAATCTATGAAAATGTACAAAATATGGATTATCTATGAAAATGTACAAAATATGAGTATGTATAGTATCCACTTCTCTTGTGTATCTTTTTTTTTTCTTTTTTTGGGTAACCATGGTTTCCGACCTCCTTTTCTGCTTTAGAAAAGTTAGAATGTCTACTCACGTTCTTGTCAAATCACTAAATCTGTTAGTGTCAATTTCAATTTCATATGCCCGATTTGAACAAGTATCTCTTCTTTAAAATGGTCTACTACACAGCCACTACACAGTTTGGATATTTGTGCAAAGTACCAGATACGTACAAACATTCATGGGCAATGAGGTGAACTTATTCTAAAGATAACCCTTTTACCCAAAAAAAAAACATATTCTAAAGGCTAAATATTTAATGTTTACTTACATAGTTGAATTAAAAAGCCACAATCTATAAGTATTGCATCATACATTCACTAAAAGATCTTGCTAGTATGTAAACTAATTAATACGTAGTAGTAAGAAATAACAACTATTATGAGTTACAAAGGACTGTATGGCAGAACAACTCAATGTATAGATACATGTAACAGAGACAGAGAATGGGCATGGAGGTTTGGTCACTTCAACAGCTCCTTCAAGCATCTGGATGACCTTTCTCATTGTTGGCCTTTCTCATTCAGCAGCAAATGATCTCTAGTAGCAAGACACCAAAACTATAGACATCAACCTTCACTGTAAGTGGTGTGTTTCTAAACCATTCAGGAGCAACATATCCTTTCATTCCTTACTGATATTTTTCACACGCGAAGATACTGCTGCAAAAATAAAATCATCAAAAAAATCCGCTACTAACATCAAAACTTAACTCCTTACTGATAATTTCACACGCAAAGATACTATTGCTAAAACAAAATCATCAAAAAAATCCGCTAATAACATAAAAACTTAACTCCTAACTGATAATTTTCACACGCGGAGATAAGTAATTTGTACAGCTTCTTTGCACCAAGGTTTAATTTATATTAACTAGTTGATAAGGAACGGCATTTACCAGCTGTGGCTGAACTCTTGAGATACTTGATGTCGCAAATGCCACCAGATGTATTGTCAACAGGTTTTCTGACATCATGAGATCCAACCAGCTTGTACTCCCATTTTCCCTTCAGGAACCCCTTGCTGAGGAACAGCTCTATGTGTCTAGCATCCAAAACATGCATTGTTCCTGCAAGATATAGAGCGGATAACTTAGAAAAAGAAATATCAACCAAAAGTTTTAATTAGTTCTTGTCAACAAGCCTGTGTTTGTCACAAATTTTTTCTCACCATCACAGGTATTCAGGTCACAGACAGGGCACCGAACAAGCTATAAATCTGAGTCATTTATAAAGAAAAAGAAATTAGGAGTTAGTTTAAGTATAAGTAAATAATGATAAAGTTTTGAAGAGCTATAGGATAGTTTTCTGCAAGATATTACCTGCTATCCATACTCCAGTTTTGATGTTCCGCAAGTAACAAGACCCATGAGCGTTCAATATCTTTTTCATGGTTTCTTCCTTTGGACAGAGGGTATTTCTAATCAGGCCACTTAGATCCATTTACCACCATACCAACCAGTCAACTTTGACACATACAAGAAAATTATAAAAGAAATAATTTTCTGATAAATGATGGAAATAAGACCAACCTGATCTTCTTCAAACGCCCAAGATCATCTCTTAACTTCATGTCAAGTGCATTTGATGTAACCTGGGAGTACTTGTCGTTCTTGTAGTCTTTCTTTCTTTTCAAAAACCAGTCCAGGATTTTGAATTGGTGTGGATTAGCCACGATAGTCATCAGATTTTCACTCTCAGCATTGGAAAGTTCTCTAGCCCTGTAGAAGTGAGTTCAGATATACTTGGATATTTAAAAAATAAACCAATAGACAGATCATAAAATCGAAATTTCAAACTCAGATAACTTAAGACCATAACATTACTCAACTAAAAGTACGAGCAGCAAACCATATCAACAATATTATAGACAACTGTGACCACCATCTACCCTTTCAAATAAACCATCCTCAAGAAATGTCTACTCTTAAAAAAAAGCAGTTCAAGTGACACCAAATTAGCTTCGTAGTATAATGATTATTTCGAAAGAATCAGTTGTTGATGAACTTAGTTTAGATCTTATTGTTGTTACATTAGTAGGTAGAGTCTTTTGTTTGGTAACTAGTATTAGCAGTAGAGTAATGGTTTAAAGTGTTTTATTTAAATCAAATTTTTATTGTTGAGTTTGAAAAATCACTTTTTCATAAGAGGAGCAAAGAATTAAGAACAAAAAATGAGATCATTGCTGGAAAAGAGAATGCAATTGTTGAAAAAGAGAGTGATTAAAGCAAAGTCAGATAGCGTTGCTTCATTGCAAAGTGAAGTAGATTCTCTTGAGGTAAGACTAGCATATGCGGTATATTAAACTTTAATTGATTGTTTTTCGTGAAAGCTCGGATAGTGTGATAAATTTGTCTTTGTGTGATTGATAGGTTAAAGGGTCCTGCCATGCTCAGGAGCAGGTCCAAAAGGCCCATACACGAGCCTAGGAATTGGAGAAGCAGATCTGTGTTCAATAATTTTCTAGTATTTATTAAAGTATGTCAAGATCTGCATTATGTGGTGGTTTATGGGTTTATTTTTCTTATTGCAGGTAGAAAATCTTCAGTTGAAATTGGATCTCAAGGCCAGTGTAAGAGAGGTGCTAGAAACTCAAACCAAAGAGTTGGAAAAGAAGATGCTCGAAGTATTTGTACCAATCAACACAACGTTTTATTCAAAAGTACGCAACATAATAGCCTGGTTTTAGTGTACCCATGTCTATTTTTTCAGACTCACTTTATGCATAAAATGAAATATGTTTTAATCTTGTATGCGTGTTTACTAATCATAGCAACATACAAAAAGCAAACAAGGTATCAGTTGATAGTAGCAATCAA
The DNA here is from genome assembly GCA_910596185.1 of Chrysanthemum makinoi. Lineage (NCBI taxonomy): Eukaryota > Viridiplantae > Streptophyta > Magnoliopsida > Asterales > Asteraceae > Chrysanthemum > Chrysanthemum makinoi. Next base: position 13,642,056 of record OU343225.1, on the reverse strand, counting down.
AACAAAAATTGCATTCTACGTTACCAGGATAACACCAAATTAACTTGGACTCAATTTAAGAGAAATCAAACCTGGAGTCTCTCCTTGCATCTTAGCATCATGCGAGTATATTCAGAAGGAACCCTTTCTGTAAGATCATTTTTGCAACCTAAAATAATAACCACATCAAACAACTCAAATCAGCAACGGATGTATACGTACAGATAAAGTGAACAAATCATTATAAGATGAAACAAGTGGAGTGGACTTTATCCTCTAGTTTTTTATTTTTGTCTAACCAAGCGTGTGCTGTGATTAAATCAATCTCCCTCCTTGCACATATCTGAAAAGGGGAAATTACAAGATTATATCAACGAGATCAGCCACAACAATCCTGCATATGTAGAGTGTTTGGGATTACCTATTCTATGAACTGATCTATATCGAATAAAAAATCATAGTATCATTTTCCAATATTTGCAAGCATTTGAAAGAAGTAATAATTGAAGTATCAGACTGGGTATATAGGATCCATAGTTACTTATGTGAAAAAAGAACTATACATATCAAGAGGTGGCTAGATGAGCGGGTCTAGTAACGGATCAAAACAAGCTTCTGATTTAAATGAGATGGGTCAAGTTTTGTTGACCTTCAAATACTTGAAAAAGATATTAGAATGATAGTGATTTTCAATCCGCTTAACCATTTCGGCTATTTTGACCTGTAACCTAAGTTTTCATTTGACCCGTTGAATAAAAAAAAAAAAAAAAAAAGTAACTCAAATCCACAAATACTCTGTAAGTTCTTATATCCAAATGACCACCTCTAAACATAGTTTAGAATTCACTAGGTCTGCAATTTGAAGTAAAAGTTGTATCTTAAATAAGCATCTGCCCTACAAAGGATACACGCTAGTAAACATTACATTAAAGAGTCTTACTTGTTTTGCAGTCTCAACTAGTGATTCGCCACTAGGCCTGGTCTCTCCTAATAATACTATTGTTTTATTAGTGCCATCAAGTTATATTTTTCCTTTAATTCACTAGGTATGGAATCAGAATCCAACTGTAATGGTTGAGTACATTGTTGAGTGCCCATTTTTTGCAAATTAAAGGAAAGCATATTAACATTGATTCACAAATACATGAGAAGGACTATGACTAGCTACATTTGACATACAATTTCGACATGTCCACCTAAGCAAGATTAGATGCTACCATGTCAATAGAAGAATTCGGGTCATTGGAATGAAAGGAGTAACAACGTCGTATGAGGGTACCTCCTTGGACTTAAACTTATGTGAATAAACAGTCTCTCATCCCAACCAATATCTCTTATTGGTGCTGCATCTGCAACTCCTTTTACAGTCTGCAAGAGCAGTCAAATCTCATCAAAAAGAGTGTATGTGTGCGCGCACGTGTCTAACATGCAAAGACAGAATGAAATGGATACCTGGAAAAGCACTAGAGTTGAATTCTTGAACAAGTTTTCATTCACCCATATGTAGATGCCAACTACCTTCATGCCACCAACTAGCATTCTCGAAACCTGTTCACCATTCCAAAGTGCATCACAAACATAAAAGTTCAACAGATTAGATTTTAACAGCTCCTTGAATTTTATCTTAAATATGTGAACTTGAATTCTAAGGTTATGTAGTATCCAAACTTGTTCAGATCACAAATAAAAATGCTATAACTACTCAAGAACATAAAGTTAAGATTGTTGATCAAAAGCACTGCATATAAAGTAGAAAATGACTAGTAATGTATCCAAACATCTCAAATTTCAAATTTCATTCAAAAATTAATTAAAACCATACGTCCTCACTTAAATCCAACATCCTCTGAATCCATCTTGAGGGATCTCGACATCACCACTTACAGTCTCATGCTGTAAAACCTTAGGTTCCATCCCATCAATAATACAGTCGACACTCACACAGCTAGTCATTTTCTAACTTAATCATCTTATAAGGGACTTCATCTATTTCCCAAGTTTTCCTACATGTTTCAATGTTTTAATTCTACACACATCTGGTGGCATTTGCAACATCAAGTATCTGTGCCAATCCAATACCAATACCTGTGCCAATCCATTACCAGTTTCTCTCTTCTCTCTGTCGGAACGTCAAAGTTCCTTAGAACTTGTATATCCAACTTGGTGAGATTGTCCGAAGCCTTTATGAAATATAATCAATTTTAGCTATTGTGTTCAACATTATTGTTACATAAGCCGGACAATGAAAGATAAGTATATGACTCACATTTTTGTCATCCACCTATCGGCATACGTTTCACTAACCGTGATGGCAATGTAAGCGTACATCATAGGTGAAACCCAATAAGCCCACTCCCACCAGTTTGGGATTTGACCTGTAACACAGACTCTTGCTCAAGTAAAAATCAGTGACGTGCCATGAGAAGTTCTGATGCTATCATGAAATAGTTAGTGAAGAAAAAAATTGAACCTAATAGTGTTGGTACTAGCCTCGAATCCAACAATATATTAGCAGCTTTTTATATCCAGATGAATGATCTTTATTTTTCTGTTCTGATGAAGGTATGTCAAACCTTCTGCAATGCCTAAAATAATATCATATCTTTTCGCCCAGTTCAGTTCCTTACCTCTGACTGTATCTGTATCAGATTAAAAAATACTATCAATTGAATGGCAGGATGCCAACAATCAACGTTGACTTGAGAATGGAAATTACCAAATATAAATTATTAAGACTCCTGTTTGGCACATATTAATAAATAAGTATAATTTCAGGTCCCAAACATCTAAATCCTACAAGTTTAACCAAATTTTTTTGCTGACACTACTAATGATGTTGACTTCATTGTAGTGGTGGTTGAAATCAAAAGTCTTTTTACAGCAACCTCTTTTCCATCTGGAAGCACGCCATGTGACGGTTTTATTTAGTGATTTACTAATCAAAGTAAACTACTCTAAACGATACCAAAAAGTAGATCAGATGGTTAATTAAACTACTGATAGTTCTGGTGAAGAACACATCTTTTGTGTCTTAATGTATACGAGGAACTGCTGCCTGCAACACCAAGAATGTTTTATATATAATTTTAAAATGGAAGTTAGGTGGCTTTATAAGGTTACACATAGCATTTAGCAAATTCATCTAGCCAATAAATATAGAGAGAACTATAGAAGTATGACCTGCATAAATGTTGTCGCCGTACCACCACAAATGTCAAAATACTTGTTCATCCGCTCAACAGTCTGAAAAAATAAGTTTTTGGAGCATGACATATCTGTAGCTGATGTAAAAGAATCGTTATAATATTTGCTTAGTACCTCTGCATTCTTGAAGATGCCATTAGGATCAGCAGTGACAAACCACCTGAGCCTCCAACCAGGCACCAGCCATCTTTTTGACAATGAACCAAGTGTAATAACATGAACGGATGAACCTTGGACCCAAACACACCCATAGGCACAAAAAGGTTCTCACCAAATGCTAAATGCCCGTAAACTTCATCTGCTACAACGATAATTTTGTGCTTCTTTGCAGTTTCAGCGATCTGAAATAACCTCAGCAATTAGTACCTTAAACCTATTTTTTTTGGCATCGAAATCTAGAATAATTGTGACAAAGTAGCAAAAACAATAAGGACTAAACCATTGGGAAAAAAAGTTTAAGAGTCAAACTGTAAATCGAATGAAAGTTTGAGGGATGGACCATAATTAACCTCATGTGGCTTACATTCTTTAAATGTTGATAACTATAGACATTACCACAAGGATTCCCGGGGTTAATAATTACAATAGCAACCGTATTTTCATCAACCAGTGCATCAATAGCATCTAAGTCAATGGCATCTAAGTCAGCCTCCAACCAACATCGGGAAGATATTCGATACCTTATATCTTCACACGTGAAGATATTCGATACCTTATATCTTTACATGTGAAGATATTCTATATCTTCACATGTGAAGATATTCGATACCTTATATCTTCACATGTGAAGATATTCAATACCTTAGATCTTCACATGTGAGTGCATTTAATACTTTATATCTTCACATGTGAAGATATTCAATACCTTATATCTTCACATGAGAGTGTATTCGACGCCTTATATCTTCACATGTGAAGATATTCGATACCTTATATCTTCACATGTGAGTGTATTCGATACTTAATATCTTCACATGTGAAGGTATTCAATACGTTATATCTTCACATGTGAGTGTATTCGATACTTTATATCTTCACATGTGAAGGTATTCAATACCTTATATCTTCACATGTGAGTGTATTTGATACTTTATATCTTCACATGTGAAGGTATTCGATACCTTATATCTTCACATGTGAGTGTATTCGATACTTAATATCTTCACATGTGAAGGTATTCAATACCTTATATCTTCACATGTGAGTGTATTCGATACTTTATATCTTCACATGTGAAGGTATTCAATACCTTATATCTTCACATGTGAGTGTATTCGATACTTTATATCTTCACATGTGAAGGTATTCAATACCTTATATCTTCACATGTGAGTGTATTCGATACTTTATATCTTCACATGTGAAGGTATTCAATACCTTATATCTTCACATGTGAGTGTATTCGATACTTTATATCTTCACATGTGAAGGTATTCAATACCTTATATCTTCACATGTGAGTGTATTCGATACTTAATATCTTCACATGTGAAGGTATTCAATACGTTATATCTTCACATGTGAGTGTATTCGATACTTTATATCTTCACATGTGAAGGTATTCAATACCTTATATCTTCACATGTGAGGGTATTTGATACCTTATATTCATATGTGAAAACAACTAGCATTTCATCGAACACATAATGTACATTGACAAACCATCAGCAAAGGACATGTTCATCTTTCATTTTCTTCATCCAATTATTAACTTAACTAATACCTAAAATCAAACACATAAAACACAAGAAATAAATTATCTATAATCATTGAATTAAAAAATACATGAATCAAAAGCTTAATTTAGACTTACTCAATACCTTTGTATAATACATTCTTTGATAGTAGTTGTCAGTGTTTAATGGTTAGCTGTGATATTTTTTTTAATGATGATGATTATTATATATGGATGATTGGGGTGATCGGTGATGATTACTGCCGCGGATGGAGGTGATTGGCAATGATTGAGCTGACGGTGGTGATCGGTGATGATTACGGTTGTAGATGGCGGTGATCGGTGATGATTACGGCGGTAGATGGTGGTGATCGGTGGTGATTACGATTGTAGATGGTGGTGATCGATGATGATTACGGTTGTAGATGGTGGTGATCAGTGATGATTCCGGCGGTAGATGGTGGTGAATGGGTGAAGACTGTGGTGGTTTCTGGGTGATGGTGATGAATGTGGTAATTTGAGAGAGTTTTGTAGTTTCACACTTTAAAAGTGAGGTATGTGTGTTTTTTTTATTTATATAGTATATTTGAAAGTAAAAGGCAACATTAACATAGTTTTAGTGTAAATATTGGGATTCATCATAGCCATTAGATCTAAAAAAAAGGAGGGATTAAATGGAGGGCTAGGATCTCTTCTCGTTCACAAAAATTGACTTCTCACCAAAGAAACACCCCTATATATATATATATATATATATATATATATATATATATATATATATATATATATATATATATATATATATATATATATATATACATTATATATAAGAGGAAGCATGCCACATAAAATGCCACTTGGCATCCCATAATGCCAAGTCATATTTCCATGTCATCATTATACTATGTGGCATTTTTTTTATACTTATGTGGCATTTTTTTTATTTAATAAATGACATGTGGCATTTTAATTAATATATGTACATTTTTTTTTAAATAAATTGTAAAATTCGTTTTTTTTTTGTTATTTTCGAATTTTAAATTTTTTTTACTAAAAATAAGACATTAGTTGGAGTTGAACTTGGGTCATTCATGTGTTTTGTAAACAACTTACCACTAGGGTAGATTGTTTTTTGATTTATAGTTTTCAAATCAATATATATAAGGATATTATAAAAAATTCTGTAAATTTTATTTTAGTTATGTATTTTTTGAAGATAAGAACTAAAATAAATTATGATATATATTACTTAAACGATAAATATACCATATATATTTTTAACCTATTTTTTTTTGTATAAATACACCCTAATATCTTAATCCCCTAATTATCCCTAAAACTATAATCGACTATTGAGTATAATAGGTGAGAATATCGTTTTTTTGGTTTTACAGGTGTAGATTTTTTTTTATTTTTTTGTCGAGTTTGAGTTTTACAGAATTTTTTATCAGATATCATATAGTGTTTTTTGTTTGTTAACAGATATCTGATACAAGAATGAATTCCCAAAAAGATGAAGGCAGGTTAAGAAAAGTTTAAGGATTTCCAAAGGAAACAAAGATAATAATGTTCAAGACAATGGTAGGTTTTTTATATTCTCATCAACAGGTTTAGTTTTTTTTTAAATTATTATGTTTTATGTTAATTTTATGCATGTAATTAAACTTCAGTATGTTTATAATATTCAAGAATGAACATTGAAGGTAAGAAAATATCAACAGTTGTTTTTTTTTTTTTTTTTTTTAAATTATGATGTTATATTTTAATTTTATGAATGTAATTCAAATTCAGTATGTTTTATAATTTTCAGGAATGAAGAGTCAAGGTAAGAAAATAAGAAAAGGAAACCAAGTTAACAATCCTAAAGTAGCTGCTACTAATGTTGTTTCTCCATCAACAGGTTTTTTAAAAACTTTTATATTATAGTAATGTTGGTTCCAATAAAATGAAATGCTGTGAAACATGATTTGCTGTAGACCACGTGGTTATTTGGGTAGAGTCAAAGGATTAGAAAAAAAGCTTTTTGATATACTCACAAGGAAACAACGTTTTAAGCGACCCGCTATAGTGTTTGTGGGTTCAAGCGTTGGGCCGGATCTTTTGTCTAAATCAAAAGTGTCCATTTAATGAATCATAACTCGCCAAGTAATTAGGGTGTTACAGTTTACTTCTTTGTTTTTATAAATATCTAGATGGATCATTGAACGCTACAGTTTACTTCTTTGTTTTTGTTTGGATCTGTAGTATAGTGATAGTAAGGGATCATGATACATAATGCGTATCTGCAACAATGAGTTAGTTTGGGTCGTATGGGGTAATGCTACTGCAACTATAATGTACACATTTTGCATTAGTTAAGATGGTAATACAGGGGATGGTTAGTCAAAATACTCTTTAGCTCAAAAATTATGGGCATGAAACAAAATCTACAATGTCTATAAAAGAATTTTGGGAGTATTAAAAAAAATGGTAGGTGGGTTGTGAGGGCGAATTGAATTCTTTGTTAATGTAAGTAATTTGAGCTTTTAGTATGTGATTGGGAGCATGTAGTATATCTGTATTTTGCCATTTGTGTGAATATATTATTGACCTGTGTTATTTCATATTAGTAGTATTTTTGATTGATTTTAATAATTTATCAAGCAATCCTTTTATGAAGTATTCATTGTTCTCCTCTTAAATTAGCATGAAATATCTTATTCACTTGTGTTATTTTTAGTGTTTTAGTGTATGTTCGTATAAATTTCCTACTCATTTTCCTGTATCGTTGCTCCAAAAATATTCTCAACAGACTAATCCGTCTAAAGACACCGTTACCCTTATATCATCATCTTCAGACCAACAAATTACTCATCGGTTTCAAAGTGATAGTTTACTCAACCAGCAGATTCATGATTTGGAGGTCCACTCTCTCTGATTACATAAAACCGTTAATTTTCCTATTTTAAAAAGGTTGAGTGAATCTCATTTCTTATTGAATTGTGTTGTTAACTCTATTTCCTAAGGTGGGAAGGAAACACGAAGCCTTACAAACCAACATTAAGAATAGGTTATGGATTATTGACATGACAAATCGTGCTGCTCATCATCGCCTTGGATTCGTGTTGGCGGATAAAAATATCAATGAATAAACAAGAGTCTGAACCTACAGTTCTATGGCTTATAAACAAGTGTTTTGTATACAAAAATATTAATTGAGAGTTTCTTTTATGTTCCAGCCCAAATCGTCGGCAAGGCATAATGACCGGGAGAAAGTATTTTCATAGTGCGGCGTGATCTGTGGTGATGGAAGTGTATCCAGATAGTAATTTTTTCGGAGGTATGTGTATTCAGACGACAAATCATATTTATATATTAAGGGTATTCATTTATTTATCAATTAAATAGAGGTTAGGGAAGTGTTAGTGAGATGTACAGATCTGCGCATGATGTTTCAACGAGACACACATTACGTTGTTACTAAATTCTGTAGATGGAAATTTTGATTCAGTTATCTTACAAAGGAGTCAATCGGGTTATATATACGTAATGGGTAATCAGATTAAATAAAAGTAAATAGCTAATAAAAGAAATGGGCCGTACAATTCAAAAGTCGATTAAAGTGCAATCTTAATGCGTAAGACCTATGAAACTTTAAATAAAAAAGTTTCATAATCTTATATGACCTACCTATTACAGGTGTTTTAGGTTGTCTTTCTAAGTTATACTCGCGTGGTGGGACGAGGGTGAAAGAATTACTTGCACAAGGTGTCTCTCATAGTCGGAAGACTCCTCAACGGGTAACTCTCGCTACCAAGTGAATTTTCTCTTAGTTTTTGCTATGCGCAGTGTTACTCAAAGTTTAACCGATTGAGTGACTTGTCACTAATTAATATCTTTCTCAGGAAACTCATGTTAATCCTATGATATTTTTGTGCAGGAACGCATGGAAAAGAGAAGGAAAATGCCATACCACATGCATATCAATCTCGAACTTCTAGAGGCTGTTCATCAGACGTGTGCGGTGCTCACTGACCGCCCCGAAAACATTCGGGATCATGCTTTGTTATGGCGCCACTAAAGCCTTAAGCAAAAGCGTCTTTGATAAATCATTTGAGGTTATCAACTCACTTGATGCTTGGAGACCCCTTAGGAACCGTGAAAAGGTCATGGATATGCTAAAAGACAAGATCAAGGAAGAAGCTCTAAAGACCTTTCTTACCACTTATTCCTCGTGCAACAGAAGCCTATAACTTGACCAGCTTTCGAAGATGTTTCACCTTTGGGATTATCAAACCCATTGCACATGCACTAAAATGATGATCAATGATAAAATTCATCATGTCATATGGAATCAACCTACACAATCATTTGTTTTCCATGATGTTGAGCAAACTCTACTACAGGCTTTGGCAATTCAGGTTGATAGAAGCTCACTCTCCTTGCTGAAAGCAATGAGAAGGCGACAGAGGGTGCTAGGCGAGGTGGGGGTGCGATAGAGAGTCTGAAATTGCGCATTAGAACTTGATCCATCACTCAACCCAACAACTTATCTGCATTGGTTTGACTTTTTAGAAGTTGATTCTAAACTTCTTGATTGCTTTTCAGTTATAGGAAACGGGTGATGGAGAGCTAGGCCTTGATGCTCATCAAGCCCCACACCGGCGAAAAGATGTTAGTAACCCGAGAACGAACCCGGCGTGTTCGGTGAAGGGTCCCTCCGGCTGCCAAACAACGGTCAAGCTGGAAAATATAGGTTGGTCCGACTCGGTCGCTGATTTGGTGATGGATCATAATGGATACTTCTCTATGTGTTGACGCAGGTTGGATTGGTTTGATCCATAATAGGGTTTTTTCCAAAATTTGGTGAGTTATATAATAAATAGTTGTAAAATATGATTACTAAAATTGTATCCACTTAACTTCAATATTGTCGATGAAAAGTAAGACTGTCTTATTATTTGTGTGTAACACTTATGTTATATATCTAATATGCAAACTTTCTTTTAGGAAAAAGCTTCTAATAAGCAAACATTAGAACTTATTATCGACACATTGCAAATGTTAGTTAAGGAATTACCAAGCTCACTTTTTAGCAATATGAAAATTCACCTAATAAATTATTTTGATGTCATAATCTAGAAAGGATATATATGAAATATTTGCTGAACCGTGACCGGAAGAGGTTTGTGTTTTTGATTTATCAATGTATTTGATCAAACTATATGATTGTTTTACCGGTTGACAAATTTAACGGTTGACTTTGTGTATCCGTTTTTTAGGTCGATGACTACTATAAAATCATTGAGGAGCCAATACATTTTGGAACAATGAGAGCTAAACTTCATGAAGGATTGTATACGTCTCTTAAACAATTTGAGGTATTTCGCCATAATTGAAAATTTTTATGAACAATTGATGGGGAGTTTGTGAAAAGTGGTCTTCAGAGTACGGAAAAAAGTAGAAGCTTTATATAATAGGGTTGTTATTAGTCCAAAAAATGTGTTTTGGAATTTAGTTGATCTTCTGTCATTCAAGAATAGTCATTAGAGTTGCTTTAGGCATCGTTTTTTAAATGATTAATTTCAGTCATAAATGAGCATTTAAGCTTGATAGGAAATTCGGATCAATAATCTAAAGCACCCTCAAAACTGATGTGTAATCAAGCGTAAGGAGAGATGCACATGTTTAATAAGCAATCCCAAACATCCCCCTTTTGGTTATGCATCTGTGTCTTAATGTTTATAGTTTCACACAAATTTTGCTCAAAACAACACTTTTTGTCTAAGTTTAATTTAGTAATTATTTTATGTATAATTAAGATTACAAAGTTGAAACATCTCTAAATTAATCCTTCCTCCTATGCGACATAGTTCGCATTTGTGTTCCGTTAGTGGGTTCTTTGTATTTATTATAACTTGCAAAAATAGAATCTTCAATCCTAATGAATTTAGTGATTCGAAGGTAATGAATTTGGAGAATAGCTCATGAAATCTTCAAGATATGTATGTATAAGACATTTGAATGGACTATTAGAAAATCAAAGATTACATTATATATAAGAGGATCGAACCTGACCTTAACATTTTTTAATGTGAGGTTTTGAACAGTTTATTGCATCTTTAGGGTGTGAGATTGCTATCTTATTAGTATGTAACCAATATGTCAATGCCTATGTGTGTTTCTCAACATGAGTGTATCGTGTCAACATGCCCTTAGATACAAGTTCCGTATGCAATGTTATGATAGGTTATAAAGGATAAGGGTGATATACTAATTGAAATGCATAGTCTAAGCCTTTAAATGGTGGTAAAAGCCAGTGAAACCACATTTGTTTTTCTTAGGAGACCAAAATAACTGTAACACCTATGTAATAAAAGGCAGGCCATTATACCCGACTTTTGTTTTTCAATTACACAGACCGACAAAAGAATAGTTACCTGTTTCATCAATATTCAGTTGACCTACACATTGTGAAATTATGTTAAATTTTTGAATCAATATTATTAATTAACCTTTTTCACACCCTTATAGAAATATTACTTGGATAAAAGATTTATTGACGGACTTCATTTTTGTTTTTTTTTTAATTTTTGTTTTTTTGTTCTATTGCGCTTATGGTTCCCGTTATAATTGGTTATGTGGCAAATTGTTCTGTTGATAGTACTTTTTCAAGGTATTTGTAATGCGACACATTTGGCTAGAAGTTTGGGTATCTTGTAACTGAATGTCACTTTTAGGGAGTTTATGTTACTAAAATTGATAATCTCATTTGAATTTGATTATCTCATCTTGCTTATTGATAATCACATATTAAAATTTGCATTTGCTAATTTATATATGTAGGCTTATTCAAAGACGGGTCGAGTAACAACAAAAAATGACTTATTCACTTATGTGATCTTAATGGAGCTAACCACAGGTAGAAAAGCCTTAGAAGAAACCCAACTGAAGGCAGTGTGAATTTAGCTCAATGATTTCGCAAAATGCAAACAAATAAAGAAACCTTCATCACTAAATTAATAGACCCACAACTTCACCTAAATCTAGATAAAGCAAATAAAGCCAATTTAACCACAGTAGCTCAGTTAGCGGGTCAATGTTGTGCCCGCGAACCATACCAAAGACCAGACATGAGTCATGCTGTCAATATGATGTCCTCTTTAACATACCTTTGGAAACCGTCTGAAATACCAAAGCCACATGACATATATGGAATTGACCTTGATATGCCGTTGCCTCAAGTGGTTTTGAAGGGGAAAGCATTGGAGGGTAAGAGTGATTTAATCAGGGTCAGTTTTGGACGGTATGATTCGTTTTTTGTTTTAGTTTTCCGTTCTTATTGATGATTTTAATGACAAAGCTTCGATTGAGACACAGTTGACTGGAATATACATGCTGATAAAGTCCCTTTAAATGTATTTATAATGCTTCGTTTACCATTAGTTCAAATGCTTTTGGAGAGAAGCATATAGTGTTTTGCGAAAAACTTTTGGAGAGACGCACAAATGCTGTCAAATCTTCATTATCCAAACGTGGTAGCGCTATATGGTGTAGTACCAGATGGAATGGGTGGAACATTATCTACTATTAGTCATTCTGAGTATACGACTAACGGATCACTTAGGCATGTTCTTATAGAAAATAATCGGTGAGTTGTTAGAACCTATATCTCATATTGTGTCTTCTGAAATAGAAAAAGATTATATACTATGTTGAAACTTGTGCAGAGCGCTTGATAGGCGCATTTTATATATCATTAGCAGTTTATATTTTCTCTTCTCTTCGGTTGTCCTTCCTCATACGATTTCAATTTTTTAATTGTTTTAAATTGAAGGAACACCGCCAGATCCAACGCTACCTATTAGAGCTTATGTAAGTATAACAGTTTTTGATATGTCGCTTTACATGTTGGTTTGACAACGTATAAATGTTGTCCATTGATATAACACGTACATGATATGTATGGTCTTAAATTCATTTCAAAAAGTTAAGATATGAAACTGTTGCTTAATTTTATGGAGGCAATTAACTATTCAAACCAAAGTTGGGTATATGTACATAATGCACTACATTATCCTAAGAATTCTATCTATGTTAAGTGCTTTCACTTTAATTATTAGATTCATCGGGTACATTACAAATTCGAACTCAATCTTTTAGGATGGCATTTAGTGATCATTAAAATGTGATATGTGCATTGTGTTTTACAATGTAATACGTGTCAGTGATTATCGAACTAATAAAATATCTCTTCCAGGGAAAAGTCACAAGTTGATTACTGAAATGCTAAACCAGTGATCGCAAAAGTATCAAGGTGAGAAAGACGAGGTCGTCGTGTGCCCACCCTTATTCATGTTGCTGAGCACACTAAAGTTTCTGGAGTACTAATAACTCATATTATAGCTAATTAGCTGGTGCAAGTTTTTGATTAGGTGTTAAGGAAGGAGTTGTCGGGTCATTGTGATCACAAAGACTAAACGTTGCACACGAGTTGTAATCAAAATACTTACCTGCTTTTAGCCGTTTTATGGATTATGGTAACATCAATTATAGAGCTTAACCGTTTCATTTAACTTTTAATTACTTTTTAGTATATATATGTTATACTAAAACCTAAAAATAAAAACCACAAGTCATACCCGTCCATCGGACGGGTTTTGACACTAGTATATATATATATATATATAAGTGATAGTTAAATATATGTTATTTTTTAATTAAAATAAATAAATAAAGTGTAGAGGTAAATTTTTAAAAAAGACATGAAAACTAATAAATTTATTTAAGTCTGTATAATGTATTTAAATTTAACAGCTAAAGTTTTATTAATCAACCTTTTATTTTTTTGGTTTTTTTAAAAAAGCGACACATGTTGATGACAAAGGTATAAGTTCTTTCCTTTTGCTTTATCTTAATACGTACGACAACAATAAGATACAAAATTCCACCAAAGCGATGTAAAATATGTAAATTTAGGTTAAACCAACTAGTTTAGCTCAGCTGGCCACCTGAGCTTCTTCTGGAGCTTGAGGAGGTTTTACCCAAGATTCGAGTCTCGAAAGAGACAAAAAATATTTAGGTTTTCCTCCTAGTGAGAAGTCGTGAGCTCTAGGGGTTTCCCTTCGCGGGTCTCTCCTAGTGGTTCGGGTCCTGGGCCTGCCCGTTTGGATGGTTTAACTTGAGGAGTTGGATTTGTGGTGTTGTTCTAAAAAATAAAAAAATAAAAAAAAAGTGTAAAATTAGTTTAGTTTTTGTCGTATCCTAACTTTTCGCGCCAAGTATATGACTGTGATGGGTGTAAATAAAAATACATTAATAATGGTGGCTTAAACGATGGTTTTCTAAATATACATGTTAGAGCAGGCAACTTGGTAAGAACTAAATTGAATAAAACAAGTTTGGGCAGAATAAACTTTTTTTTGGGTGAAAAGATGAAATACTGCAATACTTAAGGGCCCGCTTGGTTCAAAGTGGGGAAAGGGAAAGGGGAAAGGGAATGCAAAGGAATGAGTGAGGTGGGTAATCAATCCCTTACCCCTCAATTTATTCTATAATGGTTCATTACCCATTACGGGGTAATCAATCCCTTACCCCTCCCTAACCAAGCACTATATAATGAGTGAGGTGGACCCTTTTGAATACCTTACCCATTCCCCAACCCCCTTAACCCCCTAACCAAGCACGCCCTGTGTAGTTGGACATTTCTCAAACACAACTAAGCTGCAAGAAACAAAATACATTCTGCAAATAACAATCTATCTAGCTCTCAGCATAGACAGCTAATTCTTTTCACCAATTCACCAACTGCTATTGAGGATATCCCAAATCTTCTGGCTACATTTCCCTCTTTATCCCAAACTAGCTTGCACTACCACATGTAGCAGACCCCCTCACATATGTGGATACAGGAAGTTGATAAAAGAAGGCGTCATCAAAAGACTAGGATCACTCAGTGCAAACTCACCAAGTATGGCTACATTTCGAGTGAAACTGGCCTCACCATAACTTTAAGTTTCCACTAAATGAAGAAACAAGCCAACTCTATGGTTACACACAATATAAACTACATTTCCCATTCAAACATAGATTTTGCACATACTACTAAGCAGTCCATGATAGCAGTGGAGAACCCATATCTACATCATCCATGTTTAGGATCACCTAAAGCTGAGAACCAAACATGTCATAATCAATGAATGTATATCACCATATTATTCAAGTACTACTAAAGCTTGAAGCAATGACTTAATAAGTCATTTGACAGGAAGTCTTTTTACCTAATGCTAAAAGACTATTTAAAAAAGTTTTTTAAATAGTAAAAAATGTTTCTAAAAGAGTTGCGCTAATTAATGCACTTAGTGAAATGAAGTTATAAGGAACTGATTTAATTAAGTAATTATATAACTCAAGGCCTTTCGTCTAGTGATATGTGAGATAGTGGTATAGTGTGCGAAAAAGATTTGCTTAAGTGAGGCATTGCATTGAACACTTGATTTGTTTCAAATTCAAAAGTAAAAAGAAAAACACACAAAGATAAAACAATTGATGTCACTTGATGTTAATTTAGGGTTTATCGGTCAATAATTGCTATGCTAATTTCGTTTAATCAACAAAAACCTTCTTTTTTTTAATAAAACAATGAACTTCGAACTCATGAATTGTTATAATGAAATTGTTCATAAATTGAAACGTTCAATCATGGTCTCAATGTTAATTAAAAAAAATGTTCATCCGTTGGAATGTATGTTCATCGGTCATGGTCTAAATGTTTTATTAAAAAAAAATGTTCGTCAATTCGAATGTTCACCCATTTAAATGTATGTTGTTCATCAATACTCCGCTCAAAACAAAACATTTGTCACTCTCTCGTGAATTTTAGGGTATGTTTAACAAAACTAGCTGGAAGCTGTAAACTATAAGCTCTTAACTGTAAAGCTGTTAACATGAGCTACAAGTCGTATCTTTTTTTTCAATAAAACAGTTTGGTAAGTTGGTTGTTAAATGTAGTTAAAAGATGTAAAATGACATAAAAAAAAATATCTATAATTGTAAACAAATGTTTGGAAGGTATATCGGTAATTCAATGTTTTAACAGCTTCCAGGAATGTTTAAAAAGCTTCGTGAATCAGCTTTCATTTAGGATCTATTTGTTTGAAATAAAAGGTAGAAGTTAATGTATCTAAACAGAGCTACTTAATTCAGATGAGATTATTTTTGTAACAAAAAGTTAACAGCTCCCCAAAATGCTCCTACCAAACAAGCCCTTAGACTTTTTAAAGGATTTCTATTTGATCCTCTATCATTACCCAAAACACCCTAAAGACAACCAAATAAAAACACACAAACTATAACCTATATGACTCGACACCCTGTCAAGTAATTTCAATCTTCGCTTCTTTCATGTGGAGCCTTCAATCCAGATACTCAATAGTCAATGACATGCCAAATTACTTCCACAACAGTCACTAAGATTACAAGA
>OU343225.1:13593217-13625637 GCA_910596185.1 Chrysanthemum makinoi | reverse complement strand
GAGATACAACTAAAAATGACAAATATGAAACAATATACAATACACTGCCAGAAGTAGTAATCCATGATCAACTCACCAAAAGCTTTAGCCAAAGTACTCAAAAGCAAACTTGTTGAGCAAGAGAAAACAAAAATTCAAGCTACAAAATATATGACCTAAGAACACTTTTCAGAAACGAGTATTGATAAAGGTAAATCTCTGCAGAATTGATAGAATGATGTACTAGTTTTATCGATTCTGTTTCGGTAAAAGGATAAAAAAAAATTGAAAAAAAAAAAAAAAAAAAACTTGGTTTGAAACTAATTAAATGCATGTGGATCCCAAGTTGCTTTACAAAACAAGTAAAATGAGCATACATATTCTTTCTCTTGTCATATCATAAGCAAATGAGGAACTATCTTAGCATCCGGTTTTGATATTTTCATGCCATTTTCCATATACTTATCCAGCAACTCCACAAACCACTTTCCCGCCTCTGTTTCAATTTGTTGCCCTAGTTTGATCGTATCATTCAGACTTCCCATTTTACCGTTTTGGTCAACTACTGATGATCTTGTGTGCTTTCGTAAAACTGTCGACTTTTGCAGACTTTTTACGGGAAATGAAGAGATGGATTTGCTCGGAGTGGAACTCCTCTTGGGAGTATAGTTGGACTCTATTTCATCGACTTCTGTTGACATTTTGTGGGTGTTTTCTTCTTTCTTAGTTGTTTCAGTTGTTGCTTTGATTGATATAATGTCGGCTATGGCTTGAACAAGTTGGTTATGAAACTCAAGAAAATTATCAAAACAGGCTGCTGGTCCTGCTGGATCATCAGAGTTAGCTGACTTGGTTAGAGTAGATAAATTCCTGCAAGTGAAATACAACTTAAGTAACAATGTGTAAATCCAAGTATAAAAAAGGTGGCATACTTTGCGCCATTTAAATGTAAATAGATCAGTTAAAGTTATATTTTATTTTTCCTCTAACGGGTCAAATGAATAAACGTGAAAAAATATGGCTAAATGTAACGATATATTACACATCAGTTATTCAATTGGTTCAGTTCTGAAAAAGTGTTCGTGGGCATCCTGAACCGACCCACGCAAAAAGTTTACCCATTCTGATCTGATGATAGATATTATTACATGGTTCGTAGAATTTATACGATCAAAATATGCACAATAATTCAACAAGGGCTAAACGTTGCTCCTTCTTCAAAGATTACGACATATAAAAAGTATATGCTTTTCTTAAAAAAGTTAAACGAAAAAAATATATAAAGTAAAAAGAGTAAGATAAAAAAATCATAATGGAGACACCAAATAAGAGTGTTAGTGGCTGAAGCATTTCTAAGCGCTTCAAAGGCAACTCTATGCTTGTGCTCTTTCTTGCTGTTGAACAGCTTCCTAATATCTCATTTTTCATAAAAGTTAGATAAATCGTATACCTTTTTTATAGTGAAATGCAAAACAATAATCCTTGAGGACTAGCAATTACCTTTCTGAGTATGCTAAGCTTTTGTGGCAAACTACCCGATAACTGGTTCTGAAAGATGAATCAGCAGATGGAGACTTAACTTTCAAACAACTAATAGGAGAAGACATTGCCCGTGAACTTGATGGCGTGACACTTTTCTTTTCCTATAATCAGATAAATCATAGGTGTAGCCCAAGAACTTCTTCAAGAAGCAATTTCAAACTTGAATTCAAATTCTCCGAAGACCTCATTTTCACAGGCGTACACCGATCATCTGTACCCTTTTTTAAATCACCAAATTTTGACTTCACATTCATATTCATAAACCCAGTTAACGGTTCAGGCACTCCAACTAACAGATGACGGCAAGGAACCGGTCTAACACCTTTAGCTACCGGAACAGGCGAACCACGTTCCAACTTCTCAACATGTATAAACTGACCTAGAGAGTCGACCTGAATTTTAGGTTGATTTGATGTAGCAATTTCGAGTTGAAGAAGGTTGTTCTCTAGTTAATTGGTATCCTTTGATCGTAGGGTTTGCTTCACCATGGACGATTCCAAGACATAAAAAATTATTGTTTACTTGCACTATCGAGTTTGATCCTGTGATCATCCAAACAGTATTCTCGTTTACCACAACTAGCTCAACTGACAGAATCGAGGGTCCCACTCGTGTGCTTAGCACATTTGTTGTTTTTGTATCCTTTCTACATTGTATTTGTACCTTTAGGCTTCCAGTGCCTTACTAGAAGCTCTTTTAGTTATTTACATATATTTTGCCGTTCAAAAAGAACACACAAAAAAAAAAAAAAAAAAAAAAAAGGTGCTACGGATGCAACTCTGGTAATATTTCTGGTTGCAGCCTCGGCGATGTAGGCTCAAGTAAAAGCATTGACTATATTAGATAAAACTAAAGAGCCAATATATATAAATATGATCTTATCACATGATAAGTTACAACCATATAAGAAACCATCATACAGAAATTACTAATAAGCATTTTCTTTAGCACAGTCATGGATTGGATTTTAATATTAAATATTCTTAAAACATAGAAGAAGCAAAGTTCATAGCGCTAGTCATCCATAATATCAAACTCTACCCGATCATGGAATCTAAGGATCTCTTGATTAATTGATAAATCAAATGGGAGGTTATAAGTGAATCCCAAATATTATCCTACACGTAAAGACTAGATAATGAAGTAACATCACTGATTTTTATTTTTATTTATTTATTTTTTTGTAAAGGGTTTTAATCTCGGCCCCTTACATAGGAGTAAAGCATATAAAACAAAAAACTTCTACTCCTATAAAAGAAAACCACCACTAACTACTAGATTACATTTGACTCATAATGAAAACAAATATAAATTATCGTTTAAATTGACCTCGAAGATTAATATCAAACGTGTCACAGATTGCCAGTTGTTCTTTGGTTAAATCATAAACTTCATTCTCATAACCGTCATACACATCATAATCTTCATCCTCAAGTAAACTTACATCATTGATATAGCCATCATCTCCATCACCATCACCCATGCCATGAGGAGATACCAGGCTCTTCACGAATACGTGCTCATCATAATTATAATTACATTCCGAAATTGTAGATAACCGGATATGGGAATATTTAGAATCGAGAAGGACTCCTTCGGGACATTCAATGCTTCGCACCAATACAGGATGACGTGAACCTTCTTCTTCTAACAGCCATATGTGAACATGACGATTGAAGAAATCCTTTGGTGGAATGTAATGCATCATTATTTTGCGTGTATCGTAACCAGGTGGTGGTAACTTTCTTTCCCAAGACTCTTGCACATTGTAGCTTCTCATTACCCATATCTCAATATCCTCATTTTTCTTGCAGTTTACATTTGGACTAGCAAAGATGCATAGACAGTCTTTCATAGTCCCCAAATCCCAATCTGATCGACGCAGTTTTGGTTGTGGGATTTCTGTAAAGACCTCTTCAGATAAATCAAAAGAAACAATTACTTTCTTGTTATTTCGATACGTATACCAGTGAATCGCCCCATTGCATAAGATACCATTCCCGAACATATTATCATAGCCCGATTCTACAGCAACTGATCTCCAAACGTTTGACTTCATTGTTAACACTTTAAAAGATAATTTTTTAATATGTTTATTAAAGAACCCTATTACAACCATGAAATCATCTATGGATGAATCATAACCAAAACCCGACACCTCTTCTGTCTTAGATTTATACTCCTTAGGAGTATCTCTTAGTTCTTTCACCTCGCGAGTTGAGGGATTAACGACTAAAAATTCAGTTACGTAACGAGAGATGCATACAAGACCATTTGAAGAACCAACAACTTGACATTCATCTCTTCTGTTGAACCAACAATCATCATGACACAATCTAGTAGCACCTAAAGCAAAGATCCTTGTATCACCAGTTTCATTATTATCTACTTTCTTCTTAAGATTGTAGTTAAGCTGAGATTCAACAAAATCACGACTTGATATTAAGGAATTCCATGACTTACATACACTTTTGCAACGGATGAGATCGTTTACTTCCAATCTTAGAAGTATCTCTTTATGAATATTAAGGCCAGGCTCTGTCATTGAATCCTTTGCTATAACCCAAAACGAAAAAAATAAATAAATGTGTATACTAATCGTATCTAGGTTTGGTATTGAACGAATAAATAAATGTGTATACAGTCGACATCTCCTTTTATACACTCACATTGTCGGTTCCTGTAACGGGCCTTGTGTTTTTTTCCCTATGTGGGCTGCGTTATGTTTTTTTACGTAAATGCTTGTTTTAGGAAACAACCAAACATGCATTCCCATGAAAATAAAAAGTTAAAGAGTTCTTAGAGATTTAGAGTAAAGTTCCAATAACACACTGCTATAAGCAATGATCCTTGTATCTCCAATCTCATTATAATCTACTTTCGTATTAATATTGCAGCCAAGATGAGATTTGATAAATCGAGGACTTGAGATTAAGGAATTCCATGAGTTACATACACTTTTATATCGGATAAGATCTTTACTTCCAAGCGTACGAGTATCTCTTCATGAATGGCAAGGCCAAGTTTTGTCATTGTAACTTTTGGCAAAGAGAGTTAAGATCAAAAATAAGAAACAAAACCCTAATAACTTAGGTTTAGAATTGAATGAATAAAAACATTCGACATCTCCATTTATAATTTCACAAGTTCATATATTGTCATGGGCTAAAATATTAGGGTTTGATCAGTTTGAAAAACCCCTTGCCTCTCAACCTAGAGGTCAAGGGTTCGATCCTCACTCCCTACAAAAAGGCCGGAGGTCCTTTTCTACCTTAGTAGGGGTAAGTTTGTCTACATTACAACCTCCCTCATCCACTGTGGAAGACGGTATTAGGACCCATAACCCATGTAAGACGGTATTGAGAGTTACTTTATTTTATTTCTTTAATATATTGTCATGGGCTATGTGGTATGCATGAGCTCCTTAATCATGCATGGGTTGCGTTGTGGGATGTGTTGTGGTTGTCCACCTCATGAAGACCACACAAACAAATGTCCATTAAAGGAAGTTAATTAGTAAAATGGGTTTTATTAAGATCACCCAAAATAGCTTCACATGTTACTTATGATTTAATGAGAAGAAATCTTAAATAAAAAACCACACATTAAAGTTGCATCGACTAGAATTTGCTCCATCACATTTTTTTAGATGTATCATAGTATATCTACTAGTTGAAAGTTAGATAAATATACATAAATTAAATGCATATTATCAAGTTAGACGAATTGTATTATTTTGTGTCCTTTGTGCGTCGAATGTGTTGATAGTACAATTTTGCATTGTTTTTGTTGAAATATATAAGCTAAGGGCTTATATTGTCACATTGGTATTCTTGTGTTTCTTGTTTTGTATTTTTCATGTTTAAAGTGAAAAGGAGTTAAAAGATCAGGGACTAAAGTTGTAGCTGTGAAAAGCTCAAAGGGAGTTATTGCTCAAGATTGAAGATATATTAAGAGAGGCTATATATAATTCCTTCTCTCTCATTTAGAGTTAGTTTTTGATTAGGGTTCACTGTGTGTTTTCTTCACACAGTTGTTTAGTAGTTGTTAGTATTATGTACACAAACGCTTTACTTTTCTTCTATTGTAAAACTCTCTATGAATCAACCAAATGGGTGGTTGGTTGGGTTGATTCTTATAAAATCTATTTTGTTGAAATCTGATATAGTTTCTTGGTAATTGATCATACATTATATAGCTTTAACATGGTATCAGAGTCAGGTTTGCTTTGATACAAAGTGTTTTGATCAAAAGTCCTTTTTTTTTAAAATTTAGGGTTTCAATAAAATTAGGGGTTTCTTGTTTTGAATTCAGATCTTACTAGATCTGTATGTTAATCGTTTGATTAGTGGTTGTGATAACGCTACACGCATCGTTCGGGGTCAAAGGAACTTTCTTTTCTTCGAGCAAGTTTTATAACTCCCTAGGCAGTTAACCTAATCGTTGTAGTGTAGTAATTAGGGTAAGCCACGGGTATTGATATCGTTCTCTAGGGGAATAGGAATGCTAGTGAGAAGTTACTACGCTAAGGTTGGGGTTGAGGAAGATTATTTTTTATCTTTTTATGTTTTTTAGGAAATTGAAAAGGTACGAATCTCGGGGTTTGGATTTGGGGTTGGTATTTCTACCGATTACTCTACTTATCTAATTATCTAATCTAAGGTGTATGTAGTCTATGTCTAATTATTGTATGCTCGTATGATAGTTTAAAGATGTGTTTACTTAGGTTTTACTACTCTTTAATTATCTCTTATTGGTGGTTGAATTGTCACGTCCTTATTCTTGGATTTCGTTGTGTCTAAAGTTGTAGGGTATTCGTTTCTCCCTAACTCTTTGAACTTACCAAAGGGTCTCGTCTACAAAACCCACTAGGGATAATAAACTCTTACTCTAAGGCACTCTTTGGATGATTTAGCTTACAACTACTCACGGAGTTATATTCTAAGGTTCACAAAGATTTAATCAAGCATTAAGTACACAACGAATGACCAATCGCATTACTAGATCATTAACAAACTAAGATAAGAGACAACCAATCAATATTCAATAATTAAGTTTCATATTCCTAAGCAAACACACAAGTAAATTAGCGGGACATGGAGAACATGCAAGCATACACACAAATAATCAAAGACATAATTGTATTAATGAAGTAAAGCACTTATCTTGATGTAAGATAGGTTTTGGAACCCTAAAATCTTGTACAAAGACGACCTTGGTTCGGTTTAGGTTTTTACTCCAAAAGACTACACCAATCTTGAAAAATTCGGATTCTATATATAAGATTACACATGCGACGGCGTCACCTTATGTTTTGTGGCGTCGGATCGCCGTATTAGGGTTTCGTCTTGGCGTTAGACTTGCGGCGTCGCCTTGTGCTTGTGACGTCGTCCTCTTGAGCCGGCGCCGTCGGATTGAATCTAGGCCGTCTGGTTGCGACGGCCTACTCTTTTATAACTTGACGTCGTCACTTGAAAATAAGAGTTTTGCCTTCGTCCGTCACAAAATCCTCCGACGGCGTGCAGATAAGCGATGAAGCCGTCACCTTATGTTTTCAGCAGCCTGAGTGTCTCGATTCTTGACTTTGGCCATTTTCATCGTATATTCGCACCTTTTCGTCCAAATAAGTGCCATTACAGACAATTTGCCGACCTAAAAGTGAAAAGGCGATATTAAGTAATAACGGATACAAAAGTGATCAAATAAGGGCTTAAATGACCCTCAAAAGGTACATTTTAAAACCTTATCAAATATCCCTACACTTGGTATTTGCTTGTCCTCAAGCAAATGTGCTTTTAGCCAATTAATTTATAAGTTAGGGGTCATGAAGCATTGGTTTAAAACAATCCAAAACACATATAAGCCCCCAAAAGTTATAACAAGCAAAATTACATACTAGCACCTCACATGGGGTGTTTGGATACTCACATCTCTCGGGTGTATATGAAATATAACAAGTTGAAAATGGAAGATAAACACTCATTAACCGGTCCTAGTACATAGATTACCATAGGCTTGAGAATAGATCAAACCTCCATAGCTTTGGCGTAAGCACCTAGGAAAGACTATCAAAGAGGTCTTTAAAGGGTTGTAACATTAGGCTTACGGTAGGGAAATAAAGGGTTTGGTGGGATAGGCTTTTAGTGGTGGCAAGTCAAAAATCTCTATGTTAAATGCATACGAAGAATGGCGTTGCTAAGCTAAGACTCGACACTCTAGACTTTAGCTAACTGAAATAAACAAACATAAATTTAAAGGATAGATGTAGGATGGTAGCATGTTTTTTTTTTTTTTTTTTTTTTCATATACTTTTACTCTACCATCCTCTACGGTAACATCAAAATGATAGGGATTTATAGGCACATCCCTACACTTGAGTTTTATTATTCTAACACTAATTTGACCCGAATTGAAAAGATCAAAACACTTGGGGTATGTTATTAGAAATAAGGAATTTAACGTTCCTTTCAATCATTTTATAAACTTTAACTTTTTCCCATGAGTCCCAATCGTCCCAGCGTGTACAAAGGATATGACTCGACTTAGCAACTCATGCAAGCAACCGGATAATTGAACTAAGGGTTTAGGGTGATAACAAAAATGCACTAAAAGTGAGTGCATACAAGGTAGGCTAAGGCGATTTCTGTGTATATTTGGGGAATGCGGTGTAAACAATGCTCTTCATTGATATTCGGAAAAACCAAAACATCGAGAACCGAAAAGGATAGGCTCTGAGGGGTTAACTAGGGGTATCGTGTACTAAAGATGAGTACAACGCAAAGGGTGTGGGGTAATTACTCAACCGATGTGGAAGAAGTAATTATATTACGGGTATCAAACAAGGGTTATCCTAATGCCTCTTATCATTTAGTTATTCCTAACTACACAAGTGTAGTCTTACTAGCGATCTCGGAATGTATCACAAAACAAGTTCTAGAATCTAATATACTACCGGTTCACACTCTAAGCATTAAAGATGAATGCTTTAATTCCTACTAATCTAAGGGTGATCCTCATATTTTGGGTGGAATTTAGGTGGTAAAGGGTTTTTGTGCTAGTCATGCAACTTCCTATCCATGAGACGCTTTTGTTAAAACTAATGGCCCACTCCTATATGTCATGAAAAATTAAAATTTGGTGCCAAAATTACCCTAACCGACATTTTCTCATGGTTTATTACACAAGTACACTTGGAAAAGCAAATAATCAAGGATAAGCATAGTTTCAAAGTTCTCGTTTTATTTTCCTCTCCTACACTTAAACTGAACATTGTCTCCAATGTTCCCCGAAAGTATCAAAGTTATGATAATAGAAGGTAATGAAAAGCGAAAGAAACTAATACTCCCCTGATTAGCTCGGTAGGATCCGTATGTGGAGTCATGGTTAAATCCTTTCCAAGAAGAATGTGTGCGTGAAAAGCTCCTTTCAATCTTTTTGTTTCTTCTTCGATAAATGAAACGCACATTTGAAGAAAACAAACTAAACCTTCGCGTAAAATCGGCGGTAATAATATATATAAGACTCTATTAAACTAGGATATAATGCTTGCGGAATGGATGTTTACGAAATTTCGGAAAATTAAGACTGGAAAATTCAAAATTTATAAAGCTCGAAAAGCGAGAAAAAAGTAATCGATGTTTTACTCCTTCCGGACGCTCAGTTGCAATCTATTGTCAGTTATCTGACAAAAGCGGTGCGATTTTGCGGAAAAATTCGGAAAATTTACATCTTTAGAATCTGGAAAAATTTCTACAAAACATCCATTATGACTCGATACAAGCATTTGACTCGAACAAACACACATATATATCTTTTAATGAATTGTTATTCTCATGTTTACGTTTCTTTTGAAAACGTGTGTAATCCTCCCTACACTTATCCTTTATGTAAAATACTTTTATATGCAATTAAGACGAGGTTAAAAACAAAATAAAGCATTTTTACAAATTTAAACATGAGAATATTCAATTAGTAAAAGATATATGACACTAACAAGCAAACAATTAAGCACGGGTTGCCTCCCACGAAGCGCTTTTCTTTATTTAAGAGTCTTGTAGCTAGACTCGTAGCCGTGCCCCTACGTGACTTCATTACCGTCATCTCCCTCTAAAACAATATCTTCATCGTTCACCATGTCATTATTGTCCAACTGATAATGTTTTACACGTTGTCCATTTACGGTGAATTCCCTCTCATCATGGTCTAGTAGCACCCTTTGCTCCATTGCTCATCACGCTTCTTTCTTGAAAAGGTCCATACCATCTCGATTTGAGTTTTCCTGGAAATAATCTCAGTCTTGAATTATACAAGAGCACCTTATCTCCTTCCAAAAACTCTTTAGGATTCTTTATTCGTTGATCATGCCATTTCTTTGCCCTTTCTTTGTATGTGATCGACGATTCATATGCTTCCAGCCTTAGTTCATCCAGTTCTTGAAGCTGTAAGAACCTATTTGACCCTGCTTCGGAATAATCCATATTACAGGCCTTAAGTGCCCAATATGCTTTTTGCTCAATTTCAATAGGAAGGTGGCACGCCTTCCCGTATACTAAGCGAAATGGGGTTGTTCCGATAGGTGTTTTGTAAGCAGTTCTAAATGCCTAGAGTGCCTCATCCAGTTTGAGTGCCCAATCTTTTCTATTCTGGTGGACCGTTTTTTCAAGTATCCGTTTCAATGCCCTATTCGTGTTTTCTACTTGTCCATTCGTCTGAGGATGATATGCGGTAGAAAACCTATGTGGAACACCGTAATTCTTCATTACCTTCTCCATTTGAGCATTGCAAAAGTGGGTTCCTCTATCACTGATCAATGCCTTAGGGATCCCGAATCGTGCGAAGAGCTTTTTAAGAAAATGAATAACTACCCTCGCATCATTAGTTCTAAGAGCTTGAGCCTCCACCCATTTTGATACATAATCAATAGCTACGAGAATGTATTCATTTCCTCCGGATGATGGAAAGGGTCCCATGAAGTCTATACCCCAAACGTCGAATATTTCGCATACTTGGATATAATTCTGAGGTGATTCATCCCTTCGCGAGATGTTTCTTGATCGTTGGCATGCATCACACGTTTGAACTAATCTCTGCGTCTCAAAAATAGTAGGCCGGTAGAACCCGGCATCAAAACCTTCGTGCGTGACATTTGCACCGTGATGTCCTCGGATGGTCCCATGGCATTCCTTGAGAACTTCGATCAATCTCCCTTCAAGGCCACGCGTCGAATGATTTGATCGGGGCATATCGGAAGAGGAAAGGCTCATCGAGTAATGTTTTAGCGTAGTGAAGAATTTTCTCTTATCTTTCTTGGTCATGTAGTTTGGCAAAACCCTACGGGCGGATAGTTAGCATAATCCGCATACCATGGTTCAATCTCCTTAAGAGCCATTAGCCGTTCTTTGGGAAAAGAGTCACGGATCTCGGTGTGATCGAGTTTCTCAAGATCAGGGTTTTCCAAGCGTGACAAATGATCGTGCAAGATTTTTCACCCTTTTATCTCGAATCTCAATGTGAATTCTTGAAGTAATAAAATCCATCTAATTAGTCGAGGTTTTGCATCTTGCTTGGAAAACAAGTAGCGCAAGGCGGAGTGATCAGTGAAGACTACCGTCTTAGAAAGAACGAGATATTACTGAACTTGTCGAAGGAAAAACCGAGCTAAAAGCTCTTTCTTGGTAGTTGTGTAATTTTCTTGCGCTACATTCATGGTTTTGCTAGCATAGTAGATTGGTTGAAAATGATTCTCTTTCCTTTGGTGAAGCATGGCTTCTACAGATAGTCATCACCGCATCACATGATCTCAAATGGCCGAGACCAATCGGGGGTGACCATTATAGGCGCTGAAAAGATCCTTCTTTAGTTGGTTGAATGCTTCTTTACATTCTTTAGAAAAATCAAAAGGGGCATCTTTAACAAGAAGTTGGGTCATTGGCCGGGCAATTTTCAAGAAATCTTTAATAAACCTTCGATAAAAACCCGCATGACCTAGAAAGCTGCGAATGGCTTTAACGGTGGTAGGATAGGGGAGTTTGGATATCACTTCGATTTTTGCTCTATCGACCTCAATTCCGTTTCCAGAGACTTTATGTCCTAGGACAATTCCTTCCTTCACCATGAAATGACATTTTTCCCAATTTAGGACCAAATTAGTTTCTTCGCACCGTTTCAACATCTTCCTAAGGTTGGAAAGACAAAGGTCGAAGGAATTTCCAAATACCGAGAAATCATCCATGAAAATTTCCATGTTGTCTTCAATTAATTCATGGAATATGGCCATCAAACATGAAATGTGGCGGTCGTTACATAACCGAAGGGCATTCACTTGTAGGCAAACGTCCCGTATGGACATGTAAATGTAGTCTTTTCACGATCTTCAGGGCAATGGGAATTTGAAAATATCCGAAAAGCCATCGAGGAAAAGAGTACTCATGCCCGCTAACCTTTCGAGTATTTGGTCAATGAATGGCAGAGGAAAATGGTATTTTCGGGTGGCATCATTTAACTTTTTGTAGTCGATACAAACACGCCAACCCGTAACCGTTCTTTGTGGTACTAAATCACCCTTTTCATTCTTCAACCGCATCATTCCTCCCTTTTTGGAACTACACAGGGACGGGTGACCCATGGGCTATCCGAAATGGGGTAGATAAGGCCGCATCGAAAGCTTGATGACTTCCTTCTTTACTACCTCCTTGATGTTGGGGTTGACCCTCCTGCTGGTTGAAGCGGTCAGGTTTGTAATCTTCTTCCATGAGGATTTTATGGGTACAAAATGTAGAATCAATACCCTTAATGTCAGCCACACTCCACGCGATCACTCATTTGTATTCCTTTAAAACTTCCAAGAGCATCTCTTTTGTCCAGTGGTGAGTGACGAGGCTTATGATGAAAGAGTTGGTTCTTTCCTTGAAGGAAAGCGTATTCTAAATGGCTTGGAAGATCTTTTAGTTCTAAAGTAGGTGGTTCCTTGATTGATGGTTTTAGCTTGTTTTCGGTTTTGCGGCTCAAGGGGTTCAATTTCTTCCTTACGTGGGTAAAAGGAAACAGCTCCAACCATCTCAATTTCCTCGTTGTCGCCTATTGGGTTGTTGTCATCACTTATGAATTCGTTTAATAGATACTCATCAATGCAGCCATCTATATCATCAACAAATTCATCAACTTCTTCAACAAAATAAATAGGGTAATCGTAAGAGGAGGAGTGACTCATAGAATCCTTGATGTCGAAGGTCAAGCTCTCGGACCCCACTCGTAAAGTGAGTTTACCATCATGAACATCAATGATGGCGCGAGCTGTAGCTAAGAAAGGTCTCCCAAGGATTATCGGGACTGAGTTATCTTCCTCCATTTCTAAAATCACGAAATCTACTAGAAACTTGAATTCTCCTACTCTTACAAGGACATTTTCACAAACCCCAATGGGATATTTGATTGATCGATCAGCTAGTTGAATACTCATCCTGGTTGGTTTCAGTCCTAAATATCTGAGTTTGAGGAATAGGGAATGAGGCATCAGGTTAATACTAGCCCCAAGATCTACCAAGGCATTTTTCATAGAGTGCCCTATTGAACAAGGGATGGTGAACGCGGATCTTCTTTCTTCTTGGGAGGCTTTTTGGATGATAGCCGGGCATTCTTCTCCTAATGAAATCAACCCTTCATGTTTTTTTCGATTAGATATTAACCTCTTGAAGTATTTTCTATGTTTAGGGATGTGATAGAATACGTCAAGAAGTGGTATATTGACGGAAGTACGCTTTAAATAAGATAATACTCTCTCATTGTCTTCTTCGCCTTTTGATTCTTGACGAGAGGATAAGGAATCGTGCGAGGGTTGGTCGTTGGTGGTGTGCCGGTGTTTGTGGAGGGATCGGTGAGTTGAAGGAGGTTCAGGAGTTGCTTCATTTCCTAACCGCGAGTTCCCTGGTGGTGGGATTCCGTCGAGGATGCGGGGATCCTTAGTAGTAATTCTGATCGGTAGTGATGGCGCAAGTTGGATCATGATGGGTGGGCGGATTCGCTTATTCTTTTGCGGAGGTTGGTGAATTGACTCTCTAATTCAACTTGTTGCTCTTGAATGAACCCCTCAAGACCTTTTAAGATTGTGGTCCCCTCTATGGTAAACTGCCCTAGTTCTTCTTCAAAGGCATCACGGATGGTGTATTCAGATCCCTCATTTCCTTGATTTTCCATTTTAGATTGCCCCAAGGGTTGCATTCATCGTTTTGATAGAATGTGAGGAGTGAAGGGTCATCATAAATATCATGAATGGAAAGGAAGATGCTCTCATGGCGTGTGTCATCACATTCATCACTCTCGTGTGGCCCTCCACAAATGTCGCATATAAGGTAAGGGTTAAATAACCTTTTTGGTTCTGGCGATTTTGTGAGGTATGCAAGCTTCTCTTGTGCTTTCTTAATCCAATCTTCGAAAGATGATGACTTTTCATTCAAGAAAGTAGAGATACTTATAGCGTTCTTGGCTCATGCCAATGGTTATCTTGGTATTGAATGTACTCCTCAATGCGGTTCCAACCTTCTTCGGCAGTGAGATTAGAGATTCTCCTGCCAGCTGAGAAGTCAATGCCTTTTTGATCCTTACGGTAGATATTGTCATAAAAGATTTGAACAAGCAATCAAAGGGCGATGCCATGGTGTGGGGCTTGTTGAATAAGGTCTTTATAACGATTCCAGGAGTTAATGATAGATTCCCCATCTGTTTGATGGAAGTGAAGAATTTTGCTCCTAATCGATGCAGTTCTACCAGGGGGAAAGAACTTCTTGGTGAACTTGGTTGCGAGCTGCTCCCATGTGAAGATAGACTTTGGGGGGAGCTTATCGAGCCACTCCTTGGCCTGTCCTTGAAGAGAAAATGAAAAAACCCGGAGTCTAGATGTCTCCTTGGATGCTCCATCGGCATAGATGGCATCAACAATTTTTAAAAATTGTTTGATGTGATGAATTGGATTTTCGCTGTGGGATCCATTGAATTGACATACGTTTTGGATAAGCCAAATGTCAGAGGCATGCAATACCTCATTGACTTGTTACGAAGGGTAGACAATGGCACTAGTAAATCCGATGAGGGGAAGAGTATTCCCCAAGGGCTTTGCTTTAGGAGGATTGATGGGCCCATTGATCGGAGTGGCGGGAATTTCTTCACCATGTTGGCTCATATCGTCAATGATGATGGTTTCAGGGGAGTGTGGGGAATGAGCGGACTCCTCGTCAGTTGTGACTTCATCAAAGTTGATGGAAGTGCCTTGAGGTTCTGAATCATGGAGAGCTTTTCTTGCCTATTGAGCTCTCTTTCGGGTTCTGCAAATG
The DNA here is from genome assembly GCA_910596185.1 of Chrysanthemum makinoi. NCBI lineage: Eukaryota > Viridiplantae > Streptophyta > Magnoliopsida > Asterales > Asteraceae > Chrysanthemum > Chrysanthemum makinoi. The sequence goes on along the minus strand of OU343225.1, from coordinate 13,610,791 downwards.
GTTCAAGAAGGGTTTTGGTGGAACTGCGGGTTCTAAGTTGTCTAAGGGGGTTGTTAGGGGGAAATGGTGGATAGTCATCACCTTCCATGATGAAAAGTGATGGGATTACGAACAAAGGTCACGAAGAAGGGGGATAGACTATGAGAAAGCTAAAAATAAGAAAAATTTACTTGATAGGAATCAAGCAAAGAAACCAAAATGAGGTGGACTACTAACTAGCTATTCTATTCCCGGCGTAAAAACTTGATAACGCTACACGCGTCGTTCGTGGTCAAAGGAACTTCCTTTTCTTCGAGCAAGTTTTATAACACCCTAGGCAGTGAACCTAATCGTTGTAGTGTAGTAATTAGGGTAAGCCACGTGTATTGATATCGTTCTCTAGGGGAATAGGAATGCTAGTGAGAAGTTACTACGCTAAGGTTGGGGTTGAGGAAGATTATTTTTTATCTTTTTATGTTTTTAGGAAAATGGAAAGGTACAAATCTGGGGTTTGGATTTGGGGGTTGGTATTTCTACCGATTACTCTACTTATCTAATTATCTAATCTAAGGTGTATGTAGTTTATGTCTAATTATTGTTGCTTATGATAGTTTAAAGATGTGTTTACTTAGGTTTTACTACTCTTTAATTATCTCCTATTGGTGGTTGAATTGTCACGTCCTTATTCTTAGTTGCGTTGTGTGTCTAAAGTTGTAGGGTATGCGTTTCTCCCTAACTCTTTGAACTTACCAAAGGGTCTCGTCTACAAAACCCACTAGGGATAATAAACTCTTACTCTAAGGCACTCTTTGGATGGTTTAGCTTACAACTACTCACGGAGTTATATTCTAAGATTCACAAAGATTTAATCAAGCATTAAGTACACAACGAATGACCTATCGCATTACTAGATTATTAACAAACTAAGATAAGAGACAACCAATCAATATTCAATAATTAAGTTTCGTATTCCCTAAGCAAACACAAAAGTAAATTAGCCGGACATGGAGAACATGCAAGCATACACACAAATAATCAAAGACATAATTGTATTAAAGAAGTAAAGCACTTATCTTGATGTAAGATAGGGTTTGGAACCCTAAAATACTGTACAAGACAGCCTTGGTTCGGTTTAGGTTTTTACTCCAAAAGGCTACACACCAATACTGAAAAATTCGGATTCTATATATAAGATTACACATGCGGCGGCGTCACCTTATGTTTTGTGACGCCGGATCGCCGCTATTAGGGTTTCGTCGCGGCCACGCGTTAGACTTGCGGCGTCACCTTGTGCTTGCCTTCGCCTCTTCAACCGGCGCCGTCTGGCGATTGAATCTAGGCCGTCTGAGTTGCGACGGCCTACTCTTTTATAACTTGGCGTCGTCACTTGAAAATAAGAGTTTTGGCCTTTTGTCCGTCACAAAATCCTCCGACGGCGTCGCGAGATAAGCGATCCGTCACCTTATGTTTTCAGCGACTGAGTGCCTCGATTCTTGACTTTGGCCATTTTCATTATATTCGCACATTTTCGTCCAAATAAGTGCCATTACAACAATTTGCCTTCAAGAGACCTAAAAGTGAAAAGGAACGATATTAAGTAATAACGGATACAAAAGTGATCAAATAAGGGCTTAAATGACCCTCAAAAGGTACATTTTAAAACCTTATCAGGTTGAATCGGTGTTTTAGGGTACCAATTGAAGGTCAATTGGTTGTGTCAAATTTAGGGTTTTCTAAAATTTGAGGTTTTCAATACAATGATTGTTAGAGTGATTAACAAGTGTTAATCTGTTGTTTTTTTATCAAGATCATATAGATCTTGATATCGTCTGAGTGTCATCAAAATTAGGGTTTACTATATCAAACCATAATTCAGGATTATTTGTTTGTTCTTGTTGTTTTTTTTTTTATATTACCACTTTCTAATTTTGTTTTGTTTTTTTCCAGATTAAAGATTCTGATTTCGTTGAGCATTGTTGTTGGTTGATCTTCTTGATAATTTTTGCTTGGAGTTACGTGCACTGTAACACCTCATCATCACCCTATCTCATAGGAAATTTGTTTTTAGTGTTTTAGATTTGATTGGTGGAAGTGTTGGTTAAGGGAATTGTTTGTGTTGGTGTAGATTGGTTTATTGGTGGTTATATGTGACTGAAGGTGATATAAGGTGTAGCTGTTTTGTTTTGTTTCTAGGTTATTCTTTTCGTTTTCAATATGACTATTGAAGATAAAAATAAGGATAAAGCATCTGGTTCTAATGATGTTGATCATCTTGATCAATTTGACCCATTGTTTTTGCATAGTAATGATACTAATGGTATACTTTTAATAATTTTTAAGCTGGAAGGACACGAAAATTATAAAGTATGGTCTGCTATTACTTATAACAATCCATACTAAAAACAAGCTTGGTTTTATAAATGAAAAAATTACAAGGCCTCATCAAGGTGGGTTTTTTTTTTTTTTTTTTTTTTGCAAGAACAATGGGATAGGTTTAACTCTGCGGTTCTTTCGTTGATTCTTGGATGTATTTTTCAAGATGTGTTTATGGGTCAAATATTCTCAAAAAATGCTAAAGATGTATGGGATGTGAAATATATTTGGATTTCACAAACACATCAAACACATCAAATATGGGCATATAAATATATATGGTTTTAGAGAGAGAAAGTGGAGTGTTCTAGAGAGATAAAACAAATGGAAGGTTAGATTGCTCAATGAACATTCAACCCTCTCCCTTGTGGGGAGAGGACTATTTATACAAAGTATTAGGCCCTCCTTCGGGCTGTGGAACAGGCATACAATGGGTAAAGACCCGTCCTTCCAACACGGTGTTGCACTAGACTATACTATGCTAATAACTAACAACCAAACAACGTAATAAACGATATGTCTACGAGCTAACTTAAGCTAGATTATATTTGGGGTGACCGATGCTTCACTTATAGAATTTCCAATTCCTAACAATCTCCCCCTAAGGGAAGTCACCCCATGATTTACAATTTTGCATCCTAGCATTCTATTTAATCTTCAGTCTTGAGCTCGTAGACTTCAATACATCAAAGTATTCAGGCTTTGTGTTTTTGTGGTGATTTCTTCATAGTCCAACTACTTTGTACATTAAGTGGAGGTTCTAGAGCTGATCCACATCTTGATGATCTTCGAGCTTTATTTGAGATCATCAGCCACAACAAATCTCTGGATCACCCTTTATTGTGTTGCCATCATGTGAAGTTGTGACTTTTGGTCCGACATGCTCACATTTTGGATCATGATATCTTCTCATCAGAGTTGTGGAAGCTTTTTGTTGATTCATAATATTTCCAGTAGCGTAGCAGAAGCATGGTTTGAAAATATCAGAGCCAGTTGATGAAGATATGCACTTATCATAAATTCTTTAATTGTGAATGTGATTGTGTGAGCATGCGGCTGTGGATTGACTCCTCAATTCTGAACAGCTGCAATCATTGGGGTGTCCTGCATAAAAGCGATTAGCAATAAAGTGCATGAAAGTGTCTTTGATCACTTCGTTGAATTGAGGTACACGGCCCACGGTTCCCCGTTGATCAATACAAGTATCGCCGTGATCAAGTAGAATTCGAAGAATCTCCTTGACAGGGTTTCGCATTTGTTCTAGCCATTCTCAAACCGGACGTCTCAAAGAAGACAACAGGGTGAGTGAACCAAATAATTGAGATTCAGCGATTGATGAAAAATGATTTAAAAACAATCTTGTATTGCTTAAGATAAAGGATTTTGCAATACATCGAAGGTTTTATGGGAAATCAATTATCAATCATAAATATCTTTTTAATTTTGAAAATAAGATACACAGTCGATGTGCTATAGGAAAGAGTTTTTGAGCACAACCAGTTTTTCAAAGATATCCGTCAATCCATTTCCTGGACTAGGATTGATTCAATAATGACTCGTTCCATTGATTATGTCGGATGTCATAAGCGATCTAGGCAAGTTACCACAAGGATAATGCGTAGGACTCTCAAAATATATTCTCACATTCCACATTGTGTGAAACTGTGAGTCTTCATTGACAATGTCCTAATGAGATTTATTGATGATCTCGTGGCTCTAGACTCAATTGTGCATATTTGGTTTCCTATGTAGGAGACTGGAGAGGTCTCCTTCTTCAATACCAACTATCTCTAAGAGAAAGTCGATAGATTATGTAGGTTCCCGTAAGAATGAAACAAGTCCTTTTAAGAGGAACTTGAGTAGCTTGGGAAGTTTAGTGTAGTCCATGGGTCCATGACGTCTTGTCTTCAATACCGGCGTTATCTTAGTAACCACCAGTAGCATATGTATTGAACCCGGTTTCTGCCCTAAGGTTGAATAAATGGAGGGCTTATTTCTTTTCACCCTTTTCTCATTCATTTCTTTTTCATTCTTCAACCCATTCAGTGCTTACCGAGACTTCATAACTAGAACCTTGTTGGGTTTGTTCCATACTAGCTCGATCCACCGCACTCTTCCCATATCTCACTTTTCTCCTTTTTTTTCATCATACCTAAGGACTTCTACACTAACAAGTGGAATGTCCCTGGGTAGATCCCTCCGGTTCTGGCGGATCGTGGGAACGAATACATAACTTAACCATCCTTATAACTCCGTACATAAAGTAAATTTGGTCAGTCTTTTGGTATTGTTCTTCTTCCATTGGAACCAATTGAAAACCTTTTGAAAATCAATCCAAGTACCTGTGATACATGATCAAAGCATTTTGTACCTGAATTATTTTTGATATTTTTAGAAAAAAGCTCCCCATCACCATGTGCATCATATATATATTTGAAATAGTTTTAGCACATGGAGGCAAGAGGACTTGAGACTTTCAGATTTAAGAATGAAATATTCGATTCTTTAATCGACAATTTCAAAAAGATATCAACATCACTTTCCCGATCAAAATTTTGTATTTTTCATACTTTGTTGAAGATATATTTGGGAAAGGATGTGGTTTTAAAAAAGTTGCTCCCCCTCAACTTGTGCATATGAATTTTTGAAATTGTTTTGCACGAAGAGGAAAGGTTTCTTAGAAGCACATTCACGATCATACAGCCATACTGAAACCATTAGAACAACAATCAAGGTACTTTTGTTGAAACTTTGAAAAAATTTGTTTTGTACCTTGAAAGTTTATTTTCTTTTGAAATGCTCCCCCTCAATATGTGCTTCGAGATTCGAAAAGAGTTTAACACATATTAGAGAGCCGTATGCACTTTGAGACAAATTGGCCACCTTTTATCAGATTGCATATTTATATCACATTTTCTCCCCCGATCGAAAATTTCAAATCTTTTGAGATTTTGGATCTCAAGTGATTTAAATATGTAAGAAAAATTTGTTGGATAAAAATGTGTCCGGTTTTATTTAATCTGAAATGGAACACTCCTAAGTTCCCTCTTAGAATAAAAAGAGAACTCGAACCCATAACCTATCACTACTATATACATCATAGTTATAGTTGTTCATAATACAATCACCACATTACACATACATCTTAATACATAACAAAACTACTCGAGGAAGATGTCTTCATTCAGTTCTTTGAAGCAGTTTGTAATGACCTTCCCGAAGTCTACCACCCACAAAACTTTTAAGGTGGAAAGATCTTTCTCGTCTTAAGTCTTCTACCAATTGAAGCCACAAACTCTTCATACCTCTTCAAATCTGTTCGGACGGAATCTTGTTTTGTTCCACGGCTTTAGGTCAATTTTGATTTCCTTCACCCTTGAGTTCAATTCTCGTTCAACCATCCTGAGTGTACCATCACTGAATTTGTATAGCTCGTATATTCTCATTAGAGTACTGCTCTGGGGGTATCAATCACTGTATAGTCATGATGAAATTCATGTCACGGCTTACCATTGTGGTCTTGTTAGATTGACTTGAGACTGGTAGCTTTCCACTCCTAGTTGAAAATCACCAACTCTTTGTCGAATGACTAAGCCTCGATCCAAATATTGATGGCCCGTAGAGAGCCTTCTTCTCACGAACATGTAGATGGTCAAGGTGTCCTTGAAGGTTCAGAAGATAGAGATCTTCAAAGTCATTTGCGGAGATATTTGAAGTCGTTTTCTTCTATCCGTGATCTTTCAAGTGCTCTTGAAGAACAATCTTCTTCCGATAATCATAGCCATAGATTGGGAAGATCTCTACACTAACAACACTTAGAATCCGCAGCTTGAATTGAACGACTTTGCGTCTCTTTTCACTGCATGTCTATCAATGTAAAATTTCTTCTTCTTGAACCACCAATGAAATCCCGGCGAAAAAGAATGTCATAAACCTGTTCCTTATCAACCCATAATTGATCGGGTACCAACCGCCAAGACCGATCAACGTAGGTAGCGAGCTTTCATCTTGGAAATAGATAAAGCTAGTTGTATTTCGAAGTACGAAGAGATAATCCAGTCATGGTTGAAGAAGAACTCTGATTGAATTGTCAAGTGACCAGGTTCACCATCGAGAGGAAGAGGGTTGTTCATATTGAAACGGATGATCACTCACGACTTGATCACTCAGCATTTTATGACATTCTTCCATCTGGTATTGAAGCTGATTGGCATCTGAGTGGAAGACCTTGATGATTTCAAACGCTGGTCCTTCTAGATCTTTCAGAGTGATGGACGAAATTCCCTTCTTTTCACAAAACCACTTCATAAAGCTGCCCATATCTCCTGTAATATGAAGAAGAGAGTCTTCAACTGGGGCTTCATAGTTGGTCATGATGGTTGATGCCCAGTTGTTGTCAGGAATTATCGTGTCAGACTCTAGAATGGACCCGCGAAGGTTAGAGTTTGAGGTCTCTCTTTGGTGAGCCAGCTTTGAGTCATATCCTTTGATGGTGCAACTCTAGAGGTTTTAACAAGTTCACCCGAAATGTAAGCATCAAACCAATCGACATCATCAGACGGTTTAGGGATATGTCTTGTGGATACATCATCGTCATCGGATTCTGACTCAGGCATGACATAAGACTCCTCATTTAGTACTTGGTCTTCAGGGATAGTGGTGAAGGTGGGTGTAAACCTGGAATCAACCGTGGTCCATGTTGTAGACTTCTTCTGAGTGCCCTGATCACCGATGAACTGGTTTGTTTTGAAGATTTTGGAGGAGATGTTGGTGGTTTTGGTGGAGATGTAGTGGTAGTGCCAGAAGATCCACCAAGCACAGTTCCAGCTCCTCCAGTTGGAGGCGGAGGAGGAGGAGGTGGAGATTTAGGCCCTTTATGCAAAGACTCCAACACAGAAGTCCTCTTTTTCTTCTTTGCCTCTCTTTCTCGAATATCCTCGAAAGCGTAAATGGTCATCGTGCTTAATTGATTCTTCGAGAGCCGCATAAAGCTTCTTATGGACCTCATCCAAGTGCTCATTAGCGTCATACATTTTATCCATAAGGACTGCTCTCATATCCTAAATGGGAAGGTCTTTAAACCGTTGAAGCAGTGGAGCTCGCATTGCCCATTCTACAAAGATCTTTGACAAACTTCAATGGCATTTGCTACGGCTTCATCGAAGTTAAGATTTTTCGGCTTGGACACGACGATCAAGGACATTGATAGATTTAGGCGGTGTCTCTCACGTGCATCAATACGTTTCCGCTTTGTCGAGCAATTGCTCGGATGATAAGATCAAAGGTGGTGATACGGTAGAATGTCGGTGTCATTGATTGTGACCACTGGAGATAGATCTTTGGCTGGTTCGGGCAGTGGAAGTGCGGTTGTTTGAGCAGGTGCTGACATAGGAGGGATGGTTGATGTGTCTTGTTGGATGGTGACTGTGTACATAGACTCAGCTTCCTCTTTCTCATCATTTTGCTTATAAGACTCGGTGTCTGAGGGTTTGTCATTCAAGAACTGATCACCAAATGAGAGGTCGGCATCCAGATTCTTAAGTGAGGATAGAGATCCCGTAGACATGTTTGTTTCTTCTAGGCTGTGTTCTTGGATCTTGGCTCAAGGATCTCCGTAGGTCTTTCGCCAGTTCATTTTCTTCATTCACATGATTTGTTTGTCAAATTTCATATGTTCAATTTCGCTTCAACCTTTGGAATCTCTTCAAAAGCGTTGTCTCCTCTGTCTTTCAGTTTGAGTATCACCGGAAACAGGGGTTTCAACAGTACATCGACACATCTTTTTCCGTTCCAGTTGTACTTGTCTTTGAAGATGATTCGACATCTCTTTTCTTGAGTATGAATTGCGTAGTTGTTTTGAGCGGTAAGAGATGGTCAATAGCATTTGAGCAGTTATGCTGCATCTGCTCCAGAATCCCTACCTTTGTCTCGTGTGATTAGATGAGTTTGCGTGGTGTTGGTTCGGTTCTCTTATCACAACTCCTCCCACTTTGGAGGTCTCGAGACATGTCCAGCTATCCAGCTTTGTTTAATTCCTTGTTTCAATGCATCCTCGTCTTCATCAATCAAGCATGTCACTCTCGGAACCTTTGTTCCTTCATCTTTATCCTTTCTAGATTCTTTCTTTCTCCTTTTTTGCTTTTGAGGTGGAGACTCAGAATCTGAGAAGTATCAAGTCTCTTCTTTCTCTTGGGAAGACTTGAGTATGTGGACTTAGATTGTTTGGACTTTGGTTGAGAGGAGGTGGATTTTGGTGTGTCTTGTGTTTGTCTGGAGGCCATCTTTAGGTATCTTTTGAATTAATCAGCCTTGATTCGATCGGTGAGTAAAGCGAGAATTTCCATGCCAAAGATCACTTTGTTTGTACCTTTGGCAACATATTTCAAGTTACCAAGCAAGAATTCATCGCTCATGTAAAACTTACGTTCTTGGATTGAACCGATGTTTCTGCTGCAAGTGCTTGATGATTAGCTTTGAGAACCGAATGCTAGGAATCACCCTTTTGTTGTCTCCTTTCCTTCCCTTGACTTGATTTAAGAAGTTTTCTCTGTCGGTAATGAATGTATCCATGGCCAATGAGAGTTCTTCCCAAATGCGTGAAAATCGACATTTTTGCTTGACAATTCCCACAAGACTTCTAACATTGGAGCCCTTATTCTTCAAACCGACGTTTTCCTGTTAAGCATAAGTTGAGGACGGTGGCAACGGATCTCCAGGGTTGATGCATGTCATTGGTGATTATAGAATAGACACGAGTAAGCTTTGTAGGGTATCCCAGTTCTTCCACAAAGTCCATTAGTTCATCATTATTGGGTGGTGGTACAAAATGATTAGCAGGATCTCGAGGTGTGATTCCAAGTGACTCCCTAAGACTTTCAGTGTCAAACTCATACCATTGGTCATCCAGCTTGCAGGAGTATTTTGCATTGATCTTGTTACATTTAACGGTGTTCCAGAACTGTTGCAGATAGATGGTAGGGATAGTGCACCTCTTGGTTAGAGCACCAAAGAAGTTAGTGTTCCTAAGGATATCAATGGCGATTCGATAGATAGGGTTTGGTTGATGTCTGTTCTCATCCAAGTAGCAGTTTCTCTTAGCTATGTCAACCCATTCATTATGAGGAAGAAGTTCCTAAACACAACATCGGTGAGCACTGGTGGGGCATTGACAACCTGATTATCGAGAGGAAGTAATGTCTACCATTGTATTTTTGTAAAACATACACAAGACAACAATAGTGGCCAGAAACATGGTTAGGTGTTATATAGTTACAGAGTCAATCATTATAACAATTCCATGCCTACAGGATACAACTGTGAAACAGACCAATCAAGACCAGCAAAATGCATGTAAGATGGTACAAATCCCTTTAAAGCATAAGTCACATGTAAGTTAGGACAAATCGCATATCTTGTCAACAAATCGCAAGAAATACATCATAACGGACAAATCGCAAGAAACACCAAAGGACAACAAGTCGCATAAGTCAAATCACGTGCTACAGTAAACTGAGTAAATCGCAAAATGAGTGTATATAGAGACAAGTCGCTTAATTTATTGAAACGACAAATCGCATCAATTTTCATTAGACAAATCGCTTACATCAAATCGCATGCTACTTGAAAAGAATCGAGCAAATCGTAAACCTGAGTGTGTAGAGATAAGTCGCTTTATTTATTGAAACGACAAATCGCATAAATTTTTAAATAGACAAATCGCTTAACTTTATTACTACGACAAATGCCTACAATGACTATGAGTGACAAGTCGCTAATATGAATCGAGACAAATCGCTACCGGACATCAAGAACACGAAACTACATCAACACAGGAAAACCCAACCAAAGAGACTTAACCACTACATGATTCATATTCAAATTCACAACATCTGAACCCACTAACCCACTACGAGATCTATAACACACATCAAATCCACATATGGGCGAGATGCTAAACAAGGGGCGAAGAACAGGCAAAATCAATTCAAGCACACCAAGCATGTGACCGAACATAGACAAGATACACAATCATCTAAGCTATCTAAAACTCGTGAAACTACACAAACAAAAATTAAATAATCAAACCTAAATAAAGTGATATGTCGAGGGAGAGGAGAGATGGATGCAATAGGAGATGTTTGTTAGGTCTACTGATTGATGAATTACGCGAGATACATATGTCTAACAAGATTAAAAACATACCACACAAAAATTATGCACAAGTCGCTAGCGAGAATGATGTTGAGAGAGTATTCGAATGTGGGTTTAGACAAGATTTTATAAAGCCTTTGACCAAAGGACAAATCGCTGAGCCCATTTATACGCTATTGTAACTTTAGACAAATTGCACAAATGGTCCCTGTACTTGGCAAGTTGCATAACTTACACTCAACATAAATCACATATAGATGCAAGGGCACAAATCCCATATCATAAACACAACACAAATCGCATTACTTATCCACAATAAAATGACAAGACTTATACTAATCCTATCATGCACTCTGTGCCGAGCCAGATCACAAGACACATGTAACACTTGTGCAGAGATAGCACAATACACAAGTAACGCTTATGCAGAGACCCATACAAATCCTCCCCCTCAATCAATGTCCGCGATTTAAGAGTGAGTGAACATTGATTGAAATGCAACCACCCGTTATAAAATAGAGTATATCATCTGTTCGAACTTCATCTAAGGACCCGTATCATTATTGAATGACATTTATTGGACTGTAGATACATCTTTTATTAGATTTTTGGTAAAAGTTTAATAAATTTAAAAACAAATGTAGGTTAATTTTTAAAAACAAATGTATATTAATTTTTTTTAAAACAAATGTAGATTAATTTTTTACATGAATTAATGTGAACGAGTCTGAGTCAAGTCGTCGAGAGTCAAAGTCTGAAGTATATCAATTGACGGAGCTACAAATCACGGCTTCTTCATTTTTTGAAACCATGTCATGATATTCATGATTGAATTGAGCATTGTACATGAAAAAGACTAAGGAAACTTTGCACTAGTAGCACATGGGTTAGTATTGCAGAGAGATGGGTTAGTGACTGATGTATCCTCATTTTTGGATGTTGTACAGTCAGGTCTAGGAGTGTCATCAATAGAAATCCCTTTAAGTCCAACATTCTTGAAAATTTTACTGGGCATCCACTAAGACAAGATCTAGGTGAGTACGTCTGTTTGGATCCTGTGAACTTAAATATTCTACCAGTAGGAATCCACTTAAAGCAACTGCTAGTAGAGTTAGATGTAGCCATTTCCCTATTCTGAACATTTGTCCTTTTGCAATTAGTTTGTTTCTTGGGGGATTGGTCAGTCATTTGATGCTTCTTATATGGAGAGGATTATCTTCCTATATTCCTGATCTTAGAGTGTTGCACATTTGAGTGAGAAGGCTTTGGTGAGGCAACTGACTTTGGCAAAACGGTGTTCTCTTTGACTTGGGAAGGGTTTCTAGATTTGACTAGTTTAATTCTTTCAGTCCTAAATGCATTTGGTTGCCTAATAACATATTTATCATTAGCCCTTTGTGAATTTGGTTTCTCCAAGGTAGACACTATTGCAGACTTAGTATTCCCACCATTCCTAGTAATTTTCCTAAGCTCATTTTTTAAGGCAACTATAGTGAAGCTCTTGTTCTGAAGATTGGTTTTGAGGTCATCTATGTCAGCTAACAAGGAACTAGTCTGATCTAAAAATTTTGTCTTATTCTCTAATTGATTCTTCCTTAAGGACTCATTTTCTCTTAACAACTCTGCCACACATAATGTCAATTCATCATTCCTAGATTTAACCTCATCACTAACTTCATTGTTAAGACAGTTCACTCCCATTTTAATATTCATGTGTAAATCTGAGATTTGACCTTTTAGATTACATATGGTTGAGTCTTTATCTTGAAGTGAGTCTTTAGTGATTAATTTTAAAAATTTCTCAAAATTTGGAATTCCGATTTCGGTGAGCTTTTGTAACAAGAAAACTTTCTTTCTTTTGTTGTATTGCAATTTCTAAGGAAATGCAATGTTTTTCAAGAATTGAGTATTTGTTTGAAAGTTCGTCAAAACCCCTTTTATCAACCATATCATTTGTATTGAAATTATTAGACTCGGTTTGACCAAGGAACATTCATCAAAGTCATGTTCACCCTTAAGGTCGATGTTTAGATAAATTAGCAGATGCATTATATTGAACCGTTAAAGGTACCTCATCACATGACACATGTTTGTTTGTCGGTCGATATCTGCATTCTCATCATGCATAACAAGTGTCACGAACTGGCTATATCAAGTTGATCGACTCACGAGCCTCGTATTGATTGAAGCCGATTTCATCATCCTTTGTTGTATCGATATTCGCATTCAACATCACCCGACCTTTCAATTGAAACATTACCCGACTTATCACAACTTTCTTGTAATTGCACACGACACTCATTCGTGTTATCATCCTTTGAACGACTACCTTGATGAACTTATTTACATTATCCATCAGTTGGATAAATGTATTGATGAACTCATGGATTTCCATACCAGTATATTTCTTGAAAGAGATTCGGTTAAGTGTTGATCGAAGTCTGGAATATTCCCCATTGATGAACCGTGAAATTGGTTGTGAATCACTTGAAGTGCGGCATTGAGTCATCCTTTAATAGCTTCTTTTTGGAAAGTTGAGACTGTAATTGCTCTAAGTTCAGCAGCATATTTCTCGTCAATGTGGGTAAGTCCTGGCGGAAAAGAGCACTACATGTTCAATCCATAATTGTTGATAAAAGGTGTAAAATGTGAGAGTGAAGTAGTTGATAGGGCTCAATCGCATTTAACTTGCATAGCATTGTGTAGCATTACGGTATGGTTCTTTAAAATTGAACTCAGCGGGAAGTAGTGTTTTGATCATCATTTGTTGAATCTGCCATGTTTGAATTTTCTGAATAGTAAAGACTTTCTTTGTTTTGTGTGGTATCATAAAGTTTGAGCACATGGGTGATAAAGGGATCCGTGGTGAAAGACATTGTGTTGATAGCAAATGACAAGTTTTAAGTGGTAGGTGATTAGTCACAAATCGCTGCGGACACTCACTTTAGGACAAATCGCTTCTCACAAGTCGCAGGGATGACAAGTCGCTTTACCAGATAAATCGCTAAATCAGACAAGTCGCTTCAAAGAGACAAATTGCTTAACCAATCAAATCGCTTCAATAAGCAAGTTGCTAAACGTGACAAATCGCTTTATCAATCAAATCGCTGAAACCTACAAGTCGATTAACTCAGTAACTTGCAAAATAACAAGTCGCTTAAAATAAGTCAAATCGCTCAAACTCACAACTCGCTTAAATAAGCAAATCGCTGAAAAGTGACAAATCGCTACTCCGAATAAATAGCACAAATACAGCCACTACCCGGACAAATCGCTTAAATAAGTGATTTGTAACAGACACAAATCGCTTCCATACCAGGACAAATCGCTCAACTGAATACTTTACCGTGACACAAATCGCTAAATTGAAAACAACATACACGTCACTTTTAAATCCAAAAACAAGCCAACCACAGTGATTCAAGCCTTCCAAATCAAAACCTAATCACTTATGATGATTCTAAACACAAAAGTACAATAAAAATTCAAACTTTAACACAAGAAATGGTCCAAATGATGCAAATACCACTAAACTTTTTCACACCCAAAAACCATATAAAACCACTAGAAATCCAAGAATATGTAAGAGGGATGATCAAACCATGGCTCTTGATACCATTTGAAACATATTGGATTTCACAAACACATCAAACACATCAAATATGGGCGTATAAATATATATGGTTTTAAAGAGAGAAAGTGGAGTGTTCTAGAGAGATAAAACAAATGGAAGGTTAGATTCCTCAATGAACATTCAACCCTCTCCCTTGTGGGGAGAGGGCTATTTATACAAAGTATTACGCCCTCCTTCGGGCTGTGGATCAGGCTTACAATGGGTAAAGACTCGTCCTTCCTCCACGGTGTTGCACTAGACTATACTATGCTAATAACTAACTACCAAATAATGTAATAAACGATATGTCTACGAGCTAACTTAAGCTAGATTATATTTGGGGTGACCGATGCTTCACTTATAGAATTTCCAATTCCTAACAGGATGAATTAAAATAAACATATGATAAACAAGATGCTTCCATAATCTTCAATATGCATTATAACATTCACTCATTCACACAATCTGAAATAACTCTCTTTGAATATTATCATAAATTCAATGCTATGTGGAGGCAATATGACTCCCTAGTCGGTCTGCCAGAGTGTACTTGTACTGGTTTAGCTAAACTAAAAGATCATATTAATCTCATCAAGCTTATGCAATTTCTTATGGGGTTAGATGAGGTTTATGCTCCTATCAGGAGTATAATTCTCACCACGACCCTATTCACGATATGAAAGGGCCTTTTCCACCTTGTCTAGGGATGAATCACACAGAAGTACTTCTACCCACATTACTTCTAAAACTGCTTTTATTCCACCTTGTCTAGGTATGAATCACACAGAAGTACTTCTACTCACATTACTTCTAAAACTGCTTTTATTTCTAGGACTAATCTTAGAAACTCAAGTTGGTCTGCCAACAAGAACTCTGCTTCCACTAATAATAATAAGGGTTTCTTTCGAGGGATGGGAAAGAGCTACGTCCGGCAGATGATGATGATGATGATGATGATGATAATAATAAAGGAGGCCCCAATGGGGTTTCTTTCGAGGGATGGGAAAGAGCTACGTCCGGCAGACTTGCTATTATTCAACTGGATCCAAGGTAAGGACGCATGTTTGGATGTCACTGGGATCTCTCCTTTTTCGGGTATTGATGCAAATTTGTGGGCTCTAGGGGTAGCCTTATATAACGTTGTGGAGAAGAAGAAGAAAAAATATGTGTCCAAATGTGAAGAAACGGCTACAAGTTCATTCCATTTTGCTTTACGTTTGAGAAAAGAGTGGGAGCCCAACTAGTGTCTCGGCTTCCCACTAATTTCTTGTAAAATACCTTAGGTTTTCTAATGAAGTGATGTTTTTAATAAAAAAAATAATAATAAAAAAATAAAAAAAAGTAATAATAATAATAATAATATGATTAAGGTTTTCTAATGAAGTGATGTTTTTAATAAAACACCTTACTGCATCTCCTGCCTTGGTTCTTGATATGATTAAGAGTTTCCTGGTACTTCTTGTGGTGAGGATGGTTTTACAGCTTCAACACCTTTTGGATTGTTTAAATGGTGTCATTTGCTATTTCCGATGAGTTGGTCGCTTCTATCACCCAAGTGGTGAACCTTTTTCTTCTTTGGTAAATGTCGAGGGTGTTGGGTGAGTACATTGCTAGTGCTCCTCTCACCCACCAAATGTAGTCAGGGAGGGAATATCCGATCCAATTGCATTGCTGTTTGGAGGCGGTTAGTTTCCAAGGTATAAAGCGTCCATGATTGGCCATTCTTCGTGGCTATTTAGATGATTTACAATTCGGTGTTGGGGTTTGGTGGAGGCTATTCTTCATAAGTGAACCGTTTGATTGAGGATACGTGGGGTGATGTTGGTCTTTCCATGTTGTTGGTTGATTTTAAGAATGCTTTCAACATGGTTGTCAACTATCGGTTTGATATGTTGGCGTGAGGTTGGCTTCATTTTCCGGCTATGTTGGGTGGAATTACATGGGTCTCACGATTATATTTATGGTGAGCATACTCTTTGGTCTCATCAAGGTGTGCAACAAGGTGATCCGCTTGGGCCTCTTCTTTTTGCTTTAGTGTTACATCCTCTGGCATGTAAGATTAGAGACTCTTTTAACCTTTCCTTTCATGCTTGGTATCCGGATGGCGGCACTATTATTGGTGATACTTTGGTGGTTGGAAAGGTTTTAGAGTTGATTATGATGGATGGACCTAGTCGAGGCTTACACCTCAATGTTGATAAAACCGAGGTTTTTTGGCCAGAGGACCCAAAGCAGTAGTAGGTGTTTTTACTAATATTTCGTCCCTACGGTGTTAAATTATTAGGTGGGCGGTTTATTTGGATTTTGAGTTCGGTAATGCGGTTGTCTCTGAAAAGGGTTGCTAAAACTATTGAACTTATGGATCCCGGTTGCCACACTTAATGACCCCCAATGTAGTATTTGTTGCTTCCGTGCATGTCGTGTATTTGAAGTTATATTTTTCTATGCGTGCATGTTCACCTCGGGTCTTAGGGTGCGTGTTCTTTTGATGCGCTCTTCTTCCTTCCGGAGCGTATTGTCACGCGGCGGGCTGGTTTTGGTGGCCGGCAATGGAGACTTGCTACCCGCCCTTTGCTTTTGGGGCTTTGTTTGTATTCGGTGATGTTTTGAACTATGCTTTTCTTGCTTGAGACTTCAATGCGCTAGTCCGAACTAAGCTTCTCCATAGTGTCGGTATGTGTGACTCTTGGTCCCTCTTTTGATGATGCTCTATGTACTTTCAATGTGAATATGGATATTGACCTTTTGAGTAACCCTAGCGTGGTCGCCCCCAAACTTATGAAGAAATTGGCAGATATATATTTCGATCGGGTTACCCAAACTGTTGAATCTACGCTCCATCTATCCCTCACGGCGCTATGGAGCTCACTTAAAGGAGGATCATACTTGATTGGCTTAGGGTGGCTCTATATGCGGATTGGGACAAACTATGAATGCCGGGACTTATCGCCGTGTCTTTGTGGTATCGTGGGTGTTCCTTTTCCTTGTTCGCAGGTACTTTCGCATGTTCTAGGGTTTTCATCTTGTAGATATTTATGGGGATCATGCGGTTTCATAATAGGTATTGTTGGCATTAAACATCGGCATAACATTGTATGTGATGTTCTTGTTGATATATGCTCTCGTCCAGGATTTCGTTAGTAGGAGTGGATATTGGGCTTCATGGAGATATGGAACAGACCCTTGCGGCCGTGATATATTGCTTTATTCTTGGGAATAGCAGGCGTGATGTTTGTGTTGATCCTGTTCGTCTCCTTTGACGAATCGGGTTTTGTTTGATTTGCCAGCGCTGCTGCTGGAAGAGGTCGAGACGACGTAAAACCGGTCGTGGCGAGAGACTAATGCTAGGATACGGATACCTTTCCTTTTTCTTTCTTCTTTGGAGAACTTGAGAAAGAAGCAGTAACCTTACTAAAGCTGCATTAGACTTTTCTCCCTTCGACTCAAGACATCACCGT
>OU343225.1:13539394-13593117 GCA_910596185.1 Chrysanthemum makinoi | reverse complement strand
CAGCCATATGTGAACACCTCCATACATGAATTCTGAAGGGGGATTGTAATACATCATTGTTTTGTTCAACTTCATAACCAGGTGGCGGTAACTCTCGTTCCCAAGACTCTTGTACATTGTAGTTTCTCATTACCCATATCTCCATTTCCTTGTTTTTCCTTAAGTTGTTATCTGGTCGAGGAAAGATGCATAGATGGTTTTTCATAGTCCCCAAAGTCCACGAGTCATATTGATCATCCAATTTTGGTAGGAGGATTTCTTTAAAAACCTCTTTGCATAAATCAAAAGAAACAATTCTTGATGGCTTATACCAATCCAACCAATGAATCGCCCCATTGCATAGGATACCATCCCCTTCTAAATAATCATAATCATAAGATACACCAACTGATCTCCAAATATTTGTCTTCAATTCTAACACGTCAAACATAAGGCCAGCATCATTAGGTAGAAACTTGTATCCTATTACAACCTTGAAATCGTCTATAGATGAATCATAACCAAAACCTGACGCATATACATTATACTCACCATAAACGTCTTCTTGAGGAAGTTCTCTTAGTTCTTTCACCTCACCAGTAGAGGGATTAACAACTAAAAAATCGGTAGAGTGACGACGAGAGATGCATACAAGACCATTAGAAGAACCAACAAGTTTACTAGTAGGGGAAACTATGATTCTTGTATCTCCAATTTCATTAGTATTCTTAATGAGAGTGTAGTTAAGCTGAGATTTAACAAAACGAGGACTCGAGATTAAGGAATTCCATGACTTACATACACTTTTGCATCGGATGAGATCCTTAACTTGCGATCTTACGAGTATCTCTTCATGAATATCAAGACCAAGCTCTTTCAATGAAACCATAGCTTAGCTCTAGACTAATCGTAGCTAGGTTTGGATTATTTTTTTTTTAAACGGCAGCTAGGTTAGGAATTGAATGAATAAAAAACATTCGACATCTCCTTTTATAACATTCACATTGTCGGTTAATTCTTTCTTAATGGGCCTACTGTATCGTAATGATATAATGATCGTACTTTTTTTTTACCTATTGTAATGGGCCGGCGGCGAATTGAGCTTCGGTACACATGCGAGCTCGTGAACCCGAGCGGTTACACTGCGCCGAGCCAAGCGGGTAGCCCAAGCGGGTAGCAAAATCGAGTTCCGAACTCGATCGAGTATGTGTATTGTGTTTGTATTTATTACTTTCTTTTGTCTTTTTTTTGCTTGTTTTTGCAGGTACAGGAACCAAAAAAAGGAAGAAGAAGGGTTAGCATGGAAGAAGAAGGGTACCGGTGCGAGGTACAAAAAAAAAAAAAATTCGGGTACTAGGGTACTACTCCGTCGACTTAGGGTAGTGTTAGGGTAGTATTGGGGTAGTTTTGAGTTGGAAGGTTTTTATTGGATAGAGGTGATGTGGCACCCTCAGGGTATTAGGGTACGAGGGTTCCACTCCTCCCTCCCTTAGTGGGAGACCGGGTTCTCTTTAAACTTTGTGACCTTACTTAATTTTAACAAGAGTCACAATACAATTGGTTAAAATGTAAATTTTTATCTTGGCATGCTTAAATTTGTTTTGTGCATTCACAAGATTGTTTAATAAGATTTGTTAATAACATAATATGAATCTTTTATACTTGTATAGTTATAATATCCGTGTATGAGCGAGTTTTTACATAAATTTTTTATTATGTATTAATATCAACTAAGATTTTTTTATAGATTTTCGTTGCCGCGAATTACTTTAGTTTGTCTAATTTGGAGTTGAAGTTGATGTTAATTAACACTGTGCATGTTGAGTAGCACGCAATAACTCTAGCTAGAAAATTGTTTTTCCGCATAACTTCAAAGTAGAATTACATGCATTGTTGTTGTATGTACAATATGATGTAATTTTTTCAACTGAGATAACTCGTGTGTTGTTGTGCCTTCATTTTGTCGACAAAAGATCGAAAACCATGGTTACCCTAAAGAAAATATTGGTATAAAAAAATAAAAATAGCGGACATCTCATAAAGAAAAATAGCATGATTTGTGCATTCATTTATATATCAAAGTAACGCGTGCTTTCATTTTAAAATTTTACAACTAATATATATATATATATATATATATATATATATATATATATATATATACACACACATATATATATATAATAAGTGATAGTTAAATATATGTTATTTTCAATTAAAATAAATAAATAAAGTGTAGAGGTAAATTTTTAAAAAAGACATGAAAACTAATAAATTTATTTAAGTCTGTATAATGTATTTAAATTTAACAGCTAAAGTTTTATTAATCAACCTTTTATTTTTTTGGTTTTTTTAAAAAAGCGACACATGTTGATGACAAAGGTATAAGTTCTTTCCTTTTGCTTTATCTTATCGTCGACAACAATAAGATACAAAATTCCACCAAAGCGATGTAAAATATGTAAATTTAGGTTAAACCAACTAGTTTAGCTCGGTGGCCACTGAGCTTACCGGAGCTTGAGGAGGTTTTACCCAGATCGAGTCTCGAAAGAGACAAAAAAATATTAGGTTTTCCTCTAGTGAGAGTCGTGAGCTCTAGGGGTTTCCCTTGGGTCTCTCTCCTAGTGGTTCGGGTCCGGGCTTGCCCGTTTGGATGGTTTGACTCGAGGAGTTGGATTTGTGGTGTTGTTCTAAAAAATAAAAAAAATAAAAAATAAAATAAAAAAAGTGTAAAATTAGTTTAGTTTTTGTCATTATCCTAACTTTTTAAGAAGTATATGACTGTGATGGGTGTAAATAAAAATACATTAATAATGGTGGCTTAAACGATGGTTTTCTAAATGGGCGACCTTAATGAAAAACAAAATGTAAATCTCAATATACATGTTAGAGCAGGCAACTTGGTAAGAACTAAATTGAATAAAACAAGTTTGGGCAGAATAAACTTTTTTTTGGGTGAAAAGATGAAATACTGCAATACTTAGGGCCGCTTGGTTCAAAGTGGGGAAAGGGAAAGGGAATGCAAAGGAATGAGTGAGGTGGGTAATCAATCCCTTACCCCTCAATTTATTCTATAGTGGTTCATTACCCATTACGGGGTAATCAATCCCTTTGCACTCCCTAACCAAGCACTAAATAATGAGTGAGGTGGGCCTTTTTGAATACCTTACCCATTCCCCACCCCCCTTAACCCCTAACCAAGCATACATTGTAGTTGGACATTTCTCAAACACAACTAAGCGCAAGAAACAAAATACATTCGCAAATAACAATCTATCTAGCTCTCAACATAGGCGACTAATTCTTTTCACCAATTCACCAACTTTATTGAGGATATCCCAAATCTTACGGCTACATTTCCTCTTTATCCCAAACTAGCTTGCACTACCACATGTAGAGACCCCCTCACATATGTGGATACGAGAAGTTGATAAAAGGCGTCATCAAAGAGACTAGGATCACTCGTGCAAACTCACCAAGTATGGCTACATTTTAAGTGAAACTGGCCTCACCATAACTTTAAGTTTCCACTAAATGAAGAAACAAGCCAACTCTATGGTTACACACAATATAAACTACATTTCCCATTCAAACATAGATTTTGCACATACTACTAAGCAGTCCATGATAGCAGTGGAGAACCCATATCTACATCATCCATGTTTAGGATCACCTAAAGGCGAGAACCAAACATGTCATAATCAATGAATGTATATCACCATATTATTCAAGTACTACTAAAGCTTGAAGCAATGACTTAATAAGTCATTTGTGAGAAGTGTTTTACCTAATGCTAAAAGACTATTTAAAAAGTTTTTTAAATAGTAAAAAATGTTCTAAAAAGAGTTTAAGCTAATTAATGCACTTAGTGAAATGAAGTTATAAGGAACTGATTTAATTAAGTAATTATATAACTCAAGGCCTTTAGATCTAGTGATATGTGAGATAGTGGTATAGTGTGCGAAAAAGATTTGCTTAAGTGAGGCATTGCATTGAACACTTGATTTGTTTCAAATTTCAAAGTAAAAAAGAAAAACACAAAAAGATAAAACAATTGATGTCACTTGATGTTAATTTGCGGTTTTGCTCGGTCAATAATACTATGCTAATTTCGTTTAATCAACAAAAACCTTCTTTTTTTTAATAAAACAATGAACTTCGAACTCGTGAATTGTTATAATTAAATTGTTCATAAATTGAAACGTTCAATCATGGTCTCAATGTTAATTAAAAAAATGTTCATCCATAGGAATGTATGTTCATCGGTCATGGTCTAAAGATTTATAAAAAAAAATGTTCGTCAGTTCGAATGTTCACCCTTTTAAATGTATGTTCATCATCAATTCTCCGATCAAAACAAAACACTTGTCACTCTCTCGTGAATTTTAGGGTATGTTTAACAAAACTAGCTGGAAGCTGTAAACTATAAGCTCTTAACTGTAAAGCTGTTAACATGAGCTACAAGTCGTATCTTTTTTTTCAATAAAATTTTTTGGTAAATTGGTTGTTAAATGTAGTTATAAGATGTAAAATGACATAAAAAAAAAATATCTATAACTGTAAACAAATGTTTAGAGGGTATATCGGTAATTTAATGTTTTAACAGCTCCAGAATGTTTAAAAAGCTTCATGAATCAGCTTTCATTTAGGATCTATTTGTTTGAAATAAAAGCTTGAAGTTAATGTATACAAACGGAGCTACTTAATTAGGATGAGATTATTTTTGTAACAAAAAGTTAACACTCCCCAAAAACTCCTACCAAGCAGGGCCCTTAGACTTTTTAAAGGATTTCTATTTATCCTTTATCATTCCCCACAACACCCTAAAGAAAAACCAAATAAAAACACACAAACTATAACCTATATGACTCGACACCACAGTCAAGTCATTTCAATCTTAAACTTCTTTCATGTGGAGCCTTCAATCCGGATACTCAATAGTCAATGACATGCCAATTACTTCCTATGAGTTACCAAGATTAAAGAGATACAACTAAAAATGACAAATATGAAACAAAATACAATACAACGCGGTAATGTAATCCATGATCAACTCACACAAAGCTTTAGCAAGTACTCTCAAAAGCATACTTGTTGAGTAAGAGAAAACAAAAATTCAAGCTACAAAATATATGACATAAGAACACTTTTAAGAAACGAGTATTGATTAATGTAAATGTGAAATGATAGAATGATGTACTAGTTTTATCGATTACGTTTTAATGCAAAAGGATAAAAAAATTGAAAAACTTGGTTTTGAAACTAACTAAATACATGTGGATCCCAAGTTGCTTTACAAAACAAGTAAAATGAGCATACATATTCTTTCTCTTGTCATATCATAAGCAAATGAGGAACTATCACTTTAAATAATGAAACCCGTGGGTATAACTTTATTATCAACCATTATTTATAATGGTAAAACCCTAAATGCCTCAAGCCCACAAACCGGGCTTGGGCCTATTTATTCTCTAATACTCCCCTTGATTCGGCGAAATCGAAGCTTCAGGCTCGGAGATTAAAGCTAATAAACAATAAACCAAAGCAAGTAAATAATTGTTGATGAAGACATTTGGCACAAGCGGGAGCATCCGGCAACAACAAACAGGTAAACCAAAGTATCCCATACAACTAAACAAAGATGAGACAACGAAAGTTGGTTCTAAAACTTCAACCCAAAGGAACCCCAAACAAGCGGGAGTATTTTTCATAGAAAACATAAAGATTTTTTTTTTTATTTATTTATTATTATTTTTTAGAAGATATAGAATGGGTGAGAAAAGTGTGATGAAGATAGGCGGTCGGAAGAAGGAGAAGCGTAAGGAAAGATTTTAACATGTCGTCTCGGGAATTGATACCTGGATTGACATAAAACAAAAGGGTCGTCTCGGGAATTGATACCCTGGATTCGACACCAACAAAAGTCATCTCGATAATTAAAACCCTAGATTCGACACCAACAAAAGTCGTCTCGGGACTAAATACCCTAGATTCGACATAAAATAAAAATAAACCGGATAAATAACGCAAACTGAATATAACTATAGCTAGAAGACAAGTTTTAGTTGGTTAAGATAAAATAAAAAAACGCATACAACGAGATAAGTCAGATAACAAAGAAAGCAATGCATCATCAACAAGAATAATAATATTCATAACTGCTGCTGCTTCTTATTCTTCTTCTTGGTGACTGGAAGATAGCGGCTAGGATTTTTAAGTGAGATAGAGAGATTTCGGGGATGATGGTATAAAAGAGGCGGCTCAACTGTACAGTGCGAGGGTCAGACCATTCTGGCTAAAATGTTAAATAATGAAACCCGTGGGTATAACTTTATTATCAACCATTATTTATAATGGTAAAACCCTAAATGCCTCAAGCCCACAAACCGGGCTTGGGCCTATTTATTCTCTAATACTATCTTAGCATCCGGTTTTGATATTTTCATGCCATTTTCCATATACTTATCCAGCAACTCCACAAACCACTTTCCCGCCTCTGTTTCAATTTGTTGCCCTAGTTTGATCGTATCATTCAGACTTCCCATTTTACCGTTTTGGTCAACTACTGATGATCTTGTGTGCTTTCGTAAAACTGTCGACTTTTGCAGACTTTTTACGGGAAATGAAGAGATGGATTTGCTCGGAGTGGAACTCCTCTTGGGAGTATAGTTGGACTCTATTTCATCGACTTCTGTTGACATTTTGTGGGTGTTTTCTTCTTTCTTAGTTGTTTCAGTTGTTTCTTTGATTGATATAATGTCGGCTATGGCTTGAACAAGTTGGTTATGAAACTCAAGAAAATTATCAAAACAGGCTGCTGGTCCTGCTGGATCATCAGAGTTAGCTGACTTGGTTAGAGTAGATAAATTCCTGCAAGTGAAATACAACTTAAGTAACAATGTGTAAATCCAAGTATAAAAAAGGTGGCATACTTTGCGCCATTTAAATGTAAATAGATCAGTTAAAGTTATATTTTATTTTTCCTCTAATGGGTCAAATGAATAAACGTGAAAAAATATGGCTAAATGTAACGATATATTACACATCAGTTATTCAATTGGTTCAGTTCTGAAAAAGTGTTCGTGGGCATCCTGAACCGACCCACGCAAAAAGTTTACCCATTCTGATCTGATGATAGATATTATTACATGGTTCGTAGAATTTATACGGTCAAAATATGCACAATAATTCGACAAGGGCTAAACGTTGCTCCTTCTTCAAAGATTACGACATATAAAAAGTATATGCTTTTCTTAAAAAAGTTAAACGAAAAAAATATATAAAGTAAAAAGAGTAAGATAAAAAAATCATAATGGAGACACCAAATAAGAGTGTTAGTGGCTGAAGCATTTCTAAGCGCTTCAAAGGCAACTCTATGCTTGTGCTCTTTCTTGCTGTTGAACAGCTTCCTAATATCTCATTTTTCATAAAAGTTAGATAAATCGTATACCTTTTTTTATAGTGAAATGCAAAACAATAATCCTTGAGGACTAGCAATTACCTTTCTGAGTATGCTAAGCTTTTGTGGCAAACTACCCGATAACTGGTTCTGAAAGATGAATCAGCAGATGGAGACTTAACTTTCAAACAACTAATAGGAGAAGACATTGCCCGTGAACTTGATGGCGTGACACTTTTCTTTTCCTATAATCAGATAAATCATAGGTGTAGCCCAAGAACTTCTTCAAGAAGCAGCAAATTTCAAACTTGAATTCAAATTCTCCGAAGACCTCATTTTCACAGGCGTACACCGATCATCTGTACCCTTTTTTAAATCACCAAATTTTGACTTCACATTCATATTCATAAACCCAGTTAACGGTTCAGGCACTCCAACTAACAGATGACGGCAAGGAACCGGTCTAACACCTTTAGCTACCGGAACAGGCGAACCACGTTCCAACTTCTCAACATGTATAAACTGACCTAGAGAGTCGACCTGAATTTTAGGTTGATTTGATGTAGCAATTTCGAGTTGAAGAAGGTTGTTCTCTAGTTAATTGGTATCCTTTGATCGTAGGGTTTGCTTCACCATGGACGATTCCAAGACATAAAACATTATTGTTTACTTGCACTATCGAGTTTGATCCTGTGATCATCCAAACAGTATTCTCGTTTACCACAACTAGCTCAACTGACAGAATCGAGGGTCCCACTCGTGTGCTTAGCACATTTGTTGTTTTTGTATCTTTTCTACATTGTATTTGTACCTTTAGGCTTCCAGTGCCTTACTAGAAGCTCTTTTAGTTATTTACATATATTTTGCCGTTCAAAAAAAACACACACAAAAAAAAAAAGGTGCTACGGATGCAACTCTGGTAATATTTCTGGTTGCAGCCTCGGCGATGTAGGCTCAAGTAAAAGCATTGACTATATTAGATAAAACTAAAGAGCCAATATATATAAATATGATCTTATCACATGATAAGTTACAACCATATAAGAAACCATCATACAGAAATTACTAATAAGCATTTTCTTTAGCACAGTCATGGATTGGATTTTAATATTATTCTTAAAACATAGAAGAAGCAAAGTTCATAGCGCTAGTCATCCATAATATCAAACTCTACCCGATCATGGAATCTAAGGATCTCTTGATTAATTGATAAATCAAATGGGAGGTTATAATTGAATCCCAGATATTATCCTACACGTAAAGACTAGATAATGAAGTAACATCACTGATTTTTATTTTTATTTATTTATTTTTTTGTAAAGGGTTTTAATCTCGGCCCCTTACATAGGAGTAAAGCATATAAAACAAAAAACTTCTACTCCTATAAAAGAAAACCACCACTAACTACTAGATTACATTTGACTCATAATGAAAACAAATATAAATTATCGTTTAAATTGACCTCGAAGATTAATATCAAACGTGTCACAGATTGCCAGTTGTTCTTTGGTTAAATCATAAACTTCATTCTCATAACCGTCATACACATCATAATCTTCATCCTCAAGTAAACTTACATCATTGATATAGTCATCATCTCCATCACCATCACCCATGCCATGAGGAGATACAAGGCTCTTCACGAAGACGTGCTCATCATAATTATAATTACATTCCGAAATTGTAGATAACCGGATATGGGAATATTTAGAATCGAGAAGGACTCCTTCGGGACATTCAATGCTTCGCACCAATACAGGATGACGTGAACCTTCTTCTTCTAACAGCCATATGTGAACATGACGATTGAAGAAATCCTCTGGTGGAATGTAATGCATCATTATTTTGCGTGTATCGTAACCAGGTGGTGGTAACTTTCTTTCCCAAGACTCTTGCACATTGTAGCTTCTCATTACCCATATCTCAATATCCTCATTTTTCTTGCAGTTTACATTTGGACTAGCAAAGATGCATAGACAGTCTTTCATAGTCCCCAAATCCCAATCTGATCGACGCAATTTTGGTTGTGGGATTTCTGTAAAGACCTCTTCAGATAAATCAATTACTTTCTTGTTATTTCGATACGTATACCAGTGAATCGCCCCATTGCATAAGATACCATTCCCGAACATATTATCATAGCCCGATTCTACAGCAACTGATCTCCAAACGTTTGACTTCATTGTTAACACTTTAAAAGATAATTTTTTAATATGTTTATTAAAGAACCCTATTACAACCTTGAAATCATCTATGGATGAATCATAACCAAAACCCGACACCTCTTCTGTCTTAGATTTATACTCCTTAGGAGTATCTCTTAGTTCTTTCACCTCGCGAGTTGAGGGATTAACGACTAAAAATTCAGTAACGTAACGAGAGATGCATACAAGACCATTTGAAGAACCAACAACTTGACATTCATCTCTTCTGTTGAACCAACAATCATCATGACACAATCTAGTAGCACCTAAAGCAAAGATCCTTGTATCACCAGTTTCATTATTATCTACTTTCTTCTTAAGATTGTAGTTAAGCTGAGATTCAACAAAATCACGACTTGATATTAAGGAATTCCATGACTTACATACACTTTTGCATCGGATGAGATCGTTTACTTCCAATCTTAGAAGTATCTCTTTATGAATAT
This sequence comes from Chrysanthemum makinoi, assembly GCA_910596185.1. Classification (NCBI taxonomy): domain Eukaryota; kingdom Viridiplantae; phylum Streptophyta; class Magnoliopsida; order Asterales; family Asteraceae; genus Chrysanthemum; species Chrysanthemum makinoi. The sequence continues at coordinate 13,583,089 of OU343225.1, read as the reverse complement.
TAATGCCAGGCTCTGTCATTGAATCCTTTGCTATAACCCAAAACGAAAAAAATAAATAAATGTGTTTGGTATTGAACGAATAAATAAATGTGTATACAGTCGACATCTTTTATACACTCACATTTTCGGTTACTGTAACGGGCCTTGTGTTTTTTTTCCTATGTGGGCTGCGTTATGTTTTTCGTAAATGCTTGTTTTAGGAAACAACCAAACATGCATTCCCATGAAAATAAAAAGTTAAAGAGTTCTTAGAGATTTAGAGTAAAGTTCCAATAACACACTGCTATAAGCAATGATCCTTGTATCTCCAATCTCATTATAATCTACTTTCGTATTAATATTGCAGCCAAGATGAGATTTGATAAATCGAGGACTTGAGATTAAGGAATTCCATGAGTTACATACACTTTTATATCGGATAAGATCTTTACTTCCAAGCGTACGAGTATCTCTTCATGAATGGCAAGGCCAAGTTTTGTCATTGTAACTTTTGGCAAAGAGAGTTAAGATCAAAAATAAACAAAACCTAATAACTTAGGTTTAGAATTGAATGAATAAAAACATTCGACATCTCCATTTATAATTTCACAAGTTCATATATTGTCATGGGCTAGAATATTAGGGTTTGATCAGTTTGAAAAACCCCTTGCCTCTCAACCTAGAGGTCAAGGGTTCGATCCTCACTCCTTACAAAAAGGCCGGAGGTCCTTTTCTACCTTAGTAGGGGTAAGTTTGTCTACATTACAACCTCCCTCATCCACTGTGGAAGACGGTATTAGGACCCATAACCCATGTAAGACGGTATTGAGAGTTACTTTATTTTATTTCTTTAATATATTGTCATGGGCTATGTGGTATGCATGAGCTCCTTAATCATGCATGGGTTACGTTGTGTGGTGTTGTGGTTGTCCACCTCATGAAGACCACACAAACAAATGTCCATTAAAGGAAGTTAATTAGTAAAATGGGTTTTATTAAGATCACCCAAAATAGCTTCACATGTTACTTATGATTTAATGAGAAGAAATCTTAAATAAAAAACCACACATTAAAGTTGCATCGACTAGAATTTGCTCCATCACATTTTTTTAGATGTATCATAGTATATCTACTAGTTGAAAGTTAGATAAATATACATAAATTAAATGCATATTATCAAGTTAGACGAATTGTATTATTTTGTGTCCTTTGTGCGTCGAATGTGTTGATAGTACAATTTTGCATTGTTTTTGTTGAAATATATAAGCTAAGGGCTTATATTGTCACATTGGTATTCTTGTGTTTCTTGTTTTGTATTTTTCATGTTTAAAGTGAAAAGGAGTTAAAAGATCAGGGACTAAAGTTGTAGCTGTGAAAAGCTCAAAGGGAGTTATTGCTCAAGATTGAAGATATATTAAGAGAGGCTATATATAATTCCTTCTCTCTCATTTAGAGTTAGTTTTTGATTAGGGTTCACTGTGTGTTTTCTTCACACAGTTGTTTAGTAGTTGTTAGTATTATGTACACAAACGCTTTACTTTTCTTCTATTGTAAAACTCTCTATGAATCAACCATATGGGTGGTTGGTTGGGTTGATTCTTATAAAATCTATTTTGTTGAAATCTGATATAGTTTCTTGGTAATTGATCATACTTTATATAGCTTTAACATGGTATCAGAGTCAGGTTTGCTTTGATACAAAGTGTTTTGATCAAAAGTCCTTTTTTTTTAAATTTAGGGTTTCAATAAAATTAGGGGTTTCTTGTTTGGAATTCAGATCTTACTAGATCTGTATGTTAATCGTTTGATTAGTGGTTGTGATAACGTTACACGCGTCGTTCGGGGTCAAAGGAACTTCCTTTTCTTCGAGCAAGTTTTATAACTCCCTAGGCAGTGAACCTAATCGTTGTAGTGTAGTAATTAGGGTAAGCCACGGGTATTGATATCGTTCTCTAGGGGAATAGGAATGCTAGTGAGAAGTTACTACGCTAAGGTTGGGGTTGAGGAAGATTATTTTTTTATCTTTTTATGTTTTTTAGGAAATTGAAAGGTACGAATCTCGGGGTTTGGATTTGGGGGTTGGTATTTCTACCGATTACTCTACTTATCTAATTATCTAATCTAAGGTGTATGTAGTCTATGTCTAATTATTGTATGCTCGTATGATAGTTTAAAGATGTGTTTACTTAGGTTTTACTACTCTTTAATTATCTCCTATTATTGGTTGAATTGTCACGTCCTTATTCTTAGTTGCGTTGTGTGTCTAAAGTTGTAGGGTATGCGTTTCTCCCTAACTCTTTGAACTTACCAAAGGGTCTCGTCTACAAAACCCACTAGGGATAATAAACTCTTACTCTAAGGCACTCTTTGGATGGTTTAGCTTACAACTACTCACGGAGTTATATTCTAAGGTTCACAAAGATTTAATCAAGCATTAAGTACACAACGAATGACCTATCGCATTACTAGATCATTAACAAACTAAGATAAGAGACAACCAATCAATATTCAATAATTAAGTTTCATATTACCTAAGCAAACACAAAAGTAAATTAGCCGGACATGGAGAACATGCAAGCATACACACAAATAATCAAAGACATAATTGTATTAATGAAGTAAAACACTTATCTTGATGTAAGATAGGGTTTGGAACCTAAAATCTGTACAAGGCGGCCTTGGTTCGGTTTAGGTTTTTACTCCAAAGACTACACACCAATCTGAAAAATTCGGATTCTATATATAAGATTACACATGCGACGGCGTCACCTTATGTTTTGTGATGCCGTCGGATCGCCGTTATTAGGGTTTCGTCTTGGCCACGTTAGACTTGCGACGGCGTCACCTTATGCTTGTTACGCCGTCCTCTTCACTTTCGGCGCCGTGGATAGAATCTAGGCCGTGCGAGTTGCGACGGCCTACTCTTTTATAACTTGCGTCGTCACTTGAAAATAAGAGTTTTGGCTTCTGTCCCGTCACAAAATCCTCCGACGCGGCGTGGAGATAAGCTTGATGCCGCGTCACCTTATGTTTTCAGCAGTCTGAGTGTCTCGATTCTTGACTTTGGCCATTTTCTTCGTATATTCGCACCTTTTCGTCCAAATAAGTGCCATTACAGCAATTTGCCTTCAAGAGACCTAAAAAGTGAAAAGGAGCGATATTAAGTAATAACGGATACAAAAGTGATCAAATAAGGGCTTAAATGACCCCTCAAAAGGTACATTTTAAAACCTTATCAAATATCCCTACACTTGGTATTTGCTTGTCCTCAAGCAAATGTGCTTTTAGCCAATTAATTTATAAGTTAGGGGTCATGAAGCATTGGTTTAAAACAGTCCACAACACATATAAGCCCCACAAAAGTCATAACAAGCACGGAAATTACATACTAGCACCTCTCATGGGGTGTTTGGATACTCACATCTCTCTCGGGTGTATATGAAATATAACAAGTTGAAAATGGAAGATAAACACTCATTAACCGGTCCAAGTACATAGATTACCATAGGCTTGAGAATAGATCAAACCTCCATAGCTTTGGCGTAAGCACCTAGGAAAGACTATCAAAGAGGTCTTTAAAGGGTTGTAACATTAGGCTTACGGTAGGGAAACAAAGGGTTTGGTGGGATAGGCTTTTTAGTGGTGGCAAGTCAAAAATATCTATGTTAAATGCATACGAAGAATGGCGTTGCTAAGCTAAGACTCGACACTCTAGACTTTAGCTAACTGAAACAAACAAACATAAATCTAAAGGATAGATGTAGGATGGTAGCCCGTATGTTTTTTTTTTTTTTTTTTTCATACACTTTTACTCTACCATCCTCTACGGTAACATCAAAATGATAGGGATTTATAGGCACATCCCTACACTTGAGTTTTATTATTCTAACACTAATTTGACCCGAATTGAAAAGATCAAAACACTTGGGGTATGTTATTAAGCAAATAAGGGAATTTAACGTTCCCTTTCAATCATTTTATAAACTTTAACTTTTTCCCATGAGTCCCAATCGTCCCAAAGCTGTGTACAAAGGATATGACTCGACTTAGCAACTCATGCAAGCAAACAGATAATTGAACTAAGGGTTTAGGGTGATAACAAAAATGCACTAAAAGTTAGTGCATACAAGGTAGGCTAAGGCGATTTGGGTGTATATTTGGGGATGGGGTGTAAACAATGCTCTTCATTGATATTCCGGAAAAACCAAAACATCACGAGAACCGCGAGAAAAGGATAGGCTCGAGGGTTAACTAGGGGTATCGTGTACTAAAGATGAGTACAACGTAAAGGGTGTGGGGAATTACTCAACCGATGTGGAAGAAGTAATTATATTACGGGTATCAAACAAGGGTTATCCTAATGCCTCTTATCATTTAGTTATTCCTAACTACACAAGTGTAGTCTTACTAGCGATCTCGGAATGTATCACAAAACAAGTTCTAGAATCTAATATACTACCGGTTCACACTCTAAGCATTAAAGATGAATGCTTTAATTCCTACTAATCTAAGGGTGATCCTCATATTTTGGGTGGAATTTAGGTGGTAAAGGGTTTTTGTGCTAGTCATGCAACTTCCTATCCGTGAGACGCTTTTGTTAAAACTAATGGCCCACTCCTATATGTAATGAAAAAGTAAAAATTTGGTGCCAAAATTACCCTAACCGACATTTTCTCATGGTTTATTACACAAATACACTTGGATAAAGCAAATAATCAAGGATAAGCATAGTTTCAAAGTTCCCGTTTTATTTTCCCTCCCTACAATTAAACTGAACATTGTCCCCAATGTTCCCCGAAAGTATCAAAGTTATGATAATGGAAGGTAATGAAAAACGAAAGAAACTAATACTCCCCTGATTAGCTCGGTAGGATCCGTATGTGGAGTCGTGGTTAAATCCTTTCCAAGAAGAATGTGTGCGTGAAAAGCTCATTCCAATCTTTTTGTTTCTTCTTCTTGATAAATGAAACCTGCACATTTGAAGAAAACAAATTAAACCTTCGTAAAATCGGCGGTAATAATATATATAAGACTCTACTAAACTAGGATATAATGTTTGTGGAATGGATGTTTCAAATTTCTGGAAAATTAAGACCTGGAAAATTTCAAAAATTTATAAGTAGCTCAGAAAACGAGAAAAAAGTAATCTGATGTTTTACTCCTTCACGGCTTATTTTGTCGGCATTTATCTGACAAAAGCTGGTCTGCGATTTTGGAAAAATTCGGAAAATTTACATCTTTAGAATCTGGAAAAATTTCTGCAAAACATCCATTATGACTCGATACAAGCATTTGACTCGAACAAACACACATATATAACTTTTAATGAATTGTTATTCTCATGTTTACGTTTCTTTTGAAAGCGTGTGTAATCCTCCCTACACTTATCCTTTATGTAAAATACCTTTATATGCAATTAAGGCGAGGTTAAAAACAAAATAAAGCATTTTTACAAATTTAAACATGAGAATATTCAATTAGTAAAAGATATATGACACTAACAAGCAAACAATTAAGCATGGGTTGCCTCCCACGAAGCGCTTTTCTTTATTTAAGAGTCTTGTAGCTAGACTCGTAGCCGTGCCCTACGTGACTTCATTACCGTCATCTCCCTCTAAAACAATATCTTCATCGTTCACCATGTCATTATTGTCCAACTGATAATGTTTTACACGTTGTTCATTTACGGTGAATTCCCTCCCATCATGGTCTAGTAGCACCACTGCTCCATTGCTCATCTGCTTCTTTACTGAAAAAGGTCCATACCATCTCGATTTGAGTTTTCCTGGAAATAATCTCAGTCTTGAATTATACAAGAGCACCTTATCTCCTTCCAAAAACTCTTTAGGATTCTTTATTCGTTGATCATGCCATTTCTTTGCCCTTTCTTTGTATGTGATCGACGATTCATATGCTTCCAGCCTTAGTTCATCCAGTTCTTGAAGCTGTAAGAACCTATTTGACCCTGCTTCGGAATAATCCATATTACAGGCCTTAAGTGCCCAATATGCTTTTTGCTCAAGTTCAATAGGAAGGTGGCACGCCTCCCCGTATACTAAGAGAAATGGGGTTGTTCCGATAGGTGTTTTATGCAGATTCTAAATGCCCGAGTACCTCATCCAGTTTGAGTGCCCAATCTTTTCTATTCTCGGTGGACCGTTTTCAAGTATCCGTTTCAATGCCCTATTCGTGTTTTCTACTTGTCCATTCATCTGAGGATGATATGCGGTAGAAAACCTATGTGGAACACCGTAATTCTTCATTACCTTCTCCATTTGAGCATTGCAAAAGTGGGTTCCTCTATCACCGATCAATGCCTTGGGGATCCCGAATCGTGCGAAGAGCTTTTTAAGAAAATGAATAACTACCCTCGCATCATTAGTTCTAAGAGCTTGAGCCTCCACCCATTTTGATACATAATCAATAGCTACGAGAATGTATTCATTTCCTCCGGATGATGGAAAGGGTCCCATGAAGTCTATACCCCAAACGTCGAATATTTCGCATACTTGGATATAATTCTGAGGTGATTCATCCCTTCGCGAGATGTTTCCCGATCGTTGGCATGCATCACACGTTTGAACTAATCTCTTAACGTCTCGAAAAATAGTAGGCCAGTAGAACCCGGCATCAAAAACCTTTCGTGCCGTGACATTTACACCGTGATGTCCTCAGGATGGTCCGCATGGCATTCCCCAGAACTTCGATCAATCTCCCTTCCGGCCCGCAAACGTCGAATGATTTGATCGGGGCATATGCGGAAGAGGAAAGGCTCATCCCAGAAGTAATGTTTTAGCGTAGTGAAGAATTTTCTCTTATCTTGCTTGGTCATGTAGTTTGGCAAAACCCTACTGGACAGATAGTTAGCATAATCCGCATACCATGGTTCAATCTCCTTAAGAGCCATTAGCCGTTCTTTGGGAAAAGAGTCACGGATCTCGGTGTGATCGAGTTTCTCAAGATCAGGGTTTTCCAAGCGTGACAAATGATGGCAGACAAGATTTTTGACCCCTTTTATCTCGAATCTCAATGTTGAATTCTTGAAGTAATAAAATCCATCTAATTAGTCGGGGTTTTGCATCTTGCTTGGAAAACAAGTAGCGCAAGGCGGAGTGATCAGTGAAGACTACCGTCTTAGAAAGAACGAGATATTGCCTGAACTTGTCGAAGGCAAAAACCAGAGCTAAAAGCTCTTTCTCGGTAGTTGTGTAATTTTCTTGCGCTACATTCATGGTTTTGCTAGCATAGTAGATTGGTTGAAAATGCTTCTCTTTCCTTTGGCCAAGCACGGCGCCTACAGCATAGTCACTCGCATCACACATGATCTCAAATGGCCGAGACCAATCAGGGGTGACCATTATAGGCTCCTGAGTAAGATCCTTCTTTAGTTGGTTGAATGCTTCTTTACATTCTTTAGAAAAATCAAAAGGGGCATCTTTAACAAGAAGTTGGGTCATTGGCCGGGCAATTTTCAAGAAATCTTTAATAAACCTTCGATAAAAACCCACATGACCTAGAAAGCTGCGAATGGCTTTAACGGTGGTAGGATAGGGGAGTTTGGATATCACTTCGATTTTTGCTCTATCGACCTCAATTCCGTTTCCAGAGACTTTATGTCCTAGGACAATTCCTTCCTTCACCATGAAATGACATTTTTCCCAATTTAGGACCAAATTAGTTTCTTCGCACCGTTTCAACATCTTCCTAAGGTTGGAAAGACAAAGGTCGAAGGAATTTCCAAATACCGAGAAATCATCCATGAAAACTTCCATGTTGTCTTCAATTAATTCATGGAATATGGCCATCATACATCGCTGAAATGTGGCAGGTGCGTTACATAACCCGAAGGGCATTCACTTGTAGGCAAACGTCCCGTATGGGCATGTAAATGTAGTCTTTTCCGATCTTAGGGGCAATGGGAATTTGAAAATATCCTGAAAAGCCATCGAGGAAACAATAGTACTCATGCCTGGCTAACCTTTTGAGCATTTGGTCAATGAATGGCAGAGGAAAATGGTATTTTCGGGTGGCATCATTTAACTTTCTGTAGTCGATACAAACACGCCAACCCGTAACCGTTCTTTGTGGCACTAAATCACCCTTTTCATTCTTCACACGTCATTCCTCCCTTTTTGGAACTACAATTGGACTTGACCCATGGGCTATCCGAAATGGGGTAGATAAGGCCGGCATCGAGGAGCTTGATGACTTCCTTCTTTACTACCTCCTTGATGTTGGGGTTGACCCTCCTATGCGGCTGAACGGTAGGTTTGTAATCTTCTTCCATGAGGATTTTATGGGTACAAAATGTAGAATCAATACCCTTAATGTCAGCCACACTCCACGCGATCACTCATTTGTATTCCTTTAAAACTTCCAAGAGCATCTCTTTTTGTCCAGTGGTCAGTGACGAGCTTATGATGACAGGGAGTTGGTTCTTTCCTTAAAGGAAAGCGTATTCTAAATGGCTTGGAAGATCTTTTAGTTCTAAAGTAGGTGGTTACTTGATTGATGGTTTTAGCTTGTTTTCTGGTTTTTGCAGCTCAAGGGGTTCAATTTATTCCTTACGTGGGTAAAAGGAAACACCTCCAACCATCTCAATTTCCTCGTTGTCGCCTATTGGGTTGTTGTCATCACTTATGAATTCGTTTAATAGATACTCATCAATGCAGCCATCTATATCATCAACAAATTCATCAACTTCTTCAACAAAATAAATAGGGTAATCGTAGGAGGAGGAGTGACTCATATAATCCTTGATGTCGAAGGTCAAGCTCTCGGACCCCACTCGTAAAGTGAGTTTACCATCATGAACATCAATGATGGCGCGAGCTGTAGCTAAGAAAGGTCTCCCAAGGATTATCGGGACTGAGTTATCTTCCTCTATTTCTAAAATCACGAAATATACTAGAAACTTGAATTATCCTACTCTTACAAGGACATTTTCACAAACCCCAATGGGATATTTGATTGATCGATCAGCTAGTTGAATACTCATCCTGGTTGGTTTCAGTCCTAAATATCTGAGTTTGAGGAATAGGGAATGAGGCATCAGGTTAATACTAGCCCCAAGATCTGCCAAGGCATTTTTCATAGAGAGTGCCCCTATTGAACAAGGGATGGTGGTGCCGGATCTTCTTCTTCTTGGGCGAGCTTTTTGGATGATAGCCGAGCATTCTTCTCTAATGAAATCAACCCTTCAAGTTTTTTCGATTAGATATTAACCTCTTGAAGTATTTGCTATGTTTAGGGATGTGATAGAATACGTCAAGAAGTGGTATGTTGACGGAAGTACGCTTTAAATAAGACAATACTCTCTCATTGTCTTCTTCACCTTTTGATTCTTGACGAGAGGGATAAGGAATCGTGCGAGGGGTTGGTCGTTGGGGTCTTTGGCGGGTGTTTGTGGAGGGGGATCGTGAGGAGTTGAAGGAGGTTCAGGAGTTGCTTCATTTCCTAACACAGGTTCCCTGGTGGTGGGATTCGGTCGGGATCGGGGGATCCTTAGTAGTAATTCCTGATCGAGTAGTGATGGCGCAAGTTGGATCATGATGGGCTGGGCCAGATTCGCTTATTCTTTTGCGGAGGTTGGCGAATTGACTCTCTAATTCAACTTGTTGCTCTTGAATGAACCCCTCAAGACCTTTTAAGAGTGTGGTCCCCTCTATGGTAAACTGCCCTAGTTCTTCTTCAAAGGCATCACGGATGGTGTATTCAGATCCCTCATTTCCTTCAGTTTTCCATTTTAGATTGCCCCAAGGGTTGCATTCATCGTTTTGATAGAATGTGAGGAGTGAAGGGTCATCATAAATATCATGAATGGAAAGGAAGATGCTCTCATGGCGTGTGTCATCACATTCATCACTCTCGTGTGGCCCTCCGCAAATGTCGCATATAAGGTAAGGGTTAAATAACTTTTTTGGTTCTGGCGATTTTGTGACGTATGCAAGCTTCTCTTGTGCTTTCTTAATCCAATCTTCGAAAGATGATGACTTTTCATTCAAGAAAGTAGAGATACTTTTAGCGTTTACTGGCTCATGCCAATGGTTATCTTGGTATTGAATGTACTCCTCAATGCGGTTCCACCCTTCTTCGGTAGTGAGATTAGAGATTCTCCGCCAGTGAGAAGTCAATGCCTTTTTGATCCTTACGGGAGATATTGTCGTAAAAGATTTGAACAAGCATCCAAAGGGCGATGCCATGGTGTGGGGCTTGTTGAATAAGGTCTTTATAACGATTCCAGGAGTTAATGATAGATTCCCCATCTGTTTGATGGAAGTGAAGAATTTTGCTCCTAATCGATGCAGTTCTTCCAGGGGAAAGAACTTCTTGGTGAACTTGGTTGCGAGCTACTCCCATGTGAAGATAGACTTTGGGGGGAGCTTATCGAGCCACTCCTTGGCTTTGTCCTTGAAGAAAATGAAAAAAACGGAGTCTAGATGTCTCCTTGGATGCTCCATCGGCATAGATGGCATCAACAATTTTTAAAAATTGTTTGATGTGATGAATTGGATTTTTATTTGTGGGATCCATTGAATTGACATACGTTTTGGATAAGCCAAATGTCAGAGGCATGCAATACCTCATTGACTTGTTCTGAAGGGTAGACAATGGCACTAGTAAATCCAGATGCAGAGGGGGAAGAGTATTCCCCAAGGGGCTTTGCTTTAGGAGGATTGATGGGCCCATTGACCGGAGTGGCGGGAATTTCTTCACCATGTTGGCTCATATCGTCAATGATGATGGTTTCAGGGGAGTGTGGGGAATGAGCGGACTCCTCGTCAGTTGTGACTTCATCAAAGTTGATGGAAGTGCCTTGAGGTTCCGAATCATGGAGAGCTTTTCTTCGCCTATTGAGCTCTCTTTCGGGTTCTGCAAATGGTTCAAGAAGGGTTTTGGTGGAACTGCGGGTTCTAAGTTGTCTAAGGGGGTTGGTAGGGGGAAATGGTGGATGGTCATCACCTTCCATGATGAAAAGTGATGGGATTACGAACAAAGGTCACGAAGAAGGGGGATAGACTATGAGAAAGCTAAAAATAAGAAAAATTTACTTGATAGGAATCAAGCAAAGAAACCTAAGCGAGGTGGACTACTAACTAGCTATTCTATTCCCGTGGCGTAAAAACTTGATAATGCTACAGCGTCGTTGGGGAGGAACTTCCTTTTCTTCGAGCAAGTTTTATAACACCCTAGGCAGTGAACCTAATCGTTGTAGTGTAGTAATTAGGGTAAGCCACGGGTATTGATATCGTTCTCTAGGGGAATAGGAATGCTAGTGAGAAGTTACTACGCTAAGGTTGGGGTTGAGGAAGATTATTTTTTTATCTTATTATGTTTTTTTGGAAATTGAAAGGTACAAATCTCGGGGTTTGGATTTGGGGGTTGGTATTTCTACCGATTACTCTACTTATCTAAATATCTAATCTAAGGTGTATGTAGTCTATGTCTAATTATTGTGTGCTCGTATGATAGTTTAAAGATGTGTTTACTTAGGTTTTACTACTCTTTAATTATCTCCTATTGGTGGTTGAATTGTCATGTCCTTATTCTTAGTTAGTTTTTGTGTCTAAAGTTGTAGGGTATGCGTTTCTCCCAACTCTTTGAACTTACCAAAGGGTCTCGTCTACAAAACCCACTAGGGATAATAAACTCTTACTCTAAGGCACTCTTTGGATGGTTTAGCTTACAACTACTCAACGAGTTATATTCTAAGGTTCACAAAGATTTAATCAAGCATTAAGTACACAACGAATGACCTATCGCATTACTAGATCATTAACAAACTAAGATTAGAGACAACCAATCAATATTCAATAATTAAGTTTCATATTCCCTAAGCAAACACAAAAGTAAATTAGCCGGACATGGAGAACATGCAAGCATACACACAAATAATCAAAGACATAATTGTATTAATGAAGTAAAGCACTTATCTTGATGTAAGATAGGGTTTGGAACCCTAAATACTGTACAAGACAGCCTTGGTTCGGTTTAGGTTTTTACTCCAAAAGGCTACACACCAATCTTGAAAAATTCGGATTCTATATATAAGATTACACATGCGACGGCGTCACCTTATGTTTTGTGGCGCGTCGGATCGCGTATTAGGGTTTCGTCTTGGCCACGTTAGACTTGCGGACGGCGTCACCTTGTGCTTGTAGCGCGCCGTCCTCTTCAACGCCGTGCTGGATTGAATCTAGGCCGTCGAGTTGCGACGGCCTACTCTTTATAACTTGCGTCGTCACTTGAAAATAAGAGTTTTGCCTTTTGTCCCGTCACAAAATCCTCCGACGGCGTCGCGATAGCGATGACTCCGTCACCTTATGTTTTCGGCAGCTGAGTGCCTCGATTCTTGACTTTGGCCATTTTCTTCGTATATTCGCACCTTTTCGTCCAAATAAGTGCCATTACAGCAATTTGCCTTCAAGAGACCTAAAAAGTGAAAAGGAACGATATTAAGTAATAACGGATACAAAAGTGATCAAATAAGGGCTTAAATGACCCCTCAAAAAGGTACATTTTAAAACCTTATCAGGTTGAATCGGTGTTTTAGGGTACCAATTGAAGGTCAATTGGTTGTGTCAAATTTAGGGTTTTCTAAAATTTGAGGTTTTCAATACAATGATTGTTAGAGTGATTAACAAGTGTTAATTTGTTGTTTTTTATCAAGATCATATAGATCTTGATATCGTTTGAGTGTCATCAAAATTAGGGTTTACTATATCAAACCCTAATTCAGGATTATTTGTTTGCTCTTGTTGTTTTTTTTTATATTACCACTTTCTAATTTTGTTTTGTTTTTTTCCAGATTAAAGATTCTGATTTCATTGAGCATTGTTGTTGGTTGATCTTCTGGATAATTTTTGCTGGGAGTTACGTGCACTGTAACACCTCATCATCACCCTATCTCATAGGAAATTTGTTTTTAGTGTTTTAGATTTGATTGGTGGAAGTGTTGGTTAAGGGAATTGTTTGTATTGGTGTAGATTGGTTTATTGGTGGTTATATGTGACTGAAGGTGATATAAGGTGTAGCTGTTTTGTTTTGTTTCTAGGTTATTCTTTTCGTTTTCAATATGACTATTGAAGATAAAAATAAGTATAAAGCATCTGGTTCTAATGATGTTGATCATCTTGATCAATTTGACCCATTGTTTTTGCATAGTAATGATACTAATGGTATACTTTTAATAATTTTTTAACTGGAAGGACCTGAAAATTATAAAGTATGGTCTGCTGCTATTACTATAACAATCCATACTAAAAACAAGCTTGGTTTTATAAATGAAAAAATTACAAGGCCTCATCAAGGTGGGTTTTTTTTTTTTTTTTTTTTTTTGCAAGAACAATGGGATAGGTTTAACTCTGCGGTTCTTTCGTTGATTCTTGGATGTATTTTTCAAGATGTGTTTATGGGTCAAATATTCTCAAAAAATGCTAAAGATGTATGGGATGTGAAATATATTTGGATTTCACAAACACATCAAACACATCAAATATGGGCATATAAATATATATGGTTTTAGAGAGAAAGTGGAGTGTTCTAGAGAGATAAAACAAATGGAAGGTTAGATTCCTCAATGAACATTCAACCCTCTCCCTTGTGGGGAGAGGACTATTTATACAAAGTATTAGGCCCTCCTTTGGGCTGTGGAACAGGCATACAATGGGTAAAGACCCGTCCTTCCTCCACGGTGTTGCACTAGACTATACTATGCTAATAACTAACTACCAAACAACGTAATAAACGATATGTCTACGAGCTAACTTAAGCTAGATTATATTTGGGGTGACCGATGCTTCACTTATAGAATTTCCAATTCCTAACAATCTCCCCCTAAGGGAAGTCACCCCATGATTTACAATTTTGCATCCTAGCATTCTATTTAATCTTCAGTCTTGAGCTCGTAGACTTCAATACATCAAAGTATTCAGGCTTTGTGTTTTTGTGGTGATTTCTTCATAGTCCAACTACTTTGTACATTAAGTGGAGGTTATAGAGCTGATCCACATCTTGATGATCTTCGAGCTTTATTTGAGATCATCAGCCACAAAAAATCTCTGGATCACCCTTTATTGTGTTGCCATCATGTGAAGTTGTGACTTTTGGTCCGACATGATCACATTTTGGATCATGATATCTTCTCATCAGAGTTGTGGAAGCTTTTTGTTGATTCATAATATTTCCAGTAGCATAGCAGAAGCATGGTTTGAAAATATCAGAGCCAGTTGATGAAGATATGCACTTATCATAATTTCTTTAATTGTGAATGTGATTGTGTGAGCATGCGGCTGTGGATTGACTCCTCAATTCTGAACAGCTGCAATCATTGGGGTGTCCCTGCATAAAACAGTTAGCAATAAAGTGCACGAAAGTGTCTTTGATCACTTTCGTTGAATTGAGGTACACGGCCCACGGTTTCCAATTGATCAGTACAAGTCTTTGTGATCAAGTAGAATTCGAAGAATCTCCTTGGAGGGTTTCGCTGTTCTAGCCATTCTCAAACCGGAACGTCTCAAAGAAGACAACACGGAGTGAGTGAACCAGCGAATTGAGATTCACTGATTGATGAAAAATGATTTAAAAACAATCTTGTATTGCTTAAGATAAAGGATTTTGCAATACATCGAAGGTTTTATGGAAAATCAATTATCAATCATAAATATCTTTTTAATTTTGAAAATAAGATACACAGTCGATGTGCTAGAGAAAAGAGTATTTTGAGCACAACGACCGGTTTTTCAAAGATATCCGTCAATCCATTTCCTGGACTAGGATTGATTCAATAATGAATCGTTCCATTGATTATGTCCAGATGTCATAAGCCAGTCTAGGCAGTACCACAAGGATAATGCGTAGGACTCTCAAAATATATTCTCACATTCCACATTGTGTGAAACTGTGAGTCTTCATTGACAATGTCCTAATGAGATTTATTGATGATCTCGTGGCTCTAGACTCAATTGTGCACATTTGGTTTCCTATGTCGGAGACTAGGGAGAGGGTCTCCTTCTTCAATATCAACTATCTCTAGGAGAAAGTCGATAGATTATGTTGGTTCCCCGTAAGAATGAAACAAGCCCTTTTAAGAGGAACTTGAGTAGCTTGGGAAGTTTAGTGTAGTGCGTCACTGGGTCCATGACGTCTTGTCTTCAATACCGGCGTTATCTTAGTAACCACCAGTAGCATATGTATTGAACCCGGTTTCTGCCCTAAGGTTGAATAAATGGAGGGCTTATTTCTTTTCACCCTTTTCTCATTCATTTCTTTTTCATTCTTCAACCCATTCAGTGCTTACCGAGACTTCATAACTAGAACCTTGTTGGGTTTGTTCCAGTACTAGCTCAGTCTCAGTCCGCACTCTTCCCATATCTCACTTCTCTCCTTTTTTTCATCATACCTAAGGACTTCTACACTAACAAGTGGAATGTCCCTGGGTAGATCCCTCCGGTTCTGGCGGATCGTGGGAACGAATACATAACTTAACCGTCCTTATAACTCCGTACATAAAGTAAATTTGGTC
This sequence comes from Chrysanthemum makinoi, assembly GCA_910596185.1. Lineage (NCBI taxonomy): Eukaryota > Viridiplantae > Streptophyta > Magnoliopsida > Asterales > Asteraceae > Chrysanthemum > Chrysanthemum makinoi. The sequence goes on along the minus strand of OU343225.1, from coordinate 13,567,587 downwards.
AGTCTTTTGGTATTGTTCTTCTTCCATTGGAACCAATTGAAAACCTTATGAAAATCAATCCAAGTACCTGTGATACATGATCAAAGCATTTTGTACCTGAATTATTTTTGATATTTTTAGAAAAAAGCTCCCCCTCACCATGTGCATCATATATATATTTGAAATAGTTTTAGCACATGGAGGCAAGAGGACTTGAGACTTTCAGATTTAAGAATGAAATATTCGATTCTTTAATCGAAAATTTCAAAAAGATATCAACATCACTTTCCCGATCAAAATTTTGTATTTTTCATACTTTGTTGAAGATATATTTGGGAAAGGATGTGGTTTTAAAAAAGTTGCTCCCCCTCAACTTGTGCATATGAATTTTTGAAATTGTTTTGCACGAAGAGGAAAGAGTTCTTAGAAGCACATTCACGATCATACAGCCATACTGAAACCATTAGAAAATCAATCAAGGTACTTTTTGTTGAAACTTATAAAATTTGTTTTGTACCTTAAAAGTTTATTTTCTTTTTGAAATGCTCCCCCTCAATATGTGCTTCGAGATTCGAAAAGAGTTTAACACATATTAGAGAGCCGTATGCACTTTGAGACAAATTGGTCACCTTTTATCAGATTGCATATTTATATCACATTTTCTCCCCCGATCGAAAATTTCAAATCTTTTGAGATTTTGGATCTCAAGTGATTTAAATATGTAAGAAAAATTTGTTGGATAAAAATGTGTCCGGTTTTATTTAATCTGAAATGGAACACTCCTAAGTTCCCTCTTAGAATAAAAAGGGAACTCGAACCCATAACCTATCACTACTATATACATCATAGTTATAGTTGTTCATAATACAATCACCACATTACACATACATCTTAATACATAACAAAACTACTCCAGGAAGATGTCTTCATTCAGTTCTTTGAAGCAGTTTGTAATGACCTTCCCGAAGTCTACCACCCACAAAACTTTTAAGGCTGCGAAAGATCTTTCTCGTCTTAAGTCTTCTACCAATTGCAGCCACAAACTCTTCATACCTCTTCAAATCCTGTTCAGACCAGAATCTTGTTTTGTTCCACGGCTTTAGGTCAATTTTGATTTCCTTCACCCTTGAGTTCAATTCTCGTTCAACCATCCTGAGTGTACCATCACTGAATTTGTATAGCTCGTATATTCTCATTAGAGTACTGCTCTGGGGGTATCAATCACTGTATAGTCATGATGAAATTCATGTCCTGTGGCTTACCATTGTGGTCTTGTTAGATTGACTTGAGACTGGTAGCTTTCCACTCCTAGTTGAAAATCACCAACTCTTTGTCGAATGACTAAGCCTCTGATCCAAATATTGACAGCGGCAGAGAGAGCCTTCTTCTCACGAACATGTAGATGGTCAAGGTGTCCTTGAAGGTTCAGAAGATAGAGATCATCAAAGTCATTTGGCAGCAAATGTTTGAAGTCGTTTTCTTCTATCACGTGATCTTTCAAGTCTGCTCTTCGAAGAACAATCTTCTTCAGATAATCATAGCCATAGATTGGGAAGATCTCTACACTAACAAAACTTAGAATCCGCAGCTTGAATTGAACAGCTTTGCGTCTCTTTTCAGCTGCATGTCTATCAATGTAAAATTTCTTCTTCTTGAACCACCAATGAGAAATCCCGTACGAGGCAGCAATGTCATAAACCTGTTCCTTATCAACCCAGAATTGATCGGGTACCAACTGCTCAAGACCTGGATCAACGTAGGTAGCAGCTTTCATCTTGGAAATAGATAAAGCTAGTTGTATTTCTGAAGTACGAGATAATCCAGGTCATGGTTGAAGAAGAACTCTGATTGAATTGTCAAGTGACCAGGTTCACCATCGAGAGGAAGAGGGTTGTTCATATTGAAACGGATGATCTGCTCACTGACTTGATCACTCAGCATTTTATGACATTCTTCCATCTGGTATTAAAGCTGATTGGCATCTGAGTGGAAGACCTTGATGATTTCAAACGCTGGTCCTTCTAGATCTTTCAGAGTGATGGACGAAATTCCCTTCTTTTCACAAAACCACTTCATAAAGCTGCCCATATCTCCTGTAATATGAAGAAGAGAGTCTTCAGCTGGGGCTTCATAGTTGGTCGTGATGGTTGATGCCCAGTTGTTGTCAGGAATTATCATGTCAGACTCTAGAATGGACCACGAAGGTTCAGGAGTTTGAGGTCTCTCTTTGGTGAGCCAGCTTTGAGTCATATCCTTTGATGGTGCAACTCTAGAGGTTTTAACAAGTTCACCCGAAATGTAAGCATCAAACCAATCGACATCATCAGACGGTTTAGGGATATGTCTTGTGGATGCATCATCGTCATCGGATTCTGACTCAGGCATGACATAAGACTCCTCATTTAGTACTTGGTCTTCAGGGATAGTGGTGAAGGTGGGTGTAAACCTGTAATCAACCGTGGTCCATGCTGTAGACTTCTTCTGAGTGCCCTGATCACCGATGAACTGGTTTGTTTTGAAGATTTTGGAGGAGATGTTGGTGGTTTTGGTGGAGATGTAGTGGTAGTGCCAGAAGATCCACCAGTACCAGAAGTTCTAGCTCCTCCAGTTGGAGGCGGAGGAGGAGGAGGTGGAGATTTAGGCCCTTTATGCAAAGACTCCAACACAGAAGTCCTCATTTTCTTCTTTGCCTCTCTTTCTCGAATATCCTCCAGAAACTGTAAATGGTCATCGTGCTTAATTGATTCTTCGAGAGCCGCATAAAGCTTCTTATGGACCTCATCCAAGTGCTCATTAGCGTCATACATTTTATCCATAAGGACTGCTCTCATATCCTAAATGGGAAGGTCTTTAAACCGTTGAAGCAGTGGAGCTCGCATTGCCCATTCTACAGCATCTTTGACTTCAGCTTCAATGGCATTTGCTACAGCTTCATCGAAGTTAAGATTTTTCAGCTTGGAGACACGACGATCAAGGACATTGATAGATTTAGGCAGGTGTCTCTCACGTGCATCAATACGTTTCACTGCTTTGTCGAGCAATTGCTCAGATGATAAGATCAAAGGTGGTGATACCGGTAGAATGTCAGTGTCATTGATTGTGACCACTGGAGATAGATCTTTGGCTGGTTCGGGCAGTGGAAGTGCGGTTGTTTGAGCAGGTGCTGACATAGGAGGGATGGTTGATGTGTCTTGTTGGATGGTGACTGTGTACATAGACTCAGCTTCCTCTTTCTCATCATTTTGCTTATAAGACTCGGTGTCTGAGGGTTTGTCATTCAAGAACTGATCACCAAATGAGAGGTCAGCATCCAGATTCTTAAGTGAGGATAGAGATCCCGTAGACATGTTTGTTTCTTCTAGGCGCCTGTGTTCTTTAGATCTTGGCTCAAGGATCTCCTGTAGGTCTTTCAGCAGTTCATTTTCTTCATTCACAGTGATTTGTTTGTCAAATTTCATATGTTCAATTTCTGCTTCAAGCACTGGAATCTCTTCAAAAAAGGCGTTGTCTCCTGGCTTTCAGTTTGAGTATCACTGGAAACAGGGGTTTCAACAGGTACATCTGACACATCTTTTTCCGTTCCAGATTGTACTTGTGCTGAAGATGATTCGACATCTCTTTTCTTGAGTATGAATTGCGTAGTTGTTTTTGGAGGCGGAGAAGAGATGGTCAATAGCATTTGAGCAGCTTGTACTGCATCTGCTCCAGCAATCCCTTTACCTTTGCCTCGTGTGATAGAAGATGATTGTCGTGGTGTTGGTTCCGGTTCTCTTATCACAACTCCTCCCACTGGAGGTCTCTGAGACATGTCCAGGCTATCCAGGCTTTGTTTAATTCCTTGTTCCAATGCAGCCTCGTCTTCATCAATCAAACGCATGTCACTCTCTGGAACCTTTTTTCCTTCATCTTTATCCTTTCTAGATTCTTTCTTTCTCCTTTTTTGCTTTTGAGGTGGAGACTCAACAGATACAGAAGTATCAAGTCTCTTCTTTCTTTTGGGAAGACTTGAGTATGTGGACTTAGATTGTTTGGACTTTGGTTGAGAGGAGGTGGATTTTGGTGTGTCTTCAGTGGTTGTGCTGGAGGCCATCTTTAGGTATCTTTTGAAGTAATCAGCCTTCTTGATTCGATCAGTGAGTAAAGCTTCAGGAATTGCCATGCCAAAGATCACTTTGTTTGTACCTTTGGCAACATATTTCAAGTTACCAAGCAAGAATTCACTGCTCGCCTCATGTAAAACTGCTTCTGTTCTTGGATTGAACCGATGTTTCTGCTGCAAGTGCTTGATGATTAGCTTTGAGAACCGAATGCTAGGAATCACCCTTTTGTTGTCTCCTTTCCTTCCCTTGACTTGATTTAAGAAGTTTTCTCTGTCGGTAATGAATGTATCCATGGCCAATGAGAGTTCTTCCCAAATGCGTTCGGCAAAATCGACATTTCTTTGCTTGACAATTCCCCACAAGACTTCTAACATTGGAGCCCTTATTCTTTCAAACCCTGACGTTTTCCCTGTTAAGCATAAGTTGAGGACGGTGGCAACGACTCTCCAGGGTTGATGCATGTCATTGGTGATTATAGAATAGACACGAGTAAGCTTTGTAGGGTATCCCAGTTCTTCCACAAAGTCCATTAGTTCATCATTATTGGGTGGTGGTACAAAATGATTAGCATGATCTCGAGGTGTGATTCCAAGTGAATCCCTAAGACTTTCAGTGTCAAACTCATACCACTGGTCATCCATCTTGCAGGAGTATTTTGCAGTGATCTTGTTACATTTAACGGTGTTCCAGAACTGTTGCAGATAGATGGTAGGGATAGTGCACCTCTTGGTTAGGGCACCAAAGAAGTTAGTGTTCCTAAGGATATCAATGGCGATTCGATAGATAGGGTTTGGTTGATGTCTGTTCTCATCCAAGTAGCAGTTTCTCTTAGCTATGTCAACCCATTCATTATGAGGAAGAAGTTCCTCATCGGTGAGCACAACTGGTGGGGCATTGACAACTGGATTATCAGAGGAAGTAATGTCTACCATTGTATTTCTGTAAAACATACACAAGACAACAATAGTGGCCAGAAACATGGTTAGGTGTTATATAGTTACAGAGTCAATCATTATAAAAATTCCATGCCTACAGGATACAACTGTGAAACAGACCAATCAAGACCAGCAAAATGCATGTAAGATGGTACAAATCCCTTTAAAGCATAAGTCACATGTAAGTTAGGACAAATCGCATATCTTGTCAACAAATCGCAAGAAATACATCATAACGGACAAATCGCAAGAAACACCAAAGGACAACAAGTCGCATAAGTCAAATCACGTGCTACAAGAACTGAGTAAATCGCAAAATGAGTGTATATAGAGACAAGTCGCTTAATTTATTGAAACGACAAATCGCATCAATTTTCATTAGACAAATCGCTTACATCAAATCGCATGCTACAGTAAACTGAGCAAATCGTAAACTGAGTGTGTAGAGAGATAAGTCGCTTTATTTATTGAAACGACAAATCGCATAAATTTTTAAATAGACAAATCGCTTAACTTTATTACTACGACAAATCGCCTACAACAGCTATGAGTGACAAGTCGCTAATATGAATCCTGAGACAAATCGCTACCAGACATCAAGAACACGAAACTACATCAACACACAGGAAAACCCAACCAAAGAGACTTAACCACTACAGATTCATATTCAAATTCACAACACACAGCAACCCACTAACACACTAACAAGATCTATAACACACATCAAATCCACATATGGGCGAGTTGCGCAAACAAGGGGACGAAGAACAGGCATAATCAATTCAAGCACACCAAGCATGTGACCGAACATAGACAAGACATACAATCATCTAAACTATCTAAAAACTCAGCAGAAACTACACAAACAAAAATTAAATAATCAAACCTAAATAAAGTGATATGTCGAGGGAGGGGAGAGATGGATCTGCAATAGAGAGATGTTTGTTAGGTCTACTGATTGATGAATTACGCGAGATACATATGTCTAACAAGATTAAAAACATACCACACAAAAATTATGCACAAGTCGCTAGCGAGAATGATGTTGAGAGAGTATTCGAATGTGGGTTTAGACAAGATTTTATAAAGCCTTTGACCAAAGGACAAATCGCAGTCCCATTTATACAGTTATTGTAACTTTAGACAAATTGCACAAATGGTCCCTGTACTTGGCAAGTTGCATAACTTACACTCAACATAAATCACATATAGATGCAAGGGCACAAATCCCATATCATAAACACAACACAAATCGCATTACTTATCCACAATAAAATGACAAGACTTATACTAATCCTATCATGCAGCAGGCCAGAGATCACAAGACACATGTAACACTTGTGCAGAGATAGCACAATACACAAGTAACGCTTATGCAGAGACCCATACAAATCTTCCCCCTCAATCAATGTCACGATTTAAGAGTGAGTGAACATTGATTGAAATGCAACCACCCGTTATAAAATAGAGTATATCATCTGTTCGAACTTCATCTAAGGACCCGTATCATTATTGAATGACATTTATTGGACTGTAGATACATCTTTTATTAGATTTTTGGTAAAAGTTTAATAAATTTAAAAACAAATGTAGGTTAATTTTTAAAAACAAATGTATATTAATTTTTTTTTAAACAAATGTAGATTAATTTTTTACATGAATTAATGTGAACGAGTCCTGAGTCAAGTCGATCAGGAGTCAAAGTACGAAGTATATCAATTCTGACAGGCTACAAATCCTGAATGAGCAGTCTTCATTTCTGTTGGAAACCATGTCATGATATTCATGATTGAATTGAGCATTGTACATGAAAAAGACTAAGGAAACTTTGCACTAGTAGCACATGGGTTAGTATTGCAGAGAGATGGGTTAGTGACAGATGTATCCTCATTTTTGGATGTTGTACAGTCAGGTCTAGGAGTGTCATCAATAGAAATCCCTTTAAGTCCAACATTCTTGAAAATTTTACCTGTGGGCATCCACTTAAGACAAGATCTAGGTGAGTACGTCTGTTTGGATCCTGTGAACTTAAATATTCTACCAGTAGAAATCCACTTAAAGCAACTGCTAGTAGAGTTAGATGTAGCCATTTCCCTGTTCTGAACATTTGTCCTTTTGCAATTAGTTTGTTTCTTGGGGGATTGGTCAGTCATTTGATGCTTCTTATATGGAGAGGATTATCTTCCTATATTCCTGATCTTAGAGTGTTGCACATTTGAGTGAGAAGGCTTTGGTGAGGCAACTGACTTTGGCAAAACGGTGTTCTCTTTGACTTGGGAAGGGTTTCTAGATTTGACTAGTTTAATTCTTTCAGTCCTAAATGCATTTGGTTGCCTAATAACATATTTATCATTAGCCCTTTGTGAATTTGGTTTCTCCAAGGTAGACACTATTGCAGACTTAGTATTCCCACCATTCCTAGTAATTTTCCTAAGCTCATTTTTTAAGGCAACTATAGTGAAGCTCTTGTTCTGAAGATTGGTTTTGAGGTCATCTATGTCAGCTAACAAGGAACTAGTCTGATCTAAAAATTTTGTCTTATTCTCTAATTGATTCTTCCTTAAGGACTCATTTTCTCTTAACAACTCTGCCACACATAATGTCAATTCATCATTCCTAGATTTAACCTCATCACTAACTTCATTGTTAAGACAGTTCACTCCCATTTTAATATTCATGTGTAAATCTGAGATTTGACCTTTTAGATTACATATGGTTGAGTCTTTATCTTGAAGCTGAGTCTTTAGCTGATTAATTTTAAAAAATTCTCAAAATTCAGGGAATTCTGGATTTCGGTGAGCTTTTGTAACAAGAAAACTTTCTTTCTTTTGTTGTATTGCAATTTCTAAGGAAATGCAATGTTTTTCAAGAATTGAGTATTTGTTTGAAAGTTCGTCAAAAACCCTTTTATCAACCATATCATTTGTATTGAAATTATTAGACTCAGTTTCAGCCAAGGAACATTCATCAAAGTCATGTTCACCCTTAAGGTCAGCATGTTTAGATAAATTAGCAGATGCATTATATTGAACCGCTAAAGGTACCTCATCACATGACACATGTTTGTTTGTCAGTCTGATATCTGCATTCTCATCATGCATAACAAGAGTCACTGAACTGCTGGCTATATCAAGTTGATCTGACTCTGAGCCTCTGTATTCAGTGAAGCCGATTTCATCATCCTTTGTTGTATCTGATATTCTGCATTCAACATCACCCGACCTTTCAATTGAAACATTACCCGACTTATCACAACTTTCTTGTAATTGCACCTGACACTCATTCGTGTTATCATCCTTTTGAACAGCTACCTTGATGAACTTATTTACATTATCCATCAGTTGGATAAATGTATTGATGAACTCATGGATTTCCATACCAGTATATTTCTTGAAAGAGATTCTGGTTAAGTGTTGATCGAAGTCTGCGGAATATTCCCCATTGATGAACCGCTGAAATTGGTTGTGAATCACTTGAAGTGCAGCATTGGAGTCATCCTTTAATAGCTTCTTTTTGGAAAGTTGAGACTGTAATTGCTCTAAGTTCAGCAGCAGATTTCTCGTCAATGTGGGTAAGTCCTGGCGGAAAAGAGCACTACATGTTCAATCCATAATTGTTGATAAAAGGTGTAAAATGTGAGAGTGAAGTAGTTGATAGGGCTCAATACTGCATTTAACTTGCATAGCATTGTGTAGCATTAACAGGTATGGTTCTTTAAAATTGAACTCAGCGGGAAGTAGTGTTTTGATCATCATTTGTTGAATCTGCCATGTTTGAATTTTCTGAATAGTAAAGACTTTCTTTGTTTTGTGTGGTATCATAAAGTTTGAGCACATGGGTGATAAAGGGATCCGTGGTGAAAGACATTGTGTTGATAGCAAATGACAAGTTTTAAGTGGTAGGTGATTAGTCACAAATCGCTTGCAGCAACTCACTTTAGGACAAATCGCTTCTCACAAGTCGCAGGGATGACAAGTCGCTTTACCAGATAAATCGCTAAATCAGACAAGTCGCTTCAAAGAGACAAATTGCTTAACCAATCAAATCGCTTCAATAAGCAAGTTGCTAAACGTGACAAATCGCTTTATCAATCAAATCGCTGAAACCTACAAGTCGATTAACTCAGTAACTTGCAAAATAACAAGTCGCTTAAAATAAGTCAAATCGCTCAAACTCACAACTCGCTTAAATAAGCAAATCGCTGAAAAGTGACAAATCGCTACTCCGAATAAATAGCACAAATACAGCCACTACCCGGACAAATCGCTTAAATAAGTGATTTGTAACAGACACAAATCGCTTCCATACCAGGACAAATCGCTCAACTGAATACTTTACCGTGACACAAATCGCTAAATTGAAAACAACATACACGTCACTTTTAAATCCAAAAACAAGCCAACCACAGTGATTCAAGCCTTCCAAATCAAAACCTAATCACTTATGATGATTCTAAACACAAAAGTACAATCAAAATTCAAACTTTAACACAAGAAATGGTCCAAATGATGCAAATACCACTAAACTTTTTCACACCCAAAAACCATATAAAACCACTAGAAATCCAAGAATATGTAAGAGGGATGATCAAACCATGGCTCTTGATACCATTTGAAACATATTGGATTTCACAAACACATCAAACACATCAAATATGGGCGTATAAATATATATGGTTTTAAAGAGAGAAAGTGGAGTGTTCTAGAGAGATAAAACAAATGGAAGGTTAGATTCCTCAATGAACATTCAACCCTCTCCCTTGTGGGGAGAGGGCTATTTATACAAAGTATTACGCCCTCCTTCGGGCTGTGGATCAGGCATACAATGGGTAAAGACTCGTCCTTCCTTCACGGTGTTGCACTAGACTATACTATGCTAATAACTAACTACCAAATAATGTAATAAACGATATGTCTACGAGCTAACTTAAGCTAGATTATATTTGGGGTGACCGATGCTTCACTTATAGAATTTCCAATTCCTAACAGGATGAATTAAAATAAACATATGATAAACAAGATGCTTCCATAATCTTCAATATGCATTATAAAATTCACTCATTCACACAATCTGAAATAACTCTCTTTGAATATTATCATAAATTCAATGCTATGTGGAGGCAATATGACTCCCTAGTCGGTCTGCCAGAGTGTACTTGTACTGGTTTAGCTAAACTAAAAGATCATATTAATCTCATCAAGCTTATGCAATTTCTTATGGGGTTAGATGAGGTTTATGCTCCTATCAGGAGTATAATTCTCACCACTGACCCTATTCCTGATATGAAAAGGGCCTTTTCCACCTTGTCTAGGGATGAATCACACAGAAGTACTTCTACCCACATTACTTCTAAAACTGCTTTTATTCCACCTTGTCTAGGTATGAATCACACAGAAGTACTTCTACTCACATTACTTCTAAAACTGCTTTTATTTCTAGGACTAATCTTAGAAACTCAAGTTGAGTCGCCAACAAGAACTCTGCTTCCACAATAATAATAAGGGTTTCTTTCGGGGATGGGAAAGAGCTACGTCCAGATGATGATGATGATGATGATGATGATAATAATAATAAAGGAGGCCCCAATGGGGTTTCTTTCGAGGGATGGGAAAGAGATACGTCCGGCAGACTTGCTATTATTCAACTGGATCCAAAGTAAGGGCATGTTTGGATGTGGATCTCTCCACGGTATTGATGCAAATTTGTGGGCTCTTGGGTAGCCTATATAGCGTTGTGGAGAAGAAGAAGAAAAAATATGTGTCCAAATGTGAAGAAAACGGCTACAAGTTCATTCCATTTTGCTTTTTCTGTATTAGAAAAGAGTGGAGACTAGTGTCTCGTTCCACTTTTCTTGTAAATACCTTAGGTTTTCTAATGAAGTGATGTTTTTAATAAAAAATAATAATAAAAAATAAAAAAATAATAATAATAATAATATGATAAGGTTTTCTAATAACTGGCTTGTGGAGGATGGTTCCGTGCTCAACTTTTGGATTGTTTATGTATGCTATTCAGATGAGTTGGTCTTCTATCACCCAGTGGTGAACCTTTTTCTTCGGTAAATGTCAGGGTGTTGGGTGAGTACATTGCTAGTGCTCCTCTCACACCTTAGTAGCGGAGGAAATTGGGTTAGTTTGTATTCCATGATTGGCACCTTCGGGTGGCTATTTAGATGATTTACAATTGATTGTTGGGGTTTGGCTGAGGGAGGCTATTCTCAGCTTGTCTGTGGTCTCATTCCGATTATATTATTAGCATACTCTTTGGTCTCATCAGGTGTCTACAAGGTGATCGCGGGCCTCTTTTTTGCGTTACATCCTCTGGCGTAAGATTAGACTCTTTTAACCTTTCGCTTTCATGATCTATTATTGGTGATACTTTGGTGGGGAATTTTAGAGTTGATTATGATGGATGGACCTAGCTTACACTCAATGTTGATAAGCGAGGTTTTTAGACCCCTTAGGTGTTCCCAAATATTGTCTACGGTGTTAAATTATTAGTGGGCGGATGCGATTTTGAGGTAATGCGGTTGTCACGAAAAGGGTTGCTAAAACTATTGAACTTATGGAAATACCCCAATGTGGCTTTAATTATGTGGTTATATTTTCTAATACATGTTCACCTCGGGTCTTGTGTGCGGGTTTCTTTTGATCTTCGTTCTTCCTTGGAGCGTATTGCGGGTCTGTTTTGGTGAGCAATGGAGACTTGCTAGTGCTGGGGGCTTTGTTTGTATTCTGCGGTGATGTTTTGAACTATGCTTTTCTTGCTTGAGACTTCAATCGCACTAAGCTTCTCTGGTATTGTGACTCCGGTCCCCTCTTTGATGATGCTCTATGTACTTTTAGAATATGGATATTGACCTTTTGGTAACCCTAGCGGTACTATGAAGAAATTGGCGGATATATAATCGGGTTATGAATCTACGTTCCATCTATCCTCGACAGGGGCTATGAGCTCACTAAGGAGGATCATACTTGATTGGCTTAGCTCTATATCCGATTGGGACAAATATGAATGAATAAAAAAATGCATATGTTCTAGGGTTTGTAGATATTTATGGGGATCATCTATGTGCTGGTATTGTTGGCATTAAACATGCATAACAATGATGTTCTTGTTGATATATGCTCGGTCATTTGCCTGTAGTGATGGATATTGGGCTTCATAATATGGCGGAAAATATAGCTTTATTCTTGGGATAGCGAATGTTTGTGTTGATCTTACAGTTAGTCTCCTTTAATATGCGGTATGCGGGTGACGTAAACGTGTCAATATGAGACTAAATATATGGATACGGGTTCCTCCCCTTTCTTCTTTAACTTGAGAAGAAGCGTAACCTTACTAAAGCGTATAGACTTTTCTCCTTACTAACATTGGTCATATAATAATGAGTAATAAATCCTTTGGTTTTTAATAAAGTGATAATAATAGTAATAATAATAATAATAATAATAATAATAATAATAATAATAATAATAGTAATAATAGTAATAATAGTAATAATAATAATAATAATAATAATAATAATAATAATAATAATAATAATAATAGGTGATGCGCACATAAAGGTCAAGACGATGCCAAATGTCGGATATTGGGTATGGTTTCTCCCCTTCTTTTTCCTCTTTTGGGGAACTTGAGAAAGATCTGATCACCTTACTCAAGCGTATTCGACGTTTCTCTATGACTCGGGACATTGGAGCGCGTGCAGCAGTTCATATCTTTAATAGGATTGGTTTTACCATTGCTAGAGTGTGGGGCTCAGTTAATCTTTTGTAATCCTATGAGTTTTTAATAAAAGTGTGTTTAAAAAATAAATAAATAAATAATAATAATAATAATAATAATAATAATAATAATAATAATAATAATAATAATAATAATAATAATAATAATAATAATAATAATAATAATAATAATAATAATAATAATCAGTTTAGAAGGCTAAATAGACCAAACTTGGTCAGCACACATTGTAAAATGAATGGACATACTGCTGATAGGTGTTTTGAGTTAGTTGGATGTCCTTCTGGTTTTTAAAATAAAAATGTTGTTAATACAAATAAGCCGTAAAAATGTTTATTTATATTTTACGATCTTCTAATGTTTTGTCGATAACAAACGTAAAATCATTTTAACGAAACAAATAAAATACATAAATGGTTTGAGCCAATAGTTTACTAACACACTTACAATTTCATATAAAACACTAAACAAGTATTACTGTTTACATCTTATAGAAATGCATATGTATAACAACTAGTGTTTATATAATATGGAAATGTACATACTTATATTGTAATGGGAAATGTAATGGGCAAAAATCTAAATCCTTAACCCATTGACTAGATATATTGAATAATGTAATGTGTAAAAAGCAAAGTCCATGACCCATACCCATGGAGCTTGACCCATAACCCATGACCCATTGTATGACACCATGCATGAAGTCATGTTGGGTATTATCCATGATCCATGACCCAAGACCCATGACCCAATTCTAGGTACATTGCATCTAATATAACCCATGGTTCATAACCCATAACCCGGTTTGCAACCCAAAATCCGGAATTAAGCTGACCCAGCTGTCGGATCCCTTAGATTGCACTAGCCGGATCCCTCTTGGGAGGGATCCGTGGGAACCGGGGAACAATAGAGGTTTTTGCCTATAAATAGTGAGCAATTTCTTCATTGTTACTCACCCCTTTTTACACATACTCTCTCTTAGTATTGTAAACTCTCTAACCTCAGATCCAAAGGATCTTTCTATGTAGTTTTATGTTTGTGTGATTCTCTAGGTTCTTCTAAAAGGCGAGATCACCACCTCTTGAAGACGTGCAAGCTCAAGGTCATGAGTTGCTAAGCTTCGTCATCATCAAGACCACTGAATTGTATCTTGTTGATAGTTTTTTTCTCCCTCTATAGAAGTGTAGTGTTGAAGGCATTAGTGAAAGGTGCCGAAGGTCCATGTTGAAGGCGTTAGTGAAAGGTGACGAAGGTTCATTTCGAAGGCATTAGTGAAAGGTGCCAAAGGGTCAAGTCGAAGGCATTGGTGAAAGGTGCCGAAAGGGTCGGGTCATCCAGGCATTAGTGAAAAGTACCAAGGGAGTACATTCGCTATGGTGCATCAATGTACAAGATAGTTAGTTTGGGTTAAAGGATATTGATATCCTTTATGATGTTTTAATAAGGAGTGTGTCTCCTTTGGGTTAGTTGTGTAGTGTTGGGTAGTAGTAGTTCCTCCTTTATAATGGAACTTCGGTATCTAGCCTATGTCATCGGATAAAGTGTAAGCGACGTTGTGTTAGGTTTGATTCTACCTCATGGAAGAACCTGGTGTCTAGCCTTCTACCGGATAAAGAGTAGGCGACTTTGTGAAGGCTTCTCCGCCACATTAAGGAGCTTGTGTTGTGTAGTGCTTACGAACTCTCGAGTGAGGAACTCGGGGAATGGAGTAGGGCAAGGAAGGTGTCCTTGTAGCCGAACCACTATAAATACTTGTGTCGTGGTTTTGTGTTCCTTACTCTTTATCTTTGCATTACTTACTTATATGCTTATCTATCATCATCCAACACACACACTAAATAGATTGACATAAGTCGATCTAAATAGTTTATAACGAAATTTTAATCGGTAAAACTATTCAACCCCCCCCCCTTCTAATTTTCCACAAATATTACTAATCAAAACAATGCTAGTAGCAATACTATTTCATGGCAAAAGGAAAGGCCAGTTGGTTCATCTAATTCATTCACTGATGATCAGTATAAAAGGCTCATGGCTTTGATTAGTCATAAATCTGGGTGCAGCAGTATGCCTGCAAACATTGTAGGAATAAATTGTGTTATAAGTTTTAGTCATTCTAGGTTATTTAATCATTATACCAACATAAGCACTTATAACATGTACATTGGTTGGATTGTTGACTCTGGTGCAAGTCAACATATAACCTACACAGTATTAAACATGTTTAATGTGGTTGATGTATCTAAAATAAGTATGACTGTTGGTCATCTTAATGGTATTAAAGCTCAAGTTACCCACATTGGGAGCTTAAAATTAACAGTTAAATTGGTCATAACTGATGTCTTGTTTGTACCTCGATATCAAGTTAACTTGTTGTCTGTACACAAGCTTAATAAAGATAATAAATGCAGAGTAATTTTTGATGAAGATATTTGTATTCTTCATGATTCTGTTCTAAGGACCCAGATGGAGACTGATAATCAAAGTAATGGTCTGTATTTTCTTAATACATGTAAAAAGTTAACTAATCATAAAATTTAAGCTTGTTGTTTATTCAAATGTATATGGCATAACAGGCTTGGTCATCCTTCTGACCAAGTTCTGAATATTCTTAAACACAAACTTAAAATTGATAATGAATCAAAGAATGATCCTTGTGATGTGTGTCGCTAGGCTAAGCAAACTAGAGAATCTTTTCCTTTTAGTGAACATCAAACCACTGAAGTTGGACAGATTGTTCACCTAGATGTTTGGGGTCCCTACAAAGTTCAGAGTAAAGAAGGGTATAAGTACTTTCTGACTGTTGTTGATGATTTTTCAAGAGTTGTTTGGGTGTTCTTGTTAAGGGGGAAAATTGAAGTATTTTCACATATTGTTACTTTTTATAACCTGATTAAAAATCAGTTTGATAAAACTGTAAAACAAAATTAGGAGTGACAATGAAATGAGTTTGTGAATCAAAATATGGATAAGTTTTGTAAAGATAATGGTATTCATCAACAACCTTCATGTTCTTATACCCCTCAACAGAATAGTTTAGCAGAAAGAAAACACAGACACTTGTTAAATGTAGCTAGAGCCCTTATGTTTCAGGGGGAATTCCTTTGAACATGTGGTCTGAGTGTGTTCTAACTGCTGTTTACTTAATTAACAGGACACCTAACTTCGTGCTATCTGGAAAAACACCATATGAAATGATCTATAAATGTGAACCAAATCTCTCTCTGTTAAAAGTTTTTGGGTGTCTATGTTTTTCAACTATTTTAAATAATTCTGATAAGTTGTCTTCTAGGTCAGATAAATATGTTTTTATTGGTTATTCTTTTGACAAAAAAGGTTACAAGTTGTTCGGTTTAGAAACAAAAAAGATTTTTTATTCAAGAGATGTGAAGTTTTATGAAACAGTTTTTCCTTTTAAACATAGTTATAAAAATAAAGATTATGAGTTTCATTTTCAAAATACAAATAATCAAAACTTTTTTAACTCTGACCTAGGAACATCAGATGATCCATATGATGATAAGAGAGAGAAGAGTCTGTTAAAACTTCTGAATTAAGTGAGGGCATAGACTAGTTTTCACTTGGAGGTACTACTGATGACATCATACAGGATGAGGTGGACCATCCTGATGTCACAGTTGAAGCAGCCAGTGAAAACTTGGAGAACACTTGAAGATAATGATAAAATATTTGAGGGTGATGATGATTACTATCAAGAATTCAATGATATGTTTCATGATACTATTGTAACACTTGTGATAACTTTAGACAGACAAACAAATATTAGAGCTTACACTAGAAAGTCTAATAGAAAATCAAATATTCCAGTTAAGCTGAGTGATCATATTTTAGATGGAAAAGTAAAATATGGTATTGATAAGTCTGTTAACTACAATAATTTGAGTAAAGAAAATTATGTGTTTTCTAATAATCTCAATAAAGTTATTGAACCAAAAACATATAATGAAGCTATTAAAAATAGCAGATGGGTTGAAGCTATGAATCTTGAAATAGAAGCACTTCACACAAATAATACTTGGGTAGTTGTTGAGCTTCCTATTGGTAGAAAGGCAATAGGAAGTAAATGGGTTTAGAAAATAAAGTATAAGTCTGATGGAACTATAGAAAGATACAAAGCCAGGCTTGTTGCCAAAGGCTATAATCAAAAAGAATGAATAAGTTATGAAGAAACATTTTCTCCAGTTGTCAAAATTTTTATTGTTAGGTGTATTATCAGTCTTGATGTTCAGAATAGTTGGCCATTGTTTCAACTTGATATAAATAATTCTTTTCTATATGGTGAGCTTGAGGAAAATGTTTATATGCAATTACCTCAAGGCTATTTTGATGAAACTGGTAAAAGAGTTTGCAAGTTAAATAAGTCATTGTATGGATTGAACAAGCACCTAGAAAATGGAATGAAAAATTAAATTGTGTTTTAAAAGAACATAGTTTTTGTCAAAGTAAAAATAATTTGTATTTGTTTACCAAGTCTGAAAATAATGTTTTTTTGGATCTACTTGTTTATGTAGATGACATTGTTATAACAGGTAACAATATTGTTGAAATTGAAAAAGTAAAATAGTTTTAAGAACTAAATATCTTATTAAAGGTTTGGGAAAACTTAAGTATTTTCTGGGTATTTAAGTGTTGGAAGGTGACACTGGTTTGTGTCTAACTCAAAGGAAGTATTGTTTGGAGTTACTTGCAGAGTTTGGTATGCTTGCATGCAAACCAAGTAAGACTCCTATTGAATCTGTTAATGTTTCTAATAAGAATAAACAAAAAGGTGTTGTTAAGGATGAACCTTTGATTGGTATAAATAATTACCAAAATCTTGTTGGAAAACTAATCTATCTTACATTGACTAGGCCAGATTTGTCTTATGCAGTTCACTGTTTAAGTCAAGTTATGCATAGTCCAATGCAATCTCATTTAAAGCTTGCTTTTAGGGTATTAAGGTACTTGAAAGAGTCACCAGGCAAAGGGATTTCTTTTAGCAAAGGTGACTATTGTAGTGTGAAAGTGTTTGTTGATTCAGATTGGGCTAAGTGCAAAATAACAAGAAAAATGTGACTGGTTTTCTTTGTGTATTTGGGAAACAATCTTGTTTCCTAGAAAAGCAAAAAGCAGTTTGTTTTGGCTAGATCTTCTCTGACGAGTTTAGAGCCATTTGTGATGTTAATTGTGAGATAATGGTGGATTTTAAAATCTGCATTGATCTTAAATTGCGAGGTTGAAACACTGTTGAAATGTTTTGTGACAATAGTAGTGCTATGCAAATTGCTGCTAATCATGTGCTTCATGAGAGATCTAAACATTTTGAGGTTGATTTGTTTTTCATTAGAGAAAAGATTGCAGATGGTGTAATCAAAACTGTGAAGGTTAAGTTTGAGAATAATCTTGCTGATATATTCACAAAAGGGCTAAGTATTTCTGAGCATAGAAAGATTTGTGAAATGTTGAAGTTGAAGAACATTGGGGAATGTTGAAATATATAAGCTAAGAGCTTATATTGTCACATTGGTATTCTTGTGTTTCTTGTTTTGTATTGTCCAGGTTTAAAGTGGAAAGGAGTAAAAGATCGTGACGACTAAATTGGTAGCCGGGAAACGCTTAAGGGGAGTTACTGCTCAAGATTGAAGATATATTAAGAGAGGCTATATATAGTTCCTTCTCTCTCATTTAGAGTTAGTTTTTAATTAGGGTTCACTGAGTGTTTTCTTCACACAGTTGTTTAGTTGTTGTTAGTATTCTGTATACAAATGCTTTACTTTTCTTGTATTGTAAAACTCTCTATGAATCATCCATAGGGGTGGTTGGTTGGGTTGATTCTTATAAAATCTATTGTGTTGAAATCTAATATAGTTTCTTGGTAATTGATAATACTTTGTATAAATTTAACAGTTTTCACTTCAAAATCACTTTAAAACTATTTGGGATGCGTCTAATTGAATAGAGATGTATATACTTCAAGTGGGTGTATCTCATATGTTTGGTAATATTTATTTTTCATCCTTCTAATTTTAAGGTTTCTTTTCGATTGACCCATACCCATCTTTTATATAATAAAAGAATTCACTTTAGGCCAAATCGAGAGATTCTATTAACCAATGAGAGGGCTCGATTTTGCAATTGAGCCCTCTCATTGGTTAATTGAGTTTTTAATTGAGAAAATGTTGGGCCATTTTAGGTGTTTTCTAAAAGGCTCCCGAAATATAAATGTGTCAAAAAAGCGAGTAAAAAAACCTTTGAGAAACCGAGTGCATTTTCTGAAAGTTTGGTATCGTGGAACTCTTGGGTGTATCAGAGACGTGTTTCCAAATATGAGAGGCACATTCTAGAAGGTTTTAAAAATGATGGTTATCCTCACCGATATCTTTTCTATATTTTAATTGCGTTATCTATTGGGTCACGGTTGCGAAACCCTCATCCTAAGCCTATATATACTCGCCCAATGTGGCTGCTCATTGTTCATTAGTCTTCTAACCCTTGTTCCTTCGTTTTCTTATCACAGGCAAAACCATATTCATGATTTCAGTTTCTGATGTTGACGGCAAGTCTGGTTAGTGCATACATTCGAGTTATGTTTGATATTGGTTGTTAGTTTGCATTTAATTTGTGTTGTGGTTTTTAGCAGAGTTTATTATAAAGGTTTTTAATCCAGAGAATAATCCTAAATTATGTTTAGGATTTATGCTACAAGATTTGAGGTAATATGCTAATAGTAAGTTTTTATAAAATTATTGTTGATTGGTATAGATATGTGACAATCCCAAACAAATTTTTGTTTGATCTATCTTTGATCATGATTAAGCATGGTACATGTTGCTGTAAGTCATTACGATAATTAGTTAACATATTACTCAATTATATATAACTTTTAAATTAGAGGATTTAACTAACTTTACTAAAAGTGTGTATTACATGCAGTTAATGTCATGTTAGATTTGTATTATGTTCCCAAAACAAGTTTTCCTACCAACAGAGAAGTTGCACGTAATCAGATCTATAACAAAAAGTAAAACTATTTCTTCTAAATATACTAACATGATAAATCATATTATTCATATTTATTTTTAAAAAAAATTACAGTTTGCAGGATGATCATGATAATGAGTTTGAGATTCTCAAAATGGCTGATGATTTATTCAAAATTAGGGTTAAGAATGTCATAATGGAGTACAAAAAAAGATATATTGTTGTTTCTAACGAGGATGTGTCTGAAGGGGAAAAACGTTTAGTGTTTGAATTGATCATTCTCGTGTAATTGTTTTTATTTGTTCACCTAATGTAGAAATTTAATAAATTTCATGTTTACATTAAATATTTTAATTAGATTATATGTATATGTTTTCTGTTTAAATGATTTTGATATATATATATATATATATATATATATATAGAATGAGGTTCATATGAGATAGTTGTTAAAATGAGAAAGTGTGAGAAGCCAATGAGTGTGTGACAACTAAGATACATAATATATAATTAAAATAAATCTGGTAATCAAATTAAAAGGGTAATTTAGTAATTGGCATCTCCTAATAACGCCCTGAAATTCTCATTATTAACCCAAACATATATTCTCTCCACATTAAAATACGAACGACTCCACACACAGTCAAAATGCTCATATTCAATCATTTCCAAGATCTTAATATATTCTCATTTTCCGGCTAACACGCATCACTTAATACTAACAGCTATACGCCCAATAATTATTATCATATTCTCGGTTGCATCGAAGGTAGATTTTGGAGATTTGTTCATCCCGACGAAAAGGATTATGTCACATCTCCTATGCCGGCTGAACGGATCCGTAGTCGTCACCATCATAAAAGGAATTGTTTATTTTTGCATCATAGTATCGCAGGTGTATCATGGCCATTACCAGTATATTGCTAAAGAAGCGGGTTTCGTACTTTCATATTGTTGTTGTCGACAAAAACCCAAGTCGGTTTTGCAACATTTATCACCATTGCAACCACATAATTATCTTTTGTTAACACGTCCTCCCTAGCCATCGTCGTCATCAACCACCACCATGGTCGGACGTATAACATCCTACCACAAACACTGATTCTTTTGTTCGTAATTTTACGACGACCATTAATCACACAAAAAGCAACCTTTTTCCGGCGACATGTTATGTATATCAACTGTAATTGGTTGCGTACTTGTCTAACAACTTTTACTTGTGGTGTATCAATAGTTTTATTGTTGTGTTTCAACGGTGCATCAATTGTGTTGGTGAGCAATTTTTAAAGATATAATATTAGTCGTGTTTATACAAAATAATGACACCATGATTTTTCTGCATTGTTTAGTTATATGAAATCAAGTTATTATGTGATAACAACATATACAGTAGTAGTACAAAAGTGGTGCCTAAGAAGACGAAGGAAAAAAACGACAGGAAAGTGGACCGAATATTAAGCCTACAAATTGGAGTTGACAAACATGCCTTTTGTGTTGAAGATATTTACCATAATGCCATTTTTTCTTTTTTATTTAATGATCTCATTATTGATACATCTGACGGCCGAGATTGCTTCCTATTCTTCCTACTTTAGTATACTATTTTACATTAACCTCCCTCTATATATATATATATATATATATATATATATATATATATATATATATATATATATATATATATATATATTCACTTCTGATTCTGTTTGTCTCTGATTTCTTATTCATTGATTCTCTTTATACTTCTGCATCTCTTATTCATTGATTCTGATGTATACACTTTTTTTTGAAGACGTTGTTACTTGTGTTTGAACCATAATTTAATAGTGATCAACACTTGGCTATCTAGTTATATGTGTGAAATATATAAACGCATAAAGTTGGTTCTTAATGACTCACAAAGTAGTTATCACTTTGAGGGGCTATGGTGTAGTGCTTAGTGTCTCACGTAGTTGAGGATATGTCAATAGGGATTGTGCTTATTATACTTTTGGTGATGGTTATAGGGCATTGTCCTTAGTCACAGTTAGTACAAGCTTAAGTCACAAGTCCGGGGGATATTACTTAATTCTCAAGTTTGTCATATCGGGTTGTCTTCATATGTGGTACTACCAATAGCCGTCGATTTTGATACGAGGGTTGGTAAAGAGTTAGACAAATAAAGTATTGTAGTAGTTTGGGTTTATCGACATCTTCTCACATACCGATATGACTTTTGTTATGGTGCTACAAGTTAGTTCTTCATGTACAGAGTTTTATGATGATTCCAACAGATTGTAACCATCATGGGGAGAGAAATCTATACATCGGGGACGCACAACAAGTTCATGCGATCGAGTTTAATGGTTTATTTCGGAGAGATGCATCTCATAACCGCATAGATTATCAGTGTTTCAACTTGTTACTTTGGTGTTAACGTTTCGTCTTCCCTGTGATATATGTGTACATTATGGGATGATATGATATATATACGAGAACTGGGATGCACTTATAGTGAGATGATGATGTTGATATTTTGTTCTCCCAATGGACAACCATGAAGAAGCTTCAGTTTATAATCTATTATACATTCTCTGCTACATGTTAGAAGACTAATGACAGTATTTAGATTTTCATCAGAAGACTTCTTCAGCATCAAGGCATTCATCAAAAGGATTGTATTTTGGGTGAAAGCTATCAAGATAATGATGCACTAATTAGCGAGAGCAAAAAGCCACATTCAAATAGATTTGCTTGCGTTGTCCTCCTACAAATAGAAAGATGGCAGCTGAGAAGATTCATGAAGACAAACAGATCAATGAAGTTAGAATACTATAAAGACATTCTAAGAGTTGTTGCACTTATGTTGTGTGTTTATACTTTGTTGTAAGGAATGTTGTAACCAATTCCCATACGACATCACTTGGAGAGAGATTGTTAGCCTTAAAATTGAAGCCATTTACGGGAATTGCATTGGCATAATTGTTTACTTATATGTTAGGACTAGTTTAGTCATTAGAGCACAAGGTATGAGGTGCCATTGGTGAGCCATTGGTGTGCCAACCTTACTGGCCAACATGCCAAACTTGTGCCAAATGCACTCCTTTGTGTTTTGAGCCACTCCACTAGCTCAAGCCAAATGCACCTTTTGTGTGTGTGTGTGTGTGTGTTTTTTTTTATTGTGAGTGAGAAGTATATTTGGTGGGGGACCTACAGGTGATGTTAGTATGTGTTATGAGGGAGGGTTGTTTGAGTTATTGGTGTGTTATTGGGAGGTGTATGATGTGGCGCTGATGTGGCATACCAATAACGTGTTATTGGGTCCTTACATACCTTGTGCTCTTATGGAAAAGTTAGGCGTATTTGTAACTATAAATACCCTCCTAGTCAGAACTATGAGGGTGAAGCTCTTATTTGTATGTGTGTTTTGTTCTTTTCTCTCTAATAAAACTCACATCTTTCCCACTTTATATCACTACTTTCTCTCTCTCTCTCTACAATAACCATGTCTAACATCTATCTTGAGCTTCCACAAACTTCTAAATGTGTTTAGGATCATGTTTGATCATCAGTTCAAATGTATGTTCATCCGTCATAGTCCAAATGTTTATTAAAAATGTTCGTCAGGTTTGAATGTTCACCCGTTTGAATGTGTGTTCATCAATATTCCCCCAAAAACGAGACACTTGTCACACTCATGACTTTTCAGACTTTTTAGAGATTTCTATTTGATCCTCTACCATGCCCAAAACACCCTAAAGACAACAAAATAAAAACACACAAACTACGGAGTATAACCTATATGACTCCACACCCTATCAAGTAATTTCAATCTTCACTTCTTTCATGTGAAGCCTTCAATCCAAATATTCAATAGTCAATGACATGCCAAATTACTTCCACAACAGTCACTAAGATTACAAGAGAGAACTAGTCAATAATATTGAAAAACCATCAAGTTTCAAAACTAACTAAATGCATGCGATCCCAAGTTGCTTTACAAAACAAGTAAAATGAGCATATATCCTTTCTCTTGTCATATATCGGTAATGAAAAATATCACTTTATACAAATTAGAAACGTGTTTCTTTTCGTATCAAAATGCAGTTGACATTATCAATCTATACAAATATTTAAGAACTTCTAACCTTTATCCTCAACTTCCTTGCAATATCTATTGCTTTTGGATGCACTTGCTTCCTACTAGAATCACATTGGTTAACTTCTACCCAATTTAAAACCTTCATCATAAGCAAATGAGGAACTTTCTTAGCATCCGGTTTTGATTTTTTCATGCCATTTTCCAAATACTTATCCAGCAACTCCATAAACCACTTTCCCGCCTCTGTTTCAATTTGTTGCCCTAGTTTGATAGTATCATTCAGACTTCCCATTTGACAGTTTTGGTCAACTCCTGATGATCGTGTGTGCTTTCCTAAAACTGTTGACTTTTGTACCTTTTTTTGGGGAAATGAAGAAATGGATTTGTGCAGAGTGGAACTTCTCTTGGGAGTACAGTTGGAGTCTGGTTCATTGACTTCTGTTGACTTTTTGGGGGTCGTTTCTTCTTTCTTAGTTGTTTCAGTTGCTGCTTTGATTGATATAATGTCGGCTATGGCTTGAACAAGTTGCTTATGAAACTCAAGAAAATTATCAAAACAGGCTGCTGGATCATCAGCGTTAGCTGACTTGGTTAGAGTAGATGAATTCCTGCAAGTTAAATACAACTTAATTAAAAATGTGTAAAACCAAGTATAAACAGTGTGTAAATAGGTCAGCTTGAGTGGTATTTTTTTCTCCAATGGGTCAAATGAATAAACGTTAAAAAATGTGGCTAAAATGATAACTGTAATTTGTAAAATACTACTTCGTGACGATATATTACATATCAGTTAGTTAATTGCTTCAGTTCTGAAAAAGTGTTTGTGGGTCGTCCTAAACTGACCCACAAAAAAAAATTACCCATTCTGACCCGATGATAGATATCTTTACATGGTTCGTAGAATATATACGGCCAAAATATGCACAATAATTTAACAAGGGCTAAACGTTGCTCCTTCTTCAAAGATTACGACATATAAAAAGTATATGCTTCTCTTAAAAGAGTTAAAAGAAACAAATATATTAAGTGTAAAGAGTAAGATTAAGGAATCATACTGGAGAGACCAAACAAGAGTGTTAGTGGCTGAAGCATTTTTAAGCGCTTCAAAGGCAACTCTCTGTGCTCATTCTTCATGTCGAACAGCTTCCTTATATCTCGTTTTTCGTAAAAGTTAGATAAATCATATACCTTTTTGATAGTGAAATCCGAAACAATAATCCTGTAGGACTAGCAATTACCTTTCCGAGTATGCTAAGCTTTTGTGGGAAACTACCGGATAACTGGTTCTGAAAGATGAATCAGCAGATGGAGACTTAACTTTCAAACAACTAATAGGAGAAGACATTGCCCGTGAACTTGATGGCGTGACACTTTTCTTTTCCTATAATCAGATAAATCATAGGTGTAGCCCAAGAACTTCTTCAAGAAGCTGCAAATTTCAAACTTGAATTCAAATTCTCCGAAGACCTCATTTTCACAGGCGTACACCGATCATCTATACCCTTTTTTAAATCGCCAAATTTTGACTTCACATTCATAATTATAAACCAGTTAACGGTTCAGGCACTCCAACTAACAGATGACGACCAGGAACCGGTCTAACACCTTTAGCTACCGGAACAGGCGAACCACGTTCCAACTTCTCAACATGTATAAACTGATGTAGCAATTTCGAGTTGAAGAAGGTTGTTCTCCAGTTAATTGACGATTCCCATTGTTTCACCATTGACGATTCCAAGACATAAAACATTATTGTTTACTTGCACTATCAAGTTTGATTCTGTGATCATCCAACCAGTATTCTCGTTTACCAAAACTATCTCAACTGACGGAATTGAGGGTCCCACTTGTGTGCTTAGCACATTTGTTGTGCTGAAGCACACGTCGAAAGGTGCTATGGATGCAACTCTGGTAATATTTCTTGTCGCAGTCTCGGCGATGTAGGCTCAAGTAAAAGCATTGACTATATTGTTGGGATTTAATACTCATAACAATTATATAAAATCAAATAACATCATCAAAGCATGCAGCGGAAGTAAATACGAATAATATATGTAAGTAATTAACCGAATAAGAAAATGCGTACCTTTTAGCAATTCAAGAATCAAACGGTAATTGAACAAGAACTAAAACCCAAACCCTAACTTTAGGGTTTATTAAATTCGACCCACACAAAAGTCAACCACCAAGATTACAAGCTCAAGCGTGCTTGTCCTTCTTTCTTGTACTGTACGTACTATTAGCGATTTGATGTGAAAAGCTAGTTTCTTGAATCACAAATAAAACCAAACACTTGTTTCTTGAGTTTGGAAAATCAAAACCCTCTGGGGAGGGTTGGAGAGGAGGAAGACAAGAGAGAGGAGAGGAGGAAGAAATTAGGTTATTGGTGATCCAAGATTAGGAGAATAATGAATACAAGGGATTGTATTTATAGTTTCTCAAAACTTGGTGACCAAGAAAACTCACCCTTAGGCTTTTGAGAAGCCACGGTGGCCACCCAACCCAAGGGGTTCTAGAATTTTCTTGCCCACTAATTTCATCTCTAGTCCTCGTAGTTTACATTTAACGACCGTTAGTCAAAACCTCGTTAAATATTAACTATCGTTATGTTTTATTTAGTGACTAATAATTAATAATAACATTTTATATATTAATTATTATCAACTCTCATTATTGTTGTACAATCAAGTCTCGAGTTGAATCGGACATACTTATATTTAAATATCCATAAAACCTTTCAGCTCCCACTTGGATATTACTAAATATAGTAATGACATCAGATTAGTCTAGCTTTCTGCGCCAATGCCCCGGATCAAATCGAGTATGATCTCACGGAAAAACCATTTAATGATTCATCATTTTTACTTATCCTTTTGTTACTAATACTACATTAACTATGAATATGGATCAAGTCATTTCATAAGTTAATATTCTGTTGTATCTCCAATCTCATAAAAAGAAAGTAGATAATAATGAGATTGGAGATACAAGGATCTTTGCTTTAGGTGCTACTAGATTGTGTCATGATGATTGTTGGTTCAATAGAAGAGATGAATGTCATGTTGTTGGTTCTTCAAATGGTCTTGTATGCGTCTCTCGTTATGTTACTGAATTATTAGTCGTTAATCCCTCAACTCGCGAGGTGAAAGAACTAAGAGATACTCTAAGATATAAATCTAACTGAGAAGAGGTGTCGGGTTTTGGTTATGATTCATCCATAGATGATTTCAAGGTTGTAATAGGGTTCTTTAATAAGTATTAAAAATTATCTTTTAAAGTGTTAACAATGAAGTCAAACGTTTGGAGATCAGTCGCTGTAGAATCGGGATATGATAATATGTTCGGGAATGGTATCTTATGCAATGGGGCTATTCACTGGTATACGTATCGAAATAACAAGAAAGTAATTGTTTCTTTTGATTTATCTGAAGAGGTCTTTAAAGAAATCCCACAACCAAAATTGCGTCGATCAGATTGGGATTTGGGGACTATGAAAGACCGTCTATGCATCTTTGCTAGTCCAAATGTAAACTGCAAGAAAAATGAGGATATTGAGATATGGGTAATGAGAAGCTACAATGTACAAGAGTCTTGGGAAAGAACGTTGCCACCACCTGGTTACGATACACGCAAAATAATGATGCATTACATTCCACCAGAGGATTTCTTCAATCGTCATGTTCACATATGGCTGTTAGAAGAAGAAGGTGCACGTGATCCTCTATTGGTGCGAAGCATTGAATGTCCCGAAGGAGTCCTTCTCAAATCTAAATATTCCCATATCCGGTTATCCACAATTTCGGAATGTAATTATAATTATGATGAGCACGTATTCGTGAAGAGCCTTGTATCTCCTCATGGCATGGGTGATGGTGACGGAGGTGATGGCAATATCAATGATGTAAGTTTACTTGAGGATGAAGATTATGATGTGTATGACCAGGGACGGACCCAGGATTTTTAAAAGGGTGTTGCACAAAAGAAATGTTGGGTTAACTAAAGTTACACCGTGAGAAACGAAAGTGGCAAAAAATTTTTGGGGGTTGCACATACCACAAAAACGGCATTTTTGAAATCTTTTTGCACTTCGTAACCTAAAATTGGGTGTAGCCCGTGCCACTAGCATACATGTGGGTCCGTCCATGTGTATGACGGTTATGAGAATGAAGTTTATGACTTAACCAAAGAACAACTGGCAATCTGTGACATGTTTGATATTAATCTTCGAGGTCAATTTAAACGATAATTTATACTTATTTGTTTTCATTATGAGTCAAATGTAATCTAGTAGTTAGTGGTGGTTTTCTTTTATAGGAGTAGAAGTGTTTTGTTTTATATATGTAAGGGGCCGAGATTAAAACCCTTTACAAA
>OU343225.1:13490317-13539294 GCA_910596185.1 Chrysanthemum makinoi | reverse complement strand
AAACCTTTTAGAATGAAGTTTTTAATAGATTACAAATTTTATTTTCTGAAACAGGTTTCCAAACTAATTCTTCTGGATAAGCTGAGTTATGTAAAGGAACAACGAGCGCTTGCATGCCAACAATGGTTGGGATCTACTGTGAGCTTGCACAAAAATGAGAAGGTTATGTGTTCATGTTATTGTTGGTAATCCCGGTCGTGTCTTGGACATTCTTCGAAGGCCAGTCTCTTTGTTCTAAAACATCAAGATGTGTATGTTGCATGAGGTTGATCAAATGTTTTCAAGAGGTTTCAAAGACGATGGTCTTCGCTTTACCTTCAGTTTTAATGCTTTTACTATATGCGTTGATATTAACTCTACATTGCATCGTATAGAGGGGACTGAATCACGTTGTAATTGAGACTGATGGAAGAACATCCCTGTTCCATCTTTAACTAAGCTCAAGCTCACTGTCGTCAAAGATACCTAAAGTATTGAATATCATGGTACAAGGGATGACCAAGAGAACCCTTATTATTATATTGAACACATGACCGGGTCCATATTCAGTACATTCTGAGAATAAAGTATTTGATTTTCGTTTTGAGATGTACACCTCATCTAACTCAAGTGAATTCGTGTGGGCATACGGGTTTCGATGACTATACTTGAATGTAAAAAATGGCGTCAGGGTAACTGAATGGATGAACCGCTCAAACTGTGTTTTCAGGATTTAATTGTATTTGTTTTAACCAATGATTATATTATAGGTGTGCGGGAAATTTCGGATGCGTATAAACCTAATAAAGAACATGTAATACTTTACATTTTTTCTTTATAGTTCTTCTTCGAAACTACCATTTGACATTTTGAAACATCAAATTACATATGCATCAACATATGGTTTATTAACAATACAAAAAGACTTATATTACAATAAATCATATGATTGTTATGCTAACATAATATGTTAATATGTATTATATATGAAGGACGTGGTCAAGTAATTTGATAGTCGCCTAAAATGTATACTTATCAGTAGTATTATATAAGACGTAAAGATAGAAATATGGCACTATGACTGTGATGGTTATGCCTAAGATTGGACTATACCGTTGGATAACTATTACAACTATGACATTTGATGCCAGTTTGGAAGCAACAATATCCTCACTTCAACCCACTTAATGTGATAATCAATTGTCTATTTAAGCTATGCATATTAGAAATTAAATGTTGGTCCAAGTCAAAAATTATTTCTCAAAATAAAGTTTTTTTCCGGGTTGCCAGGTTGCATGATGAAGATTTTGTTTCATTTGATTAGTTAGTCCTTGCATGATCTGAATAGCAATTGTAAACGATGATGTTTAAGGCAAAGAATTGTTACCCGTCGCCAACAGGCCTATCTCTGAAACAGTGAGATGCATTGAGACGTTTGTGTCGCCTAATCAATATATCAAGTAACTAGCATCGATCACCATACTACTTATTTGTGTTCCTCTATATCAAGCATCAATTAGTGGTGATTGGAAAACTGCTAAGGACATCCTTGACATGCGCCCTGACTTAGTACGTTATGCCTCACTGAAGGTAACAACACAGCACTTCATGTTGTAGCATCAGCATAAGAGACTAAGCTGATGAAACGTTTTGTGAAGAATCTGGTGAACATGATGACAAAGGAAGACTTGGAAATTCAAAATAAGAATGACAACACTGCTCTTTGTTTGGTAGTTACATCTGGGAATATTAAAATGGTAAAAATTATGCTAAAAAATAACCTGCGTTTGTTGACCATCGCAGGTAGAAGAGGGATGTTACCATTGTATATGAGTGCTTTACAAGGGAGACATAACACAGTTAAGTATCTGTATGCTACTTCTGATACGATGAGTACTAGATTTTGGACAAATGAGAAATGAGTTTGGATGCTCTTAGGGTGCGTCGAATGTGAATTCTTTGGTAAGTCGAGTGTTACACTTTTCTTCCTCATTTTTTTGCTTACTCTCGTGATTTGTTTGCTTAAGCCTTTTTCCGTATCTTCCATACATGTTGCACTCCAAATTGTTAAGGACCATCCAGATGTCTCAACGGATATGTCCATAGGAGTTCTGGCTCGAAAGCCTAATGCTTTCAAAAGAGTAAAAAATAATTTGATTAGAAGAATTATCCATTCAAGTAAGCATAATTAAAAAATTAACTATTTTGAAATCATTTGGGACGTGTACAATTCATTAAGTGATTATGTGGCTGTTGCTATCAGTTATGAGTATGAAATATGCTCATGAAGAGGATACAAATGCACTCGAATTACTAAAAATCATTTGGCGTCAGACTTTCAGACGAAGGGAAAAGTCCAAAATTGATCATATACTCAATGGGCCGCCTCACCCGACTAATGAAGGGATATTATATCGTTTCAGAATATTATTTGTAGCTACAAAAATGGGCAACACCATATTTGTAGTTGAGCTCCTTCGAGCCTATCCCGATCTAATATAGGAAAAGAATGATGATGAGCACATTATTTCATATAGCTGTTAGGCACCGTCATCAAGGAATTTACAACCTATTGTATGAGATAGGATCGAGGAAGGATCAGATAACCAAAATAGAAGACAGAGATAACAATAACATGCTCCGTTTACTTGCATTGACTACGGTGAAAACGATATTCCATACTACTGTAGCATCTCTACTTATGCAACGAGAGTTATTATGGTTCAAGGTATGTCTTTATCAATCTTGTGCTGCTACATGAAAGTTTAATATGTGATGACAGAAATGTACAGTGCAATTCATCGATAATAGTATAGGCCTCCCAATCAACGAGTGCATTAGACTTTTAGAAACAAAGCGTAGATGAAGCTTGAGCGTATGTGTCCCACTATGTATGTATTGTCTTCTTAAATATATACTTATAAAGTAGGTTCAGTATGTAGCATAACTTAATCAATGAAATGAGACCAAAAAGCTTTCTTACACAAAAGAACGTTTCTAAATTTCTGTTGGGTTTTACTAATCATAACAATTATATAAAACAAGTAAACATCATCAAAGCATGCAGCGGAAGTAATAGAAATAATACTTGTAAATTAACTAACCGAATTAAAAGTATGTGCGTACCTTTTGCGAATCAATGCAATTAGGGTTTATGGAAAAACCCCAAATTAGGATCAAGAACAAGAAATCCAAAACCCTAATAAATTAGGGTTTGTGAATGTCGACCAACACCTATGTCGACTCACCAATGAAATCAACCACCAAGATTCACAAGCTCAAGTGTGCTTGTTCTTCGTTCTTGTACACACGTAATAATAGCGATTTGATGTGAAAAGCTAGTTTCTTGATCACGAAACAAACCAAATACTTATTCTTTAGTTAAGCAAATCGAATCCCTATGGGAAGGGGAGTTCGACCGGCCACACAAAAGAAAGAGGGAGAATGAGAGAAATTAGGTTTGCAAGTCACCAAGATAAGGTTTAGAATGAACACAATAGGATTGTATTTATAGTTAACCAATCTTGGAGGACAAGTTAATGTGTGGGTTGGGTTAGGGAACCCCAAACGATCGGCCAATCAATCCCAAAGGGATTCTAGATCCTTCCCGACTTATAATTTCATCTCTAGTCCTTTAAGTTTACATTTAACGACCGTTAGCCAAACCTCGTTAATATTAACCATCGTTAGTATTTATTTAGTGACTAAAATAATAATAATAACGTTTTCTATATTATAATTATTTACATCAATTCTCATACGTAATGTGTGCAATCCCGAAGTCTCGAGTTCGAATCCGGTCATACTAATATTAATAATTATCCATAACCCTTTCAGCTCCCACTTGGATATTACTTAATATAGTAATGACATTGGTTAGTCTAGCTTTCACACGCCAATGCCCCCAGATCAAATCGAGTATGGTCTTCTGGAAAAAACCATTTAATGATTCATCATTTTACTTATCCTTTTGTTACTAATACTACATTAACTATGAATATGGATCAAGTCATTTCATAAGTTAATATTCTGTTTCTCGTTGTATTTGATTGAACAAGATTACCAAATCATCTGAACGTATTCCAGATAGATCTTGGGTAAGGCCTTACAAACATCTTGCCAATCCTACGAGGGGCCCAAATATAGTATTATGCTTTGAAACAAATTCAAAGGAACAAATTCTCTTGACTACAAACATAACTCATGAACTTTGTAACACTTCCGAAAATAGCCCTTATAACTACCAGTTACGGATAGCGTTAGACTATCTTACACAAATGCACTACATTCACAACAGTTATCTGATATCTCAAGTCTGAGGATAAACACTTCATGATATACTTAATGACAAAATCCATAAAGTATCATCATGTAAAGTTGGGATCTGTCCTATATTCAATTCATTGAATATCATGTGAATTGGGCATGTCCCACGCATCAATATACTTAAAGTATATTCTACCAAAACTCAGATTTGTCTTAATTCAATGACATTCCCACATCATTGATCGACAACGGACTTTTAGAATAACATAAGTTATTCACGGATTAAACATGCAAATATAGGATATAATATTAAGAAAATGAAAAATAAACATAACCAATATTTTATTCCATTTAAATAATATTTGTTCATAACATCCCTTATCCAAATACTAAATAGATCAATGCATGATAATACTTGTTAATGAATTATGTCTCAAGTAATGACAATCATACTTGTTGACAAGGCATAATTTCAACTAACTTTGATCTATCGAAATTTTGAGAATACTTATTTCAAGAATTCAACTAGTGAAGTTCTTGTATGTGTGCATTCAAAATATCTTGATATTGCCACATAATATATTTCATAAAGTGTGTGACATCCTCAACACCAATTTATGACAATCAAACTTTCAAACAATTTTTAAAGTTTAAAGCATTCTAATTTTTTATTGTATAATGCAACTATGCTCTTGGTTGAGCACAACTAGTTCTCATGACCATTTACAAGAATGAAATCCTCCCATGACTAGTATTGAGTGTCATCTCAATTAAACCAGCATCATTGTATACAAACAACAATATGCTCTTTAAAATCTCCGTAAACTTCAATATCTATAGTGTAATGTTTGATACCTTCCAAACTTTCAAGTTTGTTGGCTATGACAATTATGCAACAATTGCTGTATTGCTCATCCTTAGAATTTTGAGAGCAAATCCAGGCTGAGGAATGTAATTCTAGATTCAAACATATTCCATTAGAATATTCATTACACTAGTTATCTAATAACTTCATTAGATATCAATGTTGTCAAATCATCTTGCATTCAAGCATGATACAACAATAACATGATGTACATGAAAAATCCATATGTCAAACAAAGATTTAATTCATGTTTTACATATCCATTTCCAAATGATATATCATGTTCTATTAGACTCATTTATTCATCCGCACATGTTTATTAATAATAAACATATATTCCAAGGTTGTATGTCTTATTTTCTAAATCTTTCATGTGAAGTTCCATTCCAAACTTAACATTTAGCTTAGATGGAAGGTTACTACCCACAACATATAAGATTTAAAGAAAATAAACACAATACTCCCACTAGCTTTCAGGAATACTTAGAAATTATCTTATTTTAATTTTAAACCAAAACATGGATTTAATAGTTAAACATAAGAATCATCTCCTAGATGCATGCATATATCCATTCATGGATTCTTGCCGTTTGTACATTTCCAAAGATTATGTGAATTCATAAAACTCATTTGTATTACTTATCGTCCTCGCAAAAGTAATCACACAACAAAGAGTTTTAATATCCAATTGTCATTTTTCATATCAATGAAAATAAGTATGACAATCATAATCATTATATATTTAATGTGCCAAGGAAAGAATATTCAATCACAGTTAATTGCTTAAGTGTGATTAATAATCTTGTCACAAGCCATGCATTAAACACATGTACAATTTTGTCCATATGATTTCTACACAAAGAATTTTAAACCGCTAGGGTTTTCTTTCCTTTGAAGAAACTCATCTTTATTAAGATAAACCAAGTTTACAAAGTTGATTATCTCTTTGGACAGCATGTTTACATTCATAGTATGAATAATTTACCACAATTCAATATTAGGTAATATATCATTATGATTAACAGGTTTACCATGATCCTGTAAATCATATTTCTCATCATATCAAATATCTGAGATATCCTTGCGGATCTATGAATGAGAATTCCATCATTTTGAGGTATATCATATTTGACCTCATCATGATATTCACTAGTGTATTTTAGAAGATTATGTGTTTTGTAATTGTAATTTAATCTCTTCAAGATCTAAACAAAACTCCCACTTACTTTTGTAATTTAAAGACTATCTATAAATACTTTAGCAATTAGAACAACACTAAATTGTTTTCTTGTGGGATATTACAAAATACATTGACAGTTCGTAAATCTTGTTTGTTAATAACCTACTCCATAAGTTGTTTTAACAATTCAAAACTTCAATATATAAGACTCAATGTGATTCATCACATTCCATGCTAAAATGGTGTCTTATTAATCTTCTAGGTTTGAGTTTTATTAAGTATATCCAATCAATACTCAATTTTCTAACCTTGATAACTTTTGGAAGAAAGAAGATATTATTATCTTAAATCAAACAATATAACAAATGTTTGATTCTTCTAACTGAACATTCCATATACATACAGTATTTCGTTAGAATTAATATTGTAAGACAATCTAACAATATATAAGATAAACATATTCCTTTTGGCTTACCTATTTACCAACTAAGACAACTTAATGGTATAATAGAATTTTTAGGCCAATTGCATACTTTATAACATGAGTATTCTTTGACTAAGTCAAAAGACATAACAGTTATAATATCTTACTTTATATTATAAGTCTTTAAAAGACTTCATGTTGGTGACTTTACAAAGAAACACATAAACATTTATAATTTAAAGTAATTATGAACACCACATCATGGTTTCAATTAATTTATTTTCAAGTTAATATACTACTCTATTTATTTATGTCATTCTAAAAATACATAAATATTTAAGATAGTATTACTTTACTATATTTATTTTATGTCATTCCAAGAAGTATTCAACTTAAGAAACTGTAAAAACATCCACGCCCGATCCCACGACAAGTGGAGATTTACCTTGAGATTACAATCTAGCCAAGATCTCACTTACACTAAAATGTAACTTCAAGTGTTTCTATAATTTTGAATGACATAAGACATAAAAGTAGTCTATGTTATAATCTTGACACATGTTCTAAACAAGTCAATCTTATTAGAACGATAATCTCTTATCTTACGATCAAGAGAATCCATTAATCATATTTGTATGTGTTTGTTCTTTTGCACACAATTAATACTTCTCCCACTTGTGCATAGAACAACACCATATAGCATATAAACACCATGACATTCGCTTGTTTATGTGAGCAATATAATAGTGTCATAGATATATAAGCATTACAAGTAGATGTAGGAGCACTTAATTATCAAGGAAACGTTCATAACTATCCTTGAGAATATGAATGTCTACATTTTTAAACGTAATGTATTATTTCAAGAAAATCTAGAAATAATCTGAGTCACTACCAAGATAATAAATCTTGTAACTCCCACTGAATTAGACAACGTTACAATAATGTCTTATTCAGTAATACACCACAATACTCCCGGATTTGACAACATTGTAAGTGTTGCATTAACCAGTGAAAATAGCGTGCTATTACGTTGCTACCCCTTTGTAAGACCATTCGTAACAATTACTTAGGTAATAAAAGAGTGTATTCTACTTTGTAGATGATGAATCATCCATCATACTATTAACCTGAAAAATTGAGCATGCAATTTCTTCCTTAATAGGTCTACTATCCCCACAATGGTGTGTAGCACCTTTAATTGGTCAAATCAAAACAACTAGATAAAATATACTAGTTTGTCTTTTACCAATTTTGCGGTAATTAGTCTAGATTCTAATGTAATAACTCATATAATGTCAAACATGTTTTCTAGTTGACCAAAATGTCATATAAGAATTCAATCACCAACAGAGGGTAATGAAATCTCTTAAGGAAAACATGGTGTGCAATTTTCTTAACTATTAAAATTGCTATGAGTCATATTAGAATTTAGACAATTCTAATGTTCCTTACATACCTTTCTCAATCATGAAAAGGAATAGGATTGAGTCACATTCTTCTTCCATGGAAAAGAGTTTATGTTTGTCTTTTAGTAAATTTTTCTTGATCAAACATTCGTTTGAAAACAGAACTATATCAATTTACCAAAGCCCAAACTACGTTTACGGTTTAATGTTGCATTAATACAATCAAAAGAATTTTCAAAATTCAGTTTTAGTATTTTCGATAATAAAATCTTTCAAGAAAATAAAATACCCTTGGTCAATATTCATATTAACCATAGAATTTTCCTTGAATCTAGGACCCTCATTATCATAGTTTCACCACATCAGTTGATCTGCTAGTGATGAAAGTATAGAATAGGTAATTGTCGAAGAACAATAATTGACAAACAAGTTTTCAATTCCTAGAAAATATGGGATTTACAATTTTGCCAAAACAATTAATGCAAAATGTAAGCATGTTTTATCCCATCTTATGCCTTAAGTCATAGGTCTCACTAACTAACTTAATTAAGTTGTCTAATTTAGAAACTGCAAATCATTAAGCTGAGGTCTCACACAACAAAATAATTCACCTTGTCATTGTAATCTAGATCAAGGTCTCACATAACTAAATTACAACTTCAAGTGTTTCATATCATTAGATGGCATAAACTTAAATTTAAAGGGTACAATTTTTTGACGTGTAATCAAAACTTATGTATAAAGAAGCATGCATACAACTTTATAACAAAATATTTTCGAAAACCTTACATACGATTTTAATTGCTAAGATTAAATTCTACAAAGTTTTAATCGATGCGTTGAGAAACTTACAACTTTGCACTAAGATGCTTCGTACATAGAATGGTTATACTAGGTAGCTCCAATCGAACTCACAGGGGCAGAGGACCAGGTAAGCACTGAGGCATAACCTTAGACATCCATTCAGTGAGACTGTGCTCACTTCTTAAATAACCCCTTTATAGTTTGTTCTAGTGGGTGAGCCGTTCTAACCATTTAGTACAGTCGCATCAATCGATTAAAAGTTCAAGATTTTAATACTTAGAAAAACAAATCAAATTTTCGCCATTATTTAGTCCATTTAATTTTCTATTCTAAAAAACCCTTTTTGCTTACTAACATGTCATACAATATAAACAAAATGCATTTTAATAAAATTAAAAGGAACTCAAATAATATACATATAACTTAACAATTAACATATGTAAAACAATTAGCCACATGCATAATTATTTCGATAAAACCTAATAAACAATTCTAGGCGTAAAATTGCATACATCAACTAGGGCTTTCAACTACAAGGTAGATAAGCCACATACATCGACAAGTCGATTGCGTAAGCTAAAGTCAATAGTATACCAAATAGCACATAACGAATTTTTATTAGTATAATTGAGGTCTTCCCCAATTCAATATTATCAAATAAATAAACATGTGTATATCACTTAACAATTAATCAAAAAACAATACTCCATGGCAAAACATGCATGTTTCACCATGGATTCCTCATAACAATTATAATCTCAAGATACGCATATAATCATGGCACATAACAATTATTCATGAAAACCACATAAAATATACATGCAATCCTAGGGTTTCTACAAGTTTTACAAAAAATAAAACCTATTAAACAATTAAAGGGTAATCGACCCAATAATAAAAAATTAGGGTTCCAATTTTCAAAACCCTAGAAACCATAAAAGCATATAATAATCATAAAGATTCAATTTTTTATGTGTTTCGGTAATTAATTACAACATATTAACGGCTCGTGATGCCACTGTTGGGTTTTACTAATCATAACAATTATATAAAACAAATAAACATCATCAAAGCATGCAGCGGAAGTAATAGAAATAATACTTGTAAATTAACTAACCGAATTAAAAGTATGTGCGTACCTTTTGCGAATCAATGCAATTAGGGTTTATGGAAAACCCCAAATTAGGATCAAGAACAAGAAACCCAAAACCCTAATAAATTAGGGTTTGTGAATGTCGACCAACACCTATGTCGACTCACCAATGAAATCAACCACCAAGATTCACAAGCTCAAGTGTGCTTGTTCTTCGTTCTTGTACACACGTAATAATAGCGATTTGATGTGAAAAGCTAGTTTCTTGATCACGAAACAAACCAAATACTTATTCTTTAGTTAAGCAAATCGAATCCCTATGGGAAGGGGAGTTCGACCGGCCACACAAAAGAAAGAGGGAGAAGGAGAGAAATTAGGTTTGCATGTCACCAAGATTAGGTTTAGAATGAACACAATAGGATTGTATTTATAGTTAACCAATCTTGGAGGACAAGTTAATGTGTGGGTTGGGTTAGGGAACCCCAACCGATCGGCCAATCAATCCCAAAGGGATTCTAGATCCTTCCCGACTTATAATTTCATCTCTAGTCCTTTAAGTTTACATTTAACGACCGTTAGCCAAACCTCGTTAAATATTAACCATCGTTAAGTATTTATTTCGTGACTAATAATTAATAATAATAACGTTTTATATATTATAATTATTTACATCAATTCTCATACGTAATGTGTGCAATCACGAAGTCTCGAGTTCGAATCCGGTCATACTAATATTAATAATTATCCATAAACCTTTCAATTTCAATGATCAATCAAAAAATAATTTAGTATGAAGCCAAGACTGTTTTAGAATAACAACTTCTCATATTCAAACTCCAACTTTAGGTGAAAAGTTAACTTTTTTTTTAGGGTGGAGCAATTAACTCAGGAATGCCCATCCTACCAATTCCATTAATATTGTTGTTTACGTTTGTTTATGTCACTGGGAGTTGATAAAACATAAGTTTATACAAAAGATATGTGCCTCTAAGGCAAAATTACATTTTCAAAATCGTTCGGCCTTTCAAGGTAAATTTGATCTTGAGTTTTTTTGTTAGTATTTCAAGCCCGTCAACAGGTAACTAAAACTCACTTGAGTGGATTTGTTTGTGTTCTGATTAGTGTGTATTCAATTGAATTGTTATCAAACTTTTAGAGGGATTTTTTTGCTTTAAATTTGTTGAATAAATCCATTTTCATCAAGGAAATTTGTTTGGTGCAGCAGGGAAGGCAATGGAAAAGGGTGGTGGTTTAAGTGTAAAAGTCTTGGTTCAGATGCAAGGTAACTACTACTTTCTCACTTTTGGTTCTCTGCATACTGAGTTACCAAGCTTTAGTATTTTGCTTACTATTTTGTTGCACTCACTCTTTTCGGAGGGATTAAGTATTGTTGTTGATTATTATTATTATTATTTGATTTCCATTTCAAGGTTGCACTTCCTCAAAAAAAAAGTATCAACTATAAGCACAAATTCTAATGTGTAGTTTTTATCGCAAATTGGGCAGCGAAAAGCCATATGATGACCACGTTTTTTTAAGGTCAGGCTTTTGCTTGTGTTGCATTAATCGATGTAAACATTATGTAAAATTACGCATTTGGCACTCGATTGGGAATGATTTATCTCAGAAATAACGTGAAGTCAGTAAGTATACATGTTTTATTTGATGCAGGCCAATATTTTACAATGTTCGTTATTTATTAACCGGTACTTAATTTATTCATTGGACATTTTTTCAGCCATTTTTTACCCGTATTCTTTCGCTATAGAAAAATATGTCAACGATAATTATAAGTCATACCCGTCCATCGGACGGGTTTTGACACTAGTATATATATATATATATATATATATATATATATATATATATATATATATATATATATATATATATATATATATATATATATATATATATATATATATATATATATATAGGGGAGGGTTAATGTGAGATCAACCTTAAAGTTGTAAAAATAAGATCAAATCTAAAAAACCACTAAAACATTTATAAATAACAATTTTAGCAATCATACACAAAAAAATAATATTTTAATATAAATTAACATTTTAGCAACTAATAACCAAATGATACATGAGTTTGGATTAGTGATACACCTGATACACATTACACTAATAAATATTCCAAAACCTGATACACATACAAAAACCTGATACACATTAAACTTCTAATGAAAGTGTATCACCTAGGTTTCGTAAATTTTAAAAAGAAATCTATCGAAACTTTAACAATTTTAGTTGTAGTAAATAAAAAAATTATTTTTATTGTAAGAAGAGTATCTCTTGTCAAATTTTAGTTCGATCTCATTTTAACAACTTTAAGATTGATCTTATTATATCTAGATTCTATATATATATATATATCAGGGCATTCATCAAAAGGATTGTATGTTGGGTGAAACTATCAAGATAATGATGCACTAATTATGGAGAGCAAAAAGCCACATTCAAATAGATTTGCTTGCCTTGTCCTCCTACAAATAGAAAGATGGCAGCTGAAAAGATTCATGAAGACAAACAAATCAATGTAGTTAGAATACTATAAAGACATTCTAAGAGTTGTTGCACTTATGTTGTGTGTTTATACTTTGCTTGTAAGGAACGTTGTAACCAATTTCCATATGACATCACTTGGAGAGAGATTGTTAGCCTAAAAATTGAAGCCATTTACAGGAATTGCATTAGCATCATTGTTTACTTATACGTTGGGACTAGTTTAGTCATTATAGCAAAGTTAGGCATTTTGTAACTATAAATACCCTCCAAGTCAGAACTATGAGGGTGAAGCTCTTATTTGTATGTGTGTTTTGTTCTTCTTTTCTCTCTAATAAAACTCACATCTTTCCCACTTTATATCATTACTTTCTCTCTCTCTCTCTACGATAACCATGTCTAACATCTATCTTGAGCTACCACAAACTTCTAAATGTGTTTAGGATCTTGTTACAGTCATCAGTTCAAATGTATGTTCATCCGTCATGGTCTTAATGTTTATGAAAAAATGTTCGTCAGTTTGAATGTTCACCCTTTTGAATCTACGTTCATCAATATTCCCCCAAAAACGAGACACTTGTCACTCTCATGACTTTTCAGACTTTTTAGAGATTTCTATTTGATCCTCCCCAAAACACCCTAAGGACAACAAAATAAAAAAACACAAACTACGGTGTATAACCTATATGACTCGACACCCTATCAAGTAATTTCAATCTTCACTTCTTTCGTGTGAAGCCTTCAATCCAAATATTCAATTGTCAATGACATGCCAAATTACTTCCACAACAGTCACTAAGATTACAAGAGAGAACTAGTCAATAATTTTGAAAAACCATCTTGTTTCAAAACTAACTAAATGCATGCGATCCCAAGTTGCTTTACAAAACAAGAAAAATGAGCATATATATCCTCTCTTATCATATATCGGTAATGAAAAATATCGTTTTATACAAATTAGAAACGTGTTTCTTTTCGTATCAAAAAGCAGTTGACATTATCAATCTATACAAATATTTAAGAACTTCTAACCTTTATCCTCAACTTCCTTGCAATATCTATTGCTTTTGGATGCACTTGCTTCCTACTAGAATCACATTCGTTAACTTCTACTCAATTTAAAACCTTCATCATAAGCAAATGAGGAACTTTCTTAGCATCCGGTTTTGATTTTTTCATGCCATTTTCCAAATACTTATCCAGCAACTCCATAAACCACTTTCCCGCCTCTGTTTCAATTTGTTGCCCTAGTTTGATAGTATCATTCAGACTTCCCAGTTGACAGTTTTGGTCAACTCCTGCTGATCTTGTGTGCTTTCCTAAAACTGTTGACTTTTGTACCTTTTTTTGGGGAAATGAAGAAATGGATTTGTGCAGAGTGGAACTTCTCTTGGGAGTACAGTTGGAGTCTGGTTCATTGACTTCTGTTGACTTTTTGGGGGTCGTTTCTTCTTTCTTAGTTGTTTCAGTTGCTGCTTTGATTGATATAATGTCGGCTATGGCTTGAACAAGTTGCTTATGAAACTCAAGAAAATTATCAAAACAGGCTGCTGGATCATCAGCGTTAGCTGACTTGGTTAGAGTAGATGAATTCCTGCAAGTTAAATACAACTTAATTAACAATGTGTAAAACCAAGTATAAACAGTGTGTAAATAGGTCAGCTTGAGTGGTATTTTTTTCTCCAATGGGTCAAATGAATAAATGTTAAAAAATGTGGCTAAAATGATAACTGTAATTTGTAAAATACTACTTCGTGACGATATATTACATATCAGTTAGTTAATTGGTTCAGTTCTGAAAAAGTGTTTGTGGGTCGTCCAAAACTGACCCACACAAAAAATTTACCCATTCTGACCCGATGATAGATATCTTTACATGGTTCGTAGAATATATACGGTCAAAATATGCACAATAATTTAACAAGGGCTAAACGTTGCTCCTTCTTCAAAGATTACGACATATAAAAAGTATATGCTTCTCTTAAAAGAGTTAAAAGAAACAAATATATTAAGTGTAAAGAGTAAGATTAAGGAATCATACTGGAGAGACCAAACAAGAGTGTTAGTGGCTGAAGCATTTTTAAGCGCTTCAAAGGCAACTCTCTGTGCTCATTCTTCATGTCGAACAGCTTTCCTTATATCTCGTTTTTCGTAAAAGTTAGATAAATCATATACCTTTTTGATAGTGAAATCCGAAACAATAATCCTTGAGGACTAGCAATTACCTTTCCGAGTATGCTAAGCTTTTGTGGGAAACTACCGGATAACTGGTTCTGAAAGATGAATCAGCAGATGGAGACTTAACTTTCAAACAACTAATAGGAGAAGACATTGCCCGTGAACTTGATGGCGTGACACTTTTCTTTTCCTATAATCAGATAAATCATAGGTGTAGCCCAAGAACTTCTTCAAGAAGCTGCAAATTTCAAACTTGAATTCAAATTCTCCGAAGACCTCATTTTCACAGGCGTACACCGATCATCTATACCCTTTTTTAAATCGCCAAATTTTGACTTCACATTCATAATTATAAACCAGTTAACGGTTCAGGCACTCCAACTAACAGATGACGACCAGGAACCGGTCTAACACCTTTAGCTACCGGAACAGGCGAACCACGTTCCAACTTCTCAACATGTATAAACTGATGTAGCAATTTCGAGTTGAAGAAGGTTGTTCTCCAGTTAATTGACGATTCCCATTGTTTCACCATTGACGATTCCAAGACATAAAACATTATTGTTTACTTGCACTATCAAGTTTGATCCTGTGATCATCCAACCAGTATTCTCGTTTACCAAAACTATCTCAACTGACGGAATTGAGGGTCCCACTTGTGTGCTTAGCACATTTGTTGTGCTGAAGCACACGTCGAAAGGTGCTATGGATGCAACTCTGGTAATATTTCTGGTCGCAGTCTCGGCGATGTAGGCTCAAGTAAGGACGCATGTTTGGATGTCACTGGGATCTCTCCTTTTTCGGGTATTGATGCAAATTTGTGGGCTCTAGGGGTAGCCTTATATAACGTTGTGGAGAAGAAGAAGAAAAAATATGTGTCCAAATGTGAAGAAAACGGCTACAAGTTCATTCCATTTTGCTTTTTCTGTATTCAGAAAAGAGTGGGAGCCCAACTAGTGTCTCGGCTTCCCACTAATTTCTTGTAAAATACCTTGGGTTTTCTAATGAAATGATGTTTTTAATAAAAAAAATAATAATAAAAAAATAAAAAAAAGTAATAATAATAATAATAATAATAATAATAATAATAATAATAATAATAATAATAATCAGTGATGCTGCACAGCGTAAACGGGTCAAGTACGATGCCAAATGTGCGGATATTGGGTATGGGTTTCTCCCTTCTCTTTTTTCCTCTTTGGGGAATTGAGAAAGATGCACAGTCACCTTACTCAAGCGTTATTCGACGTTCTCTCTATGACTCAGACATTGGAGCCGTATGCAGAGCTCATATCTTTAATAGGATTGGTTTTATCATTGCTAGAGGGTGTAGGGGCTCAGAGTTGGTTTCGAGGCTCCCACTAATCTTTGTAATCCTATGAGTTTTTAATAAAAGTGTGTTTAAAAAAAAATAAAATAATAATAATAATAATAATAATAATAATAATAATAATAATAATAATAATAATAATCATCAGTTTAGAAGGCTAAATAGACCAAACTTGGTCAGCACACATTGTAAAATGAATGGACATACTGCTGATAGGTGTTTTGAGTTAGTTGGATGTCCTTCTGGTTTTTAAAATAAAAATGTTGTTAATACAAATAAGCCGTAAAAACGTTTATTTATATTTTACGATCTTCTAATGTTTTGTCGATAACAAACGTAAACTCATTTTAATGAAACAAATAAAATACGTAAATGGTTTGAGCCAATAGTTTACTAACACACTTACAATTTCATATAAAACACTAAACAAGTATTACTGTTTACATCTTATAGAAATGCATATGTATAACAACTAGTGTTTACATAATATGGAAATG
This sequence comes from Chrysanthemum makinoi, assembly GCA_910596185.1. Classification (NCBI taxonomy): domain Eukaryota; kingdom Viridiplantae; phylum Streptophyta; class Magnoliopsida; order Asterales; family Asteraceae; genus Chrysanthemum; species Chrysanthemum makinoi. The sequence goes on along the minus strand of OU343225.1, from coordinate 13,522,756 downwards.
TACATACTTATATTGTAATGGGAAATGTAATGGGCAAAAATCTAAATCCTTAACCCATTGACTAGATATATTGAATAATGTAATGTGTAAAAAGCAAAGTCCATGACCCATACCCATGGAGCTTGACCCATAACCCATGACCCATTGTATGACACCATGCATGAAGTCATGTTGGGTATTATCCATGATCCATGACCCAAGACCCATGACCCAATTCTAGGTACATTGCATCTAATATAACCCATGGTTCATAACCCATAACCCGGTTTGCAACCCAAAATCCGGAATTAAGCTGACCCAGCTGTCGGATCCCTTGGATTGCACTAGCCGGATCCCTCTTGGGAGGGATCCGTGGGAACCGGGGAACAATAGAGGTTTTTGCCTATAAATAGTGAGCAATTTCTTCATTGTTACTCACCCCTTTTACACATACTCTCTCTTAGTATTGTAAACTCTCTAACCTCATATCCAAAGGATCTTTCTATGTAGTTTTGTGTTTGTGTGATTCTCTAGGTTCTTCTAAAAGGCGAGATCACCACCTCTTGAAGACGTGCAAGCTCAAGGTCATGAGTTGCTAAGCTTCGTCATCATCAAGACCACTGAAGTGTATCTTGTTGATAGTTTTTTTCTCCCTCTATAGAAGTGTAGTGTTGAAGGCATTAGTGAAAGGTGCCGAAGGTCCATGTTGAAGGCGTTAGTGAAAGGTGACGAAGGTTCATTTCGAAGGCATTAGTGAAAGGTGCCAAAGGGTCAAGTCGAAGGCATTGGTGAAAGGTGCCGAAGGGTCGTGTCACAGGCATTAGTGAAAAGTACCAAGGGAGTACATTCGCTATGGTGCATCAATGTACAAGATAGTTAGTTTGGGTTAAAGGATATTGATATCCTTTATGATGTTTTAATAAGGAGTGTGTCTCCTTTGGGTTAGTTGTGTAGTGTTGGGTAGTAGTAGTTCCTCCTTTATAATGGAACTCGGTATCTAGCCTTGTATCGGATAAAATGTAGGCGACGTTGTGTTAGGTTTGATTCTACCTCATGGAAGAACCTGGTGTCTAGCCTTCTACCGGATAAAGAGTAGGCGACTTTGTGAAGGCTTCTCCGCCACATTAAGGAGCTTGTGTTGTGTAGTGCTTACGAACTCTCGAGTGAGGAACTCGGGGAATGGAGTAGGGCAAGGAAGGTGTCCTTGTAGCCGAACCACTATAAATACTTGTGTCGTGGTTTTTTGTTCCTTACTCTTTATCTTTGCATTACTTACTTATATGCTTATCTATCATCATCCAACACACACACTAAATAGATTGACATAAGTCGATGTAAATAGTTTATAACGAAATTTTAATCGGTAAAACTATTCAACCCCCCCCCCCTTCTAATTTTCCACATATATTACTAATCAAAACAATGCTAGTAGCAATACTATTTCATGGCAAAAGGAAAGGCCAGTTGGTTCATCTAATTCATTCACTGATGATCAGTATAAAAGGCTCATGGCTTTGATTAGTCATAAATCTGGGTCAGCAGTATGCCTGCAAACATTGTAGGAATAAACTGTGTTATAAGTTTTAGTCATTCTAGGTTATTTAATCATTATACCAACATAAGCACTTATAACATGTACATTGGTTGGATTGTTGACTCGGCAAGTCAACATATAACCTACACAGTATTAAACATGTTTAATGTGGTTGATGTATCTAAAATAAGTATGACTGTTGGTCATCTTAATGGTATTAAAGCTCAAGTTACCCACATTGGGAGCTTAAAATTAACAGTTAAATTGGTCATAACTGATGTCTTGTTTGTACCTCGATATCAAGTTAACTTGTTGTCTGTACACAAGCTTAATAAAGATAATAAATGCAGAGTAATTTTTGATGAAGATATTTGTATTCTTCATGATTCTGTTCTAAGGACCCAGATGGAGACTGATAATCAAAGTAATGGTCTGTATTTTCTTAATACATGTAAAAAGTTAACTAATCATAATATTCAAGCTTGTTGTTTATCCAAGTGTATATGGCATAACAGGCTTGGTCATCCTTCTGACCAAGTTCTGAATATTCTTAAACACAAACTTAAAATTGATAATGAATCAAAGAATGATCCTTGTGATGTGTGTCGCTAGGCTAAGCAAACTAGAGAATCTTTTCCTTTTAGTGAACATCAAACCACTGAAGTTGGACAGATTGTTCACCTAGATGTTTGGGGTCCCTACAAAGTTCAGAGTAAAGAAGGGTATAAGTACTTTCTGACTATTGTTGATGATTTTTCAAGAGCTGTTTAGGTGTTCTTGTTAAGGGGGAAAATTGAAGTATTTTCACATATTGTTACTTTTTATAACCTGATTAAAAATCAGTTTGATAAAACTGTAAAACAAAATTAGGAGTGACAATGAAATGAGTTTGTGAATCAAAATATGGATAAGTTTTGTAAAGATAATGGTATTTATCAACAAACTTCATGTTCTTATACCCCTCAACAGAATGGTTTAGCAGAAAGAAAACACAGACACTTGTTAAATGTAGCTAGAGCCCTTATGTTTCAGGGGGAATTCCTTTGAACATGTGGTCTGAGTGTATTCTAACTGTTGTTTACTTAATTAACAGGACACCTAGCTCTGTGCTATCTGGAAAAACACCATATGAAATGATCTATAAATGTGAACCAAATCTCTATCTGTTAAAAGTTTTTGGGTCTCTATGTTTTTCAACTATTTTAAATAATTCTGATAAGTTGTCTTCTAGGTCAGAAAAATATGTTTTTATTGGTTATTCTTTTGACAAAAAAGGTTACAAGTTGTTCAGTTTAGAAACAAAAAAGGTTTTTTATTCAAGAGATGTGAAGTTTTATGAAACAGTTTTTCCTTTTAAACATAGTTATAAAAATAAAGATTATGAGTTTCATTTTCAAAATACAAATAATCAAAACATTTTTAACTCTGACCTAGGAACATCAGATGATCCATATGATGATAAGAGAGAGAAGAGTCTGTTAAAACTTCTGAATTAAGTGAGGGCATAGACTAGTTTTCACTTGGAGGTACTACTGATGACATCATACAGGATGAGGTGGACCATCCTGATGTCACAGTTGAAGCAGCCAGTGAAAACTTGGAGAACACTTGAAGATAATGATAAAATATTTGAGGGTGATGATGATTACTATCAAGAATTCAATGATATGTTTCATGATACTATTGTAACACCTGTGATAACTTTAGACAGACAAACAAATATTAGAGCTTACACTAGAAAGTCTAATAGAAAATCAAATATTCCAGTTAAGCTGAGTGATCATATTTTAGATGGAAAAGTAAAATATGGTATTGATAAGTCTGTTAACTACAATAATTTGAGTAAAGAAAATTATGTGTTTTCTAATAATCTCAATAAAGTTATTGAACCAAAAACATATAATGAAGCTATTAAAAATAGCAGATGGGTTGAAGCTATGAATCTTGAAATAGAAGCACTTCACACAAATAATACTTGGGTAGTTGTTGAGCTTCCTATTGGTAGAAAGGCAATAGGAAGTAAATGGGTTTAGAAAATAAAGTATAAGTCTGATGGAACTATAGAAAGATACAAAGCCAGGCTTGTTGCCAAAGGTTATAATAAAAAAGAATGAATAAATTATGAAGAAACATTTTCTCCAGTTGTCAAAATTTTTATTATTAGGTGTATTATCAGTCTTGATGTTCAGAATAGTTGGCCATTGTTACAACTTGATATAAATAATTCTTTTCTATATGGTGAGCTTGAGGAAAATGTTTATATGCAATTACCTCAAGGCTATTTTGATGAAACTGGTAAAAGAGTTTGCAAGTTAAATAAGTCATTGTATGGATTGAACAAGCACCTAGAAAATGGAATGAAAAATTAAATTGTGTTTTAAAAGAACATAGTTTTTGTCAAAGTAAAAATAATTTGTATTTGTTTACCAAGTCTGAAAATAATGTTTTTTTGGATCTACTTGTTTATGTAGATGACATTGTTATAACAGGTAACAATATTGTTGAAATTGAAAAAGTAAAATAGTTTTAAGAACTAAATATCTTATTAAAGGTTTGGGAAAACTTAAGTATTTTCTGGGTATTTAAGTGTTGGAAGGTGACACTGGTTTGTGTCTAACTCAAAGGAAGTATAGTTTGGAGTTACTTGCAGAGTTTGGTATGCTTGCATGCAAACCAAGTAAGACTCCTATTGAATCTCTTAATGTTTCTAATAAGAATAAACAAAAAGGTGTTGTTAAGGATGAACCTTTGCTTGGTATAAATAATTACCAAAAGCTTGTTGGAAAACTAATCTATCTTACATTGACTAGGCCAGATTTGTCTTATGCAGTTCACTGTTTAAGTCAAGTTATTCATAGTCCAATGCAGTCTCATTTAAAGCTTGCTTTTAGGGTATTAAGGTACTTGAAAGAGTCACCAGGCAAAGGGATTTCTTTTAGCAAAGGTGACTATTGTAGTGTGAAAGTGTTTGTTGATTCAGATTGGGCTAAGTGCAAAATAACAAGAAAATCTGTGACTGGTTTTGCTGTGTATTTGGGAAACAATCTTGTTTCCTAGAAAAGCAAAAGGCAGTTTGTTTTGGCTAGATCTTCTACAGAAGCAGAGTTTAGAGCCATTTGTGATGTTAATTGTGAGATAATGGTGGATTTTAAAATCTGCATTGATCTTAAATTGCAGGTTGAAACACCTGTTGAAATGTTTTGTGACAATAGTAGTGCTATGCAAATTGCTGCTAATCATGTGCTTCATGAGAGATCTAAACATTTTGAGGTTGATTTGTTTTTCATTAGAGAAAAGATTGCAGATGGTGTAATCAAAACTGTGAAGGTTAAGTTTGAGAATAATCTTGCTGATATATTCACAAAAGGGCTAAGTATTTCTGAGCATAGAAAGATTTGTGAAATGTTGAAGTTGAAGAACATTGGGGAATGTTGAAATATATAAGCTAAGAGCTTATATTGTCACATTGGTATTCTTGTGTTTCTTGTTTTGTATTGTCCAGGTTTAAAGTGGAAAGGAGTAAAAGATTAGCGACTAAATTGGTAGCCGGGAAACGCTTAAGGGGAGTTACTGCTCAAGATTGAAGATATATTAAGAGAGGCTATATATAGTTCCTTCTCTCTCATTTAGAGTTAGTTTTTAATTAGGGTTCACTGAGTGTTTTCTTCACACAGTTGTTTAGTTGTTGTTAGTATTCTGTATACAAATGCTTTACTTTTCTTGTATTGTAAAACTCTCTATGAATCATCCATAGGGGTGGTTGGTTGGGTTGATTCTTATAAAATCTATTGTGTTGAAATCTGATATAGTTTCTTGGTAATTGATCATACTTTGTATAAATTTAACAGTTTTCACTTCAAAATCACTTTAAAACTATTGGGGATGCGTCTAATTGAATAGAGATGTATATACTTCAAGTGGGTGTATCTCATATGTTTGGTAATATTTATTTTTCATCCTTCTAATTTTAAGGTTTCTTTTCGATTGACCCATACCCATCTTTTATATAATAAAAGAATTCACTTTAGGCCAAATCGAGAGATTTATTAACCATAGAGGGCTCGATTTTGCAATTGAGCCCTCTCATTGGTTAATTGAGTTTTAATGAGAAAACGTTGGGCCATTTTAGGTGTTTTCTAAAAGGCTCCCAAATATAAATGTGTCAAAAAGCAGTAAAAACCTTTGAGAAACCGAAAGTGCATTTTCTAAACTTTGGTATCGTGGAACTCTTGGGTGTATCAGAGACGTGTTTCCAAATATGAGAGGCACATTCTAGAAGGTTTTAAAAATGATGGTTATCCTCACCGATATCTTTTCTATATTTTAATTGCGTTATCTATTGGGTCACGGTTGCGAAACCCTCATCCTAAGCCTATATATACTCGCCCAATGTGGCTGCTCATTGTTCATTAGTCTTCTAACCCTTGTTCCTTCGTTTTCTTATCACAGGCAAAACCATATTCAAGATTTCAGTTTCTGATGTTGACGGCAAGTCTGGTTAGTGCATACATTCGAGTTATGTTTGATATTGGTTGTTAGTTTGCATTTAATTTGTGTTGTGGTTTTTAGCAGAGTTTATTATAAAGGTTTTTAATCCAGAGAATAATCCTAAATTATGTTTAGGATTTATGCTACAAGATTTGAGGTAATATGCTAATAGTAAGTTTTTATAAAATTATTGTTGATTGGTATAGATATGTGACAATCCCAAACAAATTTTTGTTTGATCTATCTTTGGTCATGATTAAGCATGGTACATGTTGCTGTAAGTCATTACGATAATTAATTAACATATTACTCAATTATATATAACTTTGAAATTAGAGGATTTAACTAACTTTACTAAAAGTGTGTATTACATGCAGTTAATGTCATGTTAGATTTGTAATATGTTCCCAAAACAAGTTTGCCTACCAACAGAGAAGTTGCACGTAATTAGATCTATAAAAAAAGTAAAACTATTTCTTCTAAATATACTAACATGATAAATCATATTATTCATATTTATTTTTAAAAAAAATTACAGTTTGCAGGATGATCATGATAATGAGTTTGAGATTCTCAAAATAGCTGATGATTTATTCAAAATTAGGGTTAAGAATGTCATAATGGAGTACAAAAAAAGATATATTGTTGTTTCTAACGAGGATGTGTCTGAAGGGGAAAAACGTTTAGTGTTTGAATTGATCATTCTCGTGTAATTGTTTTTATTTGTTCACCTAATGTACGAATTTAATAAATTTCATGTTTACATTAAATATTTTAATTAGATTATATGTATATGTTTTCTGTTTAAATGATTTTGATATATATATATATATATATATATATATATATATATATATATATATATATATATATATATAGAGTCCGGTTCTAGAGAAAAGTGTAATTAGATAGAAAAGTGAGAAAAAAAGTTACAGGGTAGATTTTGCAAACATCTCAAACTTCAGGATAAATTTTGAAAAAAAGGAAAACATATACGGTGTAGCTGGTAATCATCAGATGCAAACACACAGAGTTATTAGTTCAAACACACAGTCCTGATTCCTCTCATTCACCATCTCCATCGCCACCACCACACAGCCACCGCACCGCAACCAATCAACATCGCACCACAACGGTATCAATACCATTCTTCCACCACAACATCAAACCATCAGTTCTCAATCCTATTTTTTCTTTACGAATTGATCTTCCTATTCATTTGTTTAACTTAATGTTTCTGGTTCGTATTATTGATTTAAACAGAATATAATTGTGTATAATTATCAATTTCAACAATTAGAATAAGTTTTTAATCAGGTAACTTTTAATTGTACATAATCTGTAAGTTTTTAACTATGATGTAATGATTTTTTAAGTTTTGTTGAAAGTTTATAATCATATAATCATGTTTTCTACAAGATTTGGAATAAATTTGATGAAAAAATGTAAATAAAATGTGTTTATTAAAGTTGCACACCAGGTGTTTGATAAAATGTCTGAATAAGATTTTAAAGCTGTGATGCACTAATTTTCAGTATACGAGCTTAATATTGAATTATATGACATCTGAAGGTACCTGTGTGTATATTTGCAACATCATAATTACAAGTTAGGGCATCAAATTGTATTAGTGCATCTGTGTTTGTGGTTGCTGGAAATACTTCAGCATCTATTTATATGTTTAGTGCATTCTTGGAAATACTTGGGCATCTATTTGTATATTTAGTGCATCAATGGACATATTAAGGTATCAATAAGTATGATTACTGAATCATTGAACATCTTAGAGCATCTATGAGTATGATTGCATTAGTGAGTAAGATTAATGCATCATCAGATATATTAAGGTATTAGTGTGTATGTTTACTGCATCGTTGGTCATAGTAGGACATCCATTTGTATGTTTAGTACATATTTGGAAATACTCCACATATACTTATATGTTTAGTTCATCCTTGAACATATTAATGCATCAGTGAGCATGATTAGTGAATCGTCAAAGATATTAAGGCATCTGTGTATTTTTACAGTGTATTCGTTTGTATGTTTAGTGCATCGGTTGTCATAGTAGGGCATCCTTTTGTATGTTTAGTGCGTCATTGGAAATACTTGAGCGTCTGTTTGTATGCTTGGTAGAATTCCTCTTGATGTGTCTGAATATGTTTTGAAAGAGTTTGGTGAATCTTGTGATGCGTCTGAATCTCTCTCTCTCTCTCTCTCTCTCTCTCTCTCTCTCTTTATTTTATAGGAAATTATATTGCTCTATATGTATTTTAATCTTATTTAACGTGTAATAGGTCCATATAATGAGAGGTAAAGACTTAATTGAGAATAAAGGCTATGCTTTTGTGACCTTCAGGTTTCAAGAGTTGGCTGCTATTGTCGCTATTAAAGAGCTTAACAATAGAGAGTTAAAGGTATTGCAACAATTTTAAATCTTTATTAAGTTATAAAAAGTGGTGGGTTCTATAGACTGCCTCAACAACTATATTGACATATGGATCTTATGGTCTTGGTGTGAGTTTCTGTTTATGTTACTTATCTTTTCATTTTTGGCTTTAGCAAGATTTTATTTGGCTCGAATTTTTCTTCAAAACTTGTGTAGGTATATAATTCAGAATACGACATTGATGCTCTTTGTGTTGGCCCGTGGTTCGCCATTTTGATAGTGACTTATCATCTCATCTGTTTAATTCATTTATTGGCATACACTTAGAAAAGAAAACATGGAAATGCAACATTCTGATAACAATTATTACTTTATGTTATACAGGAGGATTTTTCATAGGTCTACACAACATGCTTGCAAATAATGTAGAGGTGTCAGGAATACAGTGTGTTAATGACGCAAAGGTTACATTGATGAGATTTAAATTTGAATGGATTTCAATCGACTTGCCTTATGCGCAACTTCAAGTTACAACTGTTCTTGAGGTATCTTGACATGTTATTTTCTTTTTAATTACGTTATTTAAAGGGAGTTGGATACTAAAACTATAATGCCTTCATTATAGTCTTTAACAATGGGCATTGGTGGACTCACGTCAAGATTGCCAAAGGATAATATCTTATTGCATCTGTGTTATACGTTAGTGCATCAACATTATACGTTACAATTGTTTAATATTGCATAAGGATTATCCAACGATGTAGTAAACATTGGGGTGTTTGGCAATATAATAATTTCTATACAATTTTTGTGCATCTGTATTAGAAAAATAAGGCATCTGTATGAAATATTGCATGATGATTATTAAGCAGTGTTTGTCAATATACTAATTTGTGTACATTTTAAGGCATATGTATTGAAAAAATAAGGCATTTGTATGGAATATTACATAATGATTGTTCAACTCATAATGCTTGTTCAACTAATTCAGGTTCTATTTAGAAATATACATTTGACATGTCCCTATCTGCAACTTCCTGGAATGGATGAATTTGGTGACGAAGATGATTTTGTCAGACGAGAATATGACATTTCTTCTTGGTTGAACGCTGATGATTTGTTACAAGGTGACGACTTTATAGGCATCGAAAGGTAAATGGTTTGATAGGCTTCTCTGGATGTTTTAGAAATTGCAAGAATTTGAAGATAGTCAATGCTTAGCTTGTAAAAATACTTTTTGACAGTTTTTGTTTAGCTTACTCTATCTTAGGAGATGTTGTATTCTTATTGTAGCATCACTCATCAATGCAAAATGCATCTCTTGTATTCTGATTGGCAAGTTAAGTTTATAATAAGATCAATTCTTTCATAACATGACTACTTATTTATTTGTATGTTTATTGACATTTTTTGTTCAACTATATTTTTCGGTTGATATTTTTTACTCCTAATAGCACAAGAAATATATTCTTTTTAATATACAGCTTTATCCCTTCATCTCCATTACACTCAGTGCATTCTTTTATTATTTACATTAATGGATGTGTTCATTCTCATATATTACTTTAGTGCTTATGTTTGAGGCACTTTAGTGCATCTATTTGAGTAAATTTAGTGCATCCGTTTGATATAATTAGTTCATCCGTTTGTATCAAAAAAAAAAAAAAGTGCAATAATTTTAGGTTCATGAAATTGAAGAAAAGGCGGCTCCAAACAATGATAAGAAAAACACGGTTAACGACCAAGCAAAGATTCAAGTTGACGAGCCTTCAAAGAAAGACTTTACGGAGATACCACCTGTTACATCATCAACTGATAACAACATTTCAAAGCAATGAATGTGATAAAGAAACATATTTATATTAAAACCACAAATATAGAATATGGAACTTTATTATAATGAAATCTTGAATCTGAAGTCAATTTATATTTCTGAACACGATACTAATATATACAAGATCTATACAAATTTTATATCTTCTTTACTATAGGGAGTTTACAACACAAGATGTAAATGGTATTATTTACTTATCCTGTTACACTTATTCAAAACCAATGCCTTTGCGCAGTTTCAAAATTGGGGTAACTTTTATGTATGAACATTCCATGTTATTCGGTAGTAGGCTATGCACTTTAGCATCCACTCCAGACACTGTCAAACATACAAGTAGAAGATCAGTAAACTATATTCATTTGTGATAAACATTCCAGACACTGCATTTTCGTTTATTCACTTGAGCAGTTGTAATCATATGAGCAGCAATATCTCCAAAAAAGCCAACAAACTTACTGCATCTGTTTGATGAACTTAAGTGCATCTGTTTGATGAACTTAAGTGCATCAGTTTGAGTCACTTTAGTGCACCCGTTTGGTCAAGTGAATGAATTTCAGACATAAATCAAACGAAGCTCTACCGGATGTGTCTTGATTTGACTTCTGATACTCAGACAACAAATCTGTAGTTTAGTACTCGAATAGGCATTTAAAATATTTGCTAATCATCATAAAAAAAAGCAAATAAGGTACAACACAACTACCATAGTCCTTCTAGTGCTTTGTCGTACAAGTGAGGTAGATCCTCCATGGTAATTTGTCACTTGAGGAAGATTGGTGGAGATACTATTCACTTCCTCACTCAAGATCTGATTTAAATAAGTGTGAATAGGAAGCCTATTTCAACTAAGTCAAGATCTGATTTAAATAAGTTGCTGAAAAAATGCCAAATTTGTCAAAGAACGCTATTCTATATCATGTATCCTTATTTGACTTCTGCTACTCAGACAAACAAATTTTCCTCTTGAAACTTGTAACCTAACGTCGTAGCACATGGTATGATGACGTGGTGATACATACAATTGTCTTAGCGAGTGTGTTCATCTAAATTTAAAATCCTCTTGCCTAAATTAATTAACGCATCCAGTGTAACTAGAATATATTCACAAAAATTAGGGCATCACTATGAAAAATTAGTGCATCGCAGTTATAAAATCCCATTCAGGCATTTTATCAAACATTTGGTGTGCAGTCATATGTAAACATGTTTTCCATGTATTTATTTCTCAAATTCGTTTCAAAGTAGCTATTCTATACAATGAATGATGTCAATAAACTCTGAAAATCGTTACATCTATAAACAAAGATAGTGTTTAACGAATCAAATTGCATAAAAGTAAAAACCTAACTGAATATTAACAACAATTCATTCTGATAAAACAACAACAATCAATATATAAGCTTTATAATTGATTTTAAGTAGCAAAAATAACAAATCTATAATCAAGTTCAGTTACATACCTTAATTTGATCTTCGATTTGATAAAATATGATAAAATGATATTGAATATTATAACACGATTGAATCTGATAACACGAAATCAGTTACATACCTTATTGAATCTGATAACACGATATGACTTCGTGATGAGATGATTTCGTGAATCTTCATGGTCGTGATTTCGTGAATCTGGAGAAAATAGTTCAGGTCTTGGATCTAGAGAAGAAGAAAAAAGAAAAATGAAAAAAATTAGGCATTAAATATGAAAGGTGCGAATTTATAAAACATTCCCTTAAAGAATGAAGGAAAATACAATAAGGTCCCTATAGTTTGGTGTGAAAAAGGGGAGGGGAAGGAGGGGGTGATCTAATGGTTGAGATCACTTCTCTCACTTTTCCACCAAGATCAACTTTTTAAAAGAACCAATTTCTATATATATATATATATATAGAGTCCGGTTCTAGAGAAAAGTGTAATTAGATAGAAAAGTGAGAAAAAAAGTTACAGGGTAGATTTTGCAAACATCTCAAACTTCAGGATAAATTTTGAAAAAAAGGAAAACATATACGGTGTAGCTGGTAATCATCAGATGCAAACACACAGAGTTATTAGTTCAAACACACAGTCCTGATTCCTCTCATTCACCATCTCCATCGCCACCACCACACAGCCACCGCACCGCAACCAATCAACATCGCACCACAACGGTATCAATACCATTCTTCCACCACAACATCAAACCATCAGTTCTCAATCCTGTTTTTTTCTTTACGAATTGATCTTCCTATTCATTTGTTTAACTTAATGTTTCTGGTTCGTATTATTGATTTAAACAGAATATAATTGTGTATAATTATCAATTTCAACAATTAGAATAAGTTTTTAATCAGGTAACTTTTAATTGTACATAATCTGTAAGTTTTTAACTATGATGTAATGATTTTTTAAGTTTTGTTGAAAGTTTATAATCATATAATCATGTTTTCTACAAGATTTGGAATAAATTTGATGAAAAATGTAAATAAAATGTGTTTATTAAAGTTGCACACCAGGTGTTTGATAAAATGTCTGAATAAGATTTTAAAGCTGTGATGCACTAATTTTCAGTATACGAGCTTAATATTGAATTATATGACATCTGAAGGTACCTGTGTGTATATTTGCAGCATCATAATTACAAGTTAGGGCATCAAATTGTATTAGTGCATCTGTGTTTGTGGTTGCTTGGAAATACTTCAAGCATCTATTTATATGTTTAGTGCATTCTTGGAAATACTTGGGCATCTATTTGTATATTTAGTGCATCAATGGACATATTAGGGTATCAATAAGTATGATTACTGAATCATTGAACATCTTAGAGCATCTATGAGTATGATTGCATTAGTGAGTAAGATTAATGCATCATCAGACATATTAAGGTATTAGTGTGTATGTTTACTGCATCGTTGGTCATAGTAGGACATCCATTTTTATGTTTAGTACATCGCTGGAAATACTCCAGCATATACTTATATGTTTAGTGCATCCTTGAACATATTAATGCATCAGTGAGCATGATTAGTGAATCGTCAAAGATATTAAGGCATCTGTGTATTTTTACAGTGTATTCGTTTGTATGTTTAGTGCATCGGTTGTCATAGTAGGGCATCCATTTGTATGTTTAGTGCGTCATTGGAAATACTTGAGCGTCTGTTTGTATGCTTGGTAGAATTCCTCTTGATGTGTCTGAATATGTTTTGAAAGAGTTTGGTGAATCTTGTGATGCGTCTGAATCTCTCTCTCTCTCTCTCTCTCTCTCTCTCTCTCTCTCTCTTTATTTTATAGGAAATTATATTGCTCTATATGTATTTTAATCTTATTTAACGTGTAATAGGTCCATATATTGAGAGGTAAAGACTTAATTGAGAATAAAGGCTATGCTTTTGTGACCTTCAGGTTTCAAGAGTTGGTTGCTATTGTCGCTATTAAAGAGCTTAACAATAGAGAGTTAAAGGTATTGCAACAATTTTAAATCTTTATTAAGTTATAAAAAGTGGTGGGTTCTATAGACTGCCTCAACAACTATATTGACATATGGATCTTATGGTCTTGGTGTGAGTTTCTGTTTATGTTACTTATCTTTTCATTTTTGGCTTTAGCAAGATTTTATTTGGCTCGAATTTTTCTTCAAAACTTGTGTAGGTATATAATTCAGAATACGACATTGATGCTCTTTGTGTTGGCCCGTGGTTCGCCATTTTGATAGTGACTTATCATCTCATCTGTTTAATTCATTTATTGGCATACACTTAGAAAAGAAAACATGGAAATGCAACATTCTGATAACAATTATTACTTTATGTTATACAGGAGGATTTTTCATAGGTCTACACAACATGCTTGCAAATAATGTAGAGGTGTCGGGAATACAATGTGTTAATGACCTTAAAGGTTACATTGATGAGATTTAAATTTGAATGGATTTCAATCGACTTGCCTTATGCGCAACTTCAAGTTACAACTGTTCTTGAGGTATCTTGACATGTTATTTTCTTTTTAATTACGTTATTTAAAGGGAGTTGGATACTAAAACTATAATGCCTTCATTATAGTCTTTAACAATGGGCATTGGTGGACTCACGTCAAGATTGCCAAAGGATAATATCTTATTGCATCTGTGTTATACGTTAGTGCATCAACATTATACGTTACAATTGTTTAATATTGCATAAGGATTATCCGACGATGTAGTAAACATTGGGGTGTTTGGCAATATAATAATTTCTATACAATTTTAGTACATCTGTATTAGAAAAATAAGGCATCTGTATGAAATATTGCATGATGATTATTAAGCAGTGTTTGTCAATATACTAATTTGTGTACATTTTAAGGCATATGTATTGAAAAAATAAGGCATTTGTATGGAATATTACATAATGATTGTTCAACTCATAATGATTGTTCAACTAATTCAGGTTCTATTTAGAAATATACATTTGACATGTCCCTATCTGCAACTTCCTGGAATGGATGAATTTGGTGACGAAGATGATTTTGTCAGACGAGAATATGACATTTCTTCTTGGTTGAACGCTGATGATTTGTTACAAGGTGACGACTTTATAGGCATCGAAAGGTAAATGGTTTGATAGGCTTCTCTGGATGTTTTAGAAATTGCAAGAATTTGAAGATAGTCAATGCTTAGGTTGTAAAAATATTATTTGACAGTTTTTGTTTAGCTTAGTATATCTTAGGAGATGTTGTATTCTTATTGTAGCATCACTCATCAATGCAAAATGCATCTCTTGTATTCTGATTGGCAAGTTAAGTTTATAATAAGATTAATTCGTTCATAACATGACTACTTATTTATTTGTATGTTTATTGATATTTTTAGTTCAACTATATTTTTCGGTTGATATTTTTTACTCCTAATCGTACAAGAAATATATTCTTTTTAATATACAGCTTTATCCCTTCATCTCCATTACACTCAGTGCATTCTTTTATTATTTACATTAATGGATGTGTTCATTCTCATATATTACTTTAGTGCTTATGTTTGAGGCACTTTAGTGCATCTATTTGAGTAAATTTAGTGCATCCGTTTGATATAATTAGTTCATCCGTTTGTATAAAAAAAAAAGTGCAATAATTTTAGGTTCATGAAATTGAAGAAAAGGCGGCTCCAAACAATGATAAGAAAAACACGGTTAACGACCAAGCAAAGATTCAAGTTGACGAGCCTTCAAAGAAAGACTTTACGGAGATACCACCTGTTACATCATCAACTGATAACAACATTTCAAAGCAATGAATGTGATAAAGAAACATATTTATATTAAAACCACAAATATAGAATATGGAACTTTATTATAATGAAATCTTGAATCTGAAGTCAATTTATATTTCTGAACACGATACTAATATATACAAGATCTATACAAATTTTATATCTTCTTTACTATAGGGAGTTTACAACACAAGATGTAAATGGTATTATTTACTTATCCTGTTACACTTATTCAAAACCAATGCCTTTGCGCAGTTTCAAAATTGGGGTAACTTTTATGTATGAACATTCCATGTTATTCGGTAGTAGGTTATGCACTTTAGCATCCACTCCAGACACTGTCAAACATACAAGTAGAAGATCAGTAAACTATATGAATTTGTGATAAACATTCCAGACACTGCATTTTCGTTTATTCACTTGAGCAGTTGTAATCATATGAGCAGCAATATCTCCAAAAAAGCCAACAAACTTACTGCATCTGTTTGATGAACTTAAGTGCATCTGTTTGATGAACTTAAGTGCATCAGTTTGAGTCACTTTAGTGCACCCGTTTGGTCAAGTGAATGAATTTCAGACATAAATCAAACGAAGCTCTACCTGATGTGTCTTGATTTGACTTCTGATACTCAGACAACAAATCTGTAGTTTAGTACTCGAATAGGCATTTAAAATATTTGCTAATCATCATAAAAAAAAGCAAATAAGGTACAACACAACTACCATAGTCCTTCTAGTGCTTTGTCGTACAAGTGAGGTAGATCCTCCATGGTAATTTGTCACTTGAGGAAGATTGGTGGAGATACTATTCACTTCCTCACTCAAGATCTGATTTAAATAAGTGTGAATAGGAAGCCTATTTCAACTAAGTCAAGATCTGATTTAAATAAGTTGCTTAAAAAATGCCAAATTTGTCAAAGAACGCTATTCTATATCATGTATCCTTATTTGACTTCTGCTACTCAGACAAACAAATTTTCCTCTTGAAACTTGTAACCTAACGTCGTAGCACATGGTATGATGACGTGGTGATACATACAATTGTCTTAGCGAGTGTGTTCATCTAAATTTAAAATCCTCTTGCCTAAATTAATTAACGCATCCAGTGTAACTAGAATATATTCACAAAAATTAGGGCATCACTATGAAAAATTAGTGCATCGCAGTTATAAAATCCCATTCAGGCATTTTATCAAACATTTGGTGTGCAGTCATATGTAAACATGTTTTCCATGTATTTATTTCTCAAATTCGTTTCAAAGTAGCTATTCTATACAATGAATGATGTCAATAAACTCTGAAAATCGTTACATCTATAAACAAAGATAGTGTTTAATGAATCAAATTGCATAAAAGTAAAAACCTAACTGAATATTAACAACAATTCATTCTGATAAAACAACAACAATCAATATATAAGCTTTATAATTGATTTTAAGTAGCAAAAATAACAAATCTATAATCAAGTTCAGTTACATACCTTAATTTGATCTTCGATTTGATAAAATATGATAAAATGATATTGAATATTATAACACGATTGAATCTGATAACACGAAATCAGTTACATACCTTATTGAATCTGATAACACGATATGACTTCGTGATGAGATGATTTCGTGAATCTTCATGGTCGTGATTTCGTGAATCTGGAGAAAATAGTTCAGGTCTTGGATCTAGAGAAGAAGAAAAAGAAAAATGAAAAAATTAGGCATTAAATATGAAGGTCGAATTTATAAAACATTCCCTTAAAGAATGAATGAAAATACAATAAGGTCCCTATAGTTTGGTGTGAAAAGGGGAGGGAAGGAGGGTGATCTAATGGTTGAGATCACTTCTCTCACTTTTCCACCAAGATCAACTTTTTAAAAGAACCAATTTCTATATATATATATATATATATATATATATATATATATATATATATATATATATAGAGAATGAGGTTCATATGAGATAGTTGTTAAAATGAGAAAGTGTGAGAAGCCAATGAGTGTGTGACAACTAAGATACATAATATATAATTAAAATAAATCTGGTAATCAAATTAAAAGGGTAATTTAGTAATTGGCATCTCCTAATAACGCCCTTAAATTCTCATTATTAACCCAAACATATATTCTCTCCACATTAAAATACGAACGACTCCACACACAAAGTCAAAATGTTCATATTTCAAGATCTTAA
Source organism: Chrysanthemum makinoi (assembly GCA_910596185.1). NCBI lineage: Eukaryota > Viridiplantae > Streptophyta > Magnoliopsida > Asterales > Asteraceae > Chrysanthemum > Chrysanthemum makinoi. The sequence continues at coordinate 13,505,127 of OU343225.1, read as the reverse complement.
TATATTCTCATTTTCCGGCTAACACGCATCATTTAATACTAATGCCATACGCCCAATAATTTTTATCATATTCTCGGTTGCATCGAAGGTAGATTTTGGAGATTTGTTCATCCCGACGAAAAGGATTATGTCACATCTCCTATGCCGGCTGAACGGAACCGTAGTCGTCACCATCATAAAAGGAATTGTTTATTTTTGCATCATAGTATCGCAGGTGTATCATGGCCATTACCAGTATATTGCTAAAGAAGCGGGTTTCGTACTTTCATATTGTTGTTGTCGACAAAAATCCAAGTCGGTTTTGCAACATTTATCACCATTGCAACCACATAATTATCTTTTGTTAACACGTCCTCCCTAGCCATCGTCGTCATCAACCACCACCATGGTATAACATCCTACCACAAACACTGATTCTTTTGTTCGTAATTTTACGACGACAATTAATCACACAAAAAGCAACCTTTTTCCGGCGACATGTTATGTATATCAACTGTAATTGGTTGCGTACTTGTCTAACAACTTTTACTTGTGGTGTATCAATAGTTTTATTGTTGTGTTTCAACGGTGCATCAATTGTGTTGGTGAGCAATTTTTAAAGATATAATATTAGTCGTGTTTATACAAAATAATGACACCATGATTTTTCTGCATTGTTTAGTTATATGAAATCAAGTTATTATGTGATAACAACATATACAGTAGTAGTACAAAAGTGATGCCTAAGAAGATGAAGGAAAAAAACGACAGGAAAGTGGACCGAATATTAAGCCTACAAATTGGAGTTGACAAACATGCCTTTTGTGTTCGAGATATTTACCATAATGCCATTTTTTCTTTTTTATTTAATGATCTCATTATTGATACATCTGACGGCCGAGATTGCTTCCTATTCTTCCTACTTTAGTATACTATTTTACATTAACCTCCCTCTATATATATATATATATATATATATATATATATATATATATATATATATATATATATATATATATATATATATATATATATATATATAGGAGACCTTTATTTTGAGAACCTTGTTAAGTGCGAGAACTGCGAGAACCCCTTATGTACTCCTATTAATGCATATTGTGCAACATATCAATGCATCATAGCATTTTGAATTATTAAACTTTTTTATTTAATCCAAAAGCGTATAATAGTAAAAGTCAATTTTATATTTATTTTCGTTTTTTTTTATTATTATTTTTTTTTGAACATGCATGTTTTAAAACTGATTTTGTGCATATATGTTTCTATGAATTAATTTTATTATTTTGGTTTTTGGAATAGTTTTTTCAACATACATGTTTTTCAAATGAAAAGGTGCATATGTGTTTTTAGATCATGTAAATTTAAAACAACCAAGAACATAATGTTAAACACAAAATTCGATACAGATTAAATACAATTAAAATACAAATTTATAATAAGAAGAAATACATGAATATAATCTATCTTTACACTTGTGCACCAACAATAATTAACGTAAACGGACATATGTGCACAAAACATATGTGTTTGAAGTTTCTCGTCATATTATTTTAAACATGTGCGCATGTCTTCTAAAAACATACATGCACACCTTCCAAGAACATATATGTACCTCCAACATGTGTGCACGCCTTCAAAGAACGTCACGCCTAGAAAAAATAATAGCCAAAATTAAATACTTTTAAAATAAAACTCAATATAACATAACACACATGGACAAGCTTAAACTAACAAACACAAATAAACATGAGACAATTTTTTTTATATATGCAAAACGTATATAATTCAAACACAACATATATGTTTTATAAATCAAACACAAAACATATATGTTTTATACGTAAACATATATGTTTTATACGTAAACATATATGTTTTTATACGTAAACATCTATATTTTATACATAAACATCTATGTTTTATACGTAAACATCCATGAATTTGGTTACAAAAATTTGACAGGAGACGGTTTTGATTTTCAAACCTGCAATTCACTTTGAGACATCCGTTTCCTGTCCGCTCAAAAATCTACTATTCTGTCCCAGTACTTCATGTCTAGCATATCCTAGTAGCAATATATATGAAAACAACAAATTTAACACAAGTATTCTTGCTTCAGATCTTACCTGTTAGTAAAAAAAAGCAATACTTCTTTTATTTAAATTGCTATATAAAGCTATGTGCTCATACCGAATATAAGACATACCTCATGTGAAAATCCAAAATACTGCATTCCACCTTTCAACATAGCATGCACATCAGCAATCCTTATCCAAAATACTTGTTTTATTTGAATACTGCATTCCGTCCTACAAGGTTATGAGCAGAATAAATACTCATTAGAGCCATTAATTCGTATGTATTTATAGGATCCGTCCTACAAGCTTTGTTTTATTCTACCAAGAGATATATATAAGGATGCACCAACACGGCTCATGTAACTTGCACAACATCTCTTATCAGAAACCAATCTACCAGTTAACGGGCTGTAGTGTGTCAGCATGGAATGTATGGTGTTCATAGGAGTGACTTTTTTCTTAATGCATAATGCTATGAAATCACGAGTATTCGTTTCTGATCAAATTCAATACTTTTTCGACTCCTAACGCGCGCAAAACCAAATTTTCACACACCCGCATCATCAATCGTTATTCCAATTTCAGCTATATGAACTAACGCAACCAACTTTACTTAACGCTAAAAGAATCCTATCTACCCAATATCACGAAAACCGCAAACAACAACAAAACATCATCAAAAATCAATATTGTATCCACTAATAACGCGTTAAATACCAGATTCTAACATACCCACATCACCAATCAATCGTATCCACTAATAACGCGTTAAATACCCATTCTAACATACACCCTCCCCGTAGTTTTTATCATATTCTTTGGCTCACAATCAATTTCCTTCTTTGAAGGTATGGACTGAATAAAAAGCTTTACTTTGTTAGTATTGATTCATGATTCAATCACAATAAAAAAAAAACTAACACTGTGAGCACGTCTAACTTTCTCACCATCGGAGACACTTAATTATTGCAACTGCCTAGTATGGGTGTTTAACAAAATCACCAACCATGTATACACGAATGAACATCGCGATCTGATCTGTAACATCTATAATGGTAGATCTTTCAACTGATCTATAAACGTAAATGAAGGCTGTGATTTGTGATTGTGTTGGTACGATTGGGAGATAGGCGGCTAGGGTTCCTGAGGAAGAGAAAAGTAAAAGAGAGTAGTAGATCTGCAAATAAGTCCGTTTTCAATGTCATATGCAGGTGAATCACGCTCTTATAAAGATGAACCATATTAAGAATATCAACCATGTATTTTTTTGTGAAGTATAAGATAATGATGTGTTCAAATGAATCTTGAATTCTAGGTTAGGGTCTTTTATGAATCGTTTATTTTGGAGAAGATCTGGAAAATAAAACTCTAAAATAATAAACCGTATCATGGCATGATTTTGGCAAAATTTTGAATAATCAGTTGAAGATGTGTATATGTTAATTCCCCTTAATGCCCCTGCGAATTAAATGTATTAATTAAAAAAAAATATTTTACTAAATTATGATTGGTCAAGGGAGTTAGCCATTCGCTCCTTCACTTAACAGGTTCCAAATAAAGATACACTATATATATATATATATATCTTTTATATAATAAAACAAAACCCCTAGTGGGAATTTTTCATTTTAAAAAAATCAAACCATACTTTATTTAATAATAAATAAATTAATGTTAATCTTTTAAAACAAATATTTAAAGAAGAAAAAAGGCTAAATATTTCCTTAATTGGCCAAAAGCAATCAAAAATCGTTTTTGGAGAAATTATATAAAAAAATGGTATAAAAACATAAGTGTCAAAAATATAAAAAGTAAAAACTTAAAGAGAGCGGAGTCATCTGCAAAAACATAAGGGTGAAAACTAAAATTTTAACAAACAAATCAAGCTCAACATTCATTCACCGGAGATAGGCAAACACTGAAACACAAAAGGCGACTAAAAAAATCGACTACACAAGAAAAATAAAACAACCAAACGGCGACTAACAATACTTTCATCAACATCACTCAATCTGATTAATAAAAGGTATGTTTTTTGTTAATTGATTCAACTTATATTAATTTATTACCTATTAATTTATCTACTAATATAGGGTTTATGTTTTTTGAGTAATTAAGTTATGGGTTTGTGTTATTGTGATTTAGTTTATGTTTGTGTTATGTGGTAATTAATTTATCTACTAATATAGGGGTTTCTGTTGATCGTATGATTGGAATTTGATCTTTTGATTATATGAAAGATAATGGAATTGGTAATAATCATACTCACATTGCACTCATATTGCATCCGTTACATTACCTATGTGGAAAATGTTCATATAGGTTCTTACTGATGTAGGGAACTTAGTTTTTTTGTCCAAGAAAGTCATTAGTCAAACAGGAACAAAAGTAACCATCTTGGTTAAATAAAAATAATAAGTCAATTATAATATTTGTTACAGTTACAAATCTAGAGTTTTTCATTTGACTTTTGATTACTATCTGTTAATTCTAATATCTGCAACCATCATGGGTAATGCAAGACGCATTTGTTGAGTATACAACAAGAACGACATTTAAAAGACTATTATTAAGCGGTGTTGTGTAAACACTATGAATGAGAGTGTTTTACATATTCGAGAAAGAATTGACAGGTGAAATCACCTATCTATTTTGAATGTTAGTCTTTTAAATAAATTCAAGAATTCGAGTTTGACATGATGTAAACAAACCAGGGTTGGGATCGAAACTCCAAAGATTGAAGTTTTGTACAAAAATCTCTCGATTGAAGGTGATGTATTTATATGATTAAGGACACTTCCAACTTTGTTAAGTGCAACCCTTAATCCCATACAGGTTTGTCATTTCCTTTTCAAAATCATCCTTAAGGGTAGCAAGATATGATTTTTTAATGGTATATATTAATGTTGACTTGGTCAATAAAGATTGTTAAGTGACGAAATTCTGAACCAATACTTGCAGGCTTTCATTATCGTATACATGTTTCTAAATTATAAGTTACCAATAATACATAAAAATGTCCAACTCACCGTAAGTTTTTCTTTATGGTTTTTGTAAATTTTTGGATAAATATGGATTTTGACGATGAGGTCAGTTGGATTTATAACGAGTCTATGTTGAACTCATTTTATTTGGAGTAATTTGGTAGATTTGTTGATGGTTACAAATTATGTGTGTTTGTTTTCACAGAGTAAAACGGAAGAAATTGAGGACTGCAAAATATGATGTTTCTTCAATCAGCGTAAAGACAAAACATTTGCCTTCAAAAAGGTTATTCGAAGCTAATCATTATAGTTCATATCTTGATTTTTAAATCCTTCTATGCATATCAGATATATGGAGAAACTTTTGTTTTTGCTGTAAATAGAATGCAATAATGCATGTTTTGGTGTGTGTCATGTATGCGTAATTAAGGATTTGAAGAAGTATAATAATGAAAATTGGATAAACAATTTGAATAGGGAATATTTTAAGTGTTTATTTTAATCTCAAATAAGTAGATTGTTGTATCCAAACATTCAAGCAGGAATGCTTATGTGTCAACAGTGTTTTATTTAATCGAATAAGCAAATAAGCAAATAGTTTATCCCAAACACACCCTAGATTAGTCAAAAACTCGATGTTTACTGAAATAGTTTAATGTTTATAATGAAAGAATGATGGATTTAATATTTATGGTAAAAGAATGATGGATTAAAAAGAGCTAAACAATGATAATTCGCGAACTGGTTTTGACTCATGCTTAAAACAATTTATAAAGTTGAGATCATAAAGAATGAGTGGTTTAATCTGTCTTTGCGTGTATATTAACAAACATGATGTTCAGCAAGATGATTATAAGCAGATTCTATAAGGGCTTAACAGGAAGCATTGACCTGAGTAAATTCCTTTCTTTGATCGGCCATTTGGGTAGTGAAAAAATGAATCCTGCTGTTGATGTATCTTGCTGCTGCAGTTAGGGGTGTTCATTAAATGGATTGAATCGAAAATCTACTTGCACCAGTAATGTAAAAAGGTTGATATGGGCACGCTTGATGGGGTCATAGATACCGTGTCCGTGAAATGCAATTACGCATTGGCAATCAATTGCAGGTATGCTCATTCTATATCACTTCACTAAATTTGTTATCTTAATAATTTTTAATATTACACTTTTAATATAAAGATCTGGCTTGCTTCATACAAGCTAGAGTTTGAAAATAGCAAGCTTGGACGGGCCAAAATTCTTGATGTTAAGTCCATGAATAGGTTGGAGAGAGAGTGTTGATTAAGTTTGCAGTCGTTCAGTTCGAGAACTGTGAAAAGAAAAGTAGACAACTTAATGAAGGTTTAGAATGATTCAATTCATTTATCAAGTTAAAGTTAAAGCTCGGTCAACTTGAGGAAAAGTTGGGCCGCTTAACTTAAGCAAAAGCGGCATATTGGTGGGTTTGAAACAGTGCCCATATTGAGCTCTTCTTTGACTCTCACTTGCAACTCTTGAGGAGAGAATGACCGGGTTGAGTAAGGTTTGAGATATGCTTCCAGTGGCTAGAAAAAGGAACCCACAGGACCCTGAATTGTGACTTAGCAAAGCCAACTTGATGGTTTGGCCGCCTTAGTGAACCTGTTGTGACAAAGAGACCGAAGGTAAAGTTACTTGCAATTTTCATTAATAGTCTCTTTTTTTCCTAGCAATTGTCTAAGGCTGATATAGTCGTTATTTCCTTATATCTTTGTCATATGATTTTTTTAGATTGCGAAAGAAATGTGAGAAAGATGAGAGAGCAATGATCATCCTGTAGTTCATATATGGACAAATAAAATCACAAGTACAATCCTTGTGGATACAGTAGACTTAGAGAAATCTTTCCAAAGCAAGACAACTTGATTAAAGGTTCGTCAATTTCAAAAGTAATATAAGTTCGACCCACTTAACTGAAGGCAAAAGTTCAATATAGAACCAAAATTTACCATTGATCAAATCAACCAATAATAGCCATTCATTTTTTTATTATGATAAACTTTCACCCTTTTTTAAAAAATTAAATATCTCGCAAACCGTTAATCGTTACGCGATAAAAATTATACCATCGTGACGAGAATTAAATTATCTTTCTATAGATATGCACTACTATATATTTTTAACAATTTTTTTTTTTCAAAATTTCGGTCAACAAAAATCATATATGATTTGTGAAAATCATATATGATTCGATTTTTACGAATCACATATGATTTTTGAGAATCATATATGATTGTAAAAATCATATATGATTCGTAAAAATCGAATCATACATGATTTTTTAAAATCATATATGATTCGTAAAAATCATATATGATTTTTGAACGAATTTTTGAAAAAATTTGTTTGTCGAAAATATGTAAAAGTGCATATCTATAGAAAGATAATTTAATTCTCGTCACGATGGTGTATTTTTTATATTTTGAAGATTTACCGTTTGTAAGATATGTTGTTTTAAAAATAAAGGTGAAAAATAATTTTGTATTAATTTAAATAAAAAATGGAGGGTTATGATTGGTTCATTTGTTCTATGACAAATATGAGTTCTATATTGATCTCAACTCCTTAACTGAATTATGAAATATACAATCTTAATTTTAAATGAACGTGTCACGCTGTTTCCTCGGAGAATTGACGAAACAACTTCTATCGGATATTGATACAAGTAAATACCAGGTAGCAGAGTATAGGGTGTCCATATATGGAAGGAAGCAAAGTGAATGGGATCAATTAGCAAGTTGGTTCATCAACAATCAAATTTGATAAAAATGTAGTCTGGCTTATTCAAGTATGCATCAACACCTACACTCATATTCAAATTCTTGGTATATTTTAATTGCTTTTAACTAATTTGATAAAAACTTAAAAATAATATTTTACTCCTATCTAAGATGATTATTTTATTGTAAAACGGGGTGTTTAGGATATGTGTTTAGAAGGATTATGTGATCATTACACTTTCAGGTTGAAAATAATCAATTTCTAATGTTTGGGTCATTGGTTTAATAACACATTACACTTTTCAGTTAAATAGGACTATACTAAACATATACCTTCGAAAACGAACATAGTACAGGCTAGAGTTATGGGTTTAGTAGACACTTTAGCCGAGGGTCATAAAAAGTATGTTTGATGTGATTGCTTTTGTTGCATACCTTTGCTTTCATCATAATCGGTAAATATGTGTAGTTGTAAAATCCTTATGAAGATATAAATATGTGGCCAATGAGTGAAAGCGCATAATTTATGTTTATTAAGCAATGTATGTGTAGATATAATGCAAGTGTTATTTCTATTCGCTTAACATGAGAGGAATAACACATACTTTTTTCGGTTGCTGTTGATATTATAAGCACATTTATCATGAATAAATCCAGTCGTGGTTATCTCCACATGGTAGGTATGTGTATTTAATAGCAATATACTAGATTCATGCTATTCTATTATCACACTCGAACCAAGAAAAGAAAGGGATGACTTAACTATATATTACACAAGCTCCTCTGTAAAAGTAACTCATCATTAAGAATGATGAGTTATAAGGTTATTCCCGTATTTTATAAAATGATGTTAGTATTTCTTTCTTTCAGATGGTGCATATGGAACGATGTGGAGAAGCTCATTTGATGGCTTATAGAGATTAAACTCCTCACATGTATGCAATCTGGAAGGAGAAACTTATATGAACAAACGTAATCTTACAAGACTCTTTAAAGAAGCTACTGAGGTTAGAGTTATTTATAAAAGATTGCTCATGGATTATAATTACATTTTGGTGGTGTATAAAGATTTGAGTCTCGAGTCTTAATATGTATGCATTTTAGAAACATGTAGCAGAATGTCGTGCATATTTATGTAATTGCCCAACTTTTATTACGAAGTTGCACTTTGTTATCAACTTTTGCAGAGCCCATTACCGTGAATTTTTCCCATGTGTGTACATTACCTAAGGAACTCATTTAGGTTCTTCTAATTATCTTTTGGTGATGTACACTATTAGACTATGAGTAACGTTTGCTTATAAAATATGTTTTTTGGCATGTATTTATGGCATTATATAATAACTATTAATGCAAACACCAAGCACAAAGTATCTCTTAACATTTTACTCATATTAAAATTCCTAGATTTTTTCTTTTTGAAGTCTTATACAAATTGGTGGCTTAGCTCACTCTAACTTGTCAAGTGTGTACATTTTCCAAAAGAATGAGTATATTAGAAGTAATTTGAACTTGGTTGAAGGGGAAAATATTATAAACTAGCGGGTGAAATGGATAAAGTACTTATAGATTTTTTTTTTCATACAATACTTATGAGTACATGAATACATTTACAACTTATTGAGGCTGTTGTCCACAAAGACGGTCAAAAGTAATACATTACGTAGGACAAAGATGTAAAAGTTTTATTATTTGTATAGGCTTCGCATTCAAAACCCATGTTAATAAGCTGAATGAAACATCGTAGCTTAAAAAGCTTATTTATATTGTTTTTTCCAATTTGTTTTCCAGTTAGCAGGACTTTCCTATGATTATATAAAGGCTGTATACAACATGAAATTTCTCGAAGAATCATCAGAAGCCAAAAAGAAATCAAGTTGTGCGTTTTCTTTAAAAATTTATGCCCGCAAGGTATATGCATAGTTCTGTTGTATTAAGTGTTTCACTTTTTGTATTTTGAAAGAATCCTAGAGTTTTACTTTATTTGAAATCATGTTTTTTTTGTATTTCTTTAATGGTTTGGGAGAGTTTGAAAAACGAGTCTCATCACGTTTGATAGTCCTGAGCTATTGTTCTCAAGCTTAGTTTTTGATGTATTTCTCTTTGAACATGTGGAATAGTGCAAATGACACGTTATGGATCTCTCCACTTTTCATATTCTGTAATACTTTTATGCCTTTTGTTCTCATTTTGCATATTTTATTAATAAAATGCGTAGGTTATTGAGCCATTAAGAGAACTTGCAAGGAAACAACTTTGATTCTGATGTAAATGTGGAAACTGGATTAGTTGACATGTATTCTTTCTGGATGCACTGAAAATGGGCTTGGTAAAGTAGCAATACCGTTGCTTAAAGAAATGAGGTTGGAAAGAGTCGCACCAGATGAAGCAACTTTAAAGTGACTTCTACCTGCATGGCTGCATAAGCAATTATGATTGATCTGAGACAGGTAACAAAGTTTTCATGGTTATTTAATAAGATCAGGGTTTCTCTCAAAAAGTGATTTAGCCACTGGTTTAATCGATATATACTCGAAACATGGAGCTTTGGAACAAGCTTATATGACATTCCTTAAAAAGAAAGAACTTATATTATGGAGTGTGATAATATCTGGTTAAGGGAAACACGGGGATGGAGAGGCGACTCTTTCTCTATTCCATCAAATCAAATGGTTTGATCTGGTGTCAAACGGAATGAAGTCACATTTAGTTCTGTTTGGCATGCGTGTAGTCATGCAGGTTTGGTGGATGACGGGTTGAGCTTATTTCGGTTCATGTTAAAAGATCAAAAAGTCAACCTTTATCCTAATCATTATACGTGTATGATTGACCTTCTCGGCCGAGCAGGGAGGCTTGAAGAGGTGTATACGTTGATTACCACAATACAATCTACCCCTTATTGATTGGCGTACGTTATTGGCTGTTCGTGTGGTTCACGATAATGTGAAATTGGGAGAAATGGCTGCAAAGTGCCTTTTTGAATTAGAACATTACAACACTTGCTTGATTCCAGTTTTATGCTTCACGTATGTATAAACATGTTATTGCAACTAATCTTCTAGAATTCTTGCATTATATTGCATTCGTGGTTGTACCTTTTGGATTGGAAATTTAGGTTGTTTAATTTGTATATTTATTTTTGTGAATGAAAATTTAGTTTGTTTAAAATGATAAAAAAAAATTAAATGGTGGGGCCTAAAAAGTGTGCAAGGCACCCTCACGGCATGTGAAACGAGGGAGGGGGTTGTTTGTTTGTGAATGTAAAATGTGAAACGTTGATGTGGCGCTGATTTGGCAAAACGGCTAATAAATTGTTTGTTTTTAAATAGATAAAAATATGTTATTCAAAAATTTAGAAAAAACCCCGTGCGTGCACGGGTATTATAATTAGTATATATATATTCACTTCTGATTCTGTTTGTCTCTGATTTCTTATTCATTGATTCTGATGTATACACTTTTTTTTGAAGACGTTGTTACTTGTGTTTGAACCATAATTTAATAGTGATCAACACTTGGCTATCTAGTTATATGTGTGAAATATATAAACGCATAAAGTTGGTTCTTAATGACTCACAAAGTAGTTATCACTTTGAGGGGCTATGGTGTAGTGCTTAGTGTCTCACGTAGTTGAGGATATGTCAAGAGGGATTGTGCTTATTATACTTTTGGTGATGGTTATAGGGCATTGTCCTTAGTCACAGTTAGTACAAGCTTAAGTCACAAGTCCGGGGGATATTACTTAATTCTCAAGTTTGTCATATCGGGTTGTCTTCATATGTGGTACTACCAATAGCCGTCGATTTTGATACGAGGGTTGGTAAAGAGTTAGACAAATAAAGTATTGTAGTAGTTTGGGTTTATCGACATCTTCTCACATACCGATATGACTTTTGTTATGGTGCTACAAGTTAGTTCTTCATGTACAGAGTTTTATGATGATTCCAACAGATTGTAACCATCATGGGGAGAGAAATCTATACATCGGGGACGCACAACAAGTTCATGCGATCGAGTTTAATGGTTTATTTCGGAGAGATGCGTCTCATAACCGCATAGATTATCAGTGTTTCAACTTGTTACTTTGGTGTTAACGTTTCGTCTTCCCTGTGATATATGTGTACATTATGGGATGATATGATATATATACGAGAACTGGGATGCACTTATAGTGAGATGATGATGTTGATATTTTGTTCTCCCAATGGACAACCTTGAAGAAGCTTCAGTTTAGAATCTATTATACTTTCTCCGCTACATGTTAGAAGACTAAAGACAGTATTCATATATTCATCAGAAGACTTCTTCTCACAAGGATTGTCGGTTAGGTGAAAGCTATCAAGATAATGATGCACTAATTAGCGAGAGCAAAAAGCCACATTCAAATAGATTTGCTTGCGTTGTCCTCCTACAAATAGAAAGATGGCAGCTGAGAAGATTCATGAAGACAAACAGATCAATGAAGTTAGAATACTATAAAGACATTCTAAGAGTTGTTGCACTTATGTTGTGTGTTTATACTTTGTTGTAAGGAATGTTGTAACCAATTCCCATACGACATCACTTGGAGAGAGATTGTTAGCCTTAAAATTGAAGCCATTTACGGGAATTGCATTGGCATAATTGTTTACTTATATGTTAGGACTAGTTTAGTCATTAGAGCACAAGGTATGAGGTGCCATTGGTGAGCCATTGGTGTGCCAACCTTACCGGCCAACATGCCAAACTTGTGCCAAATGCACTCTTTTGTGTTTTGAGCCACTCCACTAGCTCAAGCCAAATGCACCTTTTGTGTGTGTGTGTTTTTTTTTATTGTGAGTGAGAAGTATATTTGGTGGGGGACCTACAGGTGATGTTAGTATGTGTTATGAGGGAGGGTTGTTTGAGTTATTGGTGTGTTATTGGGAGGTGTATGATGTGGCGCTGATGTGGCATACCAATAACGTGTTATTGGGTCCTTACATACCTTGTGCTCTTATGGAAAAGTTAGGCGTATTTGTAACTATAAATAGCCTCCTAGTCACAACTAGGAGGGTGAAACTCACATTTGTATGTGTGTTTTGTTCTTTTCTCTCTAATAAAACTCACATCTTTCCCACTTTATATCACTACTTTCTCTCTCTCTCTCTACAATAACCATGTCTAACATCTATCTTGAGCTTCCACAAACTTCTAAATGTGTTTAGGATCATGTTACAGTCATCAGTTCAAATGTATGTTCATCCGTCATAGTCCAAATGTTTATTAAAAAATGTTCGTCAGTTTGAATGTTCACCCGTTTGAATGTGTGTTCATCAATATTCCCCCAAAAACGAGACACTTGTCACACTCATGACTTTTCAGACTTTTTAGAGATTTCTATTTGATCCTCTACCATGCCCAAAACACCCTAAAGACAACAAAATAAAAACACACAAACTACGGAGTATAACCTATATGACTCCACACCCTATCAAGTAATTTCAATCTTCACTTCTTTCATGTGAAGCCTTCAATCCAAATATTCAATAGTCAATGACATGCCAAATTACTTCCACAACAGTCACTAAGATTACAAGAGAGAACTAGTCAATAATATTGAAAAACCATCTAGTTTCAAAACTAACTAAATGCATGCGATCCCAAGTTGCTTTACAAAACAAGTAAAATGAGCATATATCCTTTCTCTTGTCATATATCGGTAATGAAAAATATCACTTTATACAAATTAGAAACGTGTTTCTTTTCGTATCAAAATGCAGTTGACATTATCAATCTATACAAATATTTAAGAACTTCTAACCTTTATCCTCAACTTCCTTGCAATATCTATTGCTTTTGGATGCACTTGCTTCCTACTAGAATCACATTGGTTAACTTCTACCCAATTTAAAACCTTCATCATAAGCAAATGAGGAACTTTCTTAGCATCCGGTTTTGATTTTTTCATGCCATTTTCCAAATACTTATCCAGCAACTCCATAAACCACTTTCCCGCCTCTGTTTCAATTTGTTGCCCTAGTTTGATAGTATCATTCAGACTTCCCAGTTGACAGTTTTGGTCAACTCCTGCTGATCTTGTGTGCTTTCCTAAAACTGTTGACTTTTGTACCTTTTTTTGGGGAAATGAAGAAATGGATTTGTGCAGAGTGGAACTTCTCTTGGGAGTACAGTTGGAGTCTGGTTCATTGACTTCTGTTGACTTTTTGGGGGTCGTTTCTTCTTTCTTAGTTGTTTCAGTTGCTGCTTTGATTGATATAATGTCGGCTATGGCTTGAACAAGTTGCTTATGAAACTCAAGAAAATTATCAAAACAGGCTGCTGGATCATCAGTGTTAGCTGACTTGGTTAGAGTAGATGAATTCCTGCAAGTTAAATACAACTTAATTAAAAATGTGTAAAACCAAGTATAAACAGTGTGTAAATAGGTCAGCTTGAGTGGTATTTTTTTCTCCAATGGGTCAAATGAATAAACGTTAAAAAATGTGGCTAAAATGATAACTGTAATTTGTAAAATACTACTTCGTGACGATATATTACATATCAGTTAGTTAATTGGTTCAGTTCTGAAAAAGTGTTTGTGGGTCGTCCTAAACTGACCCACAAAAAAAAATTACCCATTCTGACCCGATGATAGATATCTTTACATGGTTCGTAGAATATATACGGCCAAAATATGCACAATAATTTAACAAGGGCTAAACGTTGCTCCTTCTTCAAAGATTACGACATATAAAAAGTATATGCTTCTCTTAAAGAGTTAAAAGAACAAATATATTAGTGTAAAGAGTAAGATTAAGGAATCATACTGGAGAGACCAAACAAGAGTGTTAGTGGCTGAAGCATTTTTAAGCGCTTCAAAGGCAACTCTCTGTGCTCATTCTTCATGTCGAACAGCTTCCTTATATCTCGTTTTTCGTAAAAGTTAGATAAATCATATACCTTTTTGATAGTGAAATCCGAAACAATAATCCTTGAGGACTAGCAATTACCTTTCCGAGTATGCTAAGCTTTTGTGGGAAACTACCG
>OU343225.1:13394271-13490217 GCA_910596185.1 Chrysanthemum makinoi | reverse complement strand
TAGTAATGTGATAGGTCATTCGTTGTGTAGTTAATGCTTGATTAATCTTTGTGAACCTTATACTATGACACCTAGAGTAGTTGTAGGCTAAATCATACAAAGAGTGCCTTAGAGTTAGAGTGTATAAATCCTAGAGATTTTGTAGACGAGACCCTTTGGTAAGTTCAAAGAGTTAGGGATAAACGCATACCCTACGACTTTAGACACACAACGCGATTAAGAATAAGGACGTGACAATTCAACCATCAATAGGAGATAATTAAGGAGTAATAAAACCTAAGTAAACACATTTTTAAACTATCATACGAGCACACAATAATTAGACATAGACTACCATCACCTTAGATTAGATAATTAGATAAGTAGAGTAATCGGTAGAAATACCAAACCCCCATATTCAAACCCCGAGATTCGTACCTTTCCATCTCCTAAAAAAAACATAAAAAGATAAAAAATAATCTTCCTCAACCCCAACCTTAGCGTAGTAACTTCTCACTAGCATTCCTATTCCCCTAGAGAACGATATCAATACCCGTGGCTTACCCTAATACTACACTACAACGATTAGGTTCACTGCCTAGGGTATTATAAAACTTGCTCGAAGAAAAGAAAGTTCCTTTGACCCCGAACGACGCGTGTAGCGTTATCACCCCTACTTTCCCTTCAGGGAAGTCTGCAATTGACGCCTGCGCATCCGGAACTACCGGATGCAGCGCGAAGGGAATATAATAATCTGAGGTGAACTCGAGAAGTTCATCCTCGGTCATGTCGGAGGTGAAATCAGCTAAACCACGGACCATGGTACAGTTATTTAAAGGTGCACGCGCGGTTACCTTTAGGATATCAAGGGTTTCTTGGTTGCAAGTTTGAGCTTTTTTAACAATGGAGGAAATGTTTTCATTGTGATAAACACAGTAAATAGGAGGCGATGATTTATATAGTTTTTTACATCCACACGATGATTGACACGTGGACTCCACTATCTCTAAACGTATTGATAGGATCTATTGATATGACACGTTTTCAGTTACTTTCCCACAGTTTACGAGGTGTACATTTGAAATATTTTGCCTAGATTCAACGTATATTCTTCAAGGCGGGTATTTTTTTTAGCTTCTCCGCTACGCTTCCAACGTATTTATGGTATACAGTTATTAGTCTAGCATCCGCAGGTGGTCCCTGCGCATACTAGACTGGGGGACATGATGACTTATAGTCCGTATTAGGGTCATGAACCCGACCAATAACGCTACTAACAATTGAGCCCAGTACGCATGGGCTAAACCAGTAACGGTTTGGGCCGACGAAGGCCCAAACCTAAAGTTATTTATGGTTTTGGATATCGGATATCTCTTATTTATGAGATATGTATTAATTTCCCGACTTAGGCGGGGATACGCGAAGGTTGGGGAACAAGAAACCAACAAGGACTTCGTGTATATATAAAGGGTATCACTTCATTAAAGGTAGCGATCTAATAACCCTAACTCTTAACTAAACCCTAAAACCGATTACATACTCTCACACCAGAGGATAATCGTGGGGAGACAATCCCCGGTAAGCCTAACGATGTTTTCATTTTCTTAGTGCGGGTCTCAAGCATTAAGAACCAATTGATACGGGAACCGGAGTCCAAAAAAGGAACGCCTAACTTTTGTATCAACAGCCGGCAAAAAGGGTAGGTACAAGGGGGAGTTTTAAATTTGAAATACAGTGTATATATATGAGTTGATAAGAAAGGTGGTGAATATGGCATGTATGCATGAATGTAAATGCAAGTCGTAGACATTTTAAGTAAAACTTGTAGGATCAAGTGCATAGACTTATAAAACATGTTTATACGAGTCATAAAGTACTTAGTTGACGTAGACTAAACTTAGTCTAATGTCGGTTTACGTTTAAAGTAGTTTCCCCTTTTACGTGATTTAACCTAACCAATATACGTTAAGTAAATATTCAAGGGTTCAAAGTAAAATATTTTGAGTTTTGGTCAAGTATGAACATGAAAAATGCGAGTTGTCACATCCCAAAAGCCATTGTAAGTGACAGAGATAAGGTATTTTTTTAGTAGATTTTGGCAAGAGTTGTTCAAGCTGTTAGATGTAAGCCTGCATATGTCCACTTCATATCACCCCACAAACCGATAGTCAAACTGAGGTAGTCAATAGGTGTTTGGAATGTTATCTCAGATGTATGACAGGGGAAAGACCAAAAGAATGGATACAATGGATTTCCCTAGCTGATTATTGGTACAACACTAATTTCCATACTACCATCAACAAAACCCCTTAAGAAGTATTGTATGGCCAAGCTCCTTTGCCTCACATATCTTATGTACAAGGTGACAGTAATGTGGATGTAGTTGCCAGATCACTAAATGGAAGAGAAGATGGTGTTTCTTTGCTCAAGTTCCATTTAAAAATATCGTAAGACGGAAGGAAAAGCATGGTTGACAGAAAGAGGAGTGACATAGAATTTAAAAGGGTAGGTACAAGGGGGGAGTTTTAAAATTGAAATAAATACATTGTATATATATGAGTTGATAAGAAAGGTGGTGAATATGGCATGTATGAATGAACGTAAATGCAAGTCGTAGACATTTTAAGTAAAACTTGTAGGATCAAGTGCATAGACTTATAAAACATGTTTATACGAGTCATAAAGTACTTAGTTGACGTAGACTAAATCGGTTTACGTTTAAAGTAGTTTCCCCTTTTACATGATTTAACCTAACCAATATACGTTAAGTAAATATTCAAGGGTTCAAAGTAAAATATTTTGAGTTTATGTTGAAGTATGAACATGAAAAATGCGAGTTGTCACATCCCAAAAGCCATTGTAAGTGACAGAGATAAGTTATTTTTTAGTAGATTTTGGCAAGAGTTGTTCAAGCATTAGATGTAAGCCGCATATGTCCACTTCATATCACCCCAAAAATCGATGGTCAAACTGAGGTAGTCAATAGGTGTTTGGAATGTTATCTCAGATGTATGACAGGGGAAAGACCAAAAGAATGGATACAATGGATTTCCCTAGCTGATTATTGGTACAACACCAATTTCCATACTACTATCAACAAAACCCCATATGAAGTATTGTATGGCCAAGCTCCTTTGCCTCACATATCTTATGTACAATGTGACAGTAATGTGGATGTAGTTGCCAGATCACTAAATGGAAGAGAAGATGGTGTTTCTTTGCTCAAGTTCCATTTAAAAATATCGTAAGACGGAATGAAAAGCATGGTTGATAGAAAGAGGAGTGACATAGAATTTAAAAGGGTAGGTACAAGGGGGAGTTTTAAATTTGAAATAAATACATTGTATATATATATGAGTTGATAAGAAAGGTGGTGAATATGGCATGTATGCATGAACGTGAATGCAAGTCGTAGACGTTTTAAGTAAAACTTGTAGGATCAAGTGCATAGACTTATAGAACATGTTTATACGAGTCATAAAGTACTTAGTTGACGTAGACTAAACTTAGTCTAATGTCGGTTTACGTTTAAAGTAGTTTCCCCTTTTACATGATTTAACCTAACCGATTATACGTTAAGTAAATATTCAAGGGTTCAAAGTAAAATATTTTGAGTTTATGGTCAAGTATGAACATGAAAAATGCGAGTTGTCACATCCCAAAAGCCATTGTAAGGTATTTTTTAGTAGATTTTGGCAAGAGTTGTTCAAGCTTTTAGATGTAAGCCTGCATATGTCCACCTCATATCACCCACAGTGATGGTGGTCAGGGAGCCGAGGTGTCAATAGGTGTTTGGAATGTTATCTCATATGTATGACAGGGGAAAGACCAAAAGAATGGGTACAATGGATTTCCCTAGTTGAATATTGGTACAACACAAATTTACATACTACCATCAACAAAACCCCTTATGAAGTATTGTATGGCCAAGCTCTTTTGCCTCAAATATCTAATGTACAACGTGACAGTAATGTGGATGTAGTTGCCAGATCACTAAATGGAAGAGAAGATGGTGTTTCTTTGCTCAAGTTCCATTTAAAAATATAAGTAAGACGGAATGAAAAGCATGGTTGATAGAAAGAGGAGTGACATAGAATTTAAAAGGGTAGGTACAAGGGGGAGTTTTAAATTTGAAATAAATACATTGTATATATATAAGTTGATAAGAAAGGTGGTGAATATGGCATGTATGCATGAACGTAAATGCAAGGCTTAGACGTTTTAAGTAAAACTTGTAGGATCAAGTGCATAGACATATAAAACATGTTTATACGAGTCATAAAGTACTTTTGGCGTAGACTAAACTTAGTCTAATGTCGGTTTACGTTTAAAGTAGTTTCCCCTTTTACGTGATTTAACCTAACCAATATACGTTAAGTAAATATTCAAGGGTTCAAAGTAAAATATTTTGAGTTTATGGTCAAGTATGAACATGAAAAATACGAGTTGTCACATCCCAAAAGCCATTGTAAGTGACAGAGATAAGGTATTTTTTTAGTAGATTTTGGCAAGAGTTGTTCAAGCTGTTAGATGTAAGCCTGCATATGTCCACTTCATATCACCCCTCAGCCGATGGTCAAAGCTGGGTAGTCAATAGGTGTTTGGAATGTTATCTCGGATGTATGAAGGGGAAAGACCAAAAGAATGGATACAATGGATTTCCCTAGCTGATTATTGGTACAACACCAATTTCCATACTACCATCAACAAAACCCCTTATGAAGTATTGTATGGCCAAGCTCCTTTGCCTCACATATCTTATGTACAAGGTGACAGTAATGTGGATGTAGTTGCCAGATCACTAAATGGAAGAGAAGATGGTGTTTCTTTGCTCAAGTTCCATTTAAAAATATCGTAAGACGGAATGTAAAGCATGGTTGACAGAAAGAGTAGTGACATAGAATTTAAAAGGGTAGGTACAAGCGGGGAGTTTTAAAATTGAAATAAATACATTGTATATATATAAGTTGATAATAAAGGTGGTGAATATGGCATGTATGCATGAACGTAAATGCAAGTCGTGGACGTTTTAAGTAAAACTTGTAGGATCAAGTGCATAGACTTATAAAACATGTTTATACGAGTCATAAAGTACTTAGTTGACGTAGACTAAACTTAGTCTAATATCGGTTTACGTTTAAAGTAGTTTCCCCTTTTACGTGATTTAACCTAACCAATATACGTTAAGTAAATATTCAAGGGCTCAAAGTAAAATATTTTGAGTTTATGGTCAAGTATGAACATGAAAAATGCGAGTTGTCACATCCCAAAAGCCATTGTAAGTGACAGAGATAAGGTATTTTTTAGTAGATTTTGGCAAGAGTTGTTCAAGCTGTTAGATGTAAGCCTGCATATGTCCACTTCATGTCACCCCACAAATCGAAGGGTCAAACTGAGGTAGTCAATAGGTGTTTGGAATGTTATCTCAGATGTATGACAGGGGAAAGACCAAAAGAATGGATACAATGGATTTCCCTAGCTGATTATTGGTACAACACCAATTTCCATACTACCATCAACAAAACCCCATATGAAGTATTGTATGGCCAAGCTCCTTTGCCTCACATATCTAATGTACAATGTGACAGTAATGTGGATGTAGTTGCCAGATCACTAAATGGAAGAGAAGATGGTGTTTCTTTGCTCAAGTTCCATTTAAAAATATCGTAAGACGGAATGAAAAGCATGGTTGATAGAAAGAGGAGTGACATAGAATTTAAAAGGGTAGGTACAAGGGGGAGTTTTAAATTTGAAATAAATACATTGTATATATATACGAGATGATAAGAAAGGTGGTGAATATGGCATGTATGCATGAACGTGAATGCAAGTCGTAGACGTTTTAAGTAAAACTTGTAGGATCTAGTGCATAGACTTATAGAACATGTTTATACGAGTCATAAAGTACTTAGTTGACGTAGACTAAACTTAGTCTAATGTCAGTTTACGTTTAAAGTAGTTTCCCCTTTTACGTGATTTAACCTAACCAATATACGTTAAGTAAATATTCAAGGGTTCAAAGTAAAATATTTTGAGTTTATGGTCAAGTATGAACATGAAAAATGCGAGTTGTCACATCCCAAAAGCCATTGTAAGGTATTTTTTAGTAGATTTTGGCAAGAGTTGTTCAAGCTTTTAGATGTAAGCCTGCATATGTCCACTTCATATCACCCCAGGATGATGGTCAAACGGAGGTAGTCAATAGGTGTTTGGAATGTTATCTCATATGTATGACAGGAGAAAGACCAAACGAATTGGTACAATGGATTTCCCTAGCTGAATATTGGTACAACACAAATTTACATACTACCATCAACAAAACCCCTTATGAAGTATTGTATGGCCAAGCTCCTTTGCCTCAAATATCTAATGTACAACGTGGTGATAATGTGGATGTAGTTGCCAGATCACTAAATGGAAGAGAAGATGGTGTTTCTTTGCTCAAGTTCCATTTAAAAATATCGTAAGACGGAATGAAAAGCATGGTTGATAGAAAGAGGAGTGACATAGAATTTAAAAGGGTAGGTACAAGGGGGAGTTTTAAATTTGAAATAAATACATTGTATATATATAAGTTGATAAGAAAGGTGGTGAATATGGCATGTATGCATGAACGTAAATGCAAGGCTTAGACGTTTTAAGTAAAACTTGTAGGATCAAGTGCATAGACATATAAAACATGTTTATACGAGTCATAAAGTACTTTGTTGACGTAGACTAAACTTAGTCTAATGTCGGTTTACGTTTAAAGTAGTTTCCCCTTTTACGTGATTTAACCTAACCAATATACGTTAAGTAAATATTCAAGGGTTCAAAGTAAAATATTTTGAGTTTATGGTCAAGTATGAACATGAAAAATGCGAGTTGTCACATCCCAAAAGCCATTGTAAGGTATTTTTTAGTAGATTTTGGCAAGAGTTGTTCAAGCTTTTAGATGTAAGCCTGCATATGTCCACTTCATATCACCCCACAGACTGATGGTCAAACTGAGGTAGTCAATAGGTGTTTGGAATGTTATCTCATATGTATGACAGGGGAAAGACCAAACGAATGGGTACAATGGATTTCCCTAGTTGAATATTGGTACAACACAAATTTACATACTACCATCAACAAAACCCCTTATGAAGTATTGTATGGCCAAGCTCTTTTGCCTCAAATATCTAATGTACAACGTGACAGTAATGTGGATGTAGTTGCCAGATCACTAAATGGAAGAGAAGATGGTGTTTCTTTGCTCAAGTTCCATTTAAAAATATCGTAAGACGGAATGAAAAGCATGGTTGATTGAAAGAGGAGTGACATAGAATTTAAAAGGGTAGGTACAAGGGGGAGTTTTAAATTTGAAATAAATACATTGTATATATATAAGTTGATAAGAAAGGTGGTGAATATGGCATGTATGCATGAACGTAAATTCAAGGCTTAGACGTTTTAAGTAAAACTTGTAGGATCAAGTGCATAGACATATAAAACATGTTTATACGAGTCATAAAGTACTTTGTTGACGTAGACTAAACTTAGTCTAATGTCGGTTTACGTTTAAAGTAGTTTCCCCTTTTACGTGATTTAACCTAACCAATATAAGTTAAGTAAATATTCAAGGGTTCAAAGTAAAATATTTTGAGTTTATGGTCAAGTATGAACATGAAAAATGCGAGTTGTCACATCCCAAAAGCCATTGTAAGGTATTTTTTAGTAGATTTTGGCAAGAGTTGTTCAAGCTTTTAGATGTAAGCCTGCATATGTCCACTTCATATCACCCCACAGACTGATGGTCAAACTAAGGTAGTCAATAGGTGTTTGGAATGTTATCTCATATGTATGATAGGGGAAAGACCAAACGAATGGGTACAATGGATTTCCCTAGCTGAATATTGGTACAACACAAATTTACATACTACCATCAACAAAACCCCTTATGAAGTATTGTATGGCCAAGCTCCTTTGCCTCAAATATCTAATGTACAACGTGACAGTAATGTGGATGTAGTTGCCAGATCACTAAATGGAAGAGAAGATGGAGTTTCTTTGCTCAAGTTCCATTTAAAAATATCGTAAGACGGAATGAAAAGCATGGTTGATAGAAAGAGGAGTGACATAGAATTTAAAAGGGTAGGTACAAGGGGGAGTTTTAAATTTGAAATAAATACATTGTATATATATATAAGTTGATAAGAAAGGTGGTGAATATGGCATGTATGCATGAACGTAAATGCAAGGCTTAGACGTTTTAAGTAAAACTTGTAGGATCAAGTGCATAGACATATAAAACATGTTTATACGAGTCATAAAGTACTTTGTTGACGTAGACTAAACTTAGTCTAATGTCGGTTTACGTTTAAAGTAGTTTCCCCTTTTACGTGATTTAACCTAACCAATATACGTTAAGTAAATATTCAAGGGTTCAAAGTAAAATATTTTGAGTTTATGGTCAAGTATGAACATGAAAAATGCGAGTTGTCACATCCCAAAAGCCATTGTAAGTGACAGAGATAAGGTATTTTTTAGTAGATTTTGGCAAGAGTTGTTCAAGCTGTTAGATGTAAGCCTGCATATGTCCACTTCATATCACCCCACAAATCGATGGTCAAACTGAGGTAGTCAATAGGTGTTTGGAATGTTATCTCAGATGTATGACAGGGGAAAGACCAAAAGAATGGATACAATGGATTTCCCTAGCTGATTATTGGTACAACACCAATTTCCATACTACCATCAACAAAACCCCATATGAAGTATTGTATGGCCAAGCTCCTTTGCCTCACATATCTTATGTACAATGTGACAGTAATGTGGATGTAGTTGCCAAATCACTAAATGGAAGAGAAGATGGTGTTTCTTTGCTCAAGTTCCATTTAAAAATATCGTAAGACGGAATGAAAAGCATGGTTGATAGAAAGAGGAGTGACATAGAATTTAAAAGGGTAGGTACAAGGGGGAGTTTTAAATTTGAAATAAATACATTGTATATATATATGAGTTGATAAGAAAGGTGGTGAATATGGCATGTATGCATGAACGTGAATGCAAGTCGTAGACGTTTTAAGTAAAACTTGTAGGATCAAGTGCATAGACTTATAGAACATGTTTATACGAGTCATAAAGTACTTAGTTGACGTAGACTATACTTAGTCTAATGTCGGTTTACGTTTAAAGTAGTTTCCCCTTTTACGTGATTTAACCTAACCAATATACGTTAAGTAAATATTCAAGGGTTCAAAGTAAAATATTTTGAGTTTATGGTCAAGTATGAACATGAAAAATGCGAGTTGTCACATCCCAAAAGCCATTGTAAGTGACAGAGATAAGGTATTTTTTAGTAGATTTTGGCAAGAGTTGTTCAAGCTGTTAGATGTAAGCCTGCATATGTCCACTTCATATCACCCCACAAATCGATGGTCAAACTGAGGTAGTCAATAGGTGTTTGGAATGTTATCTCAGATGTATGACAGGGGAAAGACCAAAAGAATGGATACAATGGATTTCCCTAGCTGATTATTGGTACAACACCAATTTCCATACTACCATCAACAAAACCCCATATGAAGTATTGTATGGCCAAGCTCCTTTGCCTCACATATCTTATGTACAATGTGACAGTAATGTGGATGTAGTTGCCAGATCACTAAATGGAAGAGAAGATGGTGTTTCTTTGCTCAAGTTCCATTTAAAAATATCGTAAGACGGAATGAAAAGCATGGTTGATAGAAAGAGGAGTGACATAGAATTTAAAATGGTAGGTACAAGGGGGAGTTTTAAATTTGAAATAAATACATTGTATATATATATGAGTTGATAAGAAAGGTGGTGAATATGGCATGTATGCATGAACGTGAATGCAAGTCGTAGACGTTTTAAGTAAAACTTGTAGGATCAAGTGCATAGACTTATAGAACATGTTTATACGAGTCATAAAGTACTTAGTTGACGTAGACTATACTTAGTCTAATGTCGGTTTACGTTTAAAGTAGTTTCCCCTTTTACGTGATTTAACCTAACCAGTATACGTTAAGTAAATATTCAAGGGTTCAAAGTAAAATATTTTGAGTTTATGGTCAAGTATGAACATGAAAAATGCGAGTTGTCACATCCCAAAAGCCATTGTAAGGTATTTTTTAGTAGATTTTGGCAAGAGTTGTTCAAGCTTTTAGATGTAAGCCTGCATATGTCCACTTCATATCACCCCACAGACTGATGGTCAAACTGAGGTAGTCAATAGGTGTTTGGAATGTTATCTCATATGTATGACAGGGGAAAGACCAAACGAATGGGTACAATGGATTTCCCTAGCTGAATATTGGTACAACACAAATTTACATACTACCATCAACAAAACCCCTTATGAAGTAATGTATGGCCAAGCTCCTTTGCCTCAAATATCTAATGTACAACGTGACAGTAATGTGGATGTAGTTGCCAGATCACTAAATGGAAGAGAAGATGGTGTTTCTTTGCTCAAGTTCCATTTAAAAATATCGTAAGACGGAATGAAAAGCATGGTTGATAGAAAGAGGAGTGACATAGAATTTAAAAGGGTAGGTACAAGGGGGAGTTTTAAATTTGAAATAAATACATTGTATATATATAAGTTGATAAGAAAGGTGGTGAATATGGCATGTATGCATGAACGTAAATGCAAGGCTTAGACGTTTTAAGTAAAACTTGTAAGATCAAGTGCATAGACATATAAAACATGTTTATACGAGTCATAAAGTACTTTGTTGACGTAGACTAAACTTAGTCTAATGTCGGTTTACGTTTAAAGTAGTTTCCCTTTTAATGATTTAACCTAACCAATATACGTTAAGTAAATATTCAAGGGTTCAAAGTAAAATATTTTGAGTTTATGGTCAAGTATGAACATGAAAAATGCGAGTTGTCACATCCCAAAAGCCATTGTAAGGTATTTTTTAGTAGATTTTGGCAAGAGTTGTTCAAGCTTTTAGATGTAAGCACGCAAATGTCCACTTCATATCACCCCCACAAATGATGGTCAAAGAGGTAGTCAATAGGTGTTTGGAATGTTATCTCATATGTATGACAGGAGAAAGACCAAACGAATGGGTACAATGGATTTCCCTAGTTGAATATTGGTACAACACAAATTTACATACTACCATCAACAAAACCCCTTATGAAGTATTGTATGGCCAAGCTCCTTTGCCTCAAATATCTAATGTACAACGTGAATGTAATGTGGATGTAGTTGCGGATCACTAAATGGAAGAGAAGATGGTGTTTCTTTGCTCAAGTTCCATTTAAAAATATCGTAAGACGGAATGAAAAGCATGGTTGATAGAAAGAGGAGTGACATAGAATTTAAAAGGGTAGGTACAAGGGGGAGTTTTAAATTTGAAATAAATACATTGTATATATATAAGTTGATAAGAAAGGTGGTGAATATGGCATGTATGCATGAACGTAAATGCAAGGCTTAGACGTTTTAAGTAAAACTTGTAAGATCAAGTGCATAGACATATAAAACATGTTTATACGAGTCATAAAAGTACTTTGTTGGCGTAGACTAAACTTAGTCTAATGTCGGTTTACGTTTAAAGTAGTTTCCCCTTTTACGTGATTTAACCTAACCAATATACGTTAAGTAAATATTCAAGGGTTCAAAGTAAAATATTTTGAGTTTATGGTCAAGTATGAACATGAAAAATACGAGTTGTCACATCCCAAAAGCCATTGTAAGTGTGGAGATAAGGTATTTTTTAGTAGATTTTGGCAAGAGTTGTTCAAGCTGTTAGATGTAAGCCTGCATATGTCCACTTCATATCACCCCACAAATCGATGGTCAAACTGAGGTAGTCAATAGGTGTTTGGAATGTTATCTCGGATGTATAGACGGGAAAGACCAAAAGAATGGATACAATGGATTTCCCTAGCTGATTATTGGTACAACACCAATTTCCATACTACCATCAACAAAACCCCTTATGAAGTATTGTATGGCCAAGCTCCTTTGCCTCACATATCTTATGTACAAGGTGACGATAATGTGGATGTAGTTTCGGATCACTAAATGGAGAAGATGGTGTTTCTTTGCTCAAGTTCCATTTAAAAATATCGTAAGACGGAATGTAAAGCATGGTTGTGAAAGAGGAGTGACATTGAATTTAAAAGGGTAGGTACAAGGGGGGAGTTTTAAAATTGAAATAAATACATTGTATATATATGAGTTGATAAGAAAGGTGGTGAATATGGCATGTATGCATGAACGTAAATGCAAGTCGTGGACGTTTTAAGTAAAACTTGTAGGATCAAGTGCATAGACTTATAAAACATTTTTATCACGAGTCATAAAAGTACTTAGTTGACGTAGACTAAACTTAGTCTAATATCGATTTACGTTTAAAGTAGTTTCCCCTTTTCATTGATTTAACCTAACCAATATACGTTAAGTAAATATTCAAGGGTTCAAAGTAAAATATTTTGAGTTTATGGTCAAGTATGAACATGAAAAATGCGAGTTGTCACATCCCAAAAGCCATTGTAAGTGACAGAGATAAGGTATTTTTTAGTAGATTTTGGCAAGAGTTGTTCAAAAATTGTTAGATGTAAGCTTTGCATATGTCACTTCATATCACCCACAAATCGATGGTCAAACTGAGGTAGTCAATAGGTGTTTGGAATGTTATCTCAGATGTATGATAGGGGAAAGACCAAAAGAATGGATACAATGGATTTCCCTAACTAATTATTGGTACAACACCAATTTCCATACTACCATCAACAAAACCCCATATGAAGTATTGTATGGCCAAGCTCCTTTGCCTCACATATCTTATGTACAATGTGACAGTAATGTGGATGTAGTTGCCAGATCACTAAATGGAAGAGAAGATGGTGTTTCTTTGCTCAAGTTCAATTTAAAAATATCGTAAGACGGAATGAAAAGCATGGTTGATAGAAAGAGGAGTGACATAGAATTTAAAAGGGTAGGTACAAGGGGGAGTTTTAAATTTGAAATAAATACATTGTATATATATATATGAGTTGATAAGAAAGGTGGTGAATATGGCATGTATGCATGAACGTGAATGCAAGTCGTAGCGTTTAAGTAAAACTTGTAGGATCAAGTGCATAGACTTATAGAACATGTTTATGAGTCATAAGTACTTAGTTGACGTAGACTAAACTTAGTCTAATGTCGGTTTACGTTTAAAGTAGTTTCCCCTTTTACATGATTTAACCTAACCAATATACGTTAAGTAAATATTCAAGGGTTCAAAGTAAAATATTTTGAGTTTATGGTCAAGTATGAACATGAAAAATGCGAGTTGTCACATCCCAAAAGCCATTGTAAGGTATTTTTTAGTAGATTTTGGCAAGAGTTGTTCAAGCTTTTAGATGTAAGCCTGCATATGTCCACTTCATATCACCCCACAGACTGATGGTCAAACTAAGGTAGTCAATAGGTGTTTGGAATGTTGTCTCATATGTATGACAGGGGAAAGACCAAAAGAATGGGTACAATGGATTTCCCTAGCTGAATATTGGTACAACACAAATTTACATACTACCATCAACAAAACCCCTTATGAAGTATTGTATGGCCAAGCTCCTTTGCCTCAAATATCTAATGTACAACGTGACAGTAATGTGGATGTAGTTGCCAGATCACTAAATGGAAGAGAAGATGGTGTTTCTTTGCTCAAGTTCCATTTAAAAATATCGTAAGACGGAATGAAAAGCATGGTTGATAGAAAGAGGAGTGACATAGAATTTAAAAGGGTAGGTACAAGGGGGAGTTTTAAATTTGAAATAAATACATTGTATATATATGAGTTGATAAGAAAGGTGGTGAATATGGCATGTATGCATGAACGTAAATGCAAGGCTTAGACGTTTTAAGTAAAACTTGTAGGATCAAGTGCATAGACATATAAAACATGTTTATATGGTCATAAAGTACTTTGTTGACGTAGACTAAACTTAGTTTAATGTCGGTTTACGTTTAAAGTAGTTTCCCCTTTTACGTGATTTAACCTAACCAATATACGTTAAGTAAATATTCAAGGGTTCAAAGTAAAATATTTTGAGTTTATGGTCAAGTATGAACATGAAAAATGCGAGTTGTCACATCCCAAAAGCCATTGTAAGTGACAGAGATAAGGTATTTTTTAGTAGATTTTGGCAAGAGTTGTTCAAGCTGTTAGATGTAAGCCAGCATATGTCCACTTCATATCACCCCACAAACCGATGGTCAAACTGAGGTAGTCAATAGGTGTTTGGAATGTTATCTCAGATGTATGACAGGGGAAAGACCAAAAGAATGGATACAATGGATTTCCCTAGCTGATTATTGGTACAACACCAATTTCCATACTACCATCAACAAAACCCCTTATGAAGTATTGTATGGCCAAGCTCCTTTGCCTCACATATCTTATGTACAAGGTGACAGTAATGTGGATGTAGTTGCCAGATCAATTAATGGAAGAGAAGATGGTGTTTCTTTGCTCAAGTTCCATTTAAAAATATCGTAAGACGGAATGTAAAGCATGGTTGACAGAAAGAGGAGTGACATAGAATTTAAAAGGGTAGGTACAAGGGGGGAGTTTTAAAATTGAAATAAATACATTGTATATATATGAGTTGATAAGAAAGGTGGTGAATATGGCATGTATGCATGAACGTAAATGCAAGTCGTGGACGTTTTAAGTAAAACTTGTAGGATCAAGTGCATAGACTTATAAAACATGTTTATAAAAGTCATATAGTTCTTATTTGACGTAGACTAAACTTAGTCTAATATCGATTTACGTTTAAAGTAGTTTCCCCTTTTACGTGATTTAACCTAACCAATATACGTTAAGTAAATATTCAAGGGTTCAAAGTAAAATATTTTGAGTTTATGGTCAAGTATGAACATGAAAAATGCGAGTTGTCACATCCCAAAAGCCATTGTAAGTAACGAGATAAGGTATTTTTAGTAGATTTTGGCAAGAGTTGTTCAAGCTTTTAGATGTAAGCCTGCATATGTCCACTTCATATCACCCCACAAACCGATGGTCAAACTGAGGTAGTCAATAGGTGTTTGGAATGTTATCTCAGATGTATGACAAGGGAAAGACCAAAGAATGGATACAATGGATTTCCTAGTGATTATTGGTACAACACCAATTTCCATACTACCGTCAACAAAACCCCATATGAAGTATTGTATGTCCAAGCTCCTTTGCCTCACATATCTTATGTACAATGTGTGATAATGTGGATGTAGTTGCGGATCACTAAATGGAAGAAGATGGTGTTTCTTTGCTCAAGTTCCATTTAAAAATATCGTAAGACGGAATGAAAAGCATGGTTGATAGAAAGAGGAGTGACATAGAATTTAAAAGGGTAGGTACAAGGGGGAGTTTTAAATTTGAAATAAATACATTGTATATATATATGAGTTGATAAGAAAGGTGGTGAATATGGCATGTATGCATGGACGTGAATTCAAGTCGTAGACGTTTTAAGTAAAACTTGTAGGATCAAGTGCATAGACTTATAAAACATGTTTATATGAGTCATAAAGTACTTAGTTGACGTAGACTAAACTTAGTCTAATGGGATTTTCGTTTAAAGTAGTTTCCCTTTTACGTGATTTAACCTAACCAATATACGTTAAGTAAATATTCAAGGGTTCAAAGTAAAATATTTTGAGTTTATGGTCAAGTATGAACATGAAAAATGCGAGTTGTCACATCCCAAAAGCCATTGTAAGGTATTTTTTAGTAGATTTTGGCAAGAGTTATTCAAGCTTTTAGATGTAAGCCTGCATATGTCCACTTCATATCACCTGGTGATGGTCAAACTAAGGTAGTCAATAGGTGTTTGGAATGTTATCTCATATGTATGATAGGGGAAAGACCAAAAGAATGGGTACAATGGATTTCCCTAGCTGAATATTGGTACAACACAAATTTACATACTACCATCAACAAATTATGAAGTATTGTATGGCCAAGCTCATTTGCCTCAAATATCTTATGTACAATGTGACAATGAATGTGGATGTAATTGCCAGATCACTAAATGGAAGAGAAGATGGTGTTTCTTTGCTCAAGTTCCATTTAAAAATATCGTAAGACGGAATGAAAAGCATGGTTGATAGAAAGAGGAGTGACATAGAATTTAAAGGGTAGGTACAAGGGGGAGTTTTAAATTTGAAATAAATACATTGTATATATATGAGTTGATAAGAAAGGTGGTGAATATGGCATGTATGCATGAACGTAAATGCAAGGCTTAGACGTTTTAAGTAAAACTTGTAGGATCAAGTGCATAGACATATAAAACATGTTTATCTGAGTCATAAAGTACTTTGTTGACGTAGACTAAACTTATTCTAATGTCGGTTTACGTTTAAAGTAGTTTCCCTTTCGTGATTTAACCTAACCAATATACGTTAAGTAAATATTCAAGGGTTCAAAGTAAAATATTTTGAGTTTATGGTGAAGTATGAACATGAAAATCACGAGGTTGTCACATCCCAAAAGCCATTGTAAGTGACTGAGATAAGGTATTTTTAGTAGATTTTGGAAAAGAGTTTTTCAAAATTTGTTAGATGTAAGCACGCATATGTCCACTTCATATCACCCACAAACCGATGGTCAAACGTGGTAGTCAATAGGTGTTTGGAATGTTATCTCGGATGTATGACAGAAAAACCAAAAGAATGGATACAATGGATTTCCCTAGGCGATTATTGGTACAACACCAATTTCCATACTACCATCAACCAAACCCCTTATGAAGTATTGTATGGCCAAGCTCCTTTGCCTCACATATCTTATGTACAAGGTGACAGTAATGTGGATGTAGTTGCGGATCACTAAATGGAAGATGGTGTTTCTTTTCTCAAGTTCCATTTAAAAATATATAAATAAGACGGAATGAAAAGCATGGTTGACAGAAAGAGGAGTGACATAGAATTTAAAAGGGTAGGTACAAGGGGGGAGTTTTAAAATTGAAATAAATACATTGTATATATATGAGTTTGTTAGTGCAAATATTACGATATTTAATCTATACTGTCTCGTTTGTTTTGATTGATGACAAACATGTAACTTGTAATACATAACGTAAAATGTACAAGTTACTTGTAATTACATTTGTCTCAACATACATTCAACACCTCTCGATGTCTCAAGTCCTCGTATGTTACAACACAGGTTCGTACATGTTTGTTATGTGGCATTATGATCAAACACATTAACAAATCATTTAGAATGTTCAAAATACGTTTAGAGTCACTAAGTATTTTAGTAGGTTAACCATTATATTTCGAACCTCATTTTACATTTTGCATTCACAAGTATTTTATACAAATACATCTTTTGTAAAATGTCTAACAAATATATACTTTTATTTGTACAAGTAAACTAACTATAATATTCATACAAGTACTAAAGTTTACTTATACTTGACAAAATATATTTTATTTTGAAAAGCACTCAACTAGATATTTTATTTTACAAAAGGTTACTTACATTTTATTTACAAGTAACTTACCTTTTTAATAAGTATATACATTTGTTTAAATGTATTTTTCATAAAAAGGAAAACACTCTTTTATTACCTCGTGCATAGTGTCATCTAAATCTTTAAAAGATTTTGGAAAGATTTTGGAAGATATTCTAAGATATCAAATCTAATAAATTATTATATTTTTGATTACCACTTTTGGTTATAAATACCATCCCATGGTTTTCTCATATCCTCATCCCTTCCAACACACATTCTTTCTATCTTTCCATCATCTTTTAGATCTATAGATAACCATGTCGTAATATACATTAATCACCCTCATCATCACATGATCATAATGCTTCTAACATTCATCTTTGTAGTAAGCATACTTTACATTTTGATCAACCAAGGAAAGCTTGGAGATCTAGCCATCCTCATTCACCAAAGCATATCAACATATGAAGATTCAAGATCTCTTGATATCCTCATTGATTGAAGACTTCTTATTTAAGAAGATCATTTAGATTAGTCATTCATATCCATTAGACATTTATGTCATGGATCATCATTGTAAACATTATTGCATCATCACAACACTTTCACCAAACTAGATTAGATGGTTTATGTGTTTGTACCATAAAACACAAGGTTTGTTATGTTGGGCCATAAAACATAGTGGGAGTGGTTGTACCCTTGAAAAGAACTCGACATCTAGCTTAGTGTCGGAAATATTTTATAGGCGTTAGGTTGGTTCTACCTCGAACTAGAACCCGGTATTTAGCTTTGTACCGGAAAAAGTGTAAGCGGCGATTGTAAGGTTTTCTCCGAGAAGGGAGCTTGTTGATTTAGTGAAGTAACTCGAGTTGGGTACTGGAGTGGAGTAAGGCGGAGAAGAGATCCGTGACCAAACCACTATAAATCCTCGTGTTCGGTTTGCACTTTCCTTTCTTTATCTCTTTACTTTTATAATTGCTTGTGATGTGGTTTGATGTTTATGCTTGTGTGACAACTTGGTTTACTATGCTTTATATTAGTCACAAACAATAATTGGTACTTTCATATTATAACAAGTTTCATAAACGATTTGATACAAAAGATCTAACGTTTTTAAACGGTAACGTATTCACCCCCCCCCCCTCTACGTTTTCACAGAGTTGATAAGAAAGGTGGTGAATATGGCATGTATGCATGAACGTAAATGCAAGTCGTGGATGTTTTAAGTAAAACTTGTAGGATCAAGTGCATAGACTTATAAAACATGTTTATACGAGTCATAAAGTACTTAGTTGACGTAGACTAAACTTAGTCTAATATCGGTTTATGTTTAAAGTAGTTTCCCCTTTTACGTGATTTAACCTAACCAATATACGTTAAGTAAATATTCAAGGGTTCAAAGTAAAATATTTTGAGTTTATGGTCAAGTATGAACATGAAAAATGCGAGTTGTCACATCCCAAAAGCCATTGTAAGTGACAGAGATAAGGTATTTTTTTAGTAGATTTTGGAAAGAGTTGTTCAAGCTGTTAGATGTAAGCCTGCATATGTCCACTTCATATCACCCCACAAACCGATGGTCAAACTGTGGTAGTCAATAGTTGTTTGGAATGTTATCTCAGATGTATGACAAGGGAAAAACCAAAAGAATGGATACAATGGATTTCCCTAGCTGATTATTGGTACAACACCAATTTCCATACTACCATCAACAAAACCCCATATGAAGTATTGTATGGCCAAGCTCCTTTTCCTCACATATCTTATGTACAATGTGGCAGTAATGTGGATGTAGTTG
Source organism: Chrysanthemum makinoi (assembly GCA_910596185.1). Taxonomy (NCBI): domain Eukaryota; kingdom Viridiplantae; phylum Streptophyta; class Magnoliopsida; order Asterales; family Asteraceae; genus Chrysanthemum; species Chrysanthemum makinoi. Next base: position 13,470,974 of record OU343225.1, on the reverse strand, counting down.
CGGATCACTAAATGGAAGAGGTGGTTTTCTTTGCTCAAGTTCCATTTAAAAATATCGTAAGACGGAATGAAAAGCATGGTTGATAGAAAGAGGAGTGACATAGAATTTAAAAGGGTAGGTACAAGGGGGAGTTTTAAATTTGAAATAAATACATTGTATATATATGAGTTGATAAGAAAGGTGGTGAATATAGCATGTATGCATGAACGTGAATGCAAGTCGTAGACGTTTTAAGTAAAACTTGTAGGATCAAGTGCATAGACTTATAAAACATGTTTATACGAGTCATAAAGTACTTAGTTGACGTAGACTAAACTTAGTCTAATGTCGGTTTACGTTTAAAGTAGTTTCCCCTTTTACATGATTTAACCTAACCAATATACATTAAGTAAATATTCAAGGGTTCAAAGTAAAATATTTTGAGTTTATGGTCAAGTATGAACATGAAAAATGCGAGTTGTCACATCCCAAAAGCCATTGTAAGGTATTTTTTAGTAGATTTTGGCAAGAGTTGTTCAAGCTTTTAGATGTAAGCCTGCATATGTCCACTTCATATCATCCCCACAGACTGATGGTCAAACTGAGGTAGTCAATAGGTGTTTGGAATGTTATCTCATATGTATGACAGGGGAAAGACCAAAAGAATGGGTACAATGGATTTCCCTAGCTGAATATTGGTACAACACCAATTTCCATACTACCATCAACAAAACCCCTTATGAAGTATTGTATGGTCAAGCTCCTTTGCCTTACATATCTTATGTACAAGGTGACAATAATGTGGATGTAGTTGCCAGATCACTAAATGGAAGAGAAGATGGTGTTTCTTTGCTCAAGTTCCATTTAAAAATATCGTAAGACGGAATGAAAAGCATGGTTGATAGAAAGAGGAGTGACATAGAATTGAGTATGTTAAACTACAATCTTATAGACAAGTTACTATGAGGAAGGGTAAGCATCATAAGGTGTCTCCTAAATACTATGGTCCTTATCAAGTCATGCTAGAATTGGTAAGGTAGATTATAAGTTGAAGTTACCACTTGAGTCTCAAATTCACCTAGTGTTTCACGTATGCCAACTTAAGCTACACAAAGGTAATAGTCTTGAAATGAAACAAGTCCTGCCACAAGCAGGGGCGGAGCTATTAAGGGACCGGGAAGGGTCCCGGCCCCCTAGGCCTAAGCCCGTTAGTGTATTTTTTTGCGATTTCATGTGTATTTCTGGGAAAAAATACATTTTGGCCCTCCCATTTAATGTATTTCCCAAAAAAAATTTGTTTCGGCCCTCCCACGGAAATTTTTCTAGCTCCGCCATTGGCCACAAGTGGATGTTGATAGTGTTCTAATTGATCAACCAGCAACTGTTTTGGAGAAGAAACTTGTACAAAAGGACAAGACCATTGCAATGTATGTGCTAATTCAGTAGGTTAATGGCACTAAAGAAGATGCTACTTGGGAGCTGTTTGATGACATGATCACAAGATTTTCACATTTTTCATGGAATTCTTGGGGACAATAATCATTTGAAGATGGAAGCATTGGTAAGAAACTGAAATGGTAAATGAAACTCACCGATGATTCAAAGAGGGTTTTTGGCGGGAAAATCCGTTACTAATCATTTTGTGTATAAAAATCTTGTTTTGTCATCAGCTTTCAGCTTGTAAAAACATTTCCTTTCATCTCTTGTAATAATACAATCATTCAATTCAATAACAACACTCAATTCCACCAACAACTCGAAATTACTTCTTGTTATTAATTTCATGTTTTTGTGTGAAGTTCTTATTTTAATTCTATCGGTTTCTGAAAAGAACATATCAACCTTCTTGGTGAATGTCACTATGATCCCACATTCTCTCAAAGAAACTTTAAAAGAAGCAACTAATGATGAGATAGACTCGATCCATTTAGTTGCTCAAGCTTCGGGGTTAGCACACCTTCCACAACATGTGCTCAAGGGGTAAAAGCCTTACGATTAAAATGGGTGTTTTATAGGATAGAAAAAAAGATGAAATCAATGGGTTGACTTTAAAGTCAGATATTAGTCGTCAAAAGCTACAGGGGGAAAGGAAGTTTCACATACATATGATTAGTTCTTACAATACAATTCATGTCATTGCCATTAAAAAGTATGCATTCATCAAATGGATCAACCCTGATTGAATAAATATCTACATGAAGCAACTTTACTCGTGCATGAGCTATACCAAGGAACATACATATGACATTTTTCCTTTTTTTTTTTTTTTTTTTTTGAAAGGCATTTACAGTATATTCAATTTCACCCAAACACACTAATATCAATCATTTGTCCATCACATAACTTGAACCTACAATCTTTTAATTGGGACCTTAAGGATCTCACAGGTATCACTAGGTGAAAATCCATTTGGTATTTAACATGTATAAGACATATTATCCTTTTTTTCTCTTGATGACAAAATAACAACAATCTCACAATACATACAGTAACTATCTCACATAATTGTCTCATACAACACTTGGATCACAACTAACTGATTGAGGAGGATTTCACCACTAGGTTACAATCTCTTTGCAAAAGGCATCTATTTTGTTCTCGCCAGAATGAGTGACGTAAGGATGCATGAAAGAAGGAGAAATGTCTGCGAGATCGATTCCGTAGGACGTATACACAACCTTAAATGTTGTAAGAAAGGTGTGTATCTTTTTTTGCCACCTTCTAAAATCATTCCCTCAAACTTTTCGAGTTTTCCAAACTTAGTAGTCATTTTCAACTGTATCTTCTCGACCACAGTCAAAACATAAATACCTTATTTTTTTTCCTAAGAAAATTGGGGTTGCGTTGTGATAATGATCTTAGAAATTTGACTAAATTGTGTGTAATCCGCTTTCGAAATAAAGTATTTCGACCATTATTGTCTAGGTTACACAAAATATCTATTGTGATATGAGTGTAGTCAAAGTACTCTGTTTCTAGGCACACAAGACATATCGTAACAAAAAGAGTTCCTTATTTTCGTTAGTGTCAGATGAGATCAAAATAATCGATTTTTATAGATGGAACTGACGGTTAATGTCGGTTAAAGCGGTTAACTACCAACATTCGCAACTGTTGGCAAACAGTTATGGTGGTTGAGTTATGGTGGTTGGGTTTTTTGCAGCGAAAAAAGGTAAATCCATTTATACTTATTCAAATAGTTATGTTGGTTGAATTTTGGCGGGAATGGGGCCTCAACCACCCATCAGACCCTACAAGGGGTGCTGACCCTTTGACTCACACGTCTTTGTTGTGGTTAGAAACATATTAGCTCACGAGTATGCATTTTATACTTTCCTAACTTGTATTCGAGCTTAACATGAGATCTCATTAAAAATCACCTACAAGAATCCCTATGAATGCAATAAAAAACAATCAAGGTCAGACACACACCAACAAAGATTCACAAGGTATGTCGTAACTGTTGGTTTGTGGGAGTTTTAAACATGACAAAACGACTAAAAGTGTGTGAGCCTATGGGGGCACACACGTTAAACATGAGAGTACGTGATGATCGTTTAATACTTGAATATATTACGACCCGTTTAGTATACATGCGACCCGATCCTATAACGACATGGACTTGCTCCACTTACAAATTGGGTCGGTTAGTGTTTGCCTTGGGCCTAGTACACGATTGGATTGGGGTGTTTGGGTTTGTTGCTTGAAGCTCAAGTATTGAGCCCAAGTTTTAGTTGGTTTATGTAGATATATAAACTAAACCTATGCTCCTGAAAACTCACGTATTATGTCATTCTATGTGAGATCAAACAATAAAATATATGTATTGTTTTCTAGTTGATCTAAACCTTAACTCAATTGGTTTTGTTAGTCAATTAGTATAAGGCTTAGGCCTGTTATGTGTTTAGGCCCATATTGTATCCTATATATATTTATCATGTACCAAACATTATATTCATTCAATATACATAAACTTACATGGTATCAAACCCTAACCGATCCACTATATTGCTTCCGCACATTTTTCTTTTTAGCTTTCCTGTTTCTCGACCATCGTGTGTTGTCGAGGTTTGTTTGTCGACCAAGTTGGTTAATTGTTTGTCGATTTATTCATCCAAGTTCGTTAATTATTGTCGATTCATTAAAACCTACACAAAGATTCTGTAGTAGCTCAAAGTTGTGTCTTTATTCTATTTGTTAATTGTTATCCGATAAAAAACATCCCCGAACAGTTAGCTTCAAGATTCTATTTGTGTGTTAGTAGCTCACAGTTGTTGACCGAGAATATATTTGTTTATTGACCAAGTTCACTTTGTTACTTTAACCCCTTTGTTACTTACACGCTCGAATTACTCAACCCTTCTTACTGTTTTGGATCAATTTGTCATCATGATCATTAAAACATTCAATGACCTCGAAATCTTGCAAGGTCTCTTGGTCAAACGTGGATATAATGGTTTGACTCCCACTGTGAATAATACCCCTCATGTGCAACATAATATTACTCCTTTGGTGACACAGTCTCACAATATTACTACTCCTATGGCTTTTTATTCGAGTCCATATTATGATTCTACGTCAGGCCCACCGGGTTTTGTCTCAGGTTATGCACCAGGTTCTTTTGGACCTCGACGCACGCGAGGCTCCACAACTAGTCACCTTAGGTTCCACAAGGGGTCCAGTTTGGTATCGAGGGTCACTTTGGGGTCGGGGGTTGAGAATGCACATGTGGTGCACCAGGGAGTTCAGGGAATCATATTGCTCACGCAAGGTCAACAAGGGGGTCTTTCGTTTACCCGTTCGATTAGGTGCAGTTCATCAAGGAGGTCGGGGGTCAATTGGTCAAAGCGGTCAACCGAGTCCCGCGGGTCAAGAAACTAGCCACATGCTTTTGCTAACGGGACTCTACCGTATACTACTCCGTGTAATGGAATATGGACACAGTCGTCCTCACATCTTAACGATAATGTCAATAATCTTAGTGATGTTTTTAATTCGTGTATTTATTCATTTGTTGCTGTTGGTGATGGGCATTCTATTCCCATACACCCGCCTTACTGGCACTACACCAGCTTATAGTCTTTTACGTGTTTTTGGGTGTCTTTGTTACCCTCATCTTGATGTTGACCACAAACTTGGAGCCCGTGCTACACCTTCCATCTTTTTGGGCCATGCTACTAATCATCGTGGCTACCGTTTTCTGGACCTCAACACCAATAAAATAATCATTTCCCGACATGTTACGTTTGATGAAACAGGTTTTCCGTTTGGTTCCACGATACCCAATGTTAGTCCCTTTTATGATTTTTTGGACGACACCTCAAATTTAATCTCAAATATAATCAAACAGTCACCTACATCTACTACTGCTTCACCTCAACCTCAACCAAACCCGCCTCCCCTACTATCCACACACGATGGCGTAATTCTCCTACACCGCGGTCACGCCTAAGTTAAGCCTCATATTACCACCCACTTCCTACACATGCCACTAGCCCATCTAACCAACATCCCACCCCCGTTTCCATTTCCCAAGATCCACCACCTCCAACTGTTAATCCGAATCCGGTTTGATTCATCCCATGGCCAGCGTTCGTGTCGGGACTACTCGTCCTAATCCCAAGTATGTTGGTCATGTGTCCACTGTTTCTCCTTCACCTAGGTCGTATAAGGATGCTCTTGATGATCCAAATTGGTGAAATGCTATGTTTGATGAATATAATGCGCTTATTAAAAATAAAACTTGGACTTGTGTACCTCGTCCTGCGGGTGTCAATATTGTTAGGTGTATGTGGTTATTTCGCCATAAGTATTTGGTTGATGGCACTCTTAGTCGGTACAAGGCACGTCTTGTTGCCAATGGTAGCACACATGTTGAGGGGAGTAGATGTTGATGAGACATTTAGTCCGGTTGTTAAGCCGAGCACCATTCATTTGTTCTTAGTTTAGCTATTTCTCGACATTGTCCTGTTCATCGTTGATGTCAAGAATGCGTTTTGCATGGTGATTTGGTTGAACGGTTTATATGCATCAGCACCTGGTTTTGGGATCCCGAGCATCCGGATTATGTTTGTTTATTACAGGCGTTCTCTTTATGGTCTTAGCGGCCTCGGGCATGGTTTCATTTCTTTGCTTATATTATTAATGTTGGGTTTACTTCGAGTCGGTGTGATTCTTCTTTATTTGTTTGCCGACGGGGATGATAATCTGCTTTTACGCTACTATATGTGGATGATGATATTGCTTCTTGCTTCTCGATAGTTTATTACATGGATTATTGCTTCTTTGAATAAGGAGTTCTCTATGAATTGGAAGCTCTTAATTATTTTTGGGTGCGTCGATTCTGGCGTGACTCTTGGAATGTTTTTGTCACAGCGTAAGTATGCTATGGAGATTTTGGAGCGTGCATATATGGTTGGTTGTAACCGGACTCTGTTGAGGCGAGTCTAAGTTGAGTGATGATGGTGATCCGGTTTCGATCCCAAGTTATATCGAGTCTTGAGTTCTCTTCAATATCTCACTTTCACTAGACCGATATTACTTATGTTGTGCGGCGGTTTGTCTATATATGCATGATCTCGCGAGCCTCATTTTTTGCTCTTAAGCGGATTTTACGGTATGTTCGAGGGACTTTGGCTTATGGTTTCTGATTATTTTCTTCTACTACCGATTCCTTGGTTGCTTATTCGGATCTTGATGGGCAGTTTGCCCCCACTTCGTCGGTACACATCGGGTTATTGTGTTTTTCTTGGCAACAACTTACTTTCATGGTCCTCTAAACGCCAGCGATTTCGTTCGTCTTGGCTGAGTATCGTGGTGTTGCTAATCTGTATCTAGACATGTTGGCTTCGGAATTTACTACGTGAGCTTCATACACCATTGTCATCTGCTACTATTGTTTATTGTGATAATGTGAGTGCCGTGTACTTGTCCTCTAATCATGTTGAAGCATCGGTACACAAAGCATTGAGATTGATATTCATTTTGTTCGTGATTTGGTTGCTCTTGGTCAAGTTCGAGTTCGCATGTTCCTTCTGGTTTTGATATCGCGATATTTTTTTCAAGGGTTTACCTTGTCTTGTTTGTTTGAGTTTCGTGGCAGACTTGAGTGTTCGGTCTCCTCCGCTCAAACTGCGGGGAGTGTTAGTCAATTAGTATAAGGCTTAGGCATGTTATGTGTTTAGGCCCATATTGTATCCTATATATATTTATCATGTACCAAACATTATATTCATTCAATATACATAAACTTACAGGTTTAGGATCGATTAGATTAAAATATTTAAACCCTTACTTGTTCGAATATACAAGGTGCTTATTAGGGAATAAAAGACACTTGTTCTACAGAATATTCCAAGTCGAATTGAAGCTGTTAAAGTGTTGTTTGGTTACTGCGTTTCGCGGGCAGATTACTGACAGAAACATCTCAGACAGAGTTGTCCGATATCGGACAACCCTTTTGGTTCTCGGGTAAAGTTGCTGTGAGGTTCACGGACAGAAGTAAACATGGTTCTTGGTTTTTCTAGTTCGTGGTATTCAAGTAATTCAAGGTGTTGATTGGTAAACGTTCTCGACTAGCGTTTATCGAACGTACTTGTGTTAAAGTGTTTGTGTGTGATACTCTTCGAGGTATCTATTTTAGATACTTAAGGTTTCGTATTGGTTTCTTGTTCCATTAATAGAGATCAATTGCCAAGCAAGGTTAGGGTTTCTTTTATCCTTTTTAATTAATTAATATTGTATTAATTATTTGTTTATTAAATACGTGCTTAACATAATTGCATTAACTAGATCCTATATCCGCTGCGTACTCGTAGAGGTTACTGGTTAACTTGTTCTAAAATCCCAACAATAACGAAGGTATACAAAGGCATTGATGTTAGTCTTGCCTAATAAGGGATGCCACTATAATTGACTGTACGGTGATACTTGTGCATAATGGATTTCCAATCAACAACAATGGTTACAATACAAATGTGGGAAAAATACGGTGGTCGGTACATTAAAATGACATGTCAATATTGTGTAGTGTGCAAGTGAATACGAGTGTTACTTGAAAGTGAATACACATTTCGCTGTCGAAATGAAATATTAAATGTGATAACTACCACTCTACCACTATCACAATATCAGGATATGAGCTATAAAAAGGTTAGAGTCTTAGAGCTAGAGCAACTACGTTGTTGATGCTCCGAGTTAAAAGACTATACACAACACAAGATAACACGTTAACCACAGATGGCAAGACAATGCGCTTAAAGCTGTGGTGGAGTCTAAAATGGGCTTCGTGACTTGCTTATAGTGATTTTCATGATATATTCATGAATAGCATGTTACGAGTATTTAGAAATGAAGGGAATGCTTTGGCATTTGTAATTACATTAACAAAAGTTGAAGACAGTCAAGACTCTCAGGTGATGTCTTTCTAAAGATAAGGAATTTAATGCAAGGGATACATGTTATAAGGGATGAGTGAAACCAACTGGAGCTTTCACAATGTTTTAAGTAAAGAGAAATTGCTTTCTAGAACCTCTCATGTAGGCCGGGTGGTTACTAGATAGAGACTACAAGCTGTAGTAAATAAGAGATGGTCATTAGTAAGAATTAATCAACTAAACGCAACAGCATCTCCATCGTTTGACCTAGTGGCTTGACTGCAAGTGGCTTTAAAGACTCCTAAGACCCTATCGAATAGGGCGTGTAAGTCAACTATTGCAATGAGTCCCTCTATAAGCCCTTATAATCCGATCTGATTCAAGTAAGATTACCTTATGTACCATATCGATCCTTTATTACAATTCTGGCAAGCCAAGCTTGTTGGCTATTTAGTCAATATTCTTAATAGACAGCGGTAAATGTTGCAAGGTGAATACTTGGGGAAATGGAATAATTTTATAGTTTAGGTTCGGGCTGTTGTTAAGAGTTTGATTTTATGACATATAAACCGAAGGTAGTTTGTGTATCGTAGAGGTGCTATTTAGCTTAATGGATATACGATGTTAGTTGACGTAATCAACTCAAAAACTTGTTTATGATTCTCCCAGAAAGCATTAACTAGATGCAACTTAAAAACTTGTTTATAATTCACCCAACAAGCATCAACTCAAAAACTTGTTTATAAATTCATCACACCAATGAAGAAAACACTTGCTAGAACCGGTCAAGTTACTTAAGCAAAGAACAAGCATCAACTTGTTTCTCCAAACAACAATAAAGTCATGCACCATGTCGTACAATGAGACGCAAACTTACAGCTTTTAGGGTACGAGCGAGTTTGTTAAGATCGAGCCAAAGACTTCTATAGCAGCTCATAAGGTTCCATCAGTAGAGAGAGAAAGAGAGAATAAACTAAGGGACCTGATACGCCTATTATAAGCTGTTTTGCCTTTCTCATAATTGAATTCTATCAATCATTAGTTGGTACATCTGTTTGCCCTTCACCCCAATTATCCGAGGTTCCTGCGTAAATCTCAGATGACCCTTCACCCCAATTATCTGAAGCTCCTGTGGGTCCCTCAGGAGGGTACTCGCTCCAATTAGTGATTTCTGTTGGAATGTCAGTTGAGTCATCCTTACAATCAGCAGCTCCTGAGGGTGTTTGGATAGTAGAATCACCCATATTATCAGATGCTGTTGGGCCTGCACCCCAATCATCATCACCTCCTGGGGCTGGGGGTATAAAGTTGCCATTCTGATTAGCATTCCAATCACAAGATCCTACATCCCAATCATTATTAGCCCCTGGGGGCATAAAGTTGCCATTCTCACTGCCATTCCAACCACTGAAACTTGTTGGATCACCGTCATTCCAATTACCTTGCCAATTAGAGTTGTTGTATTGCTCTGTTTCGGGTCCCACATTAACAATTTCCTCTTTATCAGGACAAAAGCAGCCTTTATAAGAGTCGTTATCAGCACAATGCCAAAGGAGCTTGTTCCAGTGTTCATCCTGCCATATTTCAGTACATTTCAACATGCGACCATCAACCCAAACAAATCAGCATTTATAGATCAACTACCAAATACCAACTATTACGGAAAAAAGGGCCGAAATTGCCATGATCTATGATTAATGGGCCAGATGGGTTAAATCATATATTTTGCTATAAAGAGAAAGGCTTAAATGGGTCAATAGTAAGTGTGATGTTAAGGCATGGATCTACTAATTCACATAGTTCAAGGAATCATAATGTATTTTTATGAATGCATTTTTGAGAGAATTGGTCGAAGTAACCAAACTGGCAGTTGTTTTGACAAAATAGCCAAGAGTCCCACAAGCATTTGTTCGAATTTTTATCCTTCCAAGTCCACAAATATGTAGAAAAGCAATTCCACAATACATGTGTGCATTATTCTTTTGTTAAATTTTATAATCTTGTTGTTTATTATTAATTTTTTATGTCTTTTGTTCGGAATTTTATCCTTTTTGAAGACCCAAAAATGCCTTCCAAGTCCACAAAATATGTAGAAAAAAAAACAATTCCACAAGCTATGATGTTCATGATGTGCGGGGTTATTTTGTTTTATAATTTTTATATCTGTCTTTTGTTCTAATCCCAAGATAGTTTTTGGCAAGAAGTGCAAAATGGCGAGGGCACAAGTGAAGTAGACTATTTGACATATAAACATAGGACATGAGCATAATTCACATAAAATCATAAGTACCTAAACTCCTAATAAAAAAATGGTTCATCATTATATATTAACAAGAAAAAAGTCTTACACAAACTAAATATACATTTTTTTTTTTTTGTAGCTTTCCATTCACTTAACCAAACACGTGTAATCTTTAATCATAATAACCCTCGCTTGTCTTTTAAAGGTTGTCCGCTAAATAATTAAGGCCACTGATAAGCATTCATAGAGGAGAGATGAGAGGGGTTTATATATTATATTAAAAGCACACCCAAAACCCAAATGCCATCAGACAACTATCTAACATTAGGAGCAAACTTTTTTTCCAAAATCACATCAGGCCTCATAGACAATAGCGAGGGCCTTGTCAACAAAGGCGAGGGCCCGAGTGACGTGGTCTGGCCTGAGCAAGATAAGGTGGCATGGGCGCATGGCTGTTGGGCTGGCCTGAGAGAATATCCCGACTATAGGTGCTGGCTTTTAACTACACTGTCTAATCCGAAGAAAAAAAAAGATAAAACCCCACAGAAACACTTGCAGCTATTTTGTTACAACTAGGGGTGGAAACAAGCCGAGCCGCTCGTAAAAAGCTCGGGATCGGATCGGTAAAAAGCTCGAACAAGCCGAGCTTAAACGAGCTCGAGCAGCTTTCGAGCCTAATTTTCATTTAATGTCAGCTCGAGCCCGAGCTCTGTACAAAAGCTGAGTAGGCTCATGAGCCCAAGCGACCCTAGAAATATATCACGTGTAAACGAGCTTAAAGTAGTAAGCGAGCTCGAGCCTTATGTAATTAACGAGCGAGCTCCATTTGAACTTTATTTTCTTTAACATCATAAAATTAGTCGAGCTCGAGCTTGTGAAAATTTTCACGAGCCGAGCTCGAGCTCAAAATATAAGGCTCGAAACAAGCTCGAGCCTTATATATATAAACGAGCTCGAGCCTTATATATATAAACGAGCTCGAGCCTTATATATATAAACGAGCCGAGCTCGAGCTCTGGCGAGCTCGAGCTCGGCTCGGTTCGTTTCCACCCCTAGTTACAACCCAATCCTTTTCTTAGTCATGTTATAAACACAATATATTTCTTTAAAAAAAAATGTGTTTAAGAAGCTGGACAAAAAAATCTTTCGGTAAACCCATTAAAATTACCCGTTTTGACCAGTTACCCACCCCGTCTAATTTGCCACCTCTATCTCAATCAATTTTTATGTTGGGAAGCAGTGTCACTGACCTCCAAATTCAAATGTGCACTCTTTCAGGCAAATATCACAATCTGAGTTACAAAAGTGAAGATAGGAGTAGCGATTACCTTGCATATTATATGTGGATTGCCAATTGCAATCAGCAACGACCTGGCTCGCGTAATAGCAACATTAAACCGTCTAGGATTACTCAAAAATCCCAAACAATGCCTCTTATCAGTCTCGTTATGTTTAATGGTTGATCGAACAGTAGATACAATAATGACCTCCCTTTCTTGCCCTTGAAATGACTCAACCGTCCCAACCTTTATATCCGACCCAACAAAAGTTTCAAGTGCTGAACTAATCTTTAAAACTTGTTGCCTATACGGTGTTATCACCCCAATATCTTGACTCTTAATTCCCTTTTCTCTCAAATTGATTACAACCTCAACGACCTCACTTGCTTCGATTCTATTAAACCATGAAGGGTTATTACCTTCTCTTTCGTCAACACCTTGAACACCTATAAAAAGTACCGGGAATTCAGGGTTAGGAAGGTAATCTTTCCACGTCAAAGGGTATAATGTATCGTCTTCTTTGCATGAAACTAAGTCCCCTTTATAGAATAACTCCGAAGGGAGTGATAGAATGTGTTCATGACATCTGTAATTTCTAACCAACTTGGTCACGTAATTTTGATTGCCATCTTTGTAAAACTTAGATTCACAGAGTCTTTCCATATATGATACTCCGAGACCAGAATTTTCAGCCTCTTTAGAGAAGATTACAGGACCTAACTGCACCGGGTCACCAGCAAGAACAACCACAGTATCCCGTCTGTAAAAATGAGAAATTGGGACCATTGTCTCGGGCTCAGAGGCTTGTGCTGCTTCATCTAAAAAGATATGAGTGAAATGACCCGTTTGTAGACCTTCAGCATAAAGCAAAGCAGCACTTGAGTATGTTGATATTATAATCCTATATCTTGCAAGCTTCTCAAATATAGGACAGCTAAAGACTGATTCTTCCTCGTCATAAGAGCAAAACTCAAGATATTCCTGTTTAATATCATTTACTGAACGTGATGCTGCATTTAGCCTTAATAAATCCCCATTTCCAATAGTGACAGCAGTTCCCATTACAAGTTTGTCTAAAAGATGATCTGCCGCACTATTTGAAGGTGCACATACAAGAATTTTTGAATTTCTTCGGGTTCTGTACAGTTGAAGAATAGCTTCTGTTAAAGTGACAGATTTACCAGTGCCAGGTGGACCGTGAACAACATACGGTGGGCCCCCTTTACAGCCAAGGATCATTTCAACTGAGCTTAATTGCTCCTCATTGAGATTACAAGAAATTGGAACCAAAGGGGATGTTTCAATGTATCTTTCAGTTGAAGGTAAATCAGGGAAAAGAAATTCTGTATCCAATTTTCCTGTAGCTTCAATAGCTTGGTATAATCTTCGCATGCCTAGTCTGTTGAACTGGAATTCTACATCAAAGCGATCACCTTCAGAATAGTATGAGTGAAGATCATCATGAAATGATAAGTGAACTTCTTCAGCCTCAACACGGGTAATATACCCCTGTAAAAGAAACCATTGAAGCCTACTCAATATGTCAAATAGTATAAAAGGATAAAACACAACAAAGAAAACAACAGTCATTCTAGTCAAACGACAGTCATACCCTTTTAAGATGCACACACATTTAAATATACAATTAACGCACCTTTTTTATTGGATGTGATTAAGGGTAGAATGGGATAATACATTGTTTAGTGAAGAATTGAAGATTTATTTGGGAACAAACTAAGAGGGTGTTTGGCGTAGCATATTTTAAGTGCACATTGGCGTATTATATATTTGGAAGGAAATAAGCATTTTCAAAGTGTTGTGATTGGTAGGTGCTTGTTGTCTTATTTTCTTATTACGTGAGGAAATCTTTTATATCAACGCATGGGAGGTGCTTATTTTAAAGTGCTTACAAGCGATAAATAAGCTAAAGATATGCAATCCTAAACACCCACTAAAAAAGTATGGGACGTGGTGTGAAATATTTCTTTATGATTTGTGTGTTGAATAATGAAACAGGTATTATACTGTTACAGTAATCATCAAAAGTTTGAGAGCGGAAAAAGTTCTTCAGAAAAGTGTACTCATTAAGATACAGTTTGTGGGCAGCTTTCAACCTGTTTCTTAACCTGTTAAAGATAAAACCTACACAAATTTTACTCGTTCAAAATTTAATAAGCTGAAATTTCCACCTCTAGTCCTACAATACTAATACTGTTATCCATCTGTGTAAACTCAATCAGTCAGTTTTATGATGTGAAACAAACCGTATATAGAGGAGACGTGTTATGTTCGTTCTGAAATGTAGGCTTTGCAGCAATGTTATCCCCAACAACGAGAGATGGTCTTCTCTCAGCCAGTCCTGGGACTTCAAGTGACAAAAGCCTGTATTTTCTCTTAAAAACAACTCCTTGCATGTCATATGTTCTCATGTCCTCCTGAATAAAAATTTAAAATATAAACATAATCAATTTAAAAATATATATATTTCAAATACTATAGTCTATAATCAGTTTTTTTTTTTTTTTTTTTTACCTCCAGCTTAATTTCTTCCATATTAATCAAGGTTTTAAAAAATGGGACATAGTTCTTCTTCGTGAGGCCTTCCATTAGTGCATCAGGAACACCCTTATTTTTAATCACATCCCTTATATCATTCGGGATTGGATACTCCGGAAGCTTATATCTGTATGGTCGGCTATTAGCCCTTGCAGGTCGATAACCCCTCATTACTTTGACTCCCGAATTATCCCCACCAGGTGAATATATCCTCGGTAGCATTGGTTTGTTTCTGTTTGGTCTACTGTACGGTTTCTTTGAAGTCAATGACTGTGAGATCTTATCTTCTGCCATTATAAAACCCATCCTTTCTATTTTATCATCATCAAAGTTAAAGTGAACAGCTGTTGTATGCAGACCTCTAGCAGTTGGTTTACATAACAAGTAAATGGTGAGCGTTTTTCCAGGTACCAAAGTCCTGTCCTCCAAAGAAAACGAATCTACAAATGATTTTACATAATCTTCATCTGAATTGGGTGACGGAGGTTCCATCACCGAAAGGGTAAAACACTTGTCTGGTTTCGAGTCATATATCTCAACTGACCATAGAGTGACTGCTTCGGTAGATGTGTTCTCGATGGTGATAGCATTGAAAACGGTTTCACCAACGGGGACAAACTGAGGCTTCCCTTCAGTCAAAGGAAATGGAACAGAGATAACAAACGGACCTTCATTCTCTGGATTGTAGTTATAGAACGACCCATCATTTGCAAAATCCACATTTCCAATATCTCCAACGTCACTAATGACAGACCGTGTTTCATCGTCATAGTTAACAGAACCCATTTTGAGAAACCCAAGCTGTGTCATCAGATTTAGTTAGAACATACTCATATGAATGAATAACTAGAAATGATGTGTGAGATCAATGCTAATCATTACAAGCGACTTTCATATTGCGTGAGATTAATAACTTTTTATAAACAACAACAGATGTAATAGCTGAAGTTAGATTGTGTATCACATAGTAGTTGTTAGCTGCATTTTATTGTAAAAAGTCGTACTTCTTATATAAGCTATAATAATAATAACACCGAGTAGGAACATTTTTGACAGTTAAATACAACATATCAAACAAATAAAATAAATTTAATCAGAACAGAATAAACAAAACAAAGGAAAAACAAAACAATGTATATACATGATCGGACAAAAGAAAAAGAAAAAAACCCCTAAAAAAAAGAACCTTTTATGTTGTACGGATGGTTGTTTTAGGGTAGATCGATGATGTATTTAGTTCTTCATATAAGATTTATGGAATGAGTGAATGAATTTCAGGGGTGATTGTAGAGTAGAGTGGAGTGGAGAATTGGGGGTGGTTTTGGTGAAATTAAATTGAATGGGGGAACTGCACTCCACAGTCGACGCTTTTGCCGTGTTCACGTTATATATTATGCTCTATCACAAAACTTTCAAATCAGGGTTATTCATTTTTTTCAAACTTTTTATCTTACGCTATATCTTCTAAAATTTCGCAAAATTTTAACATAATCTTCTATGGGTTTTTTTTTCAAACTTTTTAACACGTCATACGTATATAGAAGGGTACCCGTGCGTTGCGACGGCGGATACCTTTTAACTAAATTTTTTGGCGAACAATATATTTCGATTACATGTTTTTCGTGATAATGACTTTATGTAGAGGTGTGCTTGGCGGTTGGTTTGGGTGGTTTTTTGCTAAAAACAAAAGATCGAAATCTGATTTTGGAAGAGCTTTGTGGCGAGGGTGGTGAGATGCCGATATGAAAGTGCGTTTTTTTTTTAATGTTTTTTGAGTAAGTTGTTTGATGTGTTAGATTTATAGATAATGGGTAAAGACAATTAATTTTTTAGATGGTTACAAGTTTATGAATTTAACACATTTAATATTTTAAATGTTACTTTTATATGTGTGTATGTAACAAGCTATTGAAATTTCTTTTTATATTAATGTTTTTTGTTTTAAAATTTTTAAGACTACCTCATTTAGAAGGTCATAAACTCTTTATATAGTAGTATAGATAATGTGATGTTTAAGACCGTGTGTAATTTTCAATGATTGATGCGTCGGGCACCTTTACAACCCCTCACATTCAACGCTATTTAGACTTTGGAATGAGACGAATTGATCGTATTTTTAACCGAATTATGGCGCAAAAAACAAACCCCAACAGTTATAATTTTTTACCGTTTGGGAATTTTACTTTTTATTAAATTTTTCAAAAACTTTATACATTTACACTATAAATGCCTCATTAATTCTTTATTTTATACATAATTTCCAACAAATATTTACTATAATCTTCTAAACTCACATAATGTCTCAATAAACTCTCAAAACCAAAACGCCAAAATCTCGAGGCCAACAAAACATTCAAAACTTTTCAACACCGAATCCCAATTTTCGTTTATCCAGTCTCTCAACACCCACTCTATTTTAACTCGCGAGTTTCGTATACCAATCGCAACCACAACAACAACTTTTTAATCAAAATAATCCATTTCAACCTCCGTTAAACTAACCACAACAACCTTTTTACCAACAACAATCAAATGTATCGTCCGCAGATGTTACACGGTTCACCACCACCGTTTAACCAACTTGTAACACCTGATATTTTATAAGTTTTAGAAATAGACTTTTATGTTGATATTAGAATATTAGAAAGGACCTTATGATAGTATTTATAGAGACAAGGACTTAGAATTTAAAATAGTTAATGAAAAGGACTAACGGTGCAAAAGATTTAACGGCATAAACTAACGATCGTTAAATAGGTTAAACTGCCATTTTACCTTTAACTATAATTCATCATAAAACTCATAAATTTGTCACAAAAACACATGTATGTATAGGATCAAAAGAGAGGGAAACATCAATCTTATCATATATGTTTACGTATGTTATGTAAATCGGTTTAGAGATGGGATGAGAATGGTTTAGTTGTTTGGTTTCCCGTGTTGAACGGTAAGGACCCGATGAGATTGATATAGATCAAGAAGCTCGGGTATAGTTAAGAGACTTAAATTTCTTTATTTAGTTTTTTAGTTTTTACTATATTAACAGTCTTTTAATTGTTCCAATTTTATTTTATTTTTTTAGTAAAGGGTATCATTCAAGCAATGGCTTAAGTGTTTCCAAGTCCATAAAAACATGAAGAAACAATGAAATGGAGTTGCTTCCAAGAAACTGCTATGGAGATGTGCTACAAGGACAACAATTCTTGGATTTGAAGCTACAATGAAATCATTTAAGAAATTATCTACTGCTGCACATGCTTGGTTATCACAGATTTCACCAGAACATTGGTCCAGAGCACACTTTTCAGCTAACTTTTTATAGCTTATGTGAATTATTAATCATGATGCATGCAATTAATTTCTTATTATAATATATATTATTTATCTATGTAGGAAGAGCCCATTGAGATGTTTTGCTAAATAATATGTGTGAAGTGTTGAATGGTAAGCTTGTCCAAGGTATGGATAAACCAATTATCACTTTGTTAGAGTTCATCAGGGAGTACTGCTTGAAAAGAATTGTGAATTTTGTAAAAGCCATTGATAAATGTCCAAGTCCTCTAAGGTTTATTGCAACTACTATTATGACAAAAATCAAAGAAGATGTTAGTAATTATATTGTTCAGTAGAATGGTGAACATAAGTATCAGTGTAATGGGCCATGAGGGATCAATGTGTAGTTGATGCTGTTAGTAGAACATGTACTTGTAGGAGATGAGAGATTACAGGGATTCCTAATAAGCATGTAGTTGTTGCAAACTGGAATATGGCTATCAATGGCCAACCTATTGAAATACCAGAAGCATGGACTGATAAGTGTTATTGGTTAGAAACATGGAAACAAGTGTACAGTTTTAAGATACAACCAATTAGTGGTAAGTCCTTCTGGAAGAAATCTCTATGTCTTACAACACTAACTCCTCCATATCATCTCCCTCAAGTAGGCAGGCCTAGGAAGAAGAGAGTCAGAGGAGAAATGGAGGACACACCATGTGTTAAGGATGGGAAGTTATGTAGAAAATGGAGAAGTTTCAAATGTACTTCTTGTGGATACATGGGTCACAATAAGCAGTCATGTAAGGGTCAAGGTGGTGAATCAAGTTTTAGGTTAAAAAAGAAAAGAAAAGGAAATGGGCAACATGTTAATGGTCCTGGTGGTGCATCTACTGGTACAAGACCCTTAAAAAGAGCCAGGTTTGCTTTGAATGATGAAATTCAAGGTTCACAAGGTGCAAGTGAAATAGAAGGTAAGAAACTACATAATCTTACTATTTTATAGCTTTTCATTTCTTGTTACCAATTTTTATGAATGTTGATAATGCAGTTGGAAGACAAACTGGTGGAAATGAAAGTCATCCTGGTGCAAGTCAAAGTGGTCAAAGCTCAGTGGTTGGTGATGCAACCCACATTGAATCAGGTGCATCTGCTCGTGCAAGACAAAATGAAAGCCATCCTGCTGCAAATCAAAGTGGTCAAATTGAATCAGATGAATCTGCTGGTTCAAGACAAATTGATGATGGGAGGATCAATTCAATCCAGAGTGATGGTGGTGCATCTGCAAGTCAAAGTGAGAATGATGGTGGAAGTAAAAGTGCTTCATTAAAATGGAGAATAAGTGCAATAAGGAATGAAATACTTGGGGATGGTGTCTGGTTCACCAAAAGAGTCTAATTCTCATGGCTCACCCCAAATGGAGCAGATCTATGATTAAGAGTAAAAGAGTTAGAGCTGCTTCACCAAAATAGGCTTAAGTTGGATTAGATTGGTGTTTGAAACTTATGTGGGATATTTGAACATGTTTAAGACTTCTTTTATGTGTTGTATGTGGATGTTAAACTTTGGTAACTATGGTAGCCAATTGCAATTTTCAAGTCATTGCAACTTATTGCAATGACAATATGCAATTAAAGGCTTTTATCAGCTTAAGTGTACATATTTAGGTCATTTTATTTGTGCCAATTACTTGCATCTGCATTATGTGTATGAAAATGCAACTTCTTATCAATTTAATATGCCAAAAAAGGTCAAACTTAATCCTGTGACCAAATTGTCAACTACAATTTTTTGTAACCAAAACAAAATCAACAAGCTAAAAAACTTCCATTAAGTTGGCTTTTAGTATGCAAAAACCATGGTTTATCAGTTTGATATGCCAAAAAAGATCAAACTTAACTCACTGACCAAATGGTCAACTATAACTTTTTAACAAAAACAAAGTCAACAAGCTTAAAAAGTTCCATTAAGTTGCCTTTTAGAATGACAAAACATTTGTTTATCAGTTTGGTATGCAAAATAGGTCAACACTCACTGACCAAATGGTCAACTACTTATTTTTCCCAAATCAAAGTCAACAACCAAAAAAAGGTTTCAACAACACATAAAACACTAACATTCACAACTGAAGTAGTGGTAGAATTGAACTAATATTTCATTACCACAAAAATATTATACCGGTCATCAACCACATCAAATTACCAAAAGAAAATCAAAACCTAACATCTAATCTCTTCCCCACTGCTAACTTATACTGCTTCACTAAAAAAAACACGAAAATTGTAGAAAAGAACCCAACTTAAGATCAAATACTTCTTCATTTTAGCAGCTTCAAGTCTTGTTTCCTCTAGTGTAGCTTCCATAACATTCCCTTGCCCTTTTAGACCAAGAATGATATTAAATGATCTTACACACATTGGCGGATCGTGCTAGTCAACAAACTCACAATCAAATCCCAAATCAGGACAACCATAGAACCGCATGGGATTTCGATTTGTCCATTATGTACGAAATACTACTGTTTTTTCACACCAACACGCCACCATTTATTTTTTATTTTTTTTTATTCTTAAAATTTTGGGGAAGAAATAACAAAAGTTGAAGAGAGGGAGTGATGGAAATAATTGAGTGGGTAGATTGTGGAATAATTGCATGAATCGGGATATGTAAAACATATATAAGGATATGTAAAAAGTTAACTACACGTGTTCTAGGAGTACAATGTGAACAATGTCTGGACAAAATTAGGAGGTTGAAACAAAAATACAAAAAAGTGTTCGAACAAAATGCCCTCGTGTAATTTGCACGTGAGGTCCGAGATAACGAGAAAATCTAACGACCTTAGGAAAAATGGACCACCCACGTAATATTTCAATATATTAGACTAACGGTGCAAGAGTTCACATTTTTGGATGTCGTATGAAATCTGGCACTACCTCAGGGACTAAGGGTGTAATTTTTTGTTATTTAAATTAAGTATACATCACATTTAAAAAACGTACATCCCTTCCATAGAATGGTTAAATCATTCATCATCCTTTTAGAAGTAAGGGCCCGTTCGGTTTGTAGACGGGTTTAGGATTAAGATTTGGATTATGATTTGAATTTAGATTTGGATTTGATATAGTTTTTTAATTAAACGAGGAGAGAGAAAAATATAATAAAATAATATATTATATATATTATAATTAATATAATTTATAAATTTTAAAATATTATTATATTTAAATAAGAATAAAACAAAATATGAGTGGTTGAACTAATAATTGGACCCACTTAAATTGAATGCTATGATAAAAGTTGTCATGCTACAAATTAAAGAAAAAAAATTGGGACTCATCCCCATTTGTAGGACCTATAAAAACAAACCAATCAACAAATCTTTTCCATCAACCCCAAATCCTACTCTTATCCCCTCAAAACAAACGGGGCCCTAAATTAGCCGTCATGTCTTCATAGAAAGAGAACCCATATGATCAAAATAATGACCCAAAAACGAAAGAAACGAGTGAAAGTGGTCCTTTGTTAAGTTAGATGGTTAGATAAAATTATAACAGTCTCTACCACCAGTTTTGATTTTTGAAATGCACACATTTGTCTAAGTGCGTAACTAATTTTAGGAGTAACAATGTTAGTAGCAAGGACTTGAATGTCTAAAAGATCTAACATAGGGATGAGTGTGTAGCTTTTGAGCTCTAGGATTGAACCATACAATTATTTACCAATCATATGGACGATTTATGTTATTTAGTGCAGTTTTTTTAGCAATGAAGACTTTTTTCTTTTGCAAGATACCCCATAGTGGAGGAGTTGTTTATGGGAAATGAACCACAGGTAAAGTAACTCAACTACTAATCACAACGTAACCACAAAGTTTGGAAGCATAATAAGGATGGAATTATATCTGAGAGTAATAAAATCCTAATATATTGTTGATCTAACACCATACTGCATAGTTTTCTCAGTAATCATATATAGTGTGCACCTATAACTTGGCTAAACAAACCATGTATAAATCAACGGGGAACTCTATCTAAATTATCTCATGCACCTAATTAAAAATTTAATAAAATATGTTTCTACTCGTATCAACTCAAAACAATAGTTGCAACTCATGCCCTTTAAGAGTTTTCCAGTTTTTGAAATCACAGTTTTATTCCTTAACCGACATTATATTAAATTTCTCTTTTGTTTTTAGTTTTGATCACAAGAATTCTATGTTGATTGGTAAAGAAAAAGTTATGCATTATGTTTGTATTTTACTAATACATGACAGTTAAATAAATAAATGGACAACCAGTGTTAGTTAATAAAATTGTTAGTTTAGTCACGACTGTTTGCAAAATGGATTTGATCATTCTCTATTAACTTGAACAATGAACCAAGATTAGACCAAGCTTTACACAATGACATGTTGTTGATTTCAGTTGTAACGTAAGTTGACATTCTGTACAAAACCTGCTGACATTTAATACCCTCATCTGTTCCATTTGCATACATCAAATCTGTTCCATTTACATCGAATCCTTCCTACTGCTCTGAAGTGGTTCCATAATCGCACCAAAATTAATTCTGAAAACAACTTTCCCTAGGTTTGATATAGTATTCCATACCTACTGTGAACTGGTCTCAGATGCTTATAAGAATTTGAACAAAAACCAAGTATATGGGCATGATAGCTATTACATTTGCTAGTGTCAAATGGTTGCCACTGTTACTCTTCTTTGATGCAGATGGCTTGGTGGTGTTCTGTCTAGATGCATTATTGGCAGGGCTCGGCTTGGTGTTTGTTGATGGTGGTGTAGGATGCAGCGGTTGAGGTGGAGGAGGCGAGTGGGGAGGAGCATTAGAACCTGCAGTTCCATGCTTTACGTTAATTAAACTGAAACAGTAAACTGTATGTACTTCTGATGTATATTGTACATACTACATTAGTACGCATTAAAAATGGATATAATAAAGCTAAGATGTTGAGTGGAATTGTTTAAAACAATAGTTCCTGAATGAATGGACAGAACATTTAGGATAAACCTGAACGGGGCTTCTTTGTGGTGTCAATGAGAGGAGGCAGAGTTTGTGAACCTGAATCAATGAAATGAAATACGTTATGATAAGCAATAAGTATAGTTGAAGTTCATATACTTGATGATTTAGCAACAACAAAACACAAGAGCCAAACAATTTGGCCAGATTAAAAATTACTACTACTATATTTAGTCTGTTTTAAAGCTTCAAACTTCCTAAAGAGATATCAACAACTAGCCTTACAAAACAGCATATGTTACCAGTTACCCACTTTACCTTACAAAAACACCAAATATGAGATAAACTGAAAAACCTAATCACCATATATACATATATCAAACCACTTGTCTCAAATTCTGTTTCGGAAGTAATGATGACCATACGTGCCTGTATTTGTTTCTTTCTGTTATCAAACTACATACCGCCACACAACAAAACAGTACGATTTATGAATTTGATCGAGCATTTTCAGATGTAAAGTTACACACCCAAGGCCTAATAAATGGTTATAATCTCAATGTATACAAAGCAATGCATTAGGAAAAGCTATATCTGAACTTCATATACTCTATCATTTTAGCGACATAACATAAAAACCTCAAAATTTATGCCAAGATACACACTGATACATATTGTTTTGCTTTTCAAGATTCCACAACCTAAAATACCTAAAAGAGATACCACAAAAACGACCCTAATCAAAAGAAGTTAAGATAATCCTGACAAAATAAACACCAAATTGCTATTAGATCATCTTGATAAAATGGACACCTAATCACTATGTACAATCCATACTACTTATCACAAAATTGATCCAAAAGCAGTGATGATGTACTTGTATGTGTTTCTTTGCATAACGAAACTACTTACAGCCACAGAACAGAACAGCATAAATTTTTAATGAGGCCTAGATAACAGTTATCCACCTGATCGTTAATAAGTTGGTGAACCTCGATCAATGCAACAAAATACATAAAGAAAACCACAAATATCTTTAAATTGAATATCCGTGATAGCTTTTTTTAGAAACAAACACAAAGAGCCTCAGCAATATATATAAATTTATAAATGACATAAACTTGATAGAAAACAATGTGAAATCTATTAGAAACCATCAGAGATAACCAACTGATCATTCATCTACCATAAACACCAAAATTACAATTAGACCTAATTACTCCATACAGCCACATAACAAATCATAATTAACATTACAGATGGTAAATAGATACTAGAAAAATGAACCGAATCAAAAGAAGTTATGAAACCTACTCAGTCCATCCATCCGCTACAAACAGTATAATTATCAAAATTTATAATCAATCTACAAAACGATACATAAAACCACACATATGCTAATTCAACGAAATCAGAAGAGTTACGAAAACTCATCCGCCACAAACACGTAAATTACTATACCTAATCATAATACAAATTCCGCACCAATTTTCACTAAATTAGACTCAAAATCTCATAAATAGATATGTAACAGATTCTAAGTAAATGAGTTATAAGAAAGAGAGTAAAATAACGTACCTGAACATATGGAATCAAGCGTATCGTTACCACGAGCGGAATCGGAATCGTTAACGTAGCAAAGATCGGATAAGGAAAGAAGCTTAGTAGCATTAAGAGGAAAGCCAAGAAGAGTAGTCTGACGAACAAGATAACACAAACAATCAGCATCACCAGAATCAAATGATCCATTGAATATATCACAGCATTGAGAAGACGGGTCGTCGGAGAGATCGTTGGGAGGTGCGGAAATGTAGGGAAGACATGGTGAGAATGAGATGACTGAATCTGCGCAGCCTCCTGGTGCGGGTGGAGATGGGGATGGGATCGCGATATCGGCACTTGTTACGGTTGAAGATGATGAAGTGAGTAGGGATGTGATGGTGATGGTGATGATCAAGATTATCAAAGTTGTTGGATTCATTGTTGTTGACGGTTATTTCTGTTATGAGAGTGAGAAATTAAACGATGTATGTATGGCGCCTCTTTATATACTTAAATTGCTAGTAAATGAAAAACGTTGACTTCATTCATAAAATAGTATGCAACTCAAGTTTAAGTTTAACATACCGCGAAAGTTATTTGTACGTTAACTATGTACTTTTAAAATTAATATAATGTGTGTTTTTGAAAAATTGTCAAGTTTAAAATTGATTAAAAAAAGTTAAAAACACATAATTTAAGTTGTCAAGTTTAAAGAGTATTTATGAATTAATTTAAATTTCAGAATTTAAGAAAAAAGATACACTCTCTATAAGTGGTTGATATATGTGATGATATTAAGATTATAATTAAAAGTTAATATAAGATCATTTGAGGACAAAAGTTTATCTACATATCAAGGGATCAATCCATACATTTCATTCATTTTGATCTAATGGCTTAGATTAAACTTAATATATACACTGCAAGGGTATTTTGGTCAATATAAAACGCATTTTTTACATTTGTTTCAATTAAACACTTTTTTTTATTTCACACACACAAAGTGTGTGTTTCCCTCTTTTCTCTCGTTTATCCATATTCTTCATCACGTAGCCCTAATTCTGTTTCAATTATACGCTCTTTTTATGGATTCGATTCCAAATTCTTCAGTTTCTTCTGATCGTTCTTCTTCTTCTCAAGAGATCGGTGCTACTGAGCTTTCTTCTTCTCAAAAGGTCGTTGTTTCTGATCTTCCTTCTACAACTAAAGATATTGTTATTAGTGATGATGTTTCTGCTAAGTATATTGAGGAGATTGTAGCTTATGAACACGATGATGAATCTGCAGCTATTAAGAGTAAGATGTTTTTAAATTTTGTTATTCATTGTGTTTTCTGTTTGAATAATTATGTTATTAGGCAGTTTAAGCTCTGAATAAGCAGTTTTAAGCTATGAATAAGCTATTAGTTAGGTTTAGATTGAATTAAGCAGTTTTAACTTAGGTTTAGATTGAATTAAGCAGTTTTAAGTTAGTTTTAAGCTATGAATAAGCTATTAGTTAGGTTTAGATTGAATTAAGCAGTTTTAAGTTCTGACTAAGCTGTTAGTTAGTTTTTGATGAATTAAGCATTTTAAGCTCTGAATAAGCTATTAGTTTAGGTTTTGATTGAATTAAGTAGTTTTAATTGTGATTAAGCAGTTTTAAGCTTTGAATAAGCTATTAGTTATGTTTTGATTGAATTAAGCAGTTTTTGATAGAAGTTGATAGTATTAAGTAGTTTATTTTGATAATATTAAGTATCACATTTGATATCATATGTATCACATATGATATATCACATGTGATATATATCTGTTATATACATCATATGTTTTATATCATATGTGATGATAAGAACATGTGTTTGTTATTTCATTTTTACTTAATCACTGTTTTTTATTTGTTCTTTTGTTTTTTCAGAACTGAATGTTTTGAAAACTCCTGAATCATTTTCTACTCACTCTAATTTTGATACTCCTAGTGGAACGGTTTATTATATTCCTAAAGTTCATGTGGACGTTTTACTAGTTAAGGGCAATGATTATAATTCAGTTGATGAGTGCATTAGTTCCTATAAGAAATATGCTTCAAAAGCAGGGTTTGTGGTTAGGAAATCATGTCAGAAAAGGTTGAGGAACGGTATTGTTAAGCAAAAGTATCTAGTGTGTAATAGGGAAGGCTATCTAAAGGGAATTCATGTAGACACACTAGATTTAGAGAATAGCGACAAGCAGAAGAGAAGTTCGAACCTGCATATCACAGGTTGCAAAGCACGTGTTATGTTTGAGTTGATTCCTGGTTCTACACAGTACAAGTTGATTGTTTTTTATAGTATACATAACCATGAGCTTGAACGTAAAGAATATAAGCATTTGTCAAAGACCGAAAGGCAATTAACATATGATGAGCAGTTGTTTATTGTTAAAGCTGCTAGCATAAATATAGGTGCAACGAGAGCTCATCACTTGTTGACCAGGTCCGAAGGGATCTTATTTGCTTGTTCATGGTACAACCTATTGACTTTAAGAACTTTTTAGGAGTGTGAATTGTTATATAGGCGATAGTGATGCGCAGATGCTTATAGCTAAGATGAAAAATAGAAAGAAGCATGTTCCAGATTTTTCGTTTGATTATTTGGTTGAAAATACTGAGCTTACTGCAGTTTATTGGGTTGATGAAGTTTCCAAGTACAATTACAAAGAGTTTTGTGATGTTGTCTTTTTTGATGCTACGCACAGGACAAATAAGTAAGTATTTCAGTGATATATATCATATTTTATTGTATTACTTGTATTTTGTCTTCATATTTGTTTTTTTTAGGTATTTTTGTTTTTGTTTCAGGTACAAAATGATGTTTGTTCCTTTTATAGCAATTGATAATCATCGAAAGTGTGTTACCGTTGCTGCAGGCTTGCTGAAGAATGAAACTGCAAATTCGTATATTTGGTTGCTCAAAGCATTTATAAAAGAGTTTAGTAAAGCTCCTAGTATCTTTTTGACTGATCAGGACGGGGCTATGAGAAAGGCTATTGAACAAGAATTTGTTGGATCGAAACACAAATTATATATGTGGCATATTACACAAAAGCCTCCTTGAAAGGTATTTTATGTGCTTTCTTGTATTTTCTTTTGTTATATCATATGTGATACTTTATGTGCCTTCTTGTATTTTATTTTCTTTCTTGTAGTTTCTAATGATTTATCATATGTGATAATACATACTTTTTTCATTTGTTAAATCATATGTGATATTTGTTTGCAGATATGTTCAAAAATTTATGATCACACTGACTTTAAAAGGAAATTCAATCAAATTGTGTGGAATATGTATATTGGTCCTGATGAGTTTGAGTATCAATGGAGAAAGTTATTAGAGGAGTTTAAGTTGCAGAATCATAAGTGGTTAACAAAAATGTTTCACATACCTTCATGTTGGATTCCTGCTTTTTTTGTGGACTCCCTTTTGTGTGGTTTGATGAGGACAACATCTAGGTCTGAGAGTGAGAATTCCTGTTTCTCTCATTTTACAAATTCTGGTTCGAATCTCATGAATTTTATGAATTGCTTTGAGACGGCAATGGAAAAACAGAGGCGTATACAAGAGAGGTTAGATCATAAGTCGATTGATTTTGTTCCTACACTTAGAACCTATCTTAAGATTGAACGTCATACATCAAAGGTTTATACTCGTCCCCTTTTCGAATTGGTTCAAGCCGAAATATTTGAAGGGACATGGTTTTGCCAAATAGATACCAAAAGTTTGGTTGAAGGATCTGAGGTGTCTATTATTAAAGAGAAAATTTTTGTTGATGAATTAATGGAGAAGAAGAAAGCTAAGAAAAAAGAGAAAGTTAAGAAAAAAGCTAAGGATAATGATAAAAATGAAGAAGAAGAAGAAGACCCGATTAACTTGTTTCACAAATAAGATGGATTGTATAAGGTTTGTTAGTTTCTTAACCAGTTTTTTTGATGGTCTTTTAAGCCTTTTTTAGTGTTAACTTTTATATTTTTATAATTTTGATAGATCCTATGTGATATATCATATGATATATCATATATGATATATCAAATGATGTATCACATATGATATATCATATATGATTTTTGACTATGTATTAGTTTTTTTGCATGAAGGTTTTGCGAAACATAGAAGATTGATCAATTGTTTGTTCCTGTCAGCTATTTGTTAGAGTTGGAATATTATGTAGATACATTTTTTGTGTCTTTAAGAATGCGAATGTTGAAATGATTCCAAATCAATACATCTTGAGGCGTTGGACAAAGAACTTAATACCTGCTAGTTTAAGGAACAAAAGGAACATGTATGGTGAGAAGAATGAGATTGTTGAGAATTATGCAAACGAGGCTACTTCTATTGTTGGTCAGTGTGTGCATATGTTGAGTAAAGATAAGACAAGGTTAGCTGCGTTTATTGAGAAGTTGAAGTTGCTAAAAATAGATGTCGAAGCTGATTGCCCGAATCCTCCATCAAAGGACAAGCTTGATAATCTTGAAGAACTTGTCGGAGTGCCAAAGCCCCCTGTAGTTGCTGTTAACAATCCATCTGGTTGTAAGCCCAAAGGATGTGAAAAGAAGCGTATAAAAGGAGGAAAAGAGCAAGCTATTGGTGAGAGTTCAATTAATAGGAATTCATGTTCAATATGTGGAGCTAAAGATGGCCACAACAAGAGGACATGTCCAAATAAGTATATAGTAGAAGATGATTTGGTTCAATCTCAAGTTACATCATAAATCGTTTACAAATTTGTTTTTTGTTTTTTAGTATGTTTCTTTTTAAGAATTCTGATTGAAGTACTTTGTACCTTCTTTGATTGTTACAAATTTGTTTTATGAAATGGATTTTGATTTTTTTTTGGTGTTAAGTGATTCATCTTTTCTTGTGTGGTTACTTTTATGAGAATTATCATATCTGATTTATCTCTTGATGATTTTTCCTGTTATATATCATATTTGATATACATATAAAATCACATTTAATTTTTAACTGTTATTCTTTTCAATAAATCATATGTGATACTACCATTAGCACATTTGTTAATCAAATATCACATCTTGTATTTTTTACATATCCAACTATCATATTTTTTATTTTTTATAGTTTGACTCTTTTTATCCAATGTGTAATAAAACGCGGAGTCGATTAGAAATATCTTTTTATCAAATATATCAGTTTGTGTATCAAAACTTATACACACATATTATCCAAAATCACATTCGCAGATGTGCCGCCATTTTCATTACATAACCATTTTCAGACAGAAATTTAACACTAGTTAGGATATTGTACCATACGACATAACATACTGATATTGTACCATACGACATACGATATTGTTCTAACATGTTCACAAACATGTTTAAACCATTCTAGATGGCATACGACATCGCAAATGTAACTAAACAGAAATTACTTTCTAATTGCATCATTATGTCATTGCACCTGTACCCCAAAAAGAGTGACTGTTTTCTTGCTAACCATTCTTGTCAACTCCTACCATCAATTGTATACCAGTAACCTGTACCTTCAAATTGCACTTGGAACATGTTGTTCATCTTGTTCTTTTTTCTTCTTCTCGATCTGCTCCAATATGTAACTTTGCTTCAACGCATGTGTTTTCCTTTGCGAACGCATGTGCTTCTTCATTGATTTTTTATCTGTGAATGTTCATTTCATGTGTTAACATCTTTGTTGCATACTTCAATCTCAACTTGATTAATGCATGTTCCTGTCCTTCTTCTTCTGTCAGAAAGCTCAAGTCCCAGTTCTTTGCTGCTTCGCCATTGTAGTTCTCCATATGCATCATTACAAAAACTCCGCAATCAATCAAGTTTTCTTTTGTTCCCCATTTTAGCTTCATGACTGTTGTCTTCTTTTTGTTTATTTCTTTTGCCTTCGGATGGTTGTATGATTCCAGATACTGTGAAAACAGTTTTTTCTGCATAAACAAAAGATTCAATTTACTTACTAGTGTTTTCATATATGATATTTCAAATAGAAGATTCAATTTACTTACTAGTGTTTTATCATATATGATATTTTACTACCATATTTTAGTTTGTAATATTAAAGACAATTATATCATATATGATATTTTACTATCGTATTTTAGTTTGTAATATTAAATACAATTATGTTCTTTCCATGCCTAGTTTGAGTTACTTACCAAAAGATCGCACTCTTTCTTGTATTTTGTATCGTACGTCTGTCCTGAGTTTGAGTTGTCAATGATGACAGAAGTTTCTTTGACGAGATTGAAAACAACGAGATAGAAGTGTTCATGAGTGATTATTGGAAAGAATGCCTGTATAAATTGAAAAAATTATATTCATTTTAATTCAAATAAAAATCAAATCTCTTTTTTCATAATAAGTGAAATAAGTTATTACCATTTCTACATGTTGCATCGATTTCTAATTTGTTTTGCCTTCAAATTCGCTTGTCATGCTTCCAAGAAAAGCTTTATACTGCTTAGCCTGATCTTTCTATGGTACATCTACCACTTGTTTTGTCTGTTGTCATAAATCAACAATATCATATAATTATTAACAAATAGATTAGTAATTAGGTTTTAAAGTTTTATCTACTTACTATCATTCCCGTGTGAAAGTAATGCTTCATCTTTTTTCCAGTGTTGTTGACCATTTCTTCGTAGTTTAAAACCGAAGCAAAGTTGTCAATCACACTAGCTTCTACCTTCAATTGTGGTGCCAGTGTTTGCATGTTGTCTCTTATAGTAGGTGCTCCCTTCACTCTTGGTTCAAACACAAATTCACTACATAAAATATAAATCATATACATATTATTATCACAATATTATTATTATTTTTCGTATGATTTTAAATAAGAAATAGCAGACTTACAATGGATTTCCTTCCATTGAAAATAAAGCATCTGTTATCATCATTTCATC
This sequence comes from Chrysanthemum makinoi, assembly GCA_910596185.1. Lineage (NCBI taxonomy): Eukaryota > Viridiplantae > Streptophyta > Magnoliopsida > Asterales > Asteraceae > Chrysanthemum > Chrysanthemum makinoi. The sequence goes on along the minus strand of OU343225.1, from coordinate 13,439,833 downwards.
TGGTTCTGCTGGTGTATTTATTGCAATTTTCCTGTTCATGTATGGCGAAACAAGAAAACGAGATGGCCTTTTCACTCTTTTTGCAAGATGTTCCTCTTCTGGTTTTGATGCAGTTTCATTCTCAGCATCAAGTTTTCTCACCTTTTTTTCCATCTTTTCTTCCTTTTTTTTTGTTTTTTCAGTTTCAACAACAGGTTCTGTTGCCAATGGGCTTATACCGAGACTGAATGATGGTGGTGTCATTGATTTTCTTATTTTGCTTCTTGTCATTCTCTCTTTTTTTCCATGAATCTTTTGATATTCTTGTGTTGCTTGACTGATGACATTGTCAAAATTTTCATCATTCCAAAAGTCATCTGTCTCTGCCAACTTATAACCTTTTTGTTTTCTCAGCCTGGTAAGTCTGTTGAGATTATTTCCGCTATGAAAGCTTGTTCGTTACTTTCACATGGCTGTGAAGGATTTATGGCTTCAATCAAAGATACTTTATTGGATGGTCCTCGTATCGAGAGTCATCCAGTTGTTTATGAATTCCCTGATGTGTTTCCTGAGGAACTTTCGGGTTTACCACCTCAGCGTGAAGTCAAATTCAGTATCGATTTGATTCCAAGTGCCGAACCCATTTCTAAGGCTCCATATTGTATGGCACCAGTTGAGTTGTTAGAGTTGGAGAAGCAATTGTAAGATCTTCTCGAGTGTGGTTTTATTCGCCCTAGTGTTTCTCCGTGGGGTGCGCCGGTTTTGTTTGTGAAAACGAAAGATGGCAGTATGAGGTTGTGTATCAATTATCGGGAGTTGAACCGTATCACCGTTAGAAACCGTTATCCGCTTCCGCGTATCGACGACTTATTCGATCAGCTCCAGGGGGAAAAATTCTTTTCTAAGATTAATCTATAATCGGGTTATCATCATGATAACATCAAATTAGCCTGATCTTTTATATATCAAATTCCCGTGTTTATGGCCTCATTTGCATTAATATGGTACTTAATTCTTTCATATTCGTTCATATTTGCATTTCAGGATAAATGAGGCGTTGGAGCGTAAAAGAAGTGATAAAAGGCCAAGTATATGTTCTGAAGATTGATTTACGAGGGCCTTTGGATTTTATGTGAAGATTACGCTGTAACTAGCTAATAAGGTTACAGTAAATATGAGCTTTAAAGGATACTGGCGTAACCAATTCTTATGGTTACGCCGTAATTATTTTTGTAAAGGTTACGGGTAAGGTTGCAATTTAGTTATGCCGTAGAGATAATTACGGAGCGGATAAAAATATGCGGTTGAAGAGTTACGGCTGCAATTCGTAATTTAATTACGCCGTAATTATTAACTTGGGCTCTAAGGAGTTGAAGTCCCGTGGCTAAATGAAGATAATATTTACTCCGAGGATGAAAAGTAAAAGTAACAAGTGCGATCAGGGACCAAAGGTGACAATTCATATGAATTTTATTTACTTCAAGGACTTGTTATAAAAATATGAAGTACGATGAGGGGCTAAAAGCGTCAACAAGAGTATATAAGTTTCAATATATATGGGTGAGTTGAAAAAGTACAAGTTGTGATTTCTCAGTAAGTAGTTACGGTTAGTTACGCAGAACTATTTATTTTAGTTACTGACGTAACTATTCGAGATCCGAAATTTTCTTTACGCATCTTTAGTTACTGCGTAATTTGCACTGCACCGCGTAACTATGTCATGCCTATAAATACCCTAAATCTGCATTTTTAAGCATCTCTCTTCACCCTCTCTTAGGGTCGATTAGGGCACCACCAGGGAATTTTCCAGTCCAGAACCCGGTTTGAAGGAAGAATTCACTCGCAATCATCATCATTATTAGCTCTACATAAAGTAATTTGTATCAAATATTATGTTCAATTCAATTTATGATTTATTCATTTTTTTGGTATGATTTATTATATGTTTGGCTAAGCACCCAGTGTCTTGGCCTAGTTATGATTCTTTAATTGTTTTGTTTGCATTTACTTTACTTCCGTACAATTATTTCTAAGTGTATTCATCCATAGTTTATTGGTAGCCATCCTTGGTTCGGTAGTTTTGAATGGCGGTAGAGGCCAATTGCCTAGGAGATATGACCAACTGACCCTAGGTGAGCGGACTGAGACGGGAAGGGTAAGATATGACCAACTGACGACCCTTTCTACTTGTGCGATTTGACCAACTGATCACCTATCGTTTGGATGAACTTAAGAATTAGGGGGTGAGTGTTTAAGTTGCTAACGCCGGGCACTCACTATTATAAATCTAGCATGTAGCGGTACTTAATGACTCGGCTTAGGGGACCGGGAACAACAGGACTTATGACGGTGCTGATTTCTCCCGTGGTGGCATGTCGATAGTTAAGGCGAATTGACCAAATGTTGTGCTCTCGACTTTGACCCCACCTGAAGTAATTGGAAGTAATTAGACGTAGACATTACTAGCTAGGATGAATAACTAGGTTAGCACCACTATCCTTCATTGATCACACCTCTTGCCCTTATCTGCTTTATTTTATTTCTTTGTTTTATTAGTTAATTTTATTTCAATCTTAAAAGCAATTATAATCGTGACATAGACTTAAGTTAATTTCCGATCCTCGTAGCTCTTGGGACGACCTCGGTTTTACCGAATACTACACTACACACAACCGGGTACACGGCCCGTTAGTGCATTAAGGTAGACCATAGGTATAACGAGTAATTATAAATATTAAAACCTGGTCAGTAAAACCTGCATCACATCAGTTGCGTGTTAAGGATCAGGACGTCCCTAAGACAACTTTGCATACTCGTTATGGTCATTATGAGTTTCTTGTGATGCCTTTTGGTTTGACTAATGCACCAGCTGTCTTTATGGATCTGATAAACCGTGTATTCCATGAGTATCTTGATAAATTTGTCATCGTGTTCATTGATGACATTCTAATATATTCTAATATGAATGAAGAGCATGAAGAACACCTTCGTATCATATTGGGAATTCTGCGTCAGAAGAAGTTGTATGCTAAATTTTCTAAGTGTGAGTTTTGGTTGGGGCAAGTAGCATTTCTGGGTCACATTGTATCCACTGATGATATCACTATGGATACGAAATATCAAAACAAATACTCTTCCAAAAGAGTCCAAAATAATAAGGGAAACTAGGGTTGGTTCACTCAAATGCTCCTACTCTTAGCCCATCAAACCCAGTATCCCACTTAGTACTTGCCGCATGGAAAAGAAATGCGGCTGAGCTTAAAAAGCCCAAGTAAAACAGATATAACGAAACAAAAGCTAAACATAATCAAAAATACAAAACGAAACAAAGGATACTGATAACAAAGTTGTAACGAATGAGCACAATGAGTCTATGAGTCAATGAGGAACCTGCATAACACAATATTAACAGATATCCAAAAGGAACAGAAATCAAAGAAGACCAAAGTAAGGCAAAGCAGCGAATCATTTAACAAATATAAGCTCATATAAATAACCAAACCTACAAGTATCGAAACATAATCATATAGAAGTTGATGAAAAGTATCATAATCAAAACAAGCAACCAAACATTGTATAATCATATCAGTCAACGGATCAACTAGACATGAATATGGCAAACAAACAAATCAGATAATCAAATATACATAAGCTAAGCAATATTCTATAATCAGGCGAAATCAACTGAATAGAATGTAAGCATGGCAATCACACATGTCAGAAAATCAACAATTAATAAACATAATAAATATCATAACAAGCTGAGATACTAATAGAAGTATAAGCATGTCAGTCACAAGTATAGGTAGGAAATACTGAACGAACATCATAACTAAATGAAGTAGCTGAACAAGAATGCAGCATGGCAAACTAAATAAATCAACTAGACAAATAACATAAGTTGTACCATATTCCTTCATCAACCAGTAACATGAACAGAAGTGTAAACATGGCAGATCAACAAATAGCAGGTAGATTACTAAATGATAGTCATAATCCCTCTACATAACTGAGCGAAATATAACATGATAAACAGTTAAATCAAATAATTACATACTAGCATAGCAACTAGACGAATCCAATAGTCACATAATAGCATGGTAAGCGTATAATCAGATATTAGCATGATAACAGATGAATCAGGTAACCACATACTAACATAGTAGACAAAGAAATCATGTAATCATATATCAGCATGGTAAACAGATGGACCAAATAATCATATAATAGCATATTCAACACTTGAATCCAATAATCATATAATAGCTCGGTAATCAGATGAAGTGGTAGTTTGAATTATAAGCTTGGCGTACCAACCGAAATGGAGTGAAAGCATAGTAAATCAAATGAACTGAAGATTGAGTATAATAACCAAATGAACTGAAGCATGAGTCCGATAGTCAAACGAATCACACCAGAATAATGAGTGAATAAGTTGTCAATTGAATGACTGAATAGGCATAGCCAACAAATGAATCAGAATATCAGATAGTCACATAATAACCAAAATCAGAATGTTGCCACGAGCACCTAATACTAAAGAAGATACTCCAATAGCCAAATCTACCAAATCACATATCATAACCCATATCTTCCAAATCATATCAAATCCGTCAAATCATGTCAAAGTATACATGGGTAGCTAGCCCAAATGTACCAAAATGTGAGGGGGTGTATTGTACATACGCACCACATTACCAAAACTGAACTGAGTACCTAGGATGCATCTATACGCTCCCTGCAAAACATATCAAATATACATATGCCAGTTCGAGACTATACGTATGTAAACATAATGTCCAAGTGTACACATATCATAATCATATCAAAAGGGAACGTCGGGAACTAATCACACCGCCCTAGATAGTGTCATGTCATTGGTGCATCAATGACATAGCCATGGTACCTCCATGGCTAGTTAGCTTGGGAAACCAAATAAAACGAATCATATCATATCAAACTGAGCATATAATGGAATCATATCAAAGCAAGGATCTCAAACAGATAACATATCAAACGAATAAGTAATCGAATATCAAATCAGATAATCATACCAGAACGAATCATATCAAATCAAGGCAAGGAGAATACGAATCGAATATCAAAATGGACAAGAGTCATGAGAGAAAAGATGTGTCATTACTGAAATGATGGGATATCTCAGACCTCAAAGTTTGTGCACGAGAGCAAAGTACACAACGCCAATCACTCTCCCTCTTCACAAGATCTACAGTAAATATACTCACGTATTACCAACATATTCATTTTATAAGCTTCTCCTACATTTATAAGTGTTTTACTTATTGATATCATCATTGTGTCTTTTATTTTCTTAACTTCACATCTGGACCCATTTTATACGAATTATTTGACCCATCAAAAGTATTCCAAAAATTATAAGAAAATTCCCAGAGGTTCCCACATTAGTTAAGTAATTTCACAAATTTTTGCAAATTTTATCTCAGATTCTAAGTATGGTTTAAAAATCTATATTTCCATACCTGTCTAGAAAGTGTTCAGGAAGTACACCTCAAAAGTTTACGTTTATTAGACCTGTTTAAACACATTGGAAAAATTCCTAAAAATTCCAGAAATTCATTTATATCCTAAATATCAATTATGTAAAAGGAGATCTCAAAGTTACCTTTGTGAAAATGTAGAAGGGGGGGGGGGGGTGAATACGTTTCCGTTTCAAACTTAAAACTTTTGTATCAAATATAGTATAAACCATCGCATTTGCTAATCTCGACGCGAGGATGCATTTGACGCATTACGACATGTAAGGCCAACCCCTTAATATCACATAAGATTCCGCAAAATCAATGGTTCATTATAAATCAAGTTTCACCATTATTAGTCCGGTTTGTTTTTCTTGATCAAGCGTGTCATAATATGTAGAGTGTTAAATATAGTTTATGACTATATGAAAGACCAAGTATGCATCACACACATAAACATCAACCACATACACAATCAACAATATAGAGCAAGAATAAAAGTAAAGCGATAAGTAAAAGGATAGAAAAACCGACACGAGGATTTATAGTGGTTCGGTCACGAATCTTCTCTTCGCCCTACTCCACTCCCCGAGTATCCAACTCGGGAATTACTTCATTAGATCAACAAACTACATTCTTGGCGCAGAAAACCTTACACAACGTCGCTTACACTTTTTCCGGTACTAAGCTAAACACCGAGTTCTTCCACGAGGTAGAACTAAACCTATCACAACTTCGCCTACACTTTATCCGCATACTAGCTAATCGAAGTCCTTCCACGAGGTAGAACCAAACCTATCACAACGTCGCCTACACTTTATCCGGTACAAGGCTAGATACTGGGTTCCTTTACAAAGGAGGAACCATTACCCGACCAACACGACACATCTATGACACCCGTTATGTTTTGTGGCCCAACATAACAAACCGTGTGTTTTATGGCACAAACACATAAACCATCTAATCCAGTTATAGATACAAGAATATGATACTAGACAATATCCAATACAATGTGTCTAATGGATATGAAATCCTAAACTAAACATCAAGAACATAAAGCATGATGTAGTTAGTCTTCTATGAATGAAGATGACAAGTTTCCCAAGCTTGTTTTAGAAGATCTTCATGTTCTTATATGCTTGTGATGAGTGATCACTTTAGTAGGTAAGGATGCATGATCTCTAGGCTTGCTTTGGAGGATCACTTCGGGAGTATGCTTACAACAAATGAAAGTTAGAAGCATTATGATCATATGAGATGAGGTTGATTTACATGTTTCCTAATGATCTAAATATGCTAGAAATGGTGGAGAGAAACTATGTGCAAAGGTGTTAAAATATGGTGAGAAGTGGCTTGCAATTTATAGGAAAAAAGACCAAACTATGTTTTACGTCCCCAAGGATCCCTTCGGAGGGATCCGCTCCTGTAATTCCAAGGGATCCGTGGGAAATTAGAGGGATCCGTGGGACGCTCCTCTTTACCCATGGGTTATGGGTCATGGGTCATGGATCATGGGTCATGGGTCATGGACTTGAGTACCCACCAAGGTACAATGTATCTAGACATTAGGTTATGGGTCTTGGGTCATGGGTCATGGGTTTTACCCAACACATTTACTTATGTTTATGTATTTTATAAAATTTAAGTAACCAAAATTACTTAAGTGTTTTATAAACTATTTAAATAAACATGTTTAATGGTTCGTTAGGGGTTTGATCATAACGCAACATAACAAACATATACGAACCTGTGTTGTAGCATACAAGGACTTGAGTCGTCGAGAGGTGTTGAAAGTATGTTGAGACAAAATATAATTACAAGTAACTTATACATTTTACGTTATGTATTACAAGTTACATGTTTGTCATCAACAAAACAAACGAGACTGTATAGATTAAATATCGTAATATTTGCACTAACAATCTCCCTCTTTTTGATGATGACAAAATAAATGTAAACGTAATAGATAGGTAAAATGGCAAAGATTACTTGTGTCCGTACTTTCTATACATTACCTTCTCGCTTTACTTTTCTCCCCTTTTGTCGTAAAACAAAAGGGTGTGTCCTTGGAGTTTAAACTTAATTTCTTCCAAGAATGGTGAGTTTGCATCATCCCTAGTGAAGTTAAATTGAAAACACCTTATTGCTCCAATTGGCACACCACGCCAATACCTTCAACACGAAACACTAATGGAGGAAGAGAAGAATTATCAACAAGATTCACTTCAGTGGTATTGATGATGACGAAGCTTAGCAACTCATGACCTTAAGCTTGCACGTCTTCAAGAGGTGGTGATCTCGCCTTTAAGAGGAACCTAGAGAATCACACAAAAAAATACATAGAAAGATCCTTTGAATTATAACCATTGTTGCCAACGGATTAATGGATCAAATTTTTTAGGCTTAACCTACATCAAGGTTAGTGTATATATATATATATATATATATATATATATATATATATATATATATATATATGATGAGAAAGAAATCTCCCTTTGTTGAAACATAAAGGAATTTTGAAGAATGAATGTGTGCATGCTCCCCTTGATTCGTTGCTCCCCTTGTTAAGGGCCAAGTATTTTAGGAACATAAGACTAAAGTATTGCAAAATTTTCAATGTTTTTGATTTGACTAAATCTCCCTTTATTGAGGACGCAGTGCTCCTAGTGTGTTTTGAAAATCTACAAAACAAAAAATTAGTGAAAAAATATATTCGTCGTTGGACGAGTAATTCATATGATTCACTTTGTAGATGCTCGACGGAAGGTCCCCCTAGCTCGAGGGCGTCAAGAAGAACCTACAAAAAAATAAATAAACCTCTTCCGAAGACAAGTGTGCCATATACAAACCCATGTATATGAGTGAACCTACAAAGAAAAAAATTAGTGTAAAATTTCGTCCATATATAAACGAGAATCCCATACACATCAAAGTGTATATATATGAACCTACAAAGAAATGATTAGTGTCAAAAAGAGAATAATCCTACTACTTGCATCATCATGGTTGGTTTAGGGGTTGTACGGTTGTTCAAGGTAAGAAAATAAATGCATTTGGGGATGAGACGCATTTCATTACGAAATTCACTTGGCTTTTGACAACATAGATGTTTGTGGAGGATGGCTGAGAGACCATGAATTGTAGTGGTAGCGAGACACTTGTAGAATGTGGTTGACACAAGTAGCTTGAGGTTTGAGGTTGTGGTACAGGTGATGAGAGGTCAAGTTTAACTAGGTAATAAAGAGACTCAAGATTAGAAAGGGATGGTGATGAAAGGTATCAAGGTGACTCTTTGACTCGGTTGATGACTCAATAGAGGTGGTAGACATGATGACTTTGTGATTAGTGACAAAAGTAAACTAAGATGGTTAGGATGATGCAAGATTAGGAATATATATAAAAAAATGTGCGAATGAGCACAACTTGACTTGATGATGAAATCGACTATTGTCAACCTACAAGAATCCAAATGAGTTAGTACAAAAGGAAAACATTTATACAAATGAAGAAATTATTCACATTGTAGAAAACTAGAAAGGAGGTTGAATAGTTTTACCGATTAAAACTTGTTTTTAAACTATTTAGATTAACTTATGTCAATCTATTTGTACGTGTGTGTTGGATGTTGATAGACAAGCGTATAGATGAATAAAAGCTAATGTGGAAAACTAGAAGGGGGGGTTGAATAGTTTTGCCAATTTTATGTTAGTTTCAAAAACTTTAGATTCGATGTTATGTGAAATCGTATGGATGAAGATAAAGTATAGATCTAAGAGTAACGAAAGTAAATAAAGTAAAGCATGGGTAAGAAATGACATATCCGATTTATAGTGGTTCGGCTTCAAGGATACCTTCCTTGCTCTACTCCACTCCTCGAGTCACATACTCGAGAGTTCAAGCACTATGTCAACAAACTCCTTCAACTTGACGGAGAAGCCTACACAACATTGCTTACACCTTTTTCTGGTACAAAGCTAAATACCGAGTCTGTAACATGGAGGACCAAACCAACACAACTATTACACAACAACTATGTGAAATATCAAGTACAAGATCTTTGCTACAAAAATCTTGTGGAGGAACAAATCAATCAAGGACCCCTTGCTTGGATGACTTGTAGTGAGCTCATTGATCTCTTTGAGAAGGACAGAAAGAAGAACAACTCTCTAGATCAAGTGATCTTTTGTTAGAAGAGAGTAAGAGTATATGAGAGATTTAGAAAGAAGAGGGGTGAAGAGAAATGAAGAAATGACTCTCTATTTATAGGCAAAACTTGCCACTGTTCCACGGATCCCACGGATCCCTCCCTTAAGGGATCCGTCTAGTGTAAAGCTAGGGATCCTTGGGACGCTCCTCTTTGCCCATGGGTTTTTTGGTTATGGGTCATGGGTTATGGGTTGGTCCATGGGTATTTCATTAGATACAATGTATCTAATATATGCAATGCATCTAGTCAAATGGGTATGGGTCAATACCATGGGTTCTGGATATGCTCCATGGGTTGGGATTTTTACTCATCCTAATAAACTATTACAACAAATGATTTATTATAACAATTTGTATTAAATGACTATATGTAAATGCTTTACAAAAATAACATGTATCCTTATAATTTTACTTATGATGACATTATACTTGTTATCAACAAAACACAAAGAGATCGCAAAATATTAATAAACATTTTTACGGTTTTTATGTATTAAAAATCTCCCCCTTTTTGTTGATGACAAAACATAATGTTATGATGAGTAAAACTTAAGATTAGATGTATGTTTTGAAAGCCTAAGTTTTACTTCTTCTCCCCTTTTTTGTCGAAACAAAAAGTTAACCCAACGAAGAAATAAGTTGTGGAAAAATAGTCCACGACGCTTACTCCCCTTGACGGTAGCTCCCCCTAGTTTGGGGCGTCAAGTGAGAAAAAATAAAAAAAATCCTACAAAGAAAAGGTTAGTAGTAACATGCATAAATAATCTTGTGATTGACGAGAATCAAGATTGGGAGCCAAGGTACGTAAACAAGGCCTTGTAATAAAACAACAAAATGTAGTGGTATTTATGCCACATACAAGCATGTAAAACTAAGAACAAGACTTGTTCTTAAAAATGACTCAAAAGAAAAATACTAAGAAACATAAAAAATAGTAATAATGATTCCTTCCATGCTTGCATAAGGTTATGGATGGAGGGTTTGATGAGTAATGATATTGATGCGATCAAGAATGAGGCTGAGTATGACTCGCATTTCTTCTATAATTTCTATTGCAATATCCCTAGTGGATTGGCAATGTTCACAATGTAAGTGATGTGGGAAATGAGTGCGGAAGTTTTCTGGGTTGTTTTGATTTGTGAGATGCGGAAGATGTGGTGGAAAAGTTGGAAAATATGGATCAAAGTCCGGAATGTTTGGAAGTGGTGGTGGAAAAAAACCTAGATGTTCTTGTAGCTCAATGGGAGCTAAGGGTGGTGAGGTTTCAAGGTATTTGAATATTGTGTTTGGAGAAGTGGGAGGTGTCAAAAAGGCTATTTCTTTTTGTTTTGGTTGTTGAGATCTTGTTAGAGTCTTAAGGAGTTCAAAAAGAGTGACTTTAGGTGGTGAGTTGATGGATGATGAAGTTGGTGTACTTGTTGGTGATGAAGGAGGTGCTATAATGGAAGCATCTTGTGGTGAGTTAGTGGTTGGTGATGATCCATTCGATGATGGTTTTGCTAAGCAACAAGGCCGGATGCTAATCCGTGCAGATTTCCTAGATTTTGATTGTGGTATTTTGGAAGGCGGGAGGACAAAATTTTGGATTTCTTGACATGGATTGTTTGCACTAGGTGATTCATCTAAGTTGGAAGATCTTTTGGAAGACATGGTGGTGTTTGTTTGTGAGGATGAGATGAATAAGCAAGCAATGTTGGGAATCCTACTTATAGAAAAAAATAATGCATTGTAATGAATGGTTGACCCAAAATGTGGATTAAAATCTAATGATTAGATATGAATTGAAGGCATGTGATCATGAGAAAACAAGCATTAAATCACATACTCCAAAATAAAGTGAGAAAAATAGAAGATAAAACTAGCTTCTGTCTCACGGATCCCACAGATCCTTCCTCTGAGGGATCCGTCCAAAGCATTAGGTGGATCCGTAAATGGTGATTCAAAATTTTCCTTTTGGAAACATTTGTGCCTAGTGTGTGCCTATATGCAAACCATTTGGAGTTGCGGTTATCTCGACTCCTAAAAAGAAAAGAAAAATAAACTAGAAGTGAAAAAGCATACTATTATGTGAGATAACCCGAGTGCTCCTAATTCATTGTTTCTTAAATGAATGTACCCGAAAACACATATTAGTTATGTGTCTCTTTAGCATTCAAAAGACATGAGTTGCAATGAAAACAGGTTTTTACTTTGTATTAATAATGAAAAAGCGATTTGTCCTAGAAGTGAGAAATGACTTTTGTGAAATTGATACGGGAAGAGGTATCATTTTAGAAAACATTTTGAAAAGAGGTTTCTATGTGCTAATAAAAACGTTTATCCTTTGAAAAGAGGATGTGTATGTAATTACGTGTTTGCAACTTGTACTTATATTGAAAGAAAATAAGAGAAAACTATGAGTTATAAGTGAAAGACTTATCTTGGGTTTTGAAAATTCCCGTATTGCTTGTGAGTTGTGTGTGAAATAGAGATCCTAGACTCAGAAAGAAGAAGGCTAGTGTTTACATACCTTGTAGAGTTAAAAATAAAATTACGACGATTGTTCCATGAGACCAAGACCAAGATGAAGTAGGTTAAATTGTTCCCGCTTCAACGGTTTGGTGAGGACGTCGGCTATGTTGTCTTCGGACGCTACCTTCTCAATAGAGATGTTTCCCTTTTGAACATTGTATCTTAAGAAGTGATGATGAATCTCTATATGCTTTGTGCTAGAATGTAATACCGGATTCTTGCTTAAATCGATGGCACCTTTGTTGTCACATAGAATGGCTATGTCACTTAGATGAATGTCGTAGTCAACTAATGCTTGTTTCATCCATAGTGCTTGTTGGCATGCTTTGCCGGCGGAGACATATTCGACTTTCTTGTTGATATTGCTAATGCCGTTTGTTTCTTTGAGAACCAAGATGTTAAACAACATCCCATAAAAGTACATACCCCACTTGTACTCTTTTGGTCAACATAATCACTGCATGGTCGATCTGCATATACAATTGTTTCTACCGCACCTTAGGATACAATAATCCTAATTGAGTCGCACCTTTAATGTATCTAAATATCCTTTTTACGGCTTCTAAATGTGATATTTTAGGGTCTTCTTGAAATCTAGCACATAGACAAACACTAAACATGATATCCGGCCTACTAGCCGTGAGGTAGAGAAGACTACCAATCATGCCACAATATTTTGTGTTATCAACGGATTCGACGTCTTCATCTTTTGTGAGTTTAGTGTCGGATGACATTGATGTCCTAATTGGTTTTAACTCTTCTAAACCGAATTTCTTTAACATTTCCTTAATGTATTTAGATTGATTAAAGAAGATACCATCTTCCACTTGTTTGATTTGTAGACCAAGAAAGAAACTAAGTTCTCTCATCATACTCATCTCGAACTCGTCATGCATGATTTTAGAGAAATCATCACACATGTCTTGACAACTAGATCCGAATATAATGTCATCAACATATATTTGAACAATGATTATATGTGACTCCTTTTTCTTAGTAAAAAGTGTGTTATCAAAACTTGAGTCTATCATACCAAGCTTTTGGAGCTTGTTTAAGACTGTAAAGGGCTTTCTTTAGTTTATACACATGTTTAGGTTTTTCAAAATCGATGAAGCCCGGAGGTTGGGCTACATATACTTTTTCATTAATAAAACCATTTAGAAAACCACTTTTGACATCCATTTGATAAAGCTTAAGATAACTAGCACAAGCATAAGCAAGAAGTATTCTTATAGACTCTAATCTAGCCATGGGGGCATAGGTCTCATCAAAGTCTATTCCTTTTTGTTGGTTATACCCTTGGGCAACTAGTCTAGTTTTGTTTCTAGACACTACACCATTTGCATCTAACTTATTTTTATAAACCCATTTGGTTCTTATTATGGTTTGATTACTAGGTGGAGGGACAAGTGTTCAAACATCATTAGAAACAAATTGATTTAACTCTTCTTGCATGGCCATTATCCAACTTTCATGTTTTATGGCTTCTTGTGTATTCTTAGGTTCTATGGTTGAAACAAAACAAAATAGGTTACTTTGGTTTTGGACTTGAGACCTTAAGGTTCTTTCGTTTAACTTTCCTATGACCTTATCTACGGGGTGATCCTTGGACTCTTTAATATTTATGATTTCATCATTTAAAGGTTCTTCTTCTTCGTTTATCTTTTTCTTTATTACAATAGCTTCGCTTTCGACAATCTCGTCATTAATAAGAGGTGGAGAGGGTTTGGGTGGACTTTCATCAAATTAAACGTTTATTGACTCTTCAACCTTTATTGTTTCTTTATTTAATATGACGTAGGCTTTGCTATTAGGAGAATAACCTAAAAAGATACCTTCGGTTGATTTAGGATCAAATTTTGTAAGGTAATCTTTAGTGTTGAGTAGAAATCATTTGCTACCAAAGACTCTAAAGTGATCTAACGTAGGATTTTTTCCTCGAAGTAACTCGTATGGAGTTTTACCTAAAATTGGTCTAATTAAGAATCAATTAAGTATGTATGTTGAGGTATCAACGGCATTGCACCAAAACTTTTGAGGTATGGATTGCTCATTTATCATGGTGCGACTCATTTCTTGTAGGGTTCTATTCTTTCTTTCAACTACCCCATTCAATTGTGGAGTGCGAGGAGCCGAGAAGTTGTGAGTAATACCATTAGTATCACAAAAAGCTCCAAATTGCACTTCATTATCGAATTCCCTACCATGATCCGTTCTAATAGACACTATAGGACTTCCTAGTTGTCTTTGGATTTTCTTACTTAATAATTCAAAATGATTGAATGTTTCAGTTTTGTTCTTTAAGAATTTAGTCCATGTGTACCTAGAATAATCATCCACTATAACCAAAGTGTAGTAGTTCCCTCCATAACTTTGGATAGCGGATGGACCAAATAAATCCATGTGTAGTAACTTTAGACACTTAGTTGTAGACACCATGTTTTTAACTTTGTGACTAGAATGGACTTGTTTTCCTATGTTACAAGCATCACAAAAGTGATGTTCATATTTTAATTTCGGTAGATCTCTTACTAGATCTTTGGATGATAGCGATTGAAGAAGTCGCATATTGGCATGACCCAATCTTCGATGCCATAAGGTTGAATTATCATCCATAGAGGTAAGACAAAGTTTGTCTTTAGGTTCATTACCAATTTTAATGACGTAGACTCCATGTTTCCTAATTCCTCTACCTATGGTGATGCCGTTTTTTAATATCTTACCACCACTTTTGGTAAAAAGTACATTGCACTTTTTATCACATATTTGTCCTATACTTAAGAGGTTAAAGTTTAGGTTTTCTACGTGACACACATCGTTAATGGTTAGAGATTTGTTAGAAATTGTACATTTACTAATGATTTTGCTTTTGCTATTTCCAAACACCACATTTCCTCCATTGAAGGATTCATATGTGGAGAATAGATCTTTATTTCCGGTCATGTGCCTCGTGCACCCGCTATCCTTGACCCATTCATCCGGATCTAGGTCGACCTTTAAGCACACCTAAGAAAACAATTAACTCAAAAGTTTGGTCCCCATTTGTTCATGGGTCCATTAGTGTTAAACATTCCATTCATGTTAGACATGTATGGATAAGATGAATATGCATTCCATGGTGCAAAGTTTTGAAATGGAAAACCATTTTTCATATTTGGGTACCCCATTTGATGGTTACTTCTCGGGTAAACATTATTAGGTATCCTAGATGTGTTTGGTTTTGAAAATGATGGACCTTTGTTTCTTACAAAACTTTGATTATATCTTGGGGTGGTTGTCTAATGGTAATATGAGTTGGTTTCTTCTTATTAACGATGACAAAATTAGTTCTAGAAGAGGAAGCTATGTTATTACCATCGCTTTGCTTCAAAGCAACCATGGATCCCTGGTCGCATACACTCGCCGTTCCTTTTGTGCGATCCGTGGATCCGCCACAACAAAGGGCCTGTTTTTCTATTGCTTTTACGAATTGTGTTTATTTGTTTTCACTAGTTGACACATCAAGTTGCTGAATACCTAAACCTTTTTGGTTGTTTCCAGTTTTAACACTATCTAGTATCATATCTAGAGTATTAGTACTCATTCTAGCAATCTTAGAATCTAGTTGATCAACTAGTGTTTGAAGTTGAACGCAAAGTTCACATTCGCCACTTGCTATTTTGCCCTTTTCTAGACGTTTCAATTTTGCCCTTAACTCTATGACTTCCTTATCTAAACGTTGGTTTTGATTTTTCAAAAACTTGTTTTTGTTAATTACTTTTAAGCTAATTTTGCAAAGTTTGTCATATTCATTATGTAATGAGTCATCATCTAATGATGAGCTACTATAGTATTCGTGACATACCTCGTCATTTGTCATGAGACAAATTTCTTCGTCCTCTTCCTCGCTCATTCCCCACGAACCGCTCAAAAATGCCTTTTGATCATCCCGTTTGGGACACTTACTAATAAAGTGGTTTGGGTCCCCACATTTAAAGCAAGCACGATCATCCCTTGGCTTCTTGTCCTCTTTGCTTTTCCAGAATCCTTTCTTGTCGCGGTTGTTTTGTTTATCTTCCATTTCTTCTTTTTTAAAGTCCCCTTCCGCCATGGCATACTCCTCGTCATCACTATCCGAAGAGGAGGTCTCTTCATCGCTTGAGACCTTCTTGGCTTTAAGGGCAAGAGATTTGTGTTTCTCTTTCACTTTTGAGGCTTCGGAATCTTTAGCGAGGACAAGCTCATAGACTTTTAAATTGCCTATGAGTTCATGATAACGCTACACGCGTCGTTCGGGATCAAAGGAACTTCCTTTTCGTCGAGCAAGTTTTTCAACACCCTAGGCAGTGAACCTAATCGTTGTAGTGTAGTATTAGGGTAAGCCACGAGAATTGATATCGTTCTCTAGGGGAATAGGAATTCTAGTGAGAAGTTACTACGCTAAGGTTGAGGTTGAGGAAGATTGTTTTTTATCTTTTTATGTTTTTTTAGGAAATGGAAATGTACGAATCTCGGGGTTTGGATTTTGGGGTTGGTATTTCTACCGATTACTTCTATTATCTAATTATCTAATTAACTAAGGTGAGGGTAGTCTATGTCTAATTATTGTGTGCTCGTATGATGATTTAAAGATGTGTTTACTTAGGTTTTATTACTCCTTAATTATCTCCTATTGATGGTTGAATTGGCACGTCCTTATTCTTAATTGCGCTGTGTGTCTAAGGTCATAGGGTATGCGTTTATCCCTAACTCTTTGAAACTACCAAAGGTTATCGCCTACAAAGTCTCTAGGATTTATAAACTTTAACTCTAAGGTACTCTTCGGATGGTTTAGCCTACAACAACTCTAGGTATTATAAACTAAGGTTCACAAAGATTAATCAAGCATTAACTACACAACGGATGACCTATCGCATTACTAGATCATTAACAATTAAGATAAGAGACAACCAATCAATATTCAATAATTAAGTTTCATATTCCCTAAGCAAACACACAAGTAAATTCGCCGGACATGGGGAACATGCAAGCATACACACAAGTAATTGAAGACATAATTAAATTAATGAAGTAAAACACTTATCTTGATGTAAGATAGGGTTTGGAACCCTAAAATACTGTACAAGACAGCCTTGGTTCGGTTTTAGGTTTTACTCCAAAAGACTACACACTAAAAACAAAAATTGATTCTATATATAAGATTACATATGCGACGGCCACCTTCTTTTTTGATTTGACGCCGTCACGCTCATTAGGGTTTCGTCTTGGCCATTAGTCTTCTGGCGACAGCACACCTTATGCTTGTGACGCCGTCCCTTCACCTCTGGCGCCGTCCGGATCAAATCTAGGCCCGTCGAAAGGCGATGATCTACTCTTTTAAAACTTGACACCGCACTTGTAAATAGGCAATTTGGCTACCGAAAGGCCACAAAGTGGTGCGACGTTGAGATAACACCCGACGCCCCCCTTCCGCCCAGCACTGAGTGTCTCGATTCTTGACTTTGGCCATTTTCTTCGTATATTTTCGCCTTTTCGTCCGAATAAGTGTCATTCCAGCAATTTGCCTTCAAGAGACCTAAAAAGTGAACAGGAACGAAATTAGGTAGTAACGGATACAAAAATGATCAATTAAGGGCTTAAATGACCCCTCAAAAAGGTACATTTTAAAACCTTATAAAATATCCCTACACTTGGTATTTGCTTGTCCTCAAGCAAATGTGTTTTTATCCAATTAATTTACAAGTTAGGGGTCATGAAGCATTGGTTTAGAACAATCCACAACACATATAAGCCCCGCAAAAGTCATAACAAGCACGGAAATTACATACTAGCACCTCACAAGCGTTGTTTGGATACTCACATCTCCCGGGTATAAATGAAATATAACAAGTTGGAAATGAAAGATAAACACTCATTAACCGGTCCTAGTACATAGATTACCATAGGCTTGAGACTAGATCAAACCTCCATCGCTTTGGCGTAAGCACCTAGGAAAGACTATCAAAGAGGTCTTTTAAAAGGTTGTAATGTTAGGCTTACGGTAGGGAAACAAATGGTTTGGTTGGATAGGCTATTTAGTGGTGGCAAGTCAAAAATCTTTATGTTACAAGCATACGAAGAATGGCGTTGCTAAGCCAAGACTCGACACTCTAGACTCTAGGTAACTGAAACAAACAAACATAAATTAAAGATAGATGTAGGATGGTAGCCCGTATTTTTTTTACACTCTATTTTTTTCTTTTTTCTCTTTTCTATTTTTTTTTCATACACTTTTACTCTACCATCCTCTATGATAACATCAAAATGATAGGGATTTATAGGCACATCCCTACACTTGAGTTTTTATTACTCTAACACTAATTTGACCCGAATTGAAAAGATCAAAACACTTGGAGTACATTATTACGCAAATAAAGGGAATTTGAATTTAAAGTTCCCTTCCCGTCATTTCATAAACTTTAACTTTTCCCATGAGTCCCAATCGTCCCAAAACTGTGTATAAAGGATATGACTCGACTTAGCAACTTATGCAAGCAACTAGATAATTGAACTAAGGGTTAAGTGTGATAACAATAATGCACTAAAAGTGAGTGCATACAAGGTAGGCTAAGGCGATTTGGGTGTACATTTGGGGTGGGGTGTAAACAATGCTCTTCATTGATATTCTGAAAAACCGAAACATCACGAGAACCGCGAAAAGGATAGGCTCTGAGGGGTTAACTAGGGGTATCGTGTACTAAAAGTGAGTACAACGCAAGGGTGTGGGGGAATTACTCAACTGATGTGGAAGAAGTAATTATATTACGGTATCAAACAAGGGTTATCCTAATGCCTCTTATCATTTAGTTATTCCTAACTACACAAGTGTAGTCTTACTAGCGATCTCGGGATGCATCACAAAACAAGTTCTAGAATCTATTATACTACCGGTTCACACTCTAAGCATTAAAGATGAATGCTTTAATTCCTACTAATCTAAGGGCGATCCTCACATTTTGGGTGGAATTTAAGTGGTAAAGGGTTTTTGTGCTAGTCATATAACTTCCTATGCGTGAGACACTTTTGTTAAGACTAATGGCCCACTCCTATATGTCATGAAAAATTTAAAATTTGGTGCCAAAATTACCCTGACCGATATTTTCTCATGGTTTATTACACAAATGCAATTGGACAAAGCAAATATTCAAGGATAAACATAGTTTCCCGTTTTATTTTCCCTCCCTACACTTAAACTGAACATTGTCCCCAATGTTCCCCGAAAGTATCAAAGTTATGATAATGGAAGGTAATAAAAGATGAAAGAAACTAGTACTCCCCTGATTAGCTCGGTAGGATCCGTGTAAAGTGGTGGTTACATTTTTCTTCAAAAAGAACGTTTGCGTGAAAAGCTCCCTCTCATCTTATGTATCTTCTTCTTGATAAATTAATCCTGCACACTTGAAGAAAACAAACGAAACCTTCGCGTAAAATCGGCGGTAAAAATATATATAGGACTCTACTAAACAAGGATATAATGCTTGTGGAATGGATGTTTACAGAATTTATGGAAAATTAAGACATGGAAAATTCCAAAAATTATGAGTAGCTAAGAAAACGAAAAGTAATCAGTTGTTTTGTTCCTTCCTCGACGCCAGTTATCGACAAAAAGCGGTCTGCGGATTTTTCGGAAAAATTCGAAAATTTACATCTTTATAATGCGGAAACATTTCCTACGAAACATCCATTATGACTCGATACAAGCATTTGACTCGAACAAACACACATGTATGTCTTCTAATTAATTGAAATTCTCATGTTTACGTTTCTTTTGAAAACATGTGTAATCCTCCCTACACTTATCCTTTATGTAAAATACATTTATATGTAATTAAGACGAGGTTAAAAACAAAATAAAGCATTTTTACGAATTTAAACATGAGAATAAACAATCAATAAAAGATATATGACACAAACAAGCAAAAAATTAAGCATGGGTTGCCTCCCACGAAGCGCTTTTCTTTATTTATGAGTCTTGTAGCTAGACTCGTAGTCGTGTTCCTACGTGACTTCATTATTCGCACCTCCTTCTAAAACAATATCTTCATCGTTGATCATTTCATTATTGTCCAACCGATAATGTTTCACACGTTGCCCATTTACGTAAATTCTTCCATCGTGGTCCAAGTAGCACCACGCTCCATTGTTCATCTCCGTTTTTATCCTTGAAAAAGGTCCATACCATCTAGATTTGAGTTTTCCGGAAATAATCTCTCTTGAATTATACAGAGCACCTTATCTCCTTCCAAAAACTCTTTAGGATTCTTTATTCGTTGATCATGCTATTTTTCGCCTTTCTTTGTATGTGATTGACGATTCATAAGCTTCCAGCCTTAGTTCATCCAGCCTTGAAGTCGTAAGAACCTATTTGACCCATCTTCTCGAATAATCCATATTACAGGCCTTAAGTGCCCAAGAGACGCCTTTGCTCAAGTTCAATAGGGAGGTGTGCACGCCTTTCCCCGCATACCAAGCGAAAAGGGGTTGTTCCGATAGGCGTTTGTAGAAGTTCTCAATGCCCGAGTGCCTCATCCAGTTTGAATGCCCAATCTTTCCTATTCTGGTGGACCATTTTTCAAGTATCCGCTTTAATGCCCTTATTTGTGTTTTCTACTTGTCCATTCGCCCGAGAATGATATGCAGAGAAAATCTATTTTGTGAACGCCATACTTCTTCATTACCTTCTCCATTTGAGCATTGCAAAAGTGGGTTCCTCTATCACTGATCAATGCCTTGGGAATCCCGAATCGTACGAAGAGCTTTTTAAGAAAATGAATGACTACTCTTGCATCATTAGTCCTAAGGGCTTGGGCCTCCACCCATTTGGATACATAGTCGATAGCTACAAGAATGTATTCATTTCCTCCGGATGATGGAAATGGTCCCATGAAGTCTATACCACAAACATCGAATATTTCGCAGACTGATATAATTCGCTTATTCATCCCTTCGCGAGATGTTTCCATCGTTGGCATCCATCGTGACGCTTTGAACCAATCTTTTAACGCCTCGAAAAGAAGTAGGCCAGAGAACCCATCATCGAAAACCTTCCGCGTCGTGACATTTACACCGTGATGTCCCCGGATGGTCCTGCATGGCATTCTTTGAACTCGATCAATCTCCTTCCTGGCCACGCAACGCTCGAATGATTTGATCAGCGGGGCATATGCGAATAGGAAGGTTCATCCGAAGTAATGTTTAAGTGTGTTGAAGAATTTTCTCTTGTCTTGCTTGGTCATGTAATTTGGCAAAACCCTACCGACGTGATATTAGCGTAATCCGCATACCATGGCTCAATTTTCTTAATGGCCATTAGTCGCCTCTCTGAAAAGAGTAGCGAATCTCAGTATGGTCCAATTTCTCAAGATCGTGGTTTTCCAAGCGGATAGATGATCACAGCTGTAAGATTTCAAATTTGACCCCTTTTTATCTCAATTTCAATGTCGAATTCTTGAAGTAATAGAATCCACCTAATGAGTTGGGGTTTTGCATCTTGCTTGGAAAACAAGTAGCGTGAAGCGGAGTGACCGTCAAAGAATGCATGGGGCCTTAGAAAGGACGAGATATTGCCTAAACTTGTGGCACAAAACCACAAATGCTAGAAGCTCTTTCTGAAGGTCGTGGTAATTTTCTTTTGTATACATTCATGGTTTTGCTAGCATAGTAAATTGGTTGAAAATGCTTCTCTTTTCTTTGGCCAAGCACTCCGGCGCTTACAAATATAACGCTAGCATCGCATTACATGATTTCAATGGTCGGAGACCAATAAAAAGGGTAACCATTATTTGGGCCTCGAGTGAGATCTTTTCTTTTTTAGAAAATTGAATGCATCTTTGCATTCTTCTAAAAAATCAAAAGGGGCATCCTTGACAAGAAGTCTGCGTCATCTAAGGCGGGCAATTTTTGAGAAGTCCTTAATAAACCTTCTATAAAAGCCCGCATGTCCTAGAAAGCTTCAATGGCCTTAACTAGTAGGATAGGGTAGTTTGGATATAAACCGATTTTTCTCTATCGACCTCGATTCCATTTCCGGAGACTTTATGCCCCAAGACAATTCCTTCTCTTATCATGAAGTTACATTTTTCTCAATTCAGGACCAAATTAGTTTCTTCACACTGTTTCAACATCTTCCTAAGGTTGGATAGACAAAGGTCGAAGGAATTCCCAAATACCGAGAAATCATTCATGAAGACTTCCATGTCAGCTCAATTAGTTCATGGAATATGGCCATCATACATCGTTGAAAGGTGGCGGGGCGTTGCATAACCGAAAGGCATTCGCCAGCAAAAGTCCCAGTATGGGCATGTAAACGTAGTCTTTATTGATCTTCAGGGCAATGGGGATTTGGAAGTATCCGAGAAGCCATCAAGGAAACAAACAGAGTACTCATGCCCTGCTAACCTTTCAAGCATTTGGTCGATGAATGGCAGAGGAAAATGATCCTTCCGTGTCATCATTTAACTTTCAGAGTCGATACAAACACGCCAACCAAGAACCGTTCCTCTGGTGGCACTAAATCACCTTTTCATTCTTTACAACCGTCATTCCTCCTTTTTGGAACCACTTGGGTGGGCTAACCCATGGGCTATCTGAAATGGGGTAGATGAGACCGCATCGAGGAGCTTGACGACTCCTTCTTTATTACCTCCTTGATATTAGGGTTAACCCTCCCTATGGTTGAACGGTTGGTTTGTAATCTTCTTCGATGAGGATTTTATGAGTACATAATGTAGAATCAATACCCTTAATGTCACCAACACTCCTTGCGATCACCCCTTTGTACTCTTTTAAAACTTCCAAGAGCTTCTATTTCTGACCAGTGGTCAGCGAAGAGCTTATGATGACAGGGAGTTGGTCCTTTCCTTGAAGGGAAGGCGATTCAGTGATTTCGAGATCTTCGGCTAAGGTAGGGGTTCCTTGAATGATGGTTTTAGCTTGTTTCTCGCTTTTGAAGCTCAATGGGTTCAATTTCTTCCCTACGGATAAAAGGAAACAGCCTCAACCATCTCAATTTTTTTGTCATTGTATATTGTGTTGTTATCATCATTCATGAATTCGTTTAATAGATACTCGTCTAATGCGCCATCTATGTCATCAACAAATTCATCAACTTCCTCAACAAAATAAACAGGGTGATCGTAGGAGGAGGAATGACTCATAGAACCCTTGATTTCGAAGGTTAAGATCTCGGACCCCACTCGTAAAGTGAGTTTACCATCATGAACATTGATAATGGCACTGAAGCCAAGAAAGGTCTTCCAAGGATTATTGGGACCGAGCTATCTTCCTCCATTTCTAAAATCACGAAATCAACTGGAAACTTGAATTCTCCTACCCTTACAAGAACATTTTCACAAACTCCAATTGGATATTTGATTGATCGAAATTCTTGAACCACTCATTTTAGTTGGTTTCGTTCAATATCCGAGTTTGAGGAACAAGGAATGCGGCATCGGTTAATGCTTGCCCCAAGATCCTGGCGTTTTTCATAGAAAGCCCTATAGAGCAAGGAATGGTAAAACCGCTTGGATATTCTTTCTTCTTGGGCAGGCCTTTCTGGATGACAGCCGAGCACTCTTCCCCTAATGATATCAACCCTTCAAGTTTCTTTCGATTAGATATTATCCTCTTGAAGTATTTGCTATGTTTAGGGATATAATAGAATACATCAAGAAGTGGTATGTTGACGAAAGCCCATTTTAAGTAAGACAATATTCTCTCATTGTCTTCTTCAGCATTTTGATTCCTTAGACTTAGGATAAGGAATCCGTGCAAGTAGAGTTTGGTCGTTGGCGCCAAGTGCCGGTGTTTGTGGAGGGGATCGTGGGTTCGGGAATCGCCTTCTTGACGCGGATCCTTGGTGGTGGGATTCGGTCGTGGTGTGGGGGATCTTTGGTAGTAATTCCTGACCGAGTAGTGATGGCACAAGTTGGATCATGACGGGTTAGGCCAGGTTCGCTTATTCTTTTGTGGAGCTCGGCGAATTGACTCTCCAATTCAGCTTGCTTCTCTTGAATGAATCCTTCAAGACCTTTTAGGAGTGTGGCCCCTTCTATGGTAAATTGCCCGAGTTCTTTTTCAAAGGCATCACGAATGGTGTATTCAGATCCCTCCTGCCCTTTAGTCTTCCATTTCAGATTACCCCAAGGATTGCATTCATCGTTTTGATAGAATGTAAGAAGTGAAGGGTCATCATAAATATCATGATTGAAAGGAAAGACGCTCTCTTGCTGTGTCATTACACTCATCACTCTCGTGTGGCCCTCCACAAATGTCGCATATAAGGTATGGGTTAAATAACCTTTTGGGTTTTTTCGATTTTGTGAGGTATGCAAGCTTCTCTTGTGCTTTCTTAATCCGATCATCGAGAGATGATAAGTTTTACTCGAGAAAGAGATACTCATTGAAGCATCGGCTCGTTCCAAGGGTTGTCTTGGTATTGAACATATTCCTCAATGCGGTCCCACCCTTCTTCCGCAGTTAGATTAGAAATTCTTTGGCCACTTGAGAAGTCCATCCCTTTTTATCCTTTCGAGACATTGTCGTAAAAGATTTGAACAAGAAACCAAAGGTTGATACCATGGTGTGGGGCTTGTTGAATAAGATCTTTGTAACGAGTCCGTGAGTTAACAAGAGACTCTCCATCGTTTAATGGAAATGAAGAATTTTGCTCCCGATTAATGCAGTTCTTCCAAAGGGAAAGAACTTGGTGAACTTGGTCGTGAGTTGTTCCCACGTGAAAATGGACTTTGGAGGCAGCTTATCGAGCTACTCCTTGGCCGCCTCCCTGAAGAGAAAATGGGAAAACCGGAATCTAGATGTCTCCTTGGATGCCCCGTCGGATAGATAGCATCAACAATTTTTAAAAATTGTTTGATGTGATGAATGGGGTTTTCACTATTGGATCCATGGAATTGACATGCATTCTGAATAAGCCAAATGTCGGAGGCATGCAACACCTCATTGACTTGCTCCAAAGGGTAGACAATGGAATTAGTAAATCCAAATGCAGAGGGGGAAGAGTATTCCCTGAGGGACTTTGCTTCAGGTGGATTAATGGGTCCATTTACCAGAGTAGCGGGGATTTCCTCACTATGTAGGCTCAAATTGTCAATGTTGATGGTTTCAGGGGATTGGGGGGAATGAGCGGACTCTTCATCAGTTGTGGCTTCATCAAAGTTGATGGTAGTGCCTTGAGATTCCGAATTATGGAGAGCTTTTCTTTGCCTATTGAGCTCTCTTTCGGGTTCTGCAAATGGTTCAAGAAGGGTTTTGGTGGAACTGCAAGGGTTCTAAGTCGTCTAAGGGGGTTGGTGGGGGAAATGGCAGGTTTGGTGATTGGTTATCACCTTTCATGATGAAAAGTGATGGGGTTACTAACAAAGGTCACGAAGAAGGGGGATAGACTACGAGAAAGCTAAAAATGAGAAAAATTTACTTGATAGGAATCAAGCAAAGAAACCTAACGAGGTGGACTACTAACTAGCTATTCTATTCCTCGGCACGACGCTTAAAACTTGATAACGCTACACGCGCCGCTCGGGGTCAAAGGAACTTCCTTTTCGTCGCAAGTTTTTCAACACCCTAGGCAGTGAACCTAATCGTTGTAGTGTAGTATTAGGGTAAGCCACGGGAATTGATATCGTTCTCTAGGGGAATAGGAATGCTAGTGAGAAGTTACTACGCTAAGGTTGAGGTTGAGGAAGATTATTTTTTATCTTTTTATGTTTTTTTAGGAAATGGAAAGGTACGAATCTCGGGGTTTGGATTTTGGGGTTGGTATTTCTACCGATTACTTCTATTATCTAATTATCTAATTAACTAAGGTGAGGGTAGTCTATGTCTAATTATTGTGTGCTCGTATGATGATTTAAAGATGTGTTTACTTAGGTTTTATTACTCCTTAATTATCTCCTATTGATGGTTGAATTGTCACGTCCTTATTCTTAATCGCGTTGTGTGTCTAAGGTCGTAGGGTATGCGTTTATCCCTAAATCTTTGAAACTACCAAAGGTTATCGCCTACAAAATCTCTAGGATTTATAAACTTTAACTCTAAGGTACTCTTCGGATGATTTAGCCTACAACAACTCTAGGTATTATAAACTAAGGTTCACAAAGATTAATCAAGCATTAACTACACAACGGATGACCTATCGCATTACTAGATCATTAACAATTAAGATAAGAGACAACCAATCAATATTCAATAATTAAGTTTCATATTCCCTAAGCAAACACACAAGTAAATTAGCCGGACATGGGGAACATGCAAGAATACACACAAGTAATTGAAAACATAATTAAATTAATGAAGTAAAACACTTATCTTGATGTAAGATAGGGTTTGGAACCTAAAATATGTAGAAGACAGCCTTGGTTGGTTTAGGTTTTTACTCCAAAAGACTACAATGAAAACTAAAAAATTAGGATTCGATTACATAAGATGCGACGGCGTCACCCTTTGATTTGTGGCCGTCGTCGCCGCCATTGGGGTTTCGTCTCCATGGCCACGTTTTTAGTCTTGGCGCGACGGCGTCACCTTATGCTTGTGACGCCGTCCCCTTCAGCCTTCTCGCCGCCTCGATCAAATCTAGGCCGTCTGAGTTGCGACGATCTACTCTTTTAAAACTTGACACCGTCACTTGTAAATAGGCAATTTGGCTAATGAGCCGTCACAAAAGTGGTGCGACAGCATTGCAGATAACACGGCGACGCCGCCCCTTCGGCCCAGCACTGAGTGTCTCGATTCTTGACTTTGGCCATTTTCTTCGTATATTCGCGCCTTTTCGTCCGAATAAGTGTCATTCCAGCAATTTGCCTTCAAGAGACCTAAAAAGTGAAAAGGAACGAAATTAGGTAGTAACGGATACAAAAGTGATCAATTAAGGGCTTAAATGACCCCTCAAAAAGGTACATTTTAAAACCTTATAAAATATCCCTACACTTGGTATTTGCTTGTCCTCAAGCAAATGTGCTTTTAGCCAATTAATTTATAAGTTAGGGGTCATGAAGCATTGGTTTAGAACAATCCACAACACATATAAGCCCCGCAAAAGTCATAACAAGCACGGAAATTACATACTAGCACCTCACAAGCGGTGTTTGGATACTCACATCTCTCGGGTGTATATGAAATATAACAAGTTGGAAATGGAAGATAAACACCAATTAACCGGTCCTAGTACATAGATTACCATAGGCTTGAGACTAGATCAAACCTTCATCGCTTTGGCGTAAGCACCTAGGAAAGACTATCAAAGAGGTCTTTTAAAGGGTTGTAATGTTAGGCTTACGGTAGGGAAACAAAGGGTTTGGTTGGATAGGCTATTTAGTGGTGGCAAGTCAAAAATCTTTATGTTACAAGCATACGAAGAATGGCGTTGCTAAACCAAGACTCGACACTCTAGACTCTAGATAACTGAAACAAACAAACATAAATTAAAGATAGATGTAGGATGGTAGCCCGTATTTTTTTTTTTACACTCTATTTTTTTCTTTTTTCTCTTTTCTATTTTTTTTTCATACACTTTTACTCTACCATCCTCTATGATAACATCAAAATGAGAGGGATTTATAGGCACATCCCTACACTTGAGTTTTTATTACTCTAACACTAATTTGACCCGAATTGAAAAGATCAAAACACTTGGAGTACATTATTACGCAAATAAAAGGAATTTGAATTTAACGTTCCCTTCCCGTCATTTCATAAACTTTAACTTCTCCCATGAGTCCCAATCGTCCCAAAACTGTGTACAAAGGATATGACTCGACTTAGCAACTTATGCAAGCAACTAGATAATTGAACTAAGGGTTAAGTGTGATAACAATAATGCACTAAAAGTGAGTGCATACAAGGTAGGCTAAGGCGATTTGGGTGTACATTTGGGGTGGGGTGTAAACAATGCTCTTCATTGATATTCCGAAAAACCGAAACATCACGAGAACCGCGAAAAGGATAGGCTCTGAGGGGTTAACTAGGGGTATCGTGTACTAAAAGTGAGTACAACGCAAGGGTGTGGGAGAATTACTCAACTGATGTGGAAAAAGTAATTATATTACGGGTATCAAACAAGGGTTATCCTAATGCCTCTTATCATTTAGTTATTCCTAACTACACAAGTGTAGTCTTACTAGCGATCTCGGGATGCATCACAAAACAAGTTCTAGAATCTATTATACTACCGGTTCACACTCTAAGCATTAAAGATGAATGCTTTAATTCCTACTAATCTAAGGGCGATCCTCACATTTTGGGTGGAATTTAAGTGGTAAAGGGTTTTTGTGCTAGTCATATAACTTCCTATGCATGAGACGCTTTTGTTAAGACTAATGGCCCACTCCTATATGTCATGAAAAATTTAAAATTTGGTGCCAAAATTACCCTAACCGACATTTTCTCATGGTTTATTACACAAATGCAATTGGACAAAGAAAATATTCAAGGATAAGCATAGTTTCAAAGTTCCCGTTTTATTTTCCTTCCCTACACTTAAACTGAACATTGTCCCCAATGTTCCCCAAAAGTATCAAAGTTATGATAATGGAAGGTAATAAAAGATGAAAGAAACTAGTACTCCCCTTATTAGCTCTGTAGGATCCGTGTAAAGTGGTGGTTACATTTTTCTTCAAAAAGAACGTTTGCGTGAAAAGCTCCTTCTCATCTTATGTATCTTCTTCTTGATAAATTAATCCTACACACTTGAAGAAAACAAACGAAACCTTCGTGTAAAATCAGCGGTAAAAATATATATAGGACTCTACTAAACAAGGATATAATGCTTGTGGAATGGATGTTTACAATTTCAAAAATTAAGACCTGAAAATTCCAAAAATTATGAGTAGCTCAGAAAACGAGAAAAGTAATCGATTGTTTTGCTCCGCCTCGACGTCGTCACGCCGTTGATCTGACGCGCCAGGTTATCCCGACAAAACGGTATGTGATTTTCTCGAAAAAATTCTGGAAAATTTACATCTTTAGAATCTGGAAAAAGTTCCTGCAAAACATCGATTATGACTCGATACAAGCATTTGACTCAAACAAACACACATGTATATCTTTTAATTAATTGAAATTCTCATGTTTACATTTCTTTTGAAAACCTGTGTAATCCTCCCTACACTTGTCCTTTATGTAAAATACCTTTATATGTAATTAAGACGAGGTTAAAAACAAAATAAAGCATTTTTACAAATTTAAACATGAGAATAAACAACCAATAAAAGATATATGACACAAACAAGCAAACAATTAAGCATGGGTTGCCTCCCACGAAGCGCTTTTCTTTATTTATGAGTTTGTAGCTAGACTCGTAGTCGCCCCACGTGACTTCATTATCACCCTCCTTCTAAAACAATATCTTCATCGTTGACCATTTCGTTATTGTCCAACTGATAATGTTTCACACGTTGCCCATTTACGGTAAATTCCCTTCCATCGTGGTCCCGGAGCACCACTCCATTGTTCATCCTGCTTCTTTTTGAAAAAGGTCCATACCATCTTGATTTGAGTTTTCCGAAATAATCTCTCTTGAATTATACAGAGCACCTTATCTCTTTCCAAAAACTCTTTAGGATTCTTTATTCGTTGATCATGCCATTTTTCGCCCTTTCTTTGTATGTGATCGACGATTCATAAGCTTCAAATCTTAGTTCATCCAGTTCTTGAAGATGTAGGAACCTATTTGATCCTGCCTCAGAATAATCCATATTACAGGCCTTAAGTGCCAGTATGCCTTTTGCTCAAGTTCAATAGGTAGGTGCACGCACGCCTTCCCCGATACCAAGCAAAAGGGGTTGTTCCGATAGGCGTTTTGTAAAGCAGCTTTGAATGCCGAGTGCCTCATCCGTTTGAATGCCCAATCTTTCCTATTACGTGGACCGCTTTTTTCAAGTATCCGTTTTAATGCCCTATTTGTGTTTTCTACTTGTCCATTCGTCTGAGGATGATATGCATTAGAAAATCTATGCGGAACGCCATACTTCTTCATTACCTTCTCCATTTGAGCATTGCAAAAGTGGGTTCCTCTATCACCGATCAATGCCTTAGGAATCCCGAATCGTATAAGAGTTTTTAAGAAAATGAATGACTACTCTCGCATCATTAGTCCTAAGGGCTTGGGCCTCCACCCATTTGGATACATAGTCGATAGCTACGAGAATGTATTCATTTCCTCCGGATGATGGAAATGGTCCCATGAAGTCTATACCACAAACATCGAATATTTGCAGACACTGATATAATTCGCGATTCATCCCTTCGAGATGTTTCCGATCGTTGGCATCCATCGACGCTTTGAACCAATCTTTTAACGTCTCAAAAATAGTAGGCCAAGAGAACCTATCATCAAAACCTTCCGTGCCGTGACATTTACACCGATGTCCCCGGATGGTCATGCATGGCATTCTTTCGAACTCGATCAATCTCCGCCACGCAACGAATGATTTGATCGGGGCATATGCGGAATAGGAAGGGTTCATCCCAGAAGTAATGTTTAAGTGTGGTGAAAAATTTTCTCTTATCTTGCTTGGTCATGTAATTTGGCAAAACCATTTGGATAGATAATTAGCGTAATCCGCATACCATGGCTCAATTTCCTTAATGGCCATCAGTCGCTCCTGGAAAAAGAATCGTGAATCTCAGATGGTCCAATTTCTCAAGATCGGTTTTCCAAACGCGACTGTGATGATCAGCGCAAGATTTTCAGCCCCCTTTTTATCTCGAATTTCAATGTCAAATTCTTGAAGTAATAGAATCCACCTAATGAGTCGGGGTTTTGCATCTTGCTTGGAAAACAAGTAGCGTAAGGTGGAGTGATCAGTGAAGACGACAATCTTAGAAAGGATGAGATATTTCCTGAACTTGTCGAAAGCAAAACCACAAAGAAGCTCTTTCTGAGGTCGTAATTTTCTTGCGCTACATTCATGGTTTTGCTAGCATAGTAAATTGGTTGAAAATGCTTTTCTTTTCTTTGGCCAAGCACGGCGCCTACAACATAATCACTAGCATCGCACATGATTTCGAATGGTGAGACGGTGTGGGTGACCATTATTGGGGCCCGAGTGAGATCTTTCTTTAGACAATTGAATGCATCTTTGCATTCTTCAAAAATCAAAAGGGCATCCTTGACAAGAAGTTGCATCATCTGCGGGCAATTTTCGAGAAGTCCTTAATAAACCTTCTATAAACGCCCGCATGTCCTAGAAAGCTTCGAATGGCCTTAACGGTAGTAGGATACGGTAGTTTGGATATCGCTTCGATTTTTTCTCTATCGACCTCGATTCCATTTCCGGAGACTTTATGCCCCAAGACAATTCCTTCTCTTACCATGAAGTGACATTTTTCCCAATTTAGGACCAAATTAGTTTCTTCACACCATTTCAACATCTTCCTAAGGTTGGATAGACAAAGGTCGAAGGAATTCCCAAATACCGAGAAATCATCCATGAAGACTTCCATGCTGTCCTCAATTAGTTCATGAAATATGGCCATCAAACATCGCTGAAAGGTGGCGGAGGCGTTGCATAACCCGAAAGGCATTCGCTTGTAAGCAACATTTCCGTATGGGCATGTAAACGTAGTCTTTTTATCTTCGGGGCAATGGGGATTTGGAAGTATCCCGAGAAGCCATCAAGGAAAACAGAGTACTCATGCCCGGCTAACCTTTCGAGCATTTGGTCAATGAATGGTAGAGGAAAATGATCCTTCCGGGTGGTATCATTTAACTTTATGTAGTCGATATACCACACCAACCAATAACCGTTCTCTGTGGCACTAAATCACCTTTTTCATTCTTTACAACTGTCATTCCTCCTTTTTTTGGAACCACTTGGACTGGGCTGACCCATGGGCTATCTGAAATGGGGTAGATGAGACCGGCATCGAGGAGCTTGATGACCTCCTTCTTTACTACCTCCTTGATATTAGGGTTAACCCTCCTCTGCGGTTGAACGGTTGGTTTGTAATCTTCTTCCATGAGGATTTTATGAGTACAAATGATTTATTACAACAATTTGTATTAAACGACTATATGTAAACGCTTTACAAAAATAACATGTATCCTTATAATTTTACTTATGATAACATTATACTTGTTATCAAAAAAACACAAAGAGATCGCAAAATATTGATAAACGTTTTTAAGGTTTATTTGTATTAACAGCTAAGATAGAGAGTAAGAAGCATAAAATCACAACGCGAGTATTTATAGTGGTTCGGCTACAAGGACACCTTCCTTGCCCTACTCCACTCCCCGAGTCACCTACTCCAGAGTTCGTAATCACTACACAACACCAACTCCTTGTGGCGGAGAAGCCTTCAGAACGTTGCCTACTCTTTTATCCCAGCAAAAGGCTGGATACCGGGTTCTTCCACGAGGTAGAACCAAACCTATCACAACGTTGCCTACCCTTTATCTGGTATAACGCTAGATACCGAGTTCCATTACAAAGGAGGAACTACTACCTAACAATACACAAATCCTATCCCTAAGAAGACCCACTCCTTATGACAACATCAACAAGGAAATCAATATCCTTTGACCCAATATAAATTTATCTTGTACATCGACACACCATATCGAATGTACACTTTAGGCACCTTTCACTAATGCCTTTGACTTAGCTTCAAGGCACCTTTCACTAATGCCTTTAGACTCAACTTCAAAGCACCCTTCACTAGTGCTTTCAAGACAGACACTCGGCACCTTTCACTAATGCCTTTACTTTGACTCTTCGACACCTTTCACTAATGTCTTCGTCTTGACCCTTTAGACATCTTTCACTTATGTCTTCGACACTACACTTCTAATGAAAAAGAAGAGAACTATTAACAAGAGAACCCCAGTAGTCTTGATGATGACCAAGCATGGCAACTCATGGACTTGAGCTTGCTCGACTTCAAGAGGTGGTGATCTCGCCTTTAAGAGGAACCTAGAGAATCACACCCAAAAAAAACTACATACAAAGATCACTTGGATCTGTGGTTAGAGAGTTTACAACTCAAAGAGAAAATATATATGAAAGGGGTGAGTTTCAATGAAGAAATGGCTCACTATTTATAGAGGAAAAAGTGCTACTGTTCCACAGATCCCACAGCTCCCTCACTTGAGGGATCCGTCCAGTGTATTCATGGGCATCCGTGGGACGCTCCTCTTTGCCCATGGGTTTTGGGTCATGGGTCATGGGTTATGGGTCATGGGTCCTAGACTTTGGACCATGGGTATCCAAGTAGATACAATGTATCTACAAGATGCAATGCATCTAGTCCATGGGTCATGGGTCCTAGACTTTAGACCATGGGTATCCAAGTAGATACAATGTGTCTACAAGGTGCAATGCATCTAGTCCATGGGTCATGGGTTATACCCATTATGACTTATGCATGATGTCATGCAATGGGTTATGGGTTATGCTCCATGGGTATGGGTCATGGACTTTGGGTTTTACCCAACCACATTCAATGTATTTAGTTAAGGGGTCAAATACTTAAACTTCTACCCATTGTATTACCCATTATGATACATGCTAGTTATGTATATATTTGTCCAATATGTAAACACTAGTTGTTGTTCATATGTATTACTAAATCATAAAATTACTTTTACTTGTTTAGTGTTTTATGTAAAAATGTAAGTGGGTTAGTAAACTATTGGCTCAAACCATTTACGTATTTTATTTGTTTCGTTAAAATGATTTTACGTTTGTTATCGACAAAACATTAGAAGATCGTCAAATATAAATAGACGTTTTTACGGTTTATTTGTATTAACAATATCTCCCTTTTTGTTGATGACAAAACATAAAATAATTTTAAGGAAAAACTAAAATTCGTAAAAGCTTGAATTGGAGTTTTTACTTTCTTCTCCCCCTTTTTGTCGAAACAAAAAGAACGTCGAAAAGAAACGAACACCTTATTTTTTTTAAAAGAAAATGTGAAAGAAAAAGATAATATGAAAAAGTAGAGAGCAATTGACGAGAAGTGTTCTCGTCTTAACTCCCCCTTGACGAGTCCATCCTTTTGTGAGGGCGTCAAGTGTAAAGATATACTAAACTAGTGTATTGCAACTATGTTTGCAAACGATTTCGTCTATATGATGAATATGCTCCCCCTTGATGATTGCAACTTTGCAAGGGAACATAATGAAATGTAATCCTAATGAGAATTATATTGCAAATGATTTTGCAATGTATTTCTTTGACACAAAAACTCCCCCTAGCTTAGGGTGTCAAAGTCTTCATGTGTTTATTGAAAATCTGCAAAACAAAGGTTAGAAAACAAGTATATAATGCATAATTTCCTGCAAATAAGGCTCAAGTTAGTAGAAAACAAGTCTTATGTAGTACGGATCCCACGGTTCCCTCCTTGGAGGGATCCGTCTAGACAAAACGTAGGGATCCATCTGTCTGAAATCTCAAGACAGCAATGGTGATGCAACAAATGATGTTAACATCAAAGTGAGATATGTATTAAAGTAGCATACATATATTCAAAACAATATGGCATATAACATGTAATCTAATTCAATAAAACTGCGAGAAATGATCTACAAATCTCTAAAACTAAGAGAATGATTAAACACGAAATATCATTCCTATCCTATCTAAAATAAGCCTAAAACTAAGACACCACTTGACTCCTTAAGCTCAAGGTTGTTTGGGTTTGTTGATCTCGTCGAAACGTTCGAGGAGGTGATAAAACATGAAACGTTGATCTTCACATACTTCGTGTACCAAGCTTTCAACATG
Source organism: Chrysanthemum makinoi (assembly GCA_910596185.1). Classification (NCBI taxonomy): domain Eukaryota; kingdom Viridiplantae; phylum Streptophyta; class Magnoliopsida; order Asterales; family Asteraceae; genus Chrysanthemum; species Chrysanthemum makinoi. The sequence continues at coordinate 13,404,873 of OU343225.1, read as the reverse complement.
TTGACAATGATAACAATCTTTGTCATGGCTAGAAAGTGGTGGTGGTAGAAAGGAAATGGCTTGATGTGAAGGATCAAGTGAAGAGGGTTGATGATCCTCAAAAGAAAGAGGAATTGGCGGAGGCACATTCGATGATGGCTCAACTAAGGATGATGGCGGAGGTAAAGAGGTGTCAACTTCCATGTGGTCGGATGGTTGACTTTGATGATTCCTCATAATCCAAAATGGACTATTTGAGGGTGACGGAGAAAAGGATGTCGGGGCTAGTGTTGATTCAACACCTTGATTTTGTTGCGCTATTCTTTCCATTGAGAATGTTGGCAATGGTGGAGGATGTGATGGCCTAGGTGGCAAGTCCTCTAGATTGAAGAGGTGTGGTGATGAGAGTAGAGTGGTGAATGATATGGCTCTAGGCACTAAGGGTGATGGTTTAGTGGAAATAGGGGGTATAGTGATGTTTGGCATTGGTAGTTTTGTGGGAACAATCCTTTTGGGGATTGGTTTGATAGGTGGAGAGGAGATCCTACCATTTGTGGATTTAATGGGAGATGATTCGGTTGAGGAAATTTCATGTACAACACGAGCAATTTTCTTGGGTGGTCCTTTGGTGGATGAGTTAACACTAGGAGCTTTTCTCATGATGAGATGATTAAAAGAGGTTTGTAAAAATTTCTAAGTGTTGAGAATGAGGATGTAGATGATGATTTTAGGAGTCTTAACAAGATGGTTTATAAAGGAAAAGATTTGACAAGTGCATTCAAGGCTTAAGCCACTAAGATCCTTTGGAATGTGATGATTGACATGCACAAGAGTCAACTTCAGAGTTGCACTGAACTAGGGACTTAATTAAGATAAGATGGAGTGTTCAAGCTAGCAAGATGAGCTTGAAATGATTGTTTTAGCTAGAGTTAAGATGAATCTGTCACCCGGATCCCACGATTCCCTCCAATGAGGGATCCGTCGAGGCTAATCCTAGGGATCCGCCTCGGCTAAGAAAAGAGAAAAATGATGCTTGCAAGGTCTAATACCTATACCTCTGAGTGTTTCCTTCCCAGTGTCTTAAATGAAAGGGTACTTAAATGATCAAAGGCAATGAGTGATGTAGCTAATGATTTCCTTTTATGGAAGAAAATAGAACTTTTATGAGTACCAATGAATGACCAAAGATGACACTAGAAAATTTGAGAGTGTTAAGTGGAGCTAAATGATCCTAGAGACCAGATAGTAACTTAAGATAATTTTTGGAAAATATCTTAAAAGTTATAGGAAATAAAAAAAAAACTAGAATTTGACCCATTTTTAGGTAAGGATGACTAAAATCAATTTTCTAAAAATTGAAAGATTTATACAACTAGATGTATTAACATGTGAGAGATGATGTGTGAGTATAAAAGCAAAAGAATGGTGAAATGATAAATCGAAAAGCACCTTGAGTATGATCTTAAATGTATGCTGTGAGAGTGAATCTTACTAAAGCGAAGACTTAAGAGATCCTAAGGCATTATGTTCGTTTAGTGTGAAGTAGTCTAGGAATCATGGTTTGAAGTATAAAGCACCCATTGTACGCTTGTCCGGATCCCATGGTTCCTAAGTGAGTGGATCCGCCTAGTACAAGGTGAGGATCCGCTAATGTAAACAAGATTCTACAAAAGGTATGCAAAAGGTTGCAAGGCATCGATTTCAAGGCCGTTGTTTTCTAAGAAGTTTGAACGATAATATAATCGAAACATCAAACGTTTAAATGTTTTATTTCATGAGAGAAATTACATTACAATGATAAAAGATAAAATCAAAGGATGAAGCCTATTTAGAAAGAAAACTAAGTCTCTTGAGCGTTTTCACTAGATGGATGGATCATGGATGATATATTTGCCGATTAGGGGATGAAGACTTCATGAGAGATGATGTTAAGAGGTTCCATCATCTTATTCACAGTACAACGGACTTTGAAATTGAGGTTGGAAGTACATGATGTGATGATAAAGGCATGTCAAGAATATTCCATAAGGGATTAGTTTGTTCTTGTTGCCTTGAAGGTTTACAATTCACCTTGCGAAGAAATAGGCAAGATTGTATGGTTGTTGTGTTAGCAAACAATACATTATGTGAGCACAATAAGCGGGAAGGATTTCTCGATTTCCCCTAAGACTCCAAACATTTTCACGTAGGATGAGTGCGAGAGGCTTGCACTCTTCTCAGATATCCTATGTATAGATAATGTTTGGATCAGAGTAATAGGGCCGAGGTTTGCATAACATGAAGTCAAGTCTTGAGGGAAGGTATGTGTGAACAATATGGACTATTTTCATTCATGATGAAGAGAGAATCAAGAGACCAATCTTCAGTGAAGGCACATTGTCCATGATTTGGAATTCAAAGAATGTGAGCAAATTGCCCAAGGGTTAAAATAAACTTTTGGTTTATGATCCAAAACCAAAGAGATAGAGATCGATCTCTAGATTTAACGAGTTCAAATTGACGAAAGATTTTCAATACAAACCCCGGATGCATTTTCTCAATCCGTAAGATTAGACTCTAGTCCTATGGTTGGAAAGGTATTGATACATTCTTCGATAGTAGAGGTGTGTGTCATTAACACGCGTCCTCATGGAAGGACGAGTCTCGATATTATTGAACCCACGGACATGATTGCCAGGTGTGTTGGGCTCAAGAGAGATTTTAGGGATGTAAACATAAGTGAGTGAAAAGTCGAAATCATACTCATGAGACATGACGAGACCTATGGAAGTGAAAGGAATATGATGAGATTCGTTAAAGCACAAAAGATGATCACCTAACGTTTTTACTAGATATCTATTAACAATGACAATTAGCTCACTTAATATTAAACCTTCTAGTGAAATATTTCTTTTAGGAAGAAAACGGTTTTTATCTTGCATGAGAAACTATTTTCCGAAAGATTCGGTTCTCTCGTTCCTCCAAGAAGGATCCGGCTAGTTGTACTACTGGGGATCCTGGATCTCAGAGGTGACGTAAAAATTTTGACCAAAAAATAGATTTTTGCATCTTATATGTTTATACAAAGATATGTATTTTAGCCAATATTTACTTTAGCATTTACGGTTTCTAGATATCAAAAAGTACAAACGACAAAGAGTAAAAAGAAAATGACAAACACATTATGAAAAATAAACTAGATAAACTAGAACATTAGTAATATTTCATTTCAATGCTAAGAAAGATACAAAGGATTGGGTATATAACACCAATGTAGATTAACAACACAAAGTACATGTCTTCGTAAGAAAACTTAATCATGGGGAACACGAGAGCGATGAGTGTCAAGATGATTAGTACGAAGGTGATGTAAACCATGATGATGAAGATATTTCTTGGTTTCAGTTTGAGATGAGATGAGATGAGAAGGAAGATGAAGTTTGAATGAGAGGTAATTTTTTAAAGTGGAAGATTTGAAAAATGATGGTTTGGTGCAGTGAACGTCGAAGGGGATATTTATGGGGAAGGAGGAATTTTTGAGATTTGTATTTTGTTTTATTATTAGAAATATTTGATTTTTGGATTAAGTAAATAGGACACAAATTTATAAACCTAGACTATACGGTAAGAGTAACACGTAAGCAAGAAAAGTTTCTAACGTAAGCTACGTGTAATATATGAGTATGTGAATAGATAATCATATAAGTTCCTATGTGAGCATACTTATTTTCTAAGCTAATGTTATCAAGAGATAAGTAGAAAATCATACCTCTAATGCACTTATGAGTGTCTTTCTAATGATCGCACTAATGTCAATAGACAACCCCGGTTCCTTCAGTGATTAAGATCTTCTTGGGGAAGGTAATTGTGTTACCAAGAAATTCCTATGGCTTGATAAATATGAGTTTTTAACTAATCAAAATGACAAGGAAGGTTAGTGCAATCTAGTAAGGTAAATCAGAGAAAAAAAATATTGTTGTCATTTAATCAACATCCTACAAAAGTGTTTTTAAGACATGGTGTTTATTTTTGTAAAAGACATTCTTTGTAGTTTTCAATTAAACACGGATCGTCTCAAGTTTTTAGAGTACAATATACTCTAAGAAACTTGGTAACGAAGCTCTGATACCAATTGTAGAAAACTAGAAGGGGGGGTTGAATAGTTTTTCCGATTAAAACTTGGTTTTAAACTATTTAGAATAACTTATGTCAATCTATATGTATGTCGGTGTGTTGGATGTTGATATAGATGCGTATAAATGAATAAAAGCTAATAGAGAGTGAACACAAAACCACCACCATGAGTATTTATAGTGGTTCGCTACAAGGACACCTTCCTTGCCCTACTCCACTCCCCGAGTCACCTACTACAGAGTTCGAATCACTACACAACACCAACTCCTTGTGGCGAGAAGCCTTCACAGCGTTGCCTACTCTTTATCAGTACAAGGCTAGATACCGGGTTCTTCCACGAGGTAGATCCAAACCTATCACAACGTTGCATACCCTTTATCCGATATAAAGCTAGATACCAAGTTCCATTACAAAGGAGGAACTACTACCCAACACTACACAAATCCTATCCCTAAGGAGACCCACTCCTTATGACAACATCAACAAGGATATCAATATCCTTTGACCCAATATAAATTTATCTTGTACATCCACACACCATACTTCCATGTACACTTTAGGCACCTTTCTGCTAACGCATTGGCTTCTAGGCACCTTTCACTAATGCCTTTAGACTTGACTTCAAAGCACCCTTCACTAGTGCTTTCTTAATACTTAACAATTCTGACCTTTCAACTAATGCCTTTATTTTCAACTCTCGACACCTTTCACTCAATGTTCGCTCTCGACCCTTTAGACATCTTTTCACTTATGTCTTCACACTACACTTCTACCTTTCAAAAAAGAAGAGAACTATTAACAAGAGAACCCTATCTTGATGATGACGGCATGGCAACTGTGGACTTGAGCTTGCCTCGACTTCAAAGAGGGGTGATCTCGCTTTTGAGGAACCCGAGAATCACACAAAACAAAACTACAGCCAAAGATCACTTGGATCAGGAGTCAGAGAGTTTACAACTCAAAGAGAAAATATATATGAAAGGGGTGAGTTGCAATGAAGAAATGGCTCACTATTTATAGAGGAAAAAGTGCTACTGTCCCACGGATCCCATGGATCCCTCAGTTGAGAGATTCGTCCAGTGTATTCCTGAGGATTCGTGGGACGCTCCTCTTTGCCCATGGGTTTTGGGTCATGGGTCATGGGTCCTAGACTTTGGACCATGGGTATCCAAGTAGATACAATGTATCTACAAGATGTTATGCATCTAGTCCATGGGTCATGGGTTAAATCCATGGGTCATGGGTTATACCCATTATGACTTATGCATGATGTCATGCAATGGGTTATGGGTTATGCTCCATGGGTATGGGTCATGGACTTTGGGTTTTACCCAACCACATTCAATGTATTTAGTTAATGGGTCAAATACTTAAACTTCTACCCATTGTATTACCCATTATGAGACATGCTAGTTATGTATATATTTTCCCAATATGTAAACACCAGTTGTTGTTCATATGTATTACTAAGTCATAAAATCACTTTTACTTGTTTTGTGTTTTATGTGAAAACGTAAGTGTGTTAGTAAAATATTGGCTCAAACCATTTACGTATTTTATTTGTTTCGTTAAAATGATTTTACGTTTGTTATCGACAAAACATTAGAAGATCGTCAAATATAAATAGACGTTTTTACGGTTTATTTGTATTAACACACATAATATCATGAAAAGAAAAGAAAGAACACGTAAATAATCACATAAACGCAACTCATTTACAAACATATAACAAACTGAATCCTAAGTGTTGAGCAAGTGTTTGAGTGAAAAAAATGAAATTTGAAATGATTATCTCAAGAGATAATGTACCTTCTGTTCCCCGGTTCCACCGGTTCCCTCACTAGAGGGATCCAGCTAGCTTTAGTCTAGGGATCCGGCTAACAGATGAGGTGAAAATGAGGTGATTGGATTCTATCAATGTCTAGAACCTACCTATCCTAAGCTACTCAGTCTATTAAGTGTCTTACATGGCATGAGACCTAAGTGGTCAAGACTAATGAGTGAGATTTGTCAATGATGGCTTTTGTGGGGAAAATGGAGTTTTAGAAACATAAATGAGTGATCATGGATGACACTAAGTGTTTTGAGGATGGTGAATGGTTATAGGAACTAGATGGCGGTTAAAGGAAAATTTAGAAAATTTCTTAAAAATCATAAGAAATGAAAAGCTAGTTTTTGGAGCATTTTAAGGTTAAGATGACTAAAATCAATTTGCTAAAATTGAAAAAAATATCAAACTAGGTGTTTTCAGTTGAGAGGAACAATGTGTAAACATTGTAGCGGAAAGATGATGAGTTTTGAAGTAATGATAAATCAAAAATACTTTGAATGTGATCCTAAGTCATCTATGAGTAAATGTGAGATCAATTGAGCCTAAGGAAAGTTTAAGTGATCCTAATGTAGCATGTTTAACTAGTCCAATAAGGTCTGTAAGGTTGGATTGATGCAAGGAGGCTAAAAAGGAACTTCTGTCCACCCGGATCCCACGGATCCTTCACTTGAGGGATCCGTCTAGTTATATCTAAGGGATCCGGCGTCTGAGACAGATTTTCTTAATAGAATAGTTGCAAAACTGTGCTCTATATTTCAAAATTTGAAACTAATGATTTCTACAGCAAGTATACATATATACAAGTTAAGCATAGCAAGGAGAGCATGTAGAAATAACATATAGGCAATCAAGTGAGATTGAGCTCACAAATAACAGAGGTTTAACAAACTTAACAAGCACTATTCAAGAAGCCAAAACAGATTTACGGTCTAGATTAGTAAATCATTTACACTAACAATGACATGCAAGGTATGTGTCTAGAAAGAGTTGTGAGGTGCTAGTTTAGGACAATCTAGACTATCTTTAGATCCAAAAGGTGGAGTTGTTATTTGTGGAGATGAAGGAATTGTATTTAGAAGAGTAAGTGTTGGATTTAGAAAGGCTTGAAGCAAGTACCGTTTTGTGAGTTGGTTTTGGCTAAAAGATGTTTACCTACGTGTTGGTATTTGAAGAGTAAGAAACACATGTATATGCGTCCTTAAGAAAGTGAATTGTTTTAGAAGGTTGTTTTGGTTAACGGAAGCAATGAACTATGTATAGTCATTACGGATGGTGATTAACACACAATGAGCTTCGTCCATGAAGTCATGTAGCTCTTCTCGATCAAAGCAAGATAATCGCTTGATGAGGCAAGTGGTTGTGATTAACTTAAAAGAAAAATTAATTTTACAACTTGTTTGATTAGTAATCTGATGCAGGTTTTACTGACCAGGTCTTAATATTTATAGTGTCTCGCTATACCTATGGTCTACCCTAATGCACTAACGGCCAGTGTACCCGGTCGTGTGTAGTGTAGTAAATGGTAAAGCCGAGGTCGTCCTAAGAGCTATGTGTGTTGGATTATTACTAAGTCTAATTGTCACAGAATAATAATGGTTTTGATAGGGATTTAATTAATTAAACTACTAATGCAGAATATAAAATAAAAGCAAATAAATGGTAAAGGGAAATCAATAGAGGAGTAGTGGTGCTAACCTAGTCATTCCTCCTAGCTAGTTATGTCTACGTCTACCTACTTCCAATTACTTCAGGTGGGGTCAAATTCGAGAGGACAGCATTTGGTTAATTCGCCCTAACCTATCGGCAAAGATGCCACCACAGGAGAAATCAGGCGCACCGTCATAAGTCCTGTTGTTCCCGGTCCCCTAAGCCGAGTCATTAAGTACCGCTACATGCTAGATTCTAAATAGTCAGTGCCCGGCCATTAGGAACTTAGACACTACACCCCCAATTCTTAAGTTCATCCAAACGATAGGTGATCAGTTGGTCAAATCGCACAAGTAGAAAAAGTATCATATCTTACCCATCATCTCATCCACTCACCTAGGGTCGATTGGTTATATCTCCTAGGCAATTGGCCTCTATCGCCATTCAAAAATACCGAACCAAGGGTGACTACCAAAGAACTATGCATGCATACACTTAGAAATAATTAAACGAAAGTAAAGGTAAGCGAAACAAAACAATTAAGGAATCATAACTAGGCTAGCACCAAAGGGTGCTTAGCCGCTCATATTAATCATGCAAATCAATTCAATATTCAAAGGTAAGAAATACATGAATTGAAAGTAAAATAAATAAGCTAAAGCTTATCGTAATGGTGTGACTTCTCCCTTGGAAACAGCTCGTATAAGCCCCTAGACATGCCTTGAGCTTTTTCCCACGTTCTCAGAGTGTTTTGTGTGGAATGGGATGCTTTGAAATGCTGGAATTCGCGGGGTATTTATAGGCAGGTCTGGTTACGCGTAACCAATAGAGAGAGTTACGCCGTAACCTTCTATTTCTTCGTAAATGCACTAGATCTGCTAGTTATGGCGTAACCTAATAAGTGGTTATGCCGTAGTCTTCAATAAACTCGGTTACGTCGTAAGTGATCAGTGATTACGTCGTAAGTATCCGGCGTGGAACCTCTTTTGACCTAATGGAGTTACGTCGTAACCTTTGGGAAGAGTTAACCTCTTGATAAGTTGGACTTCAGGGTCTCGCAATAGTTACGGCGTAATGTGAGAGACGAGTTTAACCGTAACTTCTTCAAAATAGGCATACTGTGATAAATCTTTAGTAATGTTTCCATTTCCGCGTCTCTTTAGCTCCAATGCTCGTAATTTGCCTGAAAGTGGAAAATAATGGAAAACAAGCGTAAATCCATATAAATGATATAAATTACAAGCATTATCGGGAAATTGACACTTAATATTCAGGACTATTTGATGTTATCAAATATCCCCACTTGAACTCTACTTGCCCTCAAGTAGACCTTATTAGATAGATTCCTAAAAGATATCTCCTAAAACCTGGAAAATATGAGTTTACAAATCTCTTATGCTAGAATAAAATAAAGCCGAACACCTCACAAAAGGGGAACAAACACTCAAATCTCTCAACTATTTTTATTGTCAATTTCGGGTGATCACTCAATCGCACAGTCATAGCATGTATTCTATCATAAGCTTGGCGGTTACACAAATCTCCACTAGAGTTAAGGGCTAAACAATTCTCGAAGGCAATATGGGTAGACTCGACAAAGGTTAAGGGGTGACTCGTCATTACTAACATGTCACGCCGAAGTGGACAAAATCAATGATACATGACCAAATCCATGGCCAAGACACCAAAGATTGCTCGCTGCATCACCTAGACACGCTTCATGACTAAAGGGTAGGATAAGACATGGGATATATATTTGGTGTAAAATGAAAAACAAGCAGGTAGTCTATATCTATAACTAAGCCATCACCACTTACCGTCCGCCCAAAGTTCAAGCTTAGAAGTCTAGAGACCGGATCATGAAATGCAAGGTAGATGCGTCATTAGAGGACGTCGTGATGGGCACACTACCATTTCTTCTTCAGTTGGTATAACTCCAACTCCAATCTTCTAATGTGACCGAGGTGGCCTCCTCGATATTAATCAATAAAGATCATACTATAGTGCTTATAACATCGCACTTTACAATATCATAACTCAATCAAACTTTTTTTTTTCAACATAACATAATAACATAATATCCCCCCACTTGAGATGAACAATGGGAATTCGGGGGGTCTTCAATGATCTTCATAATTGTTGTCGATGAAAGCGTGATTTCCAAACCTTTCCACTCGAACCTTGAACTTAGGCAAATGATGACTTCCCAATCACAAATAAAGACTACAGGGTAGGCTAAGGTGTAAGGGTATACGAAACAATATATTGGGTTGACAAAATGAAAGGAATGGCTCAGAAGGGTGTATCTAGGGGTATCTTGCACTAAAAGTTAGTGCAACAAAGGGTTTCATAGGGGTGAAAAGTCGAGGTGACTAATCGATAGACTCACAATGGTAGGCTGTTTAGGTGATAATCCTATAATATTGCCTTCTAAAACTGAAAAGTCCAAATACATCGAGCTAACTCAACATACCTCGTCTATGGTCTCGAAATGATGCAAAGGCCAAGTTCTAAAGTTTACAAGCTACCGGCACACTCATAATTTGGTGGATTTGGGGTCAAATATTGGAAACGGATAAGGCTAATCTCACCATGTAATGTCAAGGGTTGTATGTGCTCGGCTAATGTCTAATCTAGTTAGGTTCGGAAAAACATGTCAAAATTTTCAAAATAGCATAATTTTTCAAAATAAACTAGAAAAATGAGGGCGAAATAAAGTTCAAGAGATAATTCTACTCCCGTGTGACAACTCGTAGTTTCAGGACATTTCTCAAACTTTGAAAATTTCACTATTCATCTCCGGAATTTACTATTCACTAGTTACTATTCATTAGTTTACTATTCATCGTTTTTGAAGTCGATTTGATATTTTGAAAGGGTATTTCAAAATTTTACTATTCACGAAACACTATTCATTCCCGGAGAAAAATCACTATTCATGAGTCACTATTCATCATTTTTCGTAAACTAGGTTTACGAGTATCAAATTCACGTAACCTTAAGGGTTTAGCTGCGAATTCATGAACAATCTT